>CAMZMU010000034.1:80800364-81457478 GCA_947311845.1 Poa pratensis | reverse complement strand
CGCTACCAACATTTCATCCAGTCATTTACAGTCATCATAACATTTTCTAGTCTTGTGTTTTTCCTCTAAAGGGATTGAGAAATTTTAAAGGGGGGAATAAATATGAAGAAATGCAAGGCATTGGAAATCCATGCTCCATCCAATTAAGGGACAAAATGAAAAATTTGGGACCAGTATGTTCCCGACTTCAAGATAGTTAGAAGCACCCCATTACCTTAGAAGCCAAATAACATAACCAGGCATCAAATCAGTTAAGAGGTAGCCTCAGTTGGTCAGCAAAAATTTTCAAGATCAGCAAACAAGAACGAGATGGAATTAACATGGATTATAGCGCAAGGCCACTAGCATCCGCACAGTCTCTCAATTTAGGATGATTTATAACAGTATCTTCAAAACAGCCAGCTGAGAGCACAAAACCATTGAGATACCCCGAGGTTGAAAAAATTACAGGAAAATATCAATACAAATTCTTTGGTTGTTTCCTGAAATAAAAAAATGTGTTACAGGTTAGTATTGAGAGACTTGTCGGGCTAAGGTGTGGAATATTGAAATAGATGTCTGACTCACAATAGTTCGCCTGCAGGATGAAGTGATAAATCACAGATAGGTCACCAATCATGGACACACCCTAACAAGCTAAACCAACAAAAATGCAAGAGACGAAAAATCGAAAATTTTTACAACTCGAGAAATAGTGCTCTGGGAAAATCTCGCAATCAGACCTCCATCAGATCGCAATAGTGTGTTTCGTCTGTGGAGTAGGTGGAAGGAATGGAACCATTCCATTCAATAAAATGGAATGTCACGGTTCCATCTGTTCTGGTTGTTCGGTTGGACAAAATGAGATGGATTGGAATGGTTTGCATAATTTAGGATTAGAATTAATTTTGCATATTTAGGTTTAGACATTCAATTAGCATAACTTAAATTCGGGATTAGCAATTCAATTAGCAAAATCAGAGAGGAAAGGGGCCAAATCGGAGAAGGAAGAGGTCAAATCCCGGCCGCTGCCGCCGCGCCTAGGGCTGGCTGGCTGGCCACCGCCTGGCTGCGCTGGCCGTCACACCTGGCCGTGCCTGGACGTCGTAGCGCCGCCGAGCTGGGCCGCGCCCTGGCCGTCGTTAGCGCCGCCGCGCCGGGCCGCTGACCACCTGATGCATGTAAAATGCATACATGAACTTTGCACTTTAATTGCTTATATTCCAATCATATTTGCATCATATAAGGGTTATATCAATGTTTTATAATGATTTTGGGAATATTCATATTTCCTATTTTTATGGAATTAACCCTGCACAGGCAGAAAACCCCGTTTTCTTATTTTAATGTTTCAGGGACCCAAACGTCAACGAAATCACCTGGAAATTTACGGGCGTCAATATTTGGAAGGAAGAAGACCTGTGGGCGAAGGAAGCGAACAAACGGAGGCCGAGGCCAAACGGGGTGGCCCACGCGGCCAGGTACTGTGGCCGCGTGGGGCCCACCGTTTGGCCTCGTGGCTCCGTTGCCGTCGATCTTCGCTCCACCGACATCGTCTTGACCTAAAAACGCCTATAAAAAAGGTCCCCCGACGTTCTCTGGAAGGAGCGCCGCACAAACACAGAAACACCGAAACGGAGATCAGGAGCTGCAGATTGGAGGGGGAAAACTCCGGCGGGGCGCTGCCGGCGTGGTCTCCATCTTCTCCATCGACTTCTCCACCGTCTCCATGATGAAGAGGGAGTAGTCCACCTCTGGACTATGGGTTTGTGGAAGTAACTTATGTATCTCTCCTCTCTTGAGCTTCACTAATTAGCACCGTATGAGCTGCTGAACATGATTACGGTCACCGTTGTAATACCTTTGTGGTGGATCTTTATGAGTTAATATATGTTTGAGATTGCAATGTTTGTTTCAGTTATGAGTATAGATGCATATTATGTACCCCGTTCTTGTCTACTTGTTTTGATCAAGCATGTTTATGAGAGCGTGTGTGGGGGAACGTGTGCATTAGTTGGAGTAACGGGGGGTGGCTAGTGCAGTGAACGTGAGAGAAAGTTCTGCGATCCACTTTGGTATCTTTACCTTACTTTGTTGCCTCACTAGGGATAAACTAAAATACCATGCTACCGGGGATGTGGGCGTGACCATTGCCACTACTCCATGACTAGATCTAGCATGTTCTTATTTTCACTTCATGTCATGATACTTAATGCTATACTCTGAGTTATCTTAATTACTGAGGTGTTATGATTTAGTTCGCATCTTGGTGGAGTATAAGAGAGGTTAATAACCAAAAGATCTCTATGTTAGGACGTGATGCCCATATATCTAAGTAACTTGTTATCAAACCCTGTGTTGCAATCTCATATGTTAACTGTGTGTGTTCCATTGTCTACCACTTTATAAAGAGAGAGTGCATTTGTGAAACCATGAACCCCAGTCCATTTTTAATCATAAGAAACACCTTTCCAACACCATATACCACTTTTCTATTTTCAGCCATCATTAAATCCGAAAATACAAAAATACTTTTCATCTTGCATACATCATTCAAAAACCCAAAAATATCATTTATCATTGCATCCACCATCATTGCATATTTATTTCTTGTTTGCATTGCATAACTATCCTGATATCATTCTTACACCTTGTGCTTGACAACCACAGGTGAGGTTGAGGACCAAAACATCTAACCTTGTTTTGTAGGTAACCAAAAGAAGGATAAGAAGATAAATCTACCACTTCAGATTCCCCGAGAGTTCGATATTAAACCCTCGAGTCACCCCTCGTGGGGAAAACTGTCTTCCACTTACTATACACTCTGCACTTGGAGTCTCAACCTAATCCCGTTTATTTTGCAGGTATCAAGCCTTGCTCTTCGGGATCATCAAGACGTTTTCTGGCGCCGTTGCCGGGGAATCGTAGCTGAGAGATTTATCCAAGGGTGTGCATCATCGCATTCATCTCACAACAAAGTCAACGTCACCAACTTGTGCTAACACCTAAGCTTGGGGAGGTTGCACCTACGTGAGCACCATCTTATCCATCTTTACTTACAAAGCAATTTATTTGTTTTGTTAGTGTCATTGCATATCATATCATATTTATTTCAGTTTTGCATAAAAAATTAAAAATACCAAAAAAACTTGCTAAAATGGGAGAAAGAACTAAGCTGTGTGACTACACAAACACTCCTAATGATCAATTTATCACGAGAGCTATTGCCACACCTAAGATAAATGCTGAGAGTTATGAAGTAAGTCCTAGTTTGTTGAACTTGATAACTAGGGAACAATTTGGTGGTAGTGCTATGGAGGATGCCTCTATGCATCTTCATGACTTTGTTGAAATATGTGACATGCAAAAGTTTAAAAATGTGGAAAGTGATATCCTAAAACTGAAGTTATTTCCTTTTTCACTTAGAGGAAAAGCTAAAGAGTGGTTGCATTCCTTGCCATCTGGTAGTATTAATTCTTGGGATGATCTAAAAGAAGCTTTCATTAAGAAATATTATCCCCCTGTTAAAATTTTGCAAAATAGAAACAACATCCTTTCTTTTAGGCAAAATGAAAATGAACATGTTGCTATGGCTTGGGATAGGATAAAACTTATGCTTAGAACTTGTCCCTCACATGGAGTTAATGAATGGACCATATTACACTCTTTCTACAATGGTTTAAACTACATGTCTAGAAACATACTTGATTCTGCTGCTGGAGGTGCTTTTATGAGTAAGACTATAGTAGAAGCTAAAAATATATTGGAAAGCATTTTACAAAACTATAGTCAATGGCATACTGATAGGGCACCTAATCCTTCTAAGAAAGTGAACTCTATTGAAGAAACTAATGATTTGTCATCTAAAATGGATACTATTCTTGCTTTGCTTAATAAACCTAGTGTTGAAAATGTTCCTTTGCAAGAACTAGTTGGAAACAATTCTGAAAATATTGATGTCAACTTCATTAGGAACTATGGTAATAATGGGTATGGTAACAACAATTATAACTCTTATAATAAACCCCCATATGTGCCAAATAAATATGCTTCTAGTGGTAATGTTTCTAGTGACTTGGAAAACACCATTAGATCTTTTATATCTACCCAAAAAGAGCTTAATAAGGAATTTATCTCTAAGTTTGAAAAACAAGATGCTTTGTTTGAAAGGGTAGATCAGCTTACTAAGGAAGTCTCATCATTAAAGAGCATCATTACAGCCCAAAAACATGAGGAAACAATAAAATATTGCCAAGAGGTTATCAATAAGTCTTGGGAACACATTCATGAGCAAGAGAGAGTTGCTAAAGAATCTATTGGGGTAATGAAAGAGGTTGAAGTTGAGGAAGTTAAAATGCTTAATGAAGTCAAGGATCCTTTGCTTGACTTAGAAAATTGTAGCTTGCATGAATTAATATCTATCTTACAAAAATTTGCAAGTGATCCTTCCATCAACACTAACCAAGCAGGTTTTGGTTCTTATATTGCTAATCATGTCTTGAAAGAAAAGATTGCTAGGTACAACCAAGAGGCTATGATACCACCTAAGCTTGGGGATATGTGGATACCTAAGGTACTAGTAACTATTGGAAAAGAGACACACCATGCCATACTTGATCTAGGATCTAGTGTCTCTGTTTTATCTAAAGAACTATATGAAGTGCTTGAATTGAAAAATCTTGAAAAATGCTCTATTGAACTAGCACTTGCTGATGACTCTATTAAACATGCTTTGGGAAAAGTAAGTGATGTTATGGTAGAGTTACATATGACTTTTGTGCCTGTGGATTTTCTAATCATGGATATGGGGAATAAAACCTCTAGTCCTATTATTCTTGGAAGACCTTTTCTTCGTACCACAGGTGCTATCATTGATTCAAAGGAAGGGAATGTAAAGTTTCAGTTTCCACACAAGAAGTGCATGGAACACTTTCCAAGGAAGAGGGAACCACCAAAGTTCAAGCTCCCTCATGAGCTTCGTCCACAATAAAACAACAAGTAAGAAGCCTAGCTATATGGCTATAAAGAAAGCGCTTTGCGGGAGGCAACCCGGTTATTTTTGTGTGTGATTTTTCTTTGTGTCCTCTTGCTGTAACAAGAGATTTTGTGTCTAGTTAGGTTCTGGAGTTTTAATAAAGTGCCAAGTTTTACCCTTTTTGGTTTGAAAAAGTTGCTTATAGCGTTCGGAGATTTTATTCCTGCACGAGTCAGTGCACGGTATGATTTTTAATTCTTATTCTGTAACTCCGAATGAGCTCATATTTGAACTGTAGTTGCAACTTTTCATCCTCTGTATGCATGAATTTTTGGAATTTTTCGAGAAAGTTTGGTAGGGTAGAAAAATACGTTTTGCTGCTGCTGTTTTTCTGGACAGATTCTGTCCCATTTTGTTTGATGCATGCTTTGAGCTTTTAAGTTGAATCTTTTTGATCCAATTGAGTTTATGAGTAGGCATACAACATTATACACTTTCTGGACATGTCATATGAATTTTTGTTCAAGGATTATATGCAGCAAGGAACCTATTTGTTTATCACTATTAATGCACCCCACAGAAAAGAGATGGGAGAAACGGTGTTTTGAAGTTTTTTCACAGGGATTGGAGGAGATGCACCAAGAGCTATCCAAGGATGGTGAAGACCATAAGCTTGGGGATGTGAAGACAACCCCGCTGGACCTACACACTCTCGGTTTGCACACGTCCAACTTCTGTTTTTCGATCGAAACACTTTATCGCATAAACTTGGAGCGTCGTTTTTTGTTTTTGTTTGAGTCTTGAGAGACCACCACACTATCAATTATATATGAGAGAGCTACTGGAAATATGGGTTGAAATATGTTGGATGCTTTTATAAGATTGGGAAAAGGGATGTTTGACTTGATTTTTAATGATACATATAGTTGCATGATTCATGAGCTTGTTTATGAGTAATAGTTTGCAAATTCTTTTTGTAGAGCTATCACTTATTCATGTTTTGGTGCTGATTGTTATTTACTTGGTTTAACATGGATTAGTTAGTTCTATGGACACTCATGCATGCATCTAGATGGTCAACTTTCTCCCTTTTGCTAGCCCAAAAACTCCAACAAGCAAAAACTTGTTTCCAACACCTTCAACCAAAGTTATTCCAGTGAGTCCACCATATCTACCTATTGGCTTTATGCTATTCCGAGTATGTTTAACATGTTGTTTGTGTTATCTTACCTCTGAATGAAAATGTTTATGTTATTGATTGCAATGGAAAAAAATTGGTTATATAGCTCTCACGAACTTGATGCACAATGTTCTTTTATTTGCATAATAAAACTTGACCCATTGTGATTAAGATTATGATGTTTGTGGCTTGATGAATGTTTTGGGTTGGAAGTTAGCCCATATGTGCTGTCACATGGCAAGCTTTCAACACGCTCTTCATCTCATTTAGTTGATATCATGTGCTTTTGTCTATGGATGCTTATCATGTTGAAATAAATGTGGAAATAGAGTGAGTTTAAATGAGTTTGTGTAAATGGTTAGAGAGACGCCTGGGCCGCTAATCTAAGCCATGCATCATTCATGGTGGAAATTTACTTACATACTATGGTGAACCTTCTGTGATACACCTTGCAATAAAAAACTATTCCAAATGGTAAATAAAAAGGGTGTTGAGATTGTTCATTTTGTTTGTTTGTCTTGTCATTTTGATATGGGCTTGTTCCATATCTTGGGACAAGAGGTACCCCAGTTGACGCTCTTGATGATACTATTATGCTTACAATGATATTTAATTGAACTTGCTTTGTTTCCCAAGTTGAGTAACACATGGTGTAAGTACTTGTATTCAAGGGGCATGAGACATTCAACCCATTCTTTATCAAGCACACTACTCATATTTGCTTTCACTTTAACCTTAATCATTCAAGATGCTATGATAGGGGCAATGAGAGCTTGACACCAATGAATACCTTATTGCAATCATTAACTTAAGTAGAAGAGTTTGGAAGTTGGATGAAACTTATGCATGCTTTACCTCTACTCACATATACATCTTTCCAAAGTGTACACCTATCATATTCAGATTTTCATCTACACTCTATGACCATTGTAGGATGTTCTACTTATCATTATGCATACATGTGTTCCATATTACTTGCTACATGTTACACTTTGTGAACTATCAATGAACATCCTTGTCTTGAATACTTGATATCACTTCATAAACTATTTGCATATTGCTACTCCTTTGAAGAATGAATCATTTGACTATATGTAGCAATAGTAATCATCTTTGATATCATTGTTAAGTATTAAATTGCAAAGTCCATGTTAGTTTTATCATCTTCATACTCGAGGACGAGCATGGATTAAGCTTGGGGATGTTGATGCATGTAAAATGCATACATGAACTTTGCACTTTAATTGCTTATATTCCAATCATATTTGCATCATATAAGGGTTATATCAATGTTTTATAATGATTTTGGGAATATTCATTTATTTCCTATTTTTATGGAATTAACCCTGCACAGGCAGAAAACCCCGTTTTCTTATTTTAATGTTTCAGGGACCCAAACGTCAACGAAATCACCTGGAAATTTACGGGCGTCAATATTTGGAAGGAAGAAGACCTGTGGGCGAAGGAAGCGAACAAACGGAGGCCGAGGCCAAACGGGGGTGGCCCACGCGGCCAGGTGTCGTTTGGCCTCGTGGCTCCGTTGCCGTCGATCTTCCTCCACCGACATCGTCTTGACCTAAAAACGCCTATAAAAAAGGTCCCCCGACGTTCTCTGGAAGGAGCGCCGCACAAACACAGAAACACCGAAACGGAGATCAGGAGCTGCAGATTGGAGGGGGAAAACTCCGGCGGGGCGCTGCCGGCGTGGTCTCCATCTTCTCCATCGACTTCTCCACCGTCTCCATGATGAAGAGGGAGTAGTCCACCTCTGGACTATGGGTTTGTGGAAGTAACTTATGTATCTCTCCTCTCTTGAGCTTCACTAATTAGCACCGTATGAGCTGCTGAACATGATTACGGTCACCGTTGTAATACCTTTGTGGTGGATCTTTATGAGTTAATATATGTTTGAGATTGCAATGTTTGTTTCAGTTATGAGTATAGATGCATATTATGTACCCCGTTCTTGTCTACTTGTTTTGATCAAGCATGTTTATGAGAGCGTGTGTGGGGGAACGTGTGCATTAGTTGGAGTAACGGGGGGTGGCTAGTGCAGTGAACGTGAGAGAAAGTTCTGCGATCCACTTTGGTATCTTTACCTTACTTTGTTGCCTCACTAGGGATAAACTAAAATACCATGCTACCGGGGATGTGGGCGTGACCATTGCCACTACTCCATGACTAGATCTAGCATGTTCTTATTTTCACTTCATGTCATGATACTTAATGCTATACTCTGAGTTATCTTAATTACTGAGGTGTTATGATTTAGTTCGCATCTTGGTGGAGTATAAGAGAGGTTAATAACCAAAAGATCTCTATGTTAGGACGTGATGCCCATATATCTAAGTAACTTGTTATCAAACCCTGTGTTGCAATCTCATATGTTAACTGTGTGTGTTCCATTGTCTACCACTTTATAAAGAGAGAGTGCATTTGTGAAACCATGAACCCCAGTCCATTTTTAATCATAAGAAACACCTTTCCAACACCATATACCACTTTTCTATTTTCAGCCATCATTAAATCCGAAAATACAAAAATACTTTTCATCTTGCATACATCATTCAAAAACCCAAAAATATCATTTATCATTGCATCCACCATCATTGCATATTTATTTCTTGTTTGCATTGCATAACTATCCTGATATCATTCTTACACCTTGTGCTTGACAACCACAGGTGAGGTTGAGGACCAAAACATCTAACCTTGTTTTGTAGGTAACCAAAAGAAGGATAAGAAGATAAATCTACCACTTCAGATTCCCCGAGAGTTCGATATTAAACCCTCGAGTCACCCCTCGTGGGGAAAACTGTCTTCCACTTACTATACACTCTGCACTTGGAGTCTCAACCTAATCCCGTTTATTTGTGCAGGCATCAAGACTTGCTCTTCGGGATTCATCACCACCGCACGAGAGGGATGGAGCCACCGCGGCCGCCCTTGCTTCGCCCGTGCTCCCCTTGCTCCGCCTGGAGCCGCCCCTTGCGCCGCCGCCCGGCGCCGCCCTTTCCGTCGAGGGAGAGAGGTTAGAGGGAGAGAGAGAGGTTAGCCAGGGAGAGAGGGTTAGCGAGAGAGAGCCTCCGTTCCACTTCGTCCGGCCGATTCGGCCGGACGGGTGCGTTCCGCATCTCACGCGGATTTCTCTTTTGGGGAACGACTTGGTTCGTTCCACGCCACAACCGAACGCGAGAATGCTCCATCGGAATGGAACGGTGCCATTCCGTTCCACGTGGTTCTCAAACCGAACAGACCCTAAAAGAAGAGAGAGCAGATTAATGGCCACACATTAATGATACAAGTGATCCTAAGACGATAGAAATTTATCTTACTCACTAGAACCATTTACGAGTGCAATTCCCTACACAGCTAGGGAATGTCGGGTAGTCGAGGATGCCGCATAGCCCCTCAGGGCCGCCGACATTGTGGCTGATCTACATGTAACCACCGTCTCCCCACTATGATTAACTGACGAACCAACAAATCAACATTGTCAGCTCTGGATCGGATACGGAGTACCCCATTCATGTCTCACTGGTATGTGCTTGCTCAATGATCAACGTGATTCAGCTATAGAACACAAGTAAAACATCTGGTTTAGTGGTAGCTAATAGCTCATGGGGGAGGGGAGCATGCCCCCCCCCCCCCCCCCCCCCCCCCCCCCCCCCACACACACACACACTTGACCCTCATTAATTTTTTTTACTCCACCATAGTGAGTAGAAGGTTCTATTCATGGTGATGTCATTCATCTCGTCTCGGGTATGATGGGTATCATGAAGTGATGGGAACATACTTGATAATCATCGGGTTCATTAGAGCATCATTGTATAACGGTGGTAGACGATGCAGACGTCCATGGTTCTAACATTGTTGGTGATTATATAGGCATTTCTAATCACAGCTACACGTTATTGAATCTGTAGGGTCACAAACTTAAGACGTCAATAGTCTGTTATATAGTTAGGATGGTCTGGAGTAGAGAGAGAGTATCACTCGGATGGTTACGCCCAGCAGCTCCCGCACGTTCGGCCTTGGTTCTGGTTCTTCACGGGGGTGAGTACCTCGCAAGGAAAAATAGCGCGCTACAGCAAAATAGCGCCGGCCTTAAAATACGCTATTAGCGTGCTATTAGCGAAACATTGTACACTGATTGATTTAGCGAGAGAGTTCTGAAAACGCTATAGCGCGCTATTTTTTTCCATGCCTCGCACTTGCGCCAGTCAATCTCGACCGGCAGCTCGCTCGCGGCTAGGGTGCCGTAAGCGAACCCCTGCTGCAGATCAATGTAAAACAACACATATAGCTCAGCCCACCAGAACTTCATAGTAGCTTTCTTTGATGCTAACCTTATCAAGCGACATAGAGCTTCCTCCAACTGCATTCAGATCACATAAAGAGAGTCCAGCCCAATATTTCGAACACACATGAAAGTAGGCTTTACTCCATCTTACTTGTAATCCAGTTTGTAGTCTTATGCTTCATGAGGACATTTTTTTAAGGGGAAAACATCTTCCATGTGTTGTCTTTAACTGACGGATAACAAAAGTGGACATGCTTCATGAGACTATGTGTTTTAACTTTTAAGCATAAAAAAAGGCATCCAGGTACTCTCATTCATCAGTAATGCAGTCAACAACAAATATTTCCAGATTGTGTACCACTCTCTTTATTTTGTGCATCAGATCAGGTAAGGCTCTCCTTGTTTCTCTTTTTGTTCCTACTCTTTGTTTTTCTGTGAAGCACATATTATGAGGTTCAAACTATTGTGGAGAAGTGGCTATGACTAGGAGTCAGAAGAGAAAATAAAAAGTAAAGAAGTAGTATTACAAAGAAAAAGAAAGAAGAAGTTGAATGATAGGTTGTTTCCTGAAGATTTTCATGGTTACATGACCTTGCACTTGCAGTTCTAAGAGCATCTCCACCGGGGGCCTCCAATGGGGGTCCGGACGCCTAAAAACGCACCAGCGGGGGCCTCCAAACAAAAAAGCCCCAAAATATGTCCGGCGCCCCCGAAGAGGCCTCCAAATTTGGAGGTCTCTTCGGGGGGTGCCGGACATGCAAAGCGGACATCAACTGTTGCCACTGGCCCACATGTCAGCCACTTCTTTTCCTCTTCCCGTGCTTTTCCTCTCCCCGTTCTTCTCTCCATGACCATGGCGCCGTCGCCCACCGCGCTCTACCTTCCTACCCTTACTCTGCCACCCTTGCTCGTACTGGAGAGGCGGCCTGGCCTGCGGCTTGTCGTCGAGCAGTCCGAGGAGCTCGAGGCCGACGGTGGCGGCTGTCCGCAGCGTCGATCTGGTCGCCGCAGATCGAGACGGAGGACGGTGTCCTCTGCTCCGCGCTTGGCTTCCGGTGGTGTGCCGCCTCGCGCTGGCAGGGGACGGCGAGCTCCTCCGCCGGTACGCGCTCCTCCGTGGCCTCCGCCGGAACGCGCTCGCCGCCGACTCGTTCCGTCCACGAGCTGCGCGCCCTGGTGCGCCGCCTCGCACGCGTCTTCTTTTCAGGGCGGTTGGCTTCGGCCATGGGCTTGGCGTTGGCTTCGGCCGTGTCCGTGCCGCCCTGCGGATGTTGACGCCGAGGTGCTCGAGGCCGTGGGCGAGGTGCGCGGCCGGGGACGGCGAGCTGGGCGAGCTGCTTGAGGCCGTGGACGAGGTGCGTGGCAGGGGACATCGAGCTGGGAGGGCATCCATGCGTGCCGACGCTTGATGGCTCCATCGGCGCTGGCCTCCTGCTCCAACGCGGCCAGCGACGAGCTTGCCACTGCTGCAACCAGCACTAGTGCCGATAAGAGAGGAGTAGGAGCCATGCTCTTTGCTGAATGCAGAAATTCAGTGTCTGCACTCTGAATTTGGACAATCGTGGTGTTTCTTTTCAGGGCGGCGTCGCGCCGGGTGCCCTGCTCCTTCGGACGACGACGGCGACCGTGACGAGCTAGCTGAATTGATTCAGCTGTGTGGTTGCTAGCCTAGCTATCTAGCTTGAGCTGAATAGATCGATCGTCGCCCCACTCGGTTGTTCTGCAGTGTTGCTGCTCGCCGCGGGCGTGGCACTCGTTCCAACGGACGGCGTGGAGCAGCGGGGCAACGAGGCTGGCGTCCCGGCGAGGTACTCGACGGCCGGCCTCGCTCTGGCGGGTGAGAAGGTGCAGCACGGCGAGAAGGTGCAGCATGGCCAAGTCATGCCGTTCACCCGCGGCCAGTAACAGTACTAGTTCCATGGCTTGGCTAGCTCAAGGTGCAGCGATTCAAGTGTGATGCTTCATCGAGCGTGGCAAGCTAGGCATAGAGGTTGACGCGCCCGAGCGTGTGCGGCGAGCGCCAGCGACGACTTGGGCAAGCTGGGCGAGCTACTTCTCGCCTTCTCCCCGGGAACCACAACCCCTCACGTACGGCGCCATGTCGGCAAGGCCGGCCTCGCTCTGCCATTTTCTTGGCCTCGCTCTGATATTCTCTCTTCTCGGTGGCCGGCGAGCACTTCGACGGCAACGGCGCCCGTAAGCTGTTTGTCGAAATGCATAATCAATTGGGGGCCCTGTTTTGGAGGGTGCCACTGTGGGCGGCCTCAAATTTCGAGCGGACATGTGTCCAGCACCCCCCAAAGAAAGGACAATTGGAGGGTGCCGAACACACATTTGGAGGCCCCCGGTGGATATGCTCTAATGATGTAGACAAAGTTCGTTAATTCAGGATTTACTTGTATCTTCCATGCATGTCCTAAGAAACACATGACAAACAATCTTTCTCATTGTATTTGTTTTCTCGTTTCATCTTCTGGAAATGCATACATTTTCATCTCAACTGTATTACATAAGCAACCGGCAACAAATTTGTCAAAGCCAAAAGACTTCCGGCAACAAACAGTAGTGCCGTATTCAGATGGACCCTGTGCTTCGTTTCTCCAGGACTGGTGCTACCTCTGGACTTTATTTTGGTTCTCGGGTATGGAAGGGCTCCTAAGTAGCAAAAGTAACAATGAGAAAATATATTAAATCTTGTAATGAATAGCATAAGAGCATCTCCAGGAGCTCATCCAAATTTGGTCCTCTATATCTCCATATAGAGGATCATCTATAAAGATTCCTTTTTAGATGTCCCCAGTTTTCCAATAGAACATCTATATTCAGGACATCTATATTCTCTCTCCTATATTTTAATACTATCATGTAACTACCATTCAACAAACTTTTTCTAACTGCTCTATTTTTTGATACATCAAGTAGCTAAACAAATCACATAGTTGATACATCAAGCAGCTAACCAATCACATAGTTCATACATCAAGTAGCTAACAAATCACATAGTTCATACATAGGGTAGCTAAACAAATCACATTTGTTGGCGGCGAGCAATGATCTCCTTCTGCTGGTCATCTCTGAATTGTCCATCTAAACAAAACAACATTATAATTTAGTGTCTACACAAAATCGAGAGGAAAATTATAGTATCAGCATCATATTTTATACTGCAGTAGCAAAACAAGCAGTAGCACAAATCGATTCTGCACTTCAGCACAAAGCAGCAGCAGAGGCGTCCCTGCTGCCCTGCTCCCTCCCAGATCGCTCCCCTCCCAGCTCCCTGATCGCAAGCAGCAGCACGCAGCTCGCTGCTCCCTCCCAGCTCGCTCCCTCCTAGCACGGCTCCCTCCCTCCCTCCCAGCACCGGCGCCTGCATCCATGGAGGCGGCGGCTCCCTCCCTCCCTCCCTCCCTCCCTCATGGCGGCCCCGCCCCCATCTCCTCCCAGGCTCCCAGCCCGCCCCCATCTCCCTCCAGCACGGCTCCCTCCCCGTCCCATCTCCTCCCAGCACGGCGCCCTCCCAGCCAGCACGGCTCCCTCCCCGCCCCCATCTTCCTCGCAGCGCCGCCCCGTCTTCCCCGCCCCCATCTCGTCCGCCCCATTCTGCTACCTAAATCCTGCTCTAAATCGAAAAAGCAAAGGTAGCAGAGCATACCTCGACGGCGAGTCGGGGTAGTGGCGCCGGCGACCTTCTCGTCTCCTGCAACCTCCGGATGCGCGCGGGAGGCTTGGGAGCGAGCGAGCAGTTGGAGTGGAGGATCACGGCTCCGTCCGCCAGATGTAGATGAGGCACCCGGGATATGGCTGAACATCTATCGATAGATGACCAGACAGATGGGCTGCTGGAGACGTTGTTTGGGCCTCCATCATCTATATCTGCTTTGGATGTCCATATAGAGGAGCTCCTGGAGATGCTCTAAGGGGAGGCTTTATGCTAGTGATGACAATTCAGAGGAAGCACTGCTACCAATAGGAATGTGAAACATCCACATGAGACGTAGATCGGTAGATGGTTCTCCGAAAAAATGACAGCAGATTGTGAGATCATCCGTTAGAGAACCATTAGCACACTATGATTTCTCCCCGTTCAGCTAAGATTATTTCGGTCCAAACGCAGAGAAGCTTAATGTCCATGTTTGATGAAACTACTTCAAAACTATGTTTTTTCTATAATACTCATCAGCCATATAACCGAAATCTCGTGATTCTCTTACATTTTGTAATCCAGTCGGTAATAGAAGCGCTCAGTTATGTAAGTAACCGAAGTCGCACTGATAAAATCGTGCAATGACTGAAGTTACCAGACTTGTGGTTAACTCTATAATACTGTATAATCAAGGATACCCATAGGTTACTCTAGGATCTTTTCGCCATAAAAAAATCCTCTACTTTCTGTCCATGTGGATACTGGAACTATTGCAGTTGACCGCATAATTTTTTGTTAATCACGGACCAGGTTGAAAGCGGAATATACTAGTGCAGGGCGAATCTTCCCCACATGATGCAGATAAATAAGAATGTACTGAGAAGAGCAAGGCTAACCTCAAGTACGCAACATGTCTCCGTGCTGGATCGGTCGGATAACCAGTTGAGGCCGAGACGGTACGGGTGGATCCCGGCGTTGTGCTGGTCGACGATGCGGAGCTTGTCCTTGAAAATCGCGTACCGGCGCTCCGCCCCGACGGCTGAGTCGTACGCCTTCCCGTGCTTCGCCATCCACTCCACGAACACCCGCCGCGTCTCCTCCTCGCTTCTCTCCCTGTACGACGCGATCGACGTGCCCGTCGCCGCCGCCTCCGCTGCCGCCGCCAGCGGCACCAGCAGAAGCAGCAGCAGCGCTGCGGCCGCCGTGGGAGCCGTGTAGCACCTCATCACCGCAACCACGACGAGGGTTTGATGGGGGCAGTGGGGTGTGTGTAGATGAGATCCGGAATTGCGGGATTGTGTCTTTCTCGTGCCACACGAGTAGAGATTTGGTGCACCCGAGCTCATCTCACCATTTTCAAAAAATCAAAAAATATATTTAAAAGTTTCAAAAAAATCTAAGAAAAAAGAATGCATATTCTTAATGATATATCCTACAAGGCTGAAAAATCGCAATGCAAAATACTGTATGGTTTGAGCTACACAAAAATAGCAAATGTGCAGATTTGAGTATAGCTTATAATGTATAGTTTCAAATTTCCAACTTTTTTCATTTTTATGTAGCCCATAATACAAAATATTTTGCATTGAGACTTTGCATGCCAGATCCGTAGACCACCTATCGACGACTACAAGAACTAGAGCAAGCCCAAGGTGCGCCGCTGTCATCACCCTCCTTCACCGAATCCGGGCAAACCTTGTTGTAGTAGACAGTCGGAAAATCGTGCTAAGTCCCTATGACCAGCACACCAGAACAGCAACCGTCGCCGATGAGCATAAGCGTAAATCAGAAGAATCCAAACTATAGACATACGAACACAGACGAACGAAGACCGGACCCAACCGGATCCACCGAAGACAAAAACCGACCGAATCCCGCGAGATCTACCGGAGACACACCTCCACAAGCCCTCTGACGACGCTAGACGCACCGCCGAAATGGGGGTTAGGCGGGAAGTACCTTATTACATCTTCAGAAAGTCGCCACCTCCCATCTTTCTAGGAAGGACAGAAACCCCAACCAAATAGGAAAAAAATTAATGGAGCCCTCCGGCCAGCAAGAACCACGATCCACCGCGCCACCATGGCCTGAGGGCACAGAGGCGAGTGGATCAGCGGCGACGCCGACAGGAGGCAGAGGAAACCTAGTCCCTTGTTTTCCGCGAGAGCTGGAATGTTACCTCTTATACTCCTCTTGTAGCTTCTGCATACATGGGGTAGCATCTCGAGAAATCAAATATGCATATATATTTCTACTCTGCGCGAAAAAATACTCCACGCGAAAAAAAAAACAGACAACCACCATAGGCCAATCCAGTCCTGAAGGCATTCCATTTCACCCAAGGCCCGTGCCACTGCGCAGTTTATACGCATTTTGTTGACATGGCATACTAGTTAATGACGGGAGAGGGTGATGTTGTGTTTTTTCGAAACACACTACAAACGCAGACGCTCACATACACACCCAAATGAACGCACGCACGCATAGCTTATCCTATGAGCACCTCCGAGAGACTGAGCCAGCGGGTCGAGTCTTGAGATCGATGAAGTCACCATAAGCGCCTCGGTGTCGACGGGAACGTCGTCTCCCACTGGAGAATTTGCCGCATAAATGAGAAAAACCAATGTCAACCTCGGGTCTGATCTCTGGTGGGCTAGGGATACAACCATCCCTCCTAACCATCCTGCCACAGGTAGGTTCTCCGGAGGGTGAGGTTTTAGTTTAGCTAGCATACGACCTTTACACGTAGCCATAGGCAAAAAATGGCTCTACCCCAATCATATATATATGCATGCGCTCTAAATCGTTAAACTCATGATATCGTGCTAAGATATCGCGCATTGCGACAGGCCTAACAGGCCCAGCGAATTTATTTGCATGCCAAATAACGTGGTATTGGCCCACTAAGCTTTTTTATAACCTAAAAAGAGACAAAAGTTTTGACTCGATTAAAAAAGTTACATCATATCTAAATTCATTTTCCTCAAAAAAAAAAACTAAATACATTTTCAGCAAAAATATTGGGAATAGTAAGGACGTACTCTCTCCGTTTCAAAATATGTCTTTGATTTGTCCAAATATGGATGTATTTAGACGTGTTTCATGTATACATATATTTATATTTGATCAAATCTAAGACAATATGGAGGTTATAGACATATTCTTATAAACACTCACAATTTTTCCTAATTTTTTTAAACCTCTATAATTGATTTTTTTTTTAAGTGATAGCATGGTAGTACCTAAATCATTGGTAGCACTAGATATTCGATATTCTCTCAGTGGACACAATGTCTTCAACTTCGAAAGTGTGCTACAGTACACTTCTGCAATATTTTCCGGAAATTCATAATGGCACCCGAGCTCATATGCTCCGTTATTTGCGGGAAAATAAAAGAAATAGAAAAACTTTTCAAAAAATTCTGAAAAAAATCACAGGCAAACATGAGTATGGTACGCACGCCCTGATTTTTTTCGTAACGAAATGACATCGTGGCGGCCCTGTGCAAAAAAGAAAAAATCACAGATCTGAAAATTTTCTTTTTTGCACAGGGCCGCCACGATGTCATTTCGTTACGAAAAAAATCACGGGCGGACGAACCATATTCATCTTTGCCTTAGATTATTTTCGGAATTTTTTGAAAAGTTTTTCTATTTATTTTATTTTCCCGAAAATAACGGAAGCATATGCTCCCGAGCTCCAAAACGCCGCTCCCAATATTTTCTGCAGTTTCAGTCAGAACTATGTGCACGGCGTGTTGTGTCTTGGGTGTCCTGTAGAATGCTAGAAGCCGCATCATGTAGCCCGACGGCCACGATCCTGCAATTCAAAAACTCTGTTTATATTTTGCGTGAACTGTACGTATTGTTGCAATCGAAATCAAAATCTTGTAATCTTGCGAGCAAATGCAAGTCAGGGAGGCGCCAACGCCTAACCACCGGACAGCGCCACCGCGGCCGAGCCGAGTACCGTGCCTGCACGTCTCCCTTCCTTCCCCGGTGGTTGTATAGCTGGCCAAACGGGCCGTGCTAAACGGGCCGGCCTGAGGCACGCTGATTTTGGCACGGCCCAAGCACGGCCCGGCCCGCGACGAAACGTGCCGTGCCGGCACGAGGCCCACCCGTGCTCGTGCCCAGCTCCGAGCTGGGGCACGCGGGCTGGCCCGGCACGGCACGATTAGCCTCAATCGTTGGTCAACGCCTCCATCGATCCATCTGCACAGCCACCAATCGATCAGCACGAGCAGCGCCGCCGCCAGCACCACGAGCAGCGCCGCCGCCCACGATCTGCTCTCCCAAGTCCCAACTTGACACGGAGAAGACGAAGAGCTACGCTGCCGCCGGAGCCGCGTCCGTCGCCGGAGCCACGCCATCGTTCGAGGTGTGCCGTGCCGGACGTGCCCGTGCCGTGCCGCCGTGCTACTGCCGTGCCGCCGTGCTCGTGCCTCCGCCGGAGTTGGAGCCCGCGTGCCGGCACGGCACGGCACGATTAGAAGCGTGCCGCTCGTGGGCCGTGCCGCCGGCGGGCCGTGCCGAGCTCGGCACGCGACGTGCCGTGCCGTGCGGCACGGTTGGCCAGCTATAGGTGGTTGTATCCGTACTTGCGCTCGCGTCCATTATAGAGCCACTCCATCTCCTACAGTCCCAAGATCCCAAACCCCATCTCCCACCTCCCTCCCACCCGAAATCCAGAGCCAGCTCAACCCCGTGCGCCGCGATGAAGGAGAGCAAGCTCAAGTCGGCCAGGCTCCTGGAGCAGGCGAGCGCCCACCTCGCCACCGACGCCGGCAAGGAGATCGCCAAGAAGGTCGGCTGCGTCTACCAACTCAACATCTCACCCAAGGTATGTACTTCTCCCAAACACCCCTCTGTTCTTCGGTGGAATCTGTTTCAGCCTCTCCCGTTGAACTGACTTCGCCCCTCGCGGTCCCGATCTGACAGAAGGCGGGCGTCGACGAGGAGATCTTCGTCGTGGACCTCAAGAAGGGCGCCGTCACCAAAGGTCCTAGCTTTACCCCCTCGATTCGCCTCGTCCGGGTCTCGATTCTGGTCTAAATTCTTATCTGTCCTGGTTTCGGCGTGCAGGGCCGTACGAGGGGAAGCCGGACGCAACCTTCACCTTCACGGACGACGACTTCCTCGACATCGCCACCGGCAAGCTCAACCCGCAGATGGCGTTTATAAGGTGAGAACTGTGAATCACAAACTTCCCTTCCCCAGTTCCCCTGATTGAGAGCAAGAATTGTGAGGTAACAGTGCTTCTTTGCTGCGCAGGGGTAAGCTGAAGATCAAGGGGAGCATCAACGCCGCGCAGAAGTTCACGCCGGACATCTTCCCCAAGCCCTCCAAGTTGTAGAAGGATGATGATACGGCGATCGGTTAATAATAAGTTTCAGTGATGTTGGATGTGGCCTTTATGGTGTAAGCGATTGTTCCTGGTGAGAGTTTGTTCAGAGTTTGTGTAGTACCTAAACCACCACACGGACAACACGAGTTTCAGTGTTTCATCGTATGGGTTGAAATTCGGTTCAGACGATGAATCGAGTTCTATGATGTGTATGCTGATGATGGTTAGCTTTCTCGATGATTCACCATTTACTGTTAAGAGTTGAGACGCATGCCAATACCAGATTACTGGAAAGTGGAAACAGAACACACAGGTCGTCTGAGCGAACCTTTTACCGCTAAAGTGCATATTTGTCCTCATTAACTGAATCTGTGTCCTTCTCGAAGGTATCTTTGTTTTTGCCAATTACATGGCCGTCAACTACACCGTTTACCAGATTCTTACAAGGCAAACATACACTCGTTATCAAAGTGTAGAAGTAATGTCATTTCTACACCGACGGATAGACCACAGGGCAGATTTTCCTACTAGAATTGGAGCGCACAATTTCTTATCTAACCTGTCCATATCTTTGGTCAAGTTCACTTGAGCAAGTCGTGTAATGAGGTTGAACAACTGAAGCAATCTTTGCCTGACGATCCCATGCTTGAGTATAATAGAGCATCAAGACATACTCATAATTGATGGTACCACAGTGTCCCGAGCCACACAGAATCAAGGTTACGATATTCTGAAGACAGGAGGATACAGAACTTTGATACAAGTTTTTGAGAAATATACTTTAAAACAAAAATTGGGAATACAGAGTGACATGTTCGAATAACCCAACAATATTCACTTCACTAATACTGGCCGGGGCGTGCCGCGGCATTACCTCTAGAAAGCATGGGTGGCGCGCGGCGTGCGACTTTCTCTTGTCAAGGAAACGCTCTTCTGTTTGTTCTGTTGAGTCAGTTCGATCTGCTCTTGCGGGAACGTTTCTGGCCGGTGTTGTCATGGCGTCTGCTTATCTGAAAGTTTGCAACTGCATTGTAAAAGGCTTCGCTCTGCTCGAGAGTAGATGAGATATATTTTGCTCAAAAACAGATATATCTGGGTGCACAATCGTTTCCAGCCATATACTGCTAGCTATCCCGATGCATTGAATGCTCATCGAAAGAATGAATAGTGGGTTAATGGTTATCTTTGAACTGAAAAAGTTTGAACATTAAAGTCACTGAACCTTGTCCTGATTGATTTATCGAAAGGAGAAACGAGCTGGTTTCCGGCTTAATTTTGGCCAGCCACAAACCATCTCGAAAAAAAAATCAGCGCAGACGGGAGGAGGTCCTGCGGGTGCTAAATTCTCCAAATTTGCCTGTGATCTATATGGATCGGCCTACAGTTTTTATTTTCTTTTTAAAATGATTATCCCGGCCTTTCTTCATAAACAAAAGAAAAACAATAATTTTCTTTGCGGAGCCAAGTTCTCACGGGCTGCCGTGGGCTCCTTTGCCAAAATGTTTTCTTAAGGCTATTCTGGATTTTCAATGCATTTTCTTTATTTAGAGTATTTTACTATTATCCTATAAACATACTCCCTCTTATTCTAAAAAAATGACGCAAGTTATACTTATGAGTTGTAACTGTTACTTTTTTCTCATGACATTTAAAACGGATTTGAGGGAGTATATTGTTTTGCTATTTATAGTACACTAATTTTAAATTCAGTTACAAATTCCATAAGTTTTTCAATGGGCTTTGGGATAAAATGAGTATTTTGGGGTGGCTTTTCGAATTTTAAATATTTTTCTTCTCTTTAAAACAAATTCATGTTAATGTTGTTTTTCTTTCAAAAATTCAATATACTTCCTATATATATCTTTCAAGCACTTCCAAAAGTATTGTGTTGGTGTCTTGTGTGCCATCGAAATGCATCTTCTTTCATATTTGTGTGCTTTTAATCTTAATGGTATAAAAAATACATGACATCTTAATCATGTTTTTACTATTCATATGAAGTACTCCAGAGTACGTTGATGATTGCACAACCCATGAACATGTGTTGCACGTGTTCTTGGGTAGAATTCAGACATCACAGTTTTCATTATGTGGTAGCCCTCATTTCGCAAGTCAATCGCCCGTCAAAATTCTTAGCAGGATATTCGACCATATTGTTAATTTGCACCTTTGATCCCGCGGAATCACAAAGAGTAGTAGCCGCGAAATAAGCCTTCGAAATAGACTTGGAGGGAACATACCCTTGGGTTCCCAGTGCAATTTCCACTAATCTTCATTGTTTGGAGTAAGCTGAACATTTCTATGGGCTTCTCAAATTGCCAGACTTTGGATGAAAGCCTGAAGTTTGATAGGCTTTTCCCATGCCTTTTATTCAACTTCCATTTATCGTCGTTTTAGCCACCGTTTTTATTGCGTTGTTGATGGGATGAACAAAACTACAACCATTAGGTGTTATATCCTCAATTGCTTTTCCGTTTAGCCAATTATTGGTTCGAAAAAAAAAACATGTTACTTCGTTTCCAACAACATGGTAACAACTTTCATAATATGTCGGTCATGATCAAACTGGAGAGTGGCCATGATACTCCATGTCGGCCATGATTAAACTCCAATGACTTTTGCTAATACTCTTTGGAAATGAATAACTACTCTAAGCAATATGCAATGACACCGAAGTAGTTAGAGGATTGGCACCAACTATGTATTTTCCTGGCTTCAGTCGCCCATGCCTCCAGGTCCAATATACCTAATCCACCCTGAGATTTGGACGACAAACAAGGTCTCAGTCAACAAATAAATGTCCTCCCTTGACAGTCATCGTTCCTTTCCACACAAAACCTCCGATTTTGTGAATGGCCTTAAAATCCAACAATGAGGGAGGGGGGGGGGGGGGGGGGTTCTAAACCAAACTTCACGACTATGAAGTGGCATGTTTCAATTACTCAACAACATCACTCCTAAAATATCGATTCTATGCGAATAAAAAATAGTTACTCAAATGCATTTTAGGTTACATAAAGGTTACTCCTGGCGGGAGTGTCGTTTTGGCTCCCAGGATTACATGCTCTTGAGTCTTGCCCGTATAAAAAAATCAAAAAATAGTAAAACGTTTAAAA
Organism: Poa pratensis; assembly: GCA_947311845.1. Taxonomy (NCBI): domain Eukaryota; kingdom Viridiplantae; phylum Streptophyta; class Magnoliopsida; order Poales; family Poaceae; genus Poa; species Poa pratensis. Next base: position 81,434,932 of record CAMZMU010000034.1, on the reverse strand, counting down.
AAAATCAGAATGAAATTGATGACAAACATATACAAGTGTTCTAAATATGTGCCAAGTTTTGTGATGAAATGACATGTGTGGTGCTCTGTGCAAAACAATACAAAATCATTGCTCTAAAATAATATATTTTTAATATCATTTTGGTCAATGCTTTTTTTTCACAGAACACCACAAATGTCATTTTACACTTCAAAGTGGCATGCTTAAATTACTCAACAGCATTCACTCTTAGAATACCGATTGTATGCGAATGAAATAGTGACTCAATGCGATACGTACGCTTCGGTCACATAAAGGCTACTCCTAGTGGTCTACGTACCCTAAAACAAAATTCGGTTGGATGAATATATACTCCATATGCGTTGGATGTGATGATATAGTGTTTAACATAAAGAGACTTTTTTTTTCCTCCACATACAAGAAAAAAAATTCGGTTGAAGGTCTACCCTAAAACATTGGGAGAGAGACAGCGGCCTGATGGAGCGGACGGCCGGGATTGGGCTCACACGGCGCGCCGCGTATTCTCTGACTTTGCAAGGATGAAAGTCAGGTCACTTTGAGTCACTGACACATGGGTCCCATCATCTGTGGGGTCCACACGTCAGTGACTCAAAGTCAGGACAAAGTTAGGAATTCTAAGTCAGAGAATCTCCACCGCGTGCAGCGAGACGTCTAGAAGAGCATTGCATCTCCACCGCCGAGTACTTTTTTGAAGGAAATGCTCTTCCGTTTCTTCTGTTGAGTCAGCTCGATTCGCTTTCCCGCGCGATAACGTTTCTGGCCTGCCTAATCATGGCGTCTGCTTATCCGAAAGTTCGAGTTTCTGCTGCTACGGCAATGACGCGGAGAGTTGCCACCGCATTAAAAAGTTTCCTCTTCATTTTCCTTGGGATATCAACCAATTTGGGTGCACATTCATTTTCTGCCACAGATAGTCCTATCCACATTAACTGAATGCTCATCGAACCGATGAATCGTCGTATGTTTCACACTATATAAATACCTGGCCAGACACACCAGCTGAATCCATCAGTCTCCATCGTCCTCTTCCAGAGCACAGCTAGAGCTGCACGCATTGCAGACGAACATGGCGAATAAACACTTGTCTCCGTTTGTGTTCCTCGTCCTCCTCGGCCTGTCGTCCAGCTTGGTTTCCGGCCAAGTCCTCTTTCAGGTAAGATCTTGGTCCTCTCACTACTGTGAACCTGTGATCTTGTTTTGTACAAAGTTCTGAATGTTCTGGCGGCGTGTCTCGATGACAGGGTTTCAACTGGGAGTCATGGAAGCAGAATGGCGGGTGGTACAACCTCCTGTTGGGCAAGGTGGAGGACATCGCTGCCGCCGGCATCACGCACGTCTGGCTTGTTAGACATTGTAATACTCTTACGTACATGGTATGGAGTAGTACTCCAACCTGAATACGGCCCATGTACTTGCCACGTGATGGGCTTTTCATCACCTCTATAACACGTAACCGATCCCCTCCGAGAGGGATACGATCGTTCCCACAGATTTCTCATGGTATCAGAGCAGGCTCTTCCGAGACCTAGCTGCTGCACCGCCGCAAAACCCTAAAAACACCAAGCCGCCGCCGCCGCCGTAGACTCTACCGCCGCCGCCGCAACTCAAGACCACGACCAAGACCTGGGCCGCCGCCGCCACACTGCCGCCGCCGCCTGAAGACCAAGACTGAATCAAGAAGACAACGATAAAACCCTGCCGCCGCCGCAAGATCTGTTGCCGCCGCCGCCGCCTCAAGACCAAGATCAAGCCGAACCCCTGCTGTCGCTGCCATGTCGTCGTCTTCATCGACCTCTGCGCTCGCTGCTGCTCTGGGTTCCCCTCCCACCCTTCTCCTCACCCGCACCAACTATCTGTTCTGGAAAGCTCTCGTGCTCCCTCCCCTTCGTGGTGCGCAGGTGACTGCGCTGCTCGATGGGTCCGATGTCGCACCAGCCCAAACTGTTGAGGTCGAGGAAGGAGGGAAGACAACGTCCGTTGCAAATCCAGCGTACTCTGCATGGATTGTCCGTGATCAACAAGTGATGGGCTGGCTTCTCCAGACCATCTCCCCGGAGATGCTCCCGCACTTCTTTGAGCACACCTCTACTGCCGAGGTCTGGGGCACAATCTCCTCCATGTTCACCACCGTTTCAAGGTCCAAAATCACTCACCTGCGGACTGCTCTAAACAAAACTAAGAAGAAGAAGGATATGTCCGCCTCCGAGTACTTCACCACGATGAAAGGACTCGGTTCTGAACTTGCCGCTGCTGGAAAGCCTATTGATGATGATGAGATGATTGGATATATTCTGAACGGACTTGATAGTTCATACAACGATGTAGTTGCTGCTGTGAATGGGCAGCGAGGCACAACGCTTGATGATCTGTTTGCTCAGGTCGCTGCTCGCGACATGCGCCGTGAGATGCTCTCAGATGACGAAGATGCCATGCCCACCCAAACCTTCACATCTTCTGCCCACCTTGCCCGTAGTGACTATGACCAAGGACGGTCGGGTGACCGTGATCGCCGCGATGAAGGCCACCGCGATGATGGTGGCTCCTGGCGCGGCCGTGTTGATGGTGGACAATGGCGCTCTCGCTCCCGTGACAATGGGCGCTATGATGGAGGAGGGAGCCGCCGTGATGACAGGCGTGATGGTGGATGGCGCCGTGATGACAGGCGTGATGATGGAGGCCGCCGCAATGGTGGCTATGACAGGCGTGATGATCGGGTCCGCCGTGATGACAAGGGTGGCCGTCGTGACAAGGGTGGTCGCCGTGATGATGATGGCCAAGGACGTCGCCGTGATCGTGCTGCCACTTCGTACGTCAACACCACTTGCCAAATATGTAAAATTCATGGGCACCGGCAAGTGACTGTTGGTGGCGTTATGAGGACCGTGATGATTCTGATGATGATGACCGTGAGCAAGAGAAGACTGCGCATCTTGCTTCTTATGGGGTTGATACCAACTGGTACCCTGACACTGGCGCCTCCAACCACATTACCGGAGAACTGAGCAAACTCTCCACTCATGACAAGTACCAGGGGCGTGATCGCGTCCACACCGCGGATGGAAAAGGTATGGCAATAAGCAACATTGGTCATTCAATATTATGCACCCCACATGCTTCTTTACATCTTAAAAATATCCTTCATGTTCCTAGTGCCACCACAAATCTTTTATCCGTGCATAAACTTACTCTCGATAATCATATCTTTTTTGAGTTTCACCCTGATTTCTTTTTAATCAAGGACCAGGACACAAGAAGAATACTGTTTAAAGGGCCATGTCATGGTGGTCTCTACCCGCTAGTGCCGTTCTCTACCGGGTCTTCCAAGCATGCTTTCATTACAATAAAGCCATCGTCCTCTACTTGGCATCGTCGTTTAGGGCATCCTTCGTCTTTTGTGGTTCAGCAAGTCCTTAGAAACAATAAGATTTCCTACACACCAGAAACTAGACCCTATGTTTGTGATCCATGTCAGTTAGCTAAGAGTCATCAGTTGCCATATCCTGTTTCTACTAGTGTTTCCACTGTTCCATTGGAACAAGTGTTTTCTGATGTATGGGGCCCAGCACCTGAGTCTGTTGGCAGACACTCGTATTATGTGAGCTTTATAGATGATTTCAGTAAGTTTACATGGATTTATTTGCTAAAGAAATGTTCTGAGGTTTATCAAGTCTTTCTCAATTTTCAGCAACTTGTTGAGCGAAAATTTGACAGAAAAATCATTACTATGCAAACTGATTGGGGTGGTGAATATGAAAAACTCAATAGTTTCTTTCAACAACATGGCATTTCTCATCACGTTTCATGCCCACATGCCCATCAACAAAACGGTTCCGCTGAACGTAAACATCGTCATATTGTTGAAGTTGGTCTTGCTTTGCTTGCTAATGCATCAATGCCACTTAAATTTTGGGATGAAGCTTTTCTCACCGCCACCTTCCTCATCAATTTGCTCCCTAGCAAAGTCATAAATCTTGATACACCTGTTGAACGTCTCCTTCATACCAAACCAAACTATGACTCTCTTCGTGTGTTTGGTTGTGCGTGTTGGCCAAACCTACGTCCTTACAATAAAAGAAAGCTTGCTTTTCGTTCTACCCGATGTGTTTTTCTGGGTTATAGTCCTCGTCACAAGGGTGTGAAATGCTTGGAAGTTAACACCGGTCGTATCTATATATCACGCGATGTTGTTTTTGATGAGAGTGTTTTCCCCTTTGCCTCTCTTCATCCTAATGCCGGTGCTCGTCTTCGCAAAGATATCCTCCTTTTACCTTCTCACACTTCTACTATTGGGGATGCAAATATTGATGACTACATGCCTTTGCCTATAATCCCAGTTGTTACTAATGATCAAACTGCAGAACATGATGGGCCAACAGGTGCAAGTCTGACGCAAAAAGATTCACAAAAAAATTTGGTGCAAAACAGTACAAAACAGGTGCAAAACCAGGCGCACAACCACAGACATTGTCTGTCCTATACCGATCCCGAGGCGGATATTCTCGCGAACTCTGATGATGATTCTGAAGCCAATCATTATGCTGACCCCGAGGTGGACCCTGTCTCTGCGTCGGACAGGGAATGGCCTCCGTCGCCTCCTCCTGGCGATTCCGGTGACGACACGTTGCGCTCCAGGAATCTCTCCCGGACCCCGCCATGTTCCCGCTCACGGACTCGATCCCCGCGGCGAGACTCTCGTCCTGACGAGTCTGAAGCCGCCACGTCGGCTCGGTCTCCGTCGACACTCTTGGATGCGCGTGGCCGCTCTGCCTCCGAGCTGATGCCCACGCCCACATCTGAGCATGCACGGCCAGCTCAGCTGGATCTTCTACGCCGGGCACAGCTGTGACCAGCTCGGCTGAATCTTCTACGCCGGGATCCGCTGCGGCCACTTCTTCACCAACGCCTCCTCCACCACCTCCGGAACCTCGAACTCGTCTACAGAAAGGTATTAGTCAACCGAGAAGATTAACTGATGGTACTGTTCGTTGGTGTCTCTATACGTCTACAGGTGAACCACGTACTCTTTCGGAGGCTCTTGAGGATGAACGTTGGCGCGAAGCGATGGGGGAAGAATATAATGCTCTTATACAAAACAAGACATGGCACCTTGTTCCTCCACATCATACTAAAAATCTTATTGATTGTAAGTGGGTATATCGTATTAAGAAACATGCAGATGGCACAATTGACAGGTACAAAGCACGCCTGGTCGCAAAAGGATTTAAACAGAGGTATGGAATAGATTATGAAGATAGCTTCAGTCCTGTGGTCAAGGCAGCAACTATTCGCATTGTTCTATCAGTTGCTGTTTCCAGAGGATGGAGTTTGCGGCAGCTAGATGTCAAGAACGCGTTCTTGCATGGCGTTCTGGAAGAGGAAGTGTATATGAAACAACCTCCAGGTTTTGAAAATTCTCAAACTCCGCATTATATCTGCAAACTTGACAAGGCCTTGTATGGTCTCAAACAAGCCACTCGAGCATGGTATTCTAGACTCAGTACAAAGTTACAACAACTTGGTTTTTATCCTTCCAAGGCTGATACCTCACTATTTCTCTACAACAAGTCTGGTGTTATGATATTTGTTCTAATCTATGTTGATGATATCATAGTCACAAGCTCTTCAGATCAAGCTATCTCGGCTCTCCTTCATGATCTAAATGCTGATTTTGCCCTCAAAGACTTGGGAGATCTTCACTTCTTTTTGGGTATTGAGGTAAAGAAAACTCAGAATGGTTTGCTTCTCACTCAGGAAAAATATGCTTCAGAATTGCTTACTAAAGTGGGCATGAAAAAGTGCACATCTTCTCCTACACCATTATCTTCCACTGAAAAGTTGTCTTTAACCGAGGGAACTCCTCTTGGCCCTGATGATAGTACAAATTACAGAAGTATTGTAGGAGCATTACAATATTTAACATTGACACGACCTGATATCTCCTACTCAGTCAACAAGGTTTGTCAGTACTTACATGCACCGACAACAGTTCATTGGACAGCTGTAAAAAGGATCTTAAGATACATTCATGGTACAATACGTGTTGGACTTACTTTTGAGAAGTCCTCCTCTACTTTGCTTAGTGCTTTTTCAGATGCAGATTGGGCAGGCTGTCCTGATGATAGAAGGTCAACTGGAGGGTTTGCTATTTTTATTGGACCGAATCTGGTCTCTTGGTGTGCACGCAAACAGAAAACTGTTTCAAGGTCAAGTACAGAAGCTGAATATAAATCTCTTGCAAATGCCACAGCTGAGTTGATATGGGTTGAAGCTGTTCTCAATGAACTTGGTGTTACACTAAAGGAAAAGCCATGTTTGTGGTGTGATAACTTGGGTGCTACATTTTTGTCTGCTAATCCTGTGTTTCATGCTAGGACAAAACATATTGAGATTGATTATCATTTTGTACGTGAAAGAGTTGCAGACAAGTTGCTTGACATCAAGTTCATCTCCAGCAAAGATCAAGTTGCAGACGGATTTACAAAACCTTTGCCAGTGAAGAATCTACATGAGTTCATGCGTAATCTCAACCCCTCCGAAGGTTGTGATTAAGGGGGGTTGTTAGACATTGTAATACTCTTACGTACGATGGTATGGAGTAGTACTCCAACCTGAATACGGCCCATGTACTTGCCACGTGATGGGCTTTTCATCACCTCTATAACACGTAACCGATCCCCTCCGAGAGGGATACGATCGTTCCCACAGATTTCTCACGGCTCCCACCGGCGTCGCACTCCATCGCCGAGCAAGGGTACATGCCGGGCCGGCTGTACGACCTGGACGCGTCCAAGTACGGCAACGAGGCGCAGCTCAAGGCACTGATAGAAGCGCTCCACAGCAAGGGCGTCAAGGCAATGGCCGATATCGTCATCAACCACCGCACGGCGGAGCACATGGACGGGCGCGGCATCTACTGCCTCTTCGAGGGCGGCACCGCCGACTCACGACTCGACTGGGGCCCACACATGATCTGCCGCGACGACCGCCCCTACGCCGACGGCACGGGCAACCCGGACACCGGCGGCGACTTCGGCGGCGCCCCGGACATCGACCACCTTAACCCGACCGTCCAGAAGGATCTCGTCGAGTGGCTCAACTGGCTCAAGACCGACATCGGATTCGACGGCTGGCGCTTCGACTTCGCCAAGGGCTACTCCGCCGACGTCGCCAAGGTGTACATCGATGGCACGGAGCCCAACTTCGCCGTTGCCGAAATATGGACTTCGCTGGCGTATGGCGGGGACGGCAAGCCGAATCTGAACCAGGACGATCACCGGCAGGAGCTGGTGAACTGGGTGACCCGGTCGGAGCCTCGGGCCCGGCCACCACGTTCGACTTCACCACCAAGGGTATCCTCAACGTCGCCGTGGAGGGCGAGCTGTGGCGGCTGCGCGGCACCGACGGCAAGGCGCCCGGCATGATCGGGTGGTTGCCCGGCAAGGCCGTCACCTTCGTCGACAACCACGACACCGGCTCCACGCAGCACATGTGGCCCTTCCCCTCCGACAAGATCATGCAGGGATACGCCTACATCCTCACGCACCCAGGGACACCATGCATCGTGAGCTACCGTACCAATTCTTCAGTTCTAAATTGTCTTCCGCTCGTAACAAAATCATGACCGAACTGATGGGAAAATGTGATATTTTCCAGTTCTACGACCACCTCTTCGACTCGGGCCTGAAGGAGGAGATTGAACGCCTGGTGTCCATTAGGACCCGGCATGAGATTCACAATGAAAGCGAGCTGCAAATAATGGAGGCCGACGCCGACCTTTACCTCGCCGAGATCAACGGCAAGATCATCGTCAAGCTCGGGTCAAGATTAGATGTCGGTCATCTTATTCCTGATGGCTTCCAGGTGGTCGCGCACGGCGATGGCTACGCTGTTTGGGAGAAAAAATGAGCAAACATAACGGAGATCTCTGCAAATTTTTCCTACATGTATGCGACATGTAGTTTTAGTATTTCCTCCTTATAAAAGTGATGGCCGTGGACATCCATTGATGTTTTTATGAATAATAGGCAGTAAACAAAATTATCTAAACTCGCTACAATAGTAGGACAGCCTGGATTTACAAATTCAGGTACTTCTAAGCTACGCTACTTACCGTTCGGTCAAATCCTAAAACATTGGATTTACATCGCGATTCGTGCATCTGTGAGTTGCAAAATGGTTCGTAACTGAATTCTGTTGTAAATGGGATCTCATACTTCGTGATTTATGCTAGTCGTGAGTAGTAACAGACTAACATGGGTCGCAACTGAGACTCAATGACGTGACCTCACTGAGAATTAACTTAATTCTTGTTCTACCGAGAATTAGTCGCACCCTATATTACATCCAAATGAAACAAAACTTTGATGGAAGTAGAGCCGACGGTAGCAGGGGATAGGTTGGTAGAGCTACTGTGCGCTACGGCCAGCGAAGTACACAACTACACACTATTTCGGCAATTTCTCAATAATCCCTGAAAGCAAAATGCCCGTTTATTCCAGTTAATCACACAATGTCTAGAGTATAAATTGGTTTCTAGACGAACCTGAAAGCAACAGGCACTTCGCAGTAATTCCATCAAGAGTTATGTTCCTTGCTCAACTAGCTGCTCAAGTTCCTTCACGAAACTGCAGAGGAAAAAAATATCCAACTTGTACTCTCTACGCAATCCTTTTAAGTACTCGATTTGACACAATCTGAAAATGCTAGATCAGCCAATTTTCTGAAAATGCTTGCAGGTTCCTCTGTTCTTCATGAATAAAAGAAAACAAAGTATTTCCTTTGCGTTTTAGAAACCAACAAAGATGCAAGCCATGTTTGTTTTTTGAAAAGGGGCAGCCTGGCCTCGGCATCAAAATAATGCATATTTTCCTTTATTTCTATATTAAAGATGTTCAACACAAGTACACTTAATGGGTCACACCACTGACGAGCTTCACAAGAAAGGCTGGGCAGGCCACCCATATAAGAGCCTGATTTTATTTCATTTTACAGCCAAAATTTCTCTTTCCTTCACAGTTTTGGTCTGACCTGGGTGGGCCACAGCCCAGGTTGGCTTCAAGGTAGTTCCGCCACTGGGTCACACAATGTCTAGACATGTATTAACCAACGAAAAAATGATACTGTATCATGCCTGCAACAACATGATAATCTATGAACAAGCAGCCAGCCACGCACTGCTTGTATAAGTCCCGCGCAACCGTTTCCAAACGGTTGCACCCAAAAACTATGTCATGCCTGCAGTCCTCACTAATACAGAACGACACATCGGATACCCCTCTATGGAAACGACACGAGTTAGGCGATAGAGAATCGCAACATCCCCGCGTGCCCGCACTGGGCCGTATGACAGGCCCACAACAAAGGCAACTGGTGAATAGGGAATACATATTGGCAACAAGGCTTTTTGTTACCTCCGTTACTGATATGTGCTCATCGCACACGGACATTTTCGAAATCTCCGTTGCCATCAGAAGCAGCCTGGCAGCCCGCTAACGTGGCCTATAAGTACCCTACGCCCTTCACTTTCACTCTCACTGTCTCACTTCCAACTCTAGCCGCCGCACAGTCTCCTCTCTCTCCACTGTCTTGCATGGCTTCCACTGCCCGCGTTGGTAGATCCGGCCATCGCGGCCGAGGCCACGGCGGCCCCACCCTCCGGGCATTCACGCAGCACCAGCGTCTGGTGTTGCAGGACGAGCTTGCGGAACAGGCTGCCGGCGATCTGGTCCCCGCGGGCATGTGCCGCGCCATTTGTCGTGGCCAACGTTCGCTGGCGCTGCAGGAAGTGCACGCAGAAGGCTCCAGCGCTCCGGACTCTTCCGACCGTAGCCTCTCATCTGGCCGCCATTGTAGCTTCCGCCAGATCCGCCAGGCGTGCTACCCGCCCCTTCCTCGCTTTCGGAACCATCCGTCTTCCTCCTCGTCGTCGTCCTCGTCCTCCAGCGACGAGGAAGAGGAGGAGGATCGTGATCTGGAGATCGCTTGCGAACTCTCCCGCGTCAATTTCGAGCGCCAGGACACCCAGCGTCGTCAGGGCGAAGCCGATCTGGAGGCGGCGGTCCTCCTCTCCGAGGCCTCGAACTAGGTCGAACGCACCGAGGAGGCGTTCTTCCAGTCTGACCTCCAGGCCGCCGTAGCCCTCTCTTTGGTCCCCGGCGAGGGCAAGGGGTCGAGGTGGAGGCGCCGCCAGGGTGGCCGGCGATAGCTCCGTCGCCGGCGGCGATGCTAAGTGAGCCCGCCTCGCCTAATGTAAGACCTCAGTTCAGTAGATTAGGTTTTTTTATTTTGCACATATTTTTGCCTTAGTAGATTAGCTCTGTTCTAGTTGTAAGTAGTTAATTGTTTACACATAGATATGCTCTGTTTTTAGTAACTTGTTTAGACATAGATTTTAGCTCTGTTCTAGTTGTAAGTAGTTAATTGTTTACACATAAATCTGCTCTATTTTTAGTAAGCATTGTTTAGACATAGATTTTAGCTCTTTTCTAGTTGTAATTAGTTCTGTTTCTAGAATGCCGATGATTAAAATAAGGTGACACCGTGTGATCCGGGGGTGGCGCTAGTGATTCTTGTGATATGCACAAATACACATCTTGTGCATCTTACTTGGCTCGCTTGCTCCATCCCTGAAATTTGTGTTTCCAATCTACTTATATATGAGACATTGTTTAGACTATGTTCTAGTTGTAATTAGTTCACTTTTTCTATAATGCCGATGATTAAAATAAGGCGACACCGTGTGATCCGGGGGTGGCACTAGTGATCCTTGTGGTATGCACAAATACATATCTTGTGCATACTACTCGCTCACTAGCTTCATCCCTGAAATTTATGTGTCTAATCTACATTAATATGAGGCGTTGTTTAGGCTATGTTCTAGTTGTAATTAGTTATGTTTCTATAATGCCGATGATTAAAATAAGGTGACACCGTGTGATCCGAGGTGGTGCTAGTGATCCTTGTGGTATGCACAAATACACATCTTGTGCATCCTACTTGGCTCACCAGCTCCATTCCTGAAATGTGTGTCCAATCTAATTATGAAGCACAAATCCAAATCATTTTGTTTAGTTTTTGTCTTTTGTAGAAAGCCGATGATTAAAATAATGTCTTGGTATTTTGTTGCCTAATAGTATGTTGCATATTTATCTGTCTTGTGTATAGAGATGAATCAGCTTAACTTATGAATTTTTTTCATCTCTTTAGGGCGAGGAGGAAACCTGAAGACTATGCGACGGCCGTGAAGACGTAGGAGTGGGGCTCCGTCCACACGGCCCACTGAAGCCGGCGTCTCCAGGAGCAAGACTTTGTGCAGTACTAAATAGATAGAAGAAGACAATGCAATGAAGCAGGACGAAGAGGAAGGTGAAGAACCGGCGGCCGTCAAGTAGGAGCGAGGGCTCCGTCGATGGCGCAGCAAGCGTCACTGGCTTTATTTTTTGTTTCCTTTAGCCCTCATTACAAACGGTCAAAAACTAATCTATGTATCTGATGTAAAGACTTTAGACGATTATATATTATGCTTGTTGCCAAACTTATTGGAAACGATCAAAATGTCCGTTGCCATTGTGCGGCTTCACATCAGCAGCGGAGGCGAGGAAACGGACCGTTTCTCCGTTTCCGATGAGGGTTTTGGCCTGTTTCGATGTGCCGTTCTGTACTGGTGCCTCCGGCTGAAGAAAGGACCACGTATGGATCCAATGCATGGTGAAAGGAAAAAACCCGCAAGAAAGATGAAACTCTTGATTTGTAAAAAACAAAATCATTACGCACATGCCATATGAACCAAAGTAAAACACAAACAGCCACTCGAATTTTGAGTTTTATATTTTTTTTCAATCATATTCAACCAATTACCAAACAAGTTAGTAATATTGGTTGTTGGGGTAATTTTCAAATTCATATGTACAATACGCCAAATAGTTTTTACAAAAGGGCAAGAGATAAACACATGTTGTATTGTCTCCTCTTCATCACAAAAATAACATTTAGTATTACATTTCCTGTTTCTTTTAACCAGAAAGATTACCTTAATTTTTATGAAGAAACCACATAAAAATATTAATTTCCAGTGGGATTTTCATTTTCCATATGTATTTACGTAAATGCTTTATGTGATCATTAAGTAAGTCAAGATACATAGATTTTACTGTAAAAACACCGTAAGTAGTTAAATGCGAATTAAAGATATCCACGTCATCCGATAACTCAATATCCATTTACCGATTAACTAAATGGAGTCATGTATCCCATTTGTTACTAGTTAAATCCTCTAAAAGTTATGTTCAGATTTGCTTCTCCCATAGCCGTTTCCACTGAAACCTTTTTTTAACGATATTATAAAGAGAAGGATATTGGTGAGAAAGTGAGGTAGCGCCTAGCCAAGAGTCCTCCAAGAATCTAGTGTTCTCCATTACCAACAACAAAATACCCTCTAAAAAAGAACTCGTCTTTAACTCTCTTGAGTCCTTCCAAGAAGGCATAATATGTTGGTTTCGCTTGCACCTGCCACTAGCCTTTTGAGTGGAAGTATTTATTAGTTAAAAGCCCTTGCCACAACCCTTGTTCCTTTAAAAGCAAACTCAACCACTTGTTGATCAACCATTTATTTTCAAACTCTAAAACCTGAATGCCCAGACCCCCTTGATCTTTTAGTCTACAAATAATGTTCCACTTAGTTAACCTATATTTTCTTTTGTGACTATTATTCTGCCAAAAGAAATGTGATTTATAAATATATAGACTTTTCCATACCCATTTAGGTATTTCAAAGAAAGATAACATAAACATCGGAAGGCTAGTGGGGACGGAATTAGTTAGAACCACACGATCTCTGCATGATAATAAATCACCCATCAACAAGCCAGTTTTTTTTTCAAATCGATCTTCAACCGGTTTCCATTCTCTATTTTAATCCTTCTAAAGTTGTCGGAGACTAGTCCCAGGAACAAGGGAAGCGTCTCACTGAAGCCAGGAATCGAAAGGGGGCTGAACACGTTGTCAAACAACACTCAACTACCTCGGCGACGGTGCTCGTCGAGCTCGGTGAGGGACATCACGGCAGAGAGTAGACACGAGCCGCTACCCAGGTTCGGGCCACCGTGAGGTGTAAGACCCTACTCCTGCTTGGTTGTATTGCACTGCTTATGGAGGTTACAGTACAGAGAGCTGTGCTAGGAGGAGCTATGGTGGAAGGAGCTTCGTCTTCTCCCTGCGGTGGTGTGGATGAGCTCCAACTGGATGAGTCTTGGCTCGAATGGGGATCTATGGAGTGGAAAATGGAATCTGGAATCCCTTCTCTTGGTCGTACACTGGCTCCTTATATAGGTGCCTCGGGCCTCTTCCCCCAATTCATCTAGGCGGGAAGGGCTACCACATGGCGACAAAGGAGGAGGACAGTGCACGGTCACAGGGCTGCCCATGGACTCGGTCCATGGCAGGGAGCGTCGTCCTCTTGGCATGAAAAGCCACCGTCCGTCCAGGACGGTGGGCTGGCGCTGGAGAGGCCCGCGGGGTGCCCCACGGTGACGTCGGCTTGGAGCGTAGCAGCCAACAGTCCCCTTATCACCGGAATGGCAAGCCTTGTAGCCTTCTTTGCTTGGTGCAGCTTTGTTGACCGCTTTAATCACCAAAATGGCAACTGCGGCGTGGTCATCACTGCGCGCAGGCGCGCGCGTCACTCTTCGGCGGGCGCAGAGGCCATGTGCACTCTGTCGCGGAGACAGAGCTTGCTTTCAGCCGAAGGAACCTCGCGAGGGCTGGGTTGCCTCGCCGAGGCCTTCGAGTACTTGACGCCTCGCGAGGGAGGCGCTGACGTGCGCCAGGACTTAGCGATATTCACGACGGGAGAAGCCCTCGTGAGGGAAAGGTCCCTCGCGAGGCTCACCAGGTGGAGACGCCTGGTCCTTAGCAGAATCTTCTGCGGAGTATCGAGGGTTGTGGCAGGCCGGCCCGTGGTACCTTGGTTTCCACTGGGCCGACAAAAGTGGATTGGAATTCCCAGGTATCTAAACTCGAGAGAGATCCAGATTCACACTGAAATAAATCTTTATATTGATCTTCCACTTCTTTAGCTTTACCAAAACTGAATAGTTCGTTGTTATGAAAAATAATTTTCCAACCAAAAACTTGCTCAAAGATACAAAGAATTAATTTCATGTTCAAAGCTTTTTGCGCATCATGAGACATAAAGATGATGGTATCATCAACATATTGTAAAATAGACTAATGTGGGATAAGCTCCTCAACTTTGCCATCCTCCTTAGCTCTAGCAATTAAGATAGCCAAGATATCTACAATAATATTGACAAAAATAGGAGAAAGGGGGTCTCCTTGCCGCATTCCTTTTTTTGTTCGGAAATAATGGCTAATGTGATCGTTGACTCCAATTGCAACGCTCCCTTTATGAACAAATTTTTAAATCCAGTCGCACCATTCGGGATCAAAGCCCTTCATACATAACGCTTATTGTAAAAATGCCATTTAACTTTATCATACGCCTTCTTAAAGTCGATTTTGAGGAGAACACCATCCATTTTTTCCAATGAAGTTCATGGATAGTATCATGAAGAATCACAACCCCTTGGAGGATGTGACGGCCTGGAAAGAAGACAGTTTGTGTTGGTCAAAGAACTTTCGCGCTGTAGCCGAAACACGATCTGTTCCAACTTTTGTAAAAAGTCTTAGAACTCACATTAAGTAGACAAATGGCGCGATATTGCTGAATCGGTACAATAGTTTTTTAGGAAGGAGGATAATATTATCAAAGTTGAGCGGAAATAAAGTAAGTTCACCTTGGTGAAATTTATGGAGTAGCTCTATAAAATCTTACTTTAAAAAGCCCGACACTTTTGATAAAGTCCAGCAGGGAACCCATCTAGTCTTGGTGCCTTATTTTTTTTCATTTGCATTATAGCTTCATACACTTCCTTCTCTAAAGCTTTTTGTAAGAATACTATTTTCTTCCACCGTTAATTGTGGTATATATATCACTTTTCATAAATTCTATGAGATTAAAGTTAATATATATCGAAGCCCCCAACAACTTCTTGTAGTATTCTGTGATATACACTTTTAGATTTTCTTGATCTACAATAGTACCTTCATCTTGTTCTAGTTCGAAGATATTCTTCCATTTATGTTTTCCAAGCAATAAGGTGCAAATATTTAGTGGTGTTTCCTCCTTCTTACATGTGTTGTACCATCCACCATTCTGCTTATCCAAAAGTTTGATTAAAAGTGTAACGGCCACTACAGAAATGACGCGGAGAGTTGCAGCCGCATTGGAAAATTGTCTTCTTCACTTTTGTTCATTTTTCCTTGGGATATCAACAGTTTGAGTGCCACATACACTCCTATCCTCATGAACTAAATGTCCATCGAACGAAAGAATAGTCGGATATACTTATCGTTTGGGACTGAAAAAGTTCGAACAGGGCACTCGCTTTCTGAGCTTGATCCTAGAGAGATTTATGTCCAGTTTTATCTGCCTCGAGAGACGCATCACATCGGGTTATTTGCTGGCCCGGATTTCTGTTTGTTGGCCAGAAAAGCTCAATTAACCGTCGAGCTATCCTTTGCCATCAGCTGCCACCATCTGGTCCATCTTGCGGACTGTTATTACAGCACGACAGAACTGACCCTCTCTTCAGCACGCGAATGCTGAAACCTTTACGGTTGATAAGCTACATGAACTTCATTTTTCATGTTCTCGCCATAGATGATGATTTGTAACCACGCATAGAAATGACGATTTACACCATTACTAGACGCGACATAATGTCTATATTTGGCATATATATTATTTGGCTTCTGAGTAACGAGGAAGAATAAGAACAGCACCCTCAGTTCTGAGTAGAATTCACAAGTTTCAGAGTAACTGACAGTCGTATTGGCCGGTGCCTTCTTATCCAAGGCTCGCCCCATCTCTCGGCCATTAAGATCGCCTTTTGAGCTCACCACCGGCCGATAACAAACTCCGGCCGACATCCATCGACCCACTGGCTGCCTCAAAGCAACACTCAATCAGAGCACACCGGAAAAAGATTTTCAAGTTGCCCGCCTGCGATTCCGGCACGCTGCACACTATAAATACCTGGGCAGACACACCAGCTGAATCCATCAGTCTCCATCGTTCTCATCCCAAAGCACAGCTAGAGCTGCACGCACTGCAGACGAACATGGTGAGCAAACACTTGTCTCTGTGCGTGTTCCTCGTCCTCCTCGGCCTCTCGTCCAGCTTGGCTTCCGGGCAAGTCCTGTTTCAGGTAAGATCGTGTCAGTCAGAAGTCGTATAAACGTTCTGCACCTTGAACCTGTGATCATGTTTTGGACTGAGTTCTGAGTGCTCTGGCGGCGTCTCTCTCTCTCTCTTTTTTTTTTTTTGAAACTCTGGCGGCGTCTCTCGATGACAGGGTTTCAACTGGGAGTCGTCGAAACAGAATGGCGGGTGGTACAACCTCCTGATGGGTAAGGTGGAGGACATAGCCGCCGCTGGCATCACACACGTCTGGCTCCCACCGGCGTCACACTCCGTCGGCGAGCAAGGGTATATGCCGGGACGGCTGTACGACCTGGACGCGTCCAAGTACGGCAACAAGGCGCAGCTCAAGTCCCTGATCGAGGCGCTCCACGGCAAGGGCGTCAAGGCCATCGCCGACATCGTCATCAATCACCGCACGGCGGAGCACATGGACGGGCGCGGCATCTACTGCCTCTTCGAGGGCGGCACCCCCGATGCCCGCCTCGACTGGGGCCCCCACATGATCTGCCGTGACGACAGGCCCTACGCGGACGGCACGGGCAACCCGGACACCGGCGCCGACTTCGGCGGCGCCCCGGACATCGACCACCTCAACCCAACCGTTCAGAAGGAGCTCGTCGAGTGGCTCAACTGGCTCAAGACCGACATCGGCTTCGACGCCTGGCGCCTCGACTTTGCCAAGGGGTACTCCGCGGACGTCGCCAAGGTCTACATCGACGGCACGGAGCCCGACTTCGCCGTAGCCGAGATATGGACGTCGCTGGCGTACGGTGGGGACGGCAAGCCGAACCTGAACCAGGACGAGCACCGGCAGGAGCTGGTGAACTGGGTGAGCCGGGTTGGCGCCTCCGGCCCGGCCACCACGTTCGACTTCACCACCAAGGGTATCCTCAATGTCGCTGTGGAGGGCGAGCTGTGGCGGCTGCGCGGCACTGACGGCAAGGCACCCGGCATGATCGGGTGGTTGCCCGGCAAGGCCGTCACCTTTGTCGACAACCACGACACCGGCTCCACGCAGCACATGTGGCCATTCCCCTCCGACAGGGTCATGCAGGGATATGCCTACATCCTGACGCACCCAGGGACACCATGCATCGTGAGTCATCATGATCAATTCTTCAGTTCTAAATCGTCTATCGTTCATAAGAATATCATGATCAAACTGATGAAAAATGGGATGTTTTTTTTCAGTTCTATGATCATTTCTTCAACTGGGGCCTGAAGGAAGAGATCGAACACCTGGTGTCCGTTAGGACCCGGCATGAGATTCACAACAAAAGCGAGCTGCGGATCATGGAGGCCGATTCCGACCTCTACCTCGCCGAGATCGATGGAAAGGTCATCGTCAAGCTCGGTCCAAGATATGATGTCGATCACCTCATTCCTGAAGGTTTCCAGGTGGTCGCGCACGGTGATGGCTATGCCGTTTGGGAGAAAAAATGAGCAAAAATACAGTAGAAGCTCTACAATTTTTCCTAAACATATATGAGATACATACATATTATTGTCCGAGCTCATATTGTCCACATAGTACGGTTTAGTACTTCCTCCGGTTAAAAGTGAGGATGAGGGACATCCAATGTACTGTATTTTTTACAAGTAATAATCAATAAACAATATTCTCGTTACAATTGTGCATGGCAGGACCAGTGGCTTGGCCAATTAGATGACAGATTTACGAATTATTTAGATAGAAAATCGATGCAAACAGGAGATGTGATCAGCTAGCCTATAATCAACTGAACCGGATGGCTGGAGAAAGAAACCCCATCCATAATCTGCTCCAGTGTATCATCCTTCTCCTCATCGGTCCATGAGTGTTGCTCAGTCACCATCTCCCAATCCCAGTGCCCCTTGTCCTCAGCTTGGCCTTTCTTGAACAATGCTAAGCGGCGTAACTTCGATACTCCGATGACAAACCTGACAAGGCAAATCTGCCTTTCCGTCCCCTCAAAACCAGCCACCACAAACTCCTTGAGGCAATGGTGCCGAAGCCTGGTGCGCTTCCAGGAAATTTTGTCTCCGGGTTTCTCCTTGCAAGGGGCAATGTGGATGTGAAGGGTCTCGAGGGAAGGCGCCGTCTCGAGGAGGAGACGGGGCCACAAGGCATCCCACGTCGAAAGCATGTCGGCAACAAGCAACTTCCTCAGTTTCGGCAGCAAGGGCGACGACAATGTCGAGGGACTGGACGGAATGATCCATCGTAAAGGCCCCGTGAACCGGACGACAAGGTTGGTTATGTCTGGAGTGCACCCAAAAAAATCCCCAAGCTCAAGGCGATGCCCAATGTAATGCCACACCCCTTCCTCTGATCTCGTAATGGCACCGATTCTCTTGGAGAGGTTCCATCGCCTGAGGCAGGGAAATGAGGCAGACTCAAAGAGCACCTTGGTACCCAAGGAGGCGAGACTCTCGATATTGGGAAGAGCCCTCAGCCACATGTTTGAGAATTTACACTTGTCGACGACGAGCTCCTTGATCTCGGAGCTGGGGGCGTCCACCACCAGGTCTGAGTTCCCGCTGCAGTCACAAGACTTGAGGTGTAGCACCTGCAGCTGCCGGCAGGAGTTGAAGATGGCCTCGTAGGCTGCCGCCGGCGTGGACCTCGGCAGGTCTTGTAGGACGAGCATTGTGAGCGCGCTGAACTCGTGCAACGGCGGGAGCACGCAGCATCCGAGCTTGAGGCTTCGCAGGCACGACGCGCGAGGCTCTTGGCAGAGGCCGTGGCTTGGGAAGGTGTGGACGGATCGCTCATAGTGGATCGGCTTGGCAACAGCCTCCAGGTCGCTGACCCCCCAGTCGTCGATGGACTTGGCGAGTAGCCTGTTGATGCAGCCGGTGTTGTGGGTGATGAAGAACTCGAGCCTCAGCCTGCTCACGCTCCGAGGACGAGCACCTCGAAGACCACCGCCGCTGCTGTCCAAGAATCTCTCGACGGAGCTGGTCAGGGCGCGCATGGCGCGGCGCTCGTACCTCCTGACGTTCGACACGAGCTCCTGCTGCATGGCATCGCGTCTGTACAAAACATGAGATCCCTTTCTGTCGATGTCGCGGTGGAGATGGAGCCATCGGTGGTACCGCGGCGGGAGCATGTCGCCGACCCGGAAATCGAGGAAGGGAAGCTCGCGGTGGAGGCGGGCCCAGCGCCTGGACAGCAGCGCGGTGCCGACGGCCGCGCGGGTGTCGAGACGGCGGAGGACGACGTGGAGGAGATCGTCAGGGAGGCCGCTCACCCGGTCGTCACCGCCGGCCGCCCGCTTCCGCCGGTGCAGGACTCGATTTGTCCCGCTCCTGGCCATAGTGAGCTGCCTCCACCTGCGCCTGCGCGAAGAATCGATCGAGTAGCGAGTAGATGCGGCTGCCTCGCGGCCGCGGTTGCGATTAAATAGAGCCGTCGGCAGCGACACCGATGTCTCTTCGGATCCGGAATCAGGATGGTGGCGACGGAGGAACTCGACCCGGAATCGGAGTAGGAACAGTAATACGAAAGAATTCGGCACCGGCGGCGACTGGGCGAGGAGGAGGGTCGGGTCACGAATGCGCCGCCGGCGAGTAGATACGGGGGTTTCTTTTCTTTTTTTGACGGGGGTTTCTTGCGTCAACAGAAGTTCCAGCCTGTGCGAATGAATAGCTTTAGGACCAGCCCGGACGAAATCTCGAAGATGGGCTGAAATCAGGTGAGCTTAGCACAAGGAATGAGTCAAAAAGGGCTGTTGCGCAAAAAACAAAAATCGAGAGAGCAAGTAGTGAAAATCAAAAAAAAAAGAGAGAGCAAGTAGTGTTTTGAGTTGGGATTGTATCTCATATTCGGATTAGTATTTTCACCATCATTTTTTTTAGCACAAACAAAAAACGTTTATTACTCTAAAAGCGACTTTAATTTTTACATCTTAGATAGTTTACCACGTATGCCATGTGGTAGAAAACGTTCAAGTTATCGAATCATATAAATCATTATGACCTTGCCTCTGCCATAATAAAAAAAATGTTATCATAGAAATCAAGACACACATGGTACTACTGGTGTTAGATTTCTCCATTATCAAAACATTATTCTCGAGTGCAACAATCGTGTGATCTGTGAGACATATTGTTCTAAACCATGCAGTAGAGACGTGAAATAATAAATTCAGTTCACAAGGGTTGCATAAATCCATGAGTCATTGGATTAGAGTTAGATGGCCAACTGGGATAATTTGGACATCATACAGTGACGCTATGTATCGGTCGGGTAGGACGAGCTTCTGATCGACCCCCTCAATGGTTGGCATATCCTACTTAAACTTGGATTATTCTTGAGCGTCTGATCATTAAGAAACCCTAAACCCCATGTAGTTGTTTTCTACAAACACATCGACATGGTATTTCTTCTCATTGTCTATCAAAAAGCATGCGAAAATGGTGCAACATTTTCACACACATTGATGCAACATTTTAGTGTATGAACCAAATTCTCAGTAGTTAGTAGTTGGAAGAGGAAACCGTGGAGCAAAAATGCCATATGTGCAACATTGAGACCAACAAGCAAAGGAAGTTGCAACAAATATTCATGATAACACCTAAGGAATCGCATCATGTTGATTGTGTGTATAAATAACCCAACAACAAGATTGTAACATGTCCAAACAAAAATGTACACAACATCTCAAATCAAAAATCACTAACCGTCCAACACCAAATTTTTGATCCATTGACCTCACTGCCTCAGACTCGCTAGCGACAGATCCGGCTAGACATAGGCCTACGCTCATTGGATGTTATGACCACTGGTAGGGTGGAGCAGTAGCAGAGGCAGGATTCAACCATGCCCCGGGAAAAACGTGTCCAAACTATGACAAAAAGTGGTAAAAGTGCTACAGTGTCAAACAATGCCCAAAGGATTTCAGTGTCACGCCTAGGGCCTGTTGGAGATATGCCCTAGAGGCAAATAAATATTAAGTATTTATCGCATTATCTCATTAAGTTTATAAATAAGTTTTATACCGTGCTATAACTGTATTAATCGGAACGTGTGGTATGTAAACAAACCAGGGTCCCTAGTAAGCCTCTATATAAACTAGTTCATCAGTCAGCGGATGATCGAGATTTCCCGATCATGCAGATTCATAACAGTTGATGATGGAGTCATTTTATTAGCGGAATAAAATGATGGACATACCCACCAAAGTATTGCAAGAGGATCGTATCACAGAAGTTCATTATTGCAATAGGAGAGTAATGTGATAGCTTATTCCTCAGACCGTGAGATCATATCAAATCACTGCTTCTGGATATACTTTGATCGCATCAAACGTCATGACTTATCTAGCGTGACAATAAAGGTGACACTTTTGGGTATCCTAAGGAAGTAGTTGAGGCGATGGAAAGATACTCTGGGCCCACTCGGTGAGATTACATCTATAAAGCTGTGCAGCGTATGACTAGGTCATTGGAGATGTAATATCATGGAACGAGTTAAGTAACCCTTGTCGGTAATGGGATAAAACACAACATAGGATGTTGACGATCATATCTCGGACGAGGGTAGTATCGAAGGAACAAAGGGAATGAATATCATGTTAACGGTTCAACGACGATTATTCTGGAATGCACAGGGACCGTCATAGCCATCTAGGTCTCCCTGACGGTCATTGGCGAGCGAGGGGTCTCGACCATGTCTGGACTATTTCCTGAACCGTAGGGTAACACACTTAAGGTCTTGACGACGCTCAAAGATCGTTTTGGAATTATCGGAATAATAGAAATAGAGAGAGAGAATGAACCGGAAGGGTTCCGGTGGAATCGAAAGGGTTCCGGGAAGACCGAAGGAAGTTCGAATTGGTCCGGAAGTTGTTACGGAGTCACGGGAGATTAAATAATATGCAAATATATTTAATTATGAATTATATATATTTAAATATTAATTAAAAGAGGAAAAATGGGGCAGCGCCCACCTAATGGGCCAAAACCCCGGAGGGAAAGCTCACTAGGGGGCCGAACCCTCATGGGAGGGTGGTGCGGCTGGGCCACATGGGGCCCATGACCACCACGGCTGCCCTAGGCCAGTCGCACCCCTCCCCCCCTCCTTTAGTCCCACATGGGTTAGCAAGGGAGAGGGACACCCCCTAATAAATAGTGGGGCATATTAATTGGAAAATACACAATAAATTCAGGAATTTATTCCCATTGGCCGAGGATGCCCCTCCGCCCACTTCCACCCTCTCTCCACCTCCCGTTGTGCGTGGTCCCCTTTTAAGGACTGCGCGCGCGTGAGAAATCTATACCGCAGTGCGCCGTCGTACTGCGGGATTCTACCCAAAAGTTCTACTTCCGCTATCTCGGCTAGATCGGAGAGCCCGGGAGTCATCGTCAAGCTCTGCACGTGTGCGAGTACTTGGAGGCGCCACAGTCGTGGTGCCAGGGCGTCATCGTCGCGCCACCTTCGTCTTCGTCGCGCCAAGTTCTTCTTGACCTCGAGGACGGCTACGTCGTCTTCATCGAGAACGCTTGTTGCGGGAGCGTAATCCCCGCTATCGGTCTACAAGGGTATGTTACCGATATCTCCTCCGTTACCGCATTACTAGATAGATAGATAGATCCTTGGCTAGTTTTGGTGTTGCGATAGTTAGAAAAATTATTGTTTTCTCTACGAACCCCTTCAGTGGTATCAGAGCCGATCTATGCGTAGTTATGCTGGTACGGTTAGAACACATGTTGAATGTGGGCATCGATTTTATAATTGTTACCCTCTCGCGTGCACTTGCTAATGTTGTCGGCATCGAGTTGATGAAGCGGCCCGGACCGACCTTACGCGTACGCTTACGCGAGACTGGTTTCACAACTAACATATGGTTGTACCATATATGCGGCTAGCGGGTGTCTGTCTGTCTCTCTTTAGATGGCTAGCATTTTCAATGGAGGGCCCTGAAAAGGGTGTAATAGAGACAATTATTTAATCGTTGTTGTGGTTCTATGTTCGTAGGTAAGAAACGGTTCTTTTACGAAAGCCCTAGCAGCCACGTAAAACTTGCAAAAGATAAAGTAGAGAGCGTCTAACTTTATTTTGCAGGGGGCATTTTATATTACATGGCTACGCAAGTATTATGAATTGTTCAACTTGTCGACGGTAAAGAAGGCGCCGCGGACTCGGAGCCCTGCCGAGGCGCGCCATGGAGATCAAGGCGCAAGGCCATGTCATATCGCACTTCATTTCATTATTTGATATTGTATTGTTGTGTGTATATCCTATTGATTGCTTATATATTAGATATACGACGGTAGCTATAATAGGATGATCCCTAAATAAAAATACCAAAGTTGTGTTCTCCCTTAGTGTGCACCACCGAAAGTTCTCCGTTACGAGGCAGGCCGTGACGATCGGGTGTCAGATGTATCTGCGTTCGCATACCGTGGGTGTAAGCCACGTTGCACAAGCAATACACTAAGGTTTTAATTGGCGAGCCTAGTATGTACAGACATAGCTCGGAACACGTGAAGATCGAAAGATCGAGCATGAGTCACATGAATGTTGTGATCGACATTTCGATGTCCACCCTTGTAACTATGCTGCCGGCCATGACGATCGGGGTGGTATAGTGAATTGGGATCGTGTAATCGCTGAGATAATTTTAGGGATGATTATCTTAGTGGAGTATGTTTGATAATTTGATTATAAACTAAGCTCATATTTTTATAAACTTAGCCTTATTATCTTTGCGACTATTTCTGTAGATGGTGTTCTATCCCAGCGACAATTTTATTTTGGTTACTTCCTTAGAGATCGGCAACTTTTGGCCGATGGGTCCAACTTCATCGACTGGTACGAGAAATTAAGAGGAATTCTCTCACACAACAACATACTCTATGTAATAGAAGAATTTCTAGGAGATGCGCCGATGATTCCGCAAGCGAAGAAGAAGATGAGGATTTTCGCCAGCGTCGTGATATTTTCATAAGTGTCCAGACCACCATGACTCACATGGAGCCTGAATTGAAAGCACAGTTTCAAGACATGGAACCTTGTGTGATGATAGATGCACTCAAAGCCCATTCATAGACCAGATGAAAATTGAGCAGTTTAAGCAGCTGGATGATTTTCTTTCACTCAGATGGAAGAAACACCTGCTTGGAAACTCATTTGGGCAAGATGTACGATATATTCTTGAGTCTCACGAATGTCTATGACTACTGGATGGCGGATGCTTTTGCGATCACTATTGTGTTACGTTCTCTTCCTCCCAGCTATGAGGAGCATGTCCGTGGCTATGTTGTGAAGAGTGAGTCGCTTACTCTTTATCAATTTATAAGCCGGTTCAGGAACGTAAAAGTGGATCCTATTGAAGCGGAGATCATCGACCCATACGGTATATTTGATATACAGATTTATAAATGTATTTTTTTCAATATACTTGTTGAAAAGTATCTGATACTTATTCTGTTTTATGAAAACATGACCTAATTCTTACAAGGATATGGAAAGGGACAATGTGATGGTGAACAAGTGATGGCAAGCAAGATAGTTGATGGCCAATGGTGTTTTACCCTCTACATTTATTATTTCGGATTAGTATTTTAGAATAAGAGATTTTGTAATCGTTTTGAGGATGATCTTAATTAGTGTGTTTTGCATCTTGCAATGCAGTTATTCATATATGTAATGGAACAAGCCAGTTGTTTTTTTATGGATAAATTCTTCTTATGATCATGTTTCGGTTACAAATAAGTTATTCGTGTTATAATCCCGATGATAATAAGTTGGACATTTATAAAACAGGAATACTAAAATAAAATCCAAAGTCAAAAATGATGATATTGTTTGAAACAACACCACCGAATTGTTAATCATGTTGGCATTATTTATAGATACTTCGATCTATTAAAATTGAGCCAATGTCTAAATGAGACGTGATGATTAAAATATCCAAAACATTGATATGTCAATGTATAAGAAAAGTTGATTGAAAATCATACATGATGATAATTAAATCAATATGGTGAATATCATTATTATCGGAACCTTTAAAATGACTCTAAGTAAATAAAATGTATTTACTAAAAGAGACATTAATCTGAAATTGTTTGATAAAAGATCAAAGGGATTTTTAGAAAAAAGGTGGATACTAAATCGGGTCATTGTGATTTGATCAAATAAGACAATGATTTTGGGTTATGGTTTTAGCATAAAGACTTGTGAAATATTGTTCCACAAATTATAATTATTTAATGCACATCAAACATGTTGATTTGTATAAATATTATAATCATACTCTATTTTGATAAAGTATGGTCTTAAAAGTATCTCTTAAAAGTTTAAATATTATTTAGAGTAGTTTTAGTAAAACACCCCACTTTAAGAAAATTGTTTTCTCATCCAAAATTCGTGTAAAACGACAATACTTTGAGTGTCGTGGTTTATAGGATTATATGATAATATAAAACTATACACGAATAATACTTTGTAGAATATTCATAAAAGGTATGAATATATTCAAAATACTAACAAAAGCAAAACTAGTATTGCTGTCTTGGTAATTTCGGAAAATAAGTGTTTCGAACGAAATTAATGGAATAGTGCAAAAGCTTAAATGAAGGTAATTGACCTTGTTCCTATGAAGTATGGAGTAATGTGACGGAATATGTTTCGGGAACAAAACTCTATGAAAGGAAATGAAAAATGATGATAAAATCATAATGTTTCATGAGGAGCTTTTTGTAAAGATGGTACGAATCAAGAATATTTTGTCAAGTCACAAATTGATATTCTTGATTAAATGATTTTGTTGCCAGAATGAAATACATCTACGAACTACAAAGAAATTATATGATACCAAATACGAGAAACAATTAAGAATTGTAAATCCTAAGTTACATTTAAGATTACAAAGATAATTGTTATTTGAATCTTATTAAGTAAAAGTGGTTACTTAATCTTTTATATAAAAGGTTATATGAAAAGGATGAAACTATGGAAAGGACATAAAGCTAATTTTGTCATAAAGAATGTCTTGGACAAAATCAAAAGGTTTGACTACATAAATGTAGACATGCTTGAGTCGTGTTAGCAAAGTACTAATACATCGTATGTTGGATTTCGAATTGATAAAGATCAATGATTTTGTATTGACCAAAATATCGAAAGAAATTATGTTTATATAATTTAAGTGGGAGTCGAATTAGTTCACCAAATCTAATATGTAAGAGACATGTTTTTGAGTGGGAGCTAGATGAGCTGAATAGTCTCAAATGTGATTGACATTTTGAGTGGGAGCTTAATAAATGTCCTTATGTGTAAATGACATATAATGGAAGTACTAGTTAAATTAGAATTAATATGATTATAGAATTACGATGAAGTTGTGTGTGATTTAAAACGTTGGTAATCTATTCAGATAGATCAGGGAGTTTTAAATAAGGTCAGATGTTTTATTAGATTAGATTCTGAAAAGGTCAGAATGGAATAAATCAAGGAAAAGTCCTTAAAAAATCTAGTGAAAACATTTAGTGGATTTCTACACGATAATAGTGGTTGTGAGATATGTTGCCTCTTTTATCGATGTATTAAATGGCATCATATAAAACCATATTATGTGCTCAACGAAGTATGACCCATGTTCTTATAAGAAGAACAATACTAAGGTGAATTTTATGAATTCACTATAAGGAAAATCGTTATTGTTTAAAGAAACTAAGGATAAAGAATTCGAGTCTATAGAGGATAGTGAGCTCAACAAAGTGTTGTGTTAAAAGATCTATCTGGATGGCTGAAAGAACCAAATTGTCGTAGGAAGCGGTTAGATACTAAACTGCAATAGAATGTCAGAATCTACATAAGTATAAAGGTATACAGATATTGCGAAATTATACACATTGTGATTAGTAGAGAAAATGTGTTCTCTAACTAAGTGGTTTCCTGGTGAATTTAGCTGATTGAGAATCAGAGTACGCGCAGGGAAACGACAGTCTCACTTAGTCATCAAATATGTATATAAGTTATCTAGATAACAGATTGATATCAAACAAGGTGACATCAATGAATTGCAAAAGAACATACGGTTTCAGTATGGTACAGACCGTTAGAGGAAAACGCTTCCACAAGCAAGCATAATCATAAAATGCTTATATGATAAGGCGTTATGATCAAATGGTAAAATGTAGCTAGTTTATTTGTAATCTAGTGCAAGTGGGAGACTATTGGAGATATGCCCTAGAGGCAAATAAATATCAAGTATTTATCGCATTATCTCATTAAGTTTATAAGTAAGTTTTATACCGTGCTATAACTGTATTAATCGGAATTGTTAATACACGTGTGGTATGTAAACAAATCAGGGTCCCTAGTAAGCCTCTATATAAACTAGTTCATCAGTCAGCGGATGATCGAGATTTCCCGATCATGCAGATTCATAACAGTTGATGATGGAGTCATTTTATTGGCGGAATAAAATGATGGACATACCCACCAAAGTATTGCAAGAGGATCGTATCACAGAAGTCCATTATTGCAATAGGAGAGTAATGTGAAAGCTTATTTCTCAGACCATGAGATCATATCAAATCACTGCTTCTGGAATATACTTTGATCGCATCAAACGTCATGACTTATCTAGCGTGACAATAAAGGTGACACTTTCGGGTATCCTAAGGAAGTATTTGAGGCGAGTGATCAAGAGCGGGATTTGTTCATCCGTGTGATGGAAAGATACTCTGAGCCCACTCGGTGAGATTACATCTATAAAGCTGCGCAGCGTATGACTAGGTCATTGGAGATGTAATATCACGGAACGAGTTAAGTAACCCTTGTCGGTAACGGGATAAAACATGACATAGGATGTTGACGATCATATCTCGGACGAGGGTAGTATCGAAGGAACAAAGGGAATGAATATCATGTTAACGGTTCAACGACGATTATTCTGGAATGCACAGGGACCGTCATAGCCATCCAGGTCTCCCTGACGGTCATTGGCGAGCGAGGGGTCTCGACCATGTCTGGAGTATTTCCTGAACCGTAGGGTAACACACGTAAGGTCTTGACGACGCTCAGAGATCGTTTTGGAATTATCGGAATAATAGAAATAGAGAGAGAGAATGAACCGGAAGGGTTCCGGTGGAATCGGAAGGGTTCCGGGAACACCGAAGGAAGTTCGGAGTGGTCCGGAAGTTGTTACAGAGTCACGGGAGATTAAATAATATGCAACTATATTTAATTATGAATTATATATATTTAAATATTAATTTAATATTAATTAAAAGAAGAAAAATGGGGCAGCCCACCTAATGGGCCAAAACCCCGGAGGGAAAGCCCACTAGGGGGCCGAACCCTCTTGGGAGGGTGGTGCGGCTGTGCCACATGGGGCCCATGGCCACCACGGCTGCCCTAGGCCAGCCGCCCCCCTCCTCCTTTAGTCCCACATGGGTTAGCAAGGGAGAGGGACACCCCCTCTCCCCTAATAAATAGTGGGGCATATTAATTGGTAAATACAATAAATTCAGGAATTTATTCCCATTGGTCGAGGATGCCTCTCCGCCCACTTCCACCCTCTCTCCACCTCCGTTGTGCATGGTCCCCTTGTAAGGACTGCGCACGCGTGAGAAATCTATACCGCAGTGCGCCGTCGTACTGCGGGATTCCACCCAAAAGTTCTACTTCCGCTATCTCGGCTGGATCGGAGAGCCCGTGAGTCATAGTCAAGCTCCGCACGTGTGCGAGTACTCGGAGGCGCCACAGTCGTGGTGCCAGGGCGTCATCGTCGCGCCGCCTTCGTCTTCGTCGCGCCAAGTTCTTCGCGACCTCGAGGTCGGCTACGTCGTCTTCATCGACAACGCTTGTTGCGGGAGCATAATCCCCGCTATCGGTCTACAAGGGTATGTTACCGATATCTCCTCCGTTACCGCATTACTAGTTAGATAGATCCTTGGCTAGTTTTGGTGTTGCGATAGTTAGAAAAATTATTGTTTTCTGCTACGAACTCCTTCAGGGCCATGACCAGGGTGGCCGGGTGGAGGGTGTCTCCGCCCCTGGGGTGGAGTGCACGTTTCCGAGCTTAAACTCGATATCCATCGTGATGCCCTCCATGGGAATTATGATCTCCATTTGCACTTGCAGAGCAGGGCCAGTGGAGAAGAAGACAACAAGCACAGACAAAGAAAAGAGATGAAGGGCGTAGTGGTAAAGCAGTGAATGCCAATTAGTACACGATCTCGTGCGCTTGTCCAACCTAATCCACGAATCTGTTTGGAGGTTTGAATATTTTTTTCTTTTTAATTTGGTACATATTACTGAAAAATAATCTCATAGTTAGGGTGCCACTGCACATAGAGAGGTTTAAATAGCATGATGAAGTTTTATATGTTTCTTAAAAATAAACATGTGAGCAAAATAGGCAAGTTTTTTTCCCACGGTGATCACGACGGCTGACAAGCAAGGCGTTTACCCAGGTTCAGGCTCCCGGAGGATAACACCCTACTTCCTGCTTGTCTGGTTATTGATGGTGAGTTGTGGCTACAATGGCGAGATGGAAATCTCGCTAGGGTTTGCGTGGCGGCTATGAGCGTACCCTAGATGAAGGACCCTCCTAGCCTTTATATGGTAGGCTAGGTCTCGGGTGAACGGTGCCGATGGCGCTTACAAGCATGGCGGGGTCGCATGACCTAGCGTCAACTATCTTGGGCCGCACGTCGTCCTCCTTGGGCCTTCCTTGGGCCCTCGTCATAAGATGGGCTTGGCGTGACCCAGGTATCCCCACCGTGGGGTAGTCGAAGAGTGACCCCACGACAGGAGCCCCCGAGTGCTTAGTCGAATCGTAGAGTCGGGTAAAGGACTCCTTCCTCCTGGGCACGCCGTCGGGTTCCTGAAAGAGATGAGTAAAATTGGTCGACTCCGGCCGTTCAGGGCGTATGGAGGATTCCTTAGTCGAACTGTCACTTCCAGGGTAAAATACCGTGAGTACAACCTTAGTCGGTGATTTTCGACTGCTATTGTTCTGAGTCACTCGGGTGCGCGAACAGCGCTCCCGATGGGAGTAGCCCCCGAGATTAAGCTGAATTGCATGCAATTGAGGTTAAACTCAATTTTTCTTCAGTCGAAAAGCCCGCTCCCGATGGGAGTAAAGAAGGGACTCGACATGTTGGAGTCGCGACTGGCTTTGCGTGACTTACTGTGTATTCGGCCTGTTTGGCTTACTGCACGATTTTGTTCAGCACTTGGAGCTTACTAAATGCTCTTGCACTCGAATGAAATGTTCGAGTTCTCAATCAGCTCGTTGGCTTACTGTACGAACTTATTCAGCTGAGAGCTTACTGAATCTTCTCGCACTCGAATGAACTATTCGAGTTCTCCATCAGCCCGTTGGCTTACTTCCTACGCCTTCGTGGTTGACGTCAGTGCTGACGTTTTTGATGCACTCTGTGTCCGATGGGACGTGACAGTGCGGTCCCACTGTCAGTATTGACTGGAGACAGCGGTTGCCGCTTTTTTCTGACCGTTGGGCACGAAAATTTCGCGGTGTGATGATGGCGCCTTGATTCCCGCGCGTAGTGGGCGGCGTGGCCGTCGACGGTTGCTATCTCCGCGCGACACGTGGACGGCCAGATGATGTTGCGGAGAGCGGTTTCAGCAGGGATGGCCAGGATTGACTGACCGCGCGGTATATAATTTTCACCGCGGCGGTGAACAGTTCATCCATCCCCATTCCTTCATCGTCTCCACTGCTTTTGTTCCGCCATTGTTGTGCTGCGTGCTCTCTGTCAGCTTCTAGTCTTCACCCTCCATGAGCAAGGCCGCGATGAAGAGGGGGAAGGCTGCTGCTGGCGCCGTCGCCGCCGCCGAGGCGAGCGTGATGAAGAAGCCCGACGGCGACTGGGTCAAATCATCAGTGAAGAAGGCCGACCTCGAGGCCCTCCGCGCGCAGGGACTGCTGCCGCCGGCGGATAAGGCGACGGTGCGTGCTCCCGGGAAAGAGGTATTCCCGCTCCTCGCGAGGGGGAACGCGTGTGCTTCGTGGATTTCCTTCCGCGGGGTTTCGGGTTCCCCCTCCACGATTTCGTCCGTGGTCTCTTGTATGCTTATGGGATTCAGATCCACGATCTGACTCCCAATAGCGTCTTGAGCATCGCGAGCTATTTCGTGCTCTGCGAGTGCTTCCTGGGAATCGCGCCCAACTGGCTGCTGTGGAAGTCGCTATTCCTCGTGAGGAGGAACGTGGGGAAGAGCAAGCAGGTGTACCCAGTCGGCGGCTTCGGCATCCAGGTGCGTGGCGACACCTCCTACTTCTAGATGAAGAAGTCCGACTCCGTCCAGGGCTAGCGGAAGAAGTGGTTCTACATCAGGTGCGACCAAGCAGGGCTTCCTGAATTCGCGGCTGACCGCGAGTTGCGGAAGACGAACGCGTGGGCGCACCCGCTGTCGAAGGAGGACAGGGAGGCGACTCAGCCCTTGCTGACGCTACTTCGTGGCCTTCTGAAGAGTCTCGGGCGCGAGACGGGTGGAATTCACCTCATCGCCACCTTCTTCAGGCTTCGGGTGCAGCCGCTCCGCAGTCGCGTCCACCCGATGTGGGCGCGTGAGGATGCTGGCAATGAGCTTGATGATGACGCAGTCGAGTCGAAGGTGAGGAGCATCACTAGTCTCCAAGCCGCTGACCCGTGCAACGTCAAGTGCCCAGTCGAGCCATATGGGCCTAATAATCCTGTGCCTGAGGTGAGCTTCGTTTGCTTTGTCTTGTATCTTCTTCTGTCGAATCCTTTTGCCTTACTCGAACGCTTCATTTTGCTGACAGGGTCGTTCGAGCTACGTCAGTCTTCCTCCGTTGATGGAGAATGGACCTCATGAAGAGGCAGAGTTCCCTGAAGACGAGGTTGATGACGATGAAGTTCCCTCCGCCACCTCTCCGAGTGAAGAGTTGGAGGAGGATGATGAAGATGAGGAGCCGCTGCGGAAGCGGCAGAGGCGAAAGGGTGGCGACTCTGGTTCTGCCTCGTCGCCTGTGAAGGAGGCGGGTGTGAACGAGGAGGAGACGAGCGAGTCCTCTTCGGGTGCTAGGCACCCGAGTGACCTGGCTGAACCTTTGGTCGTGCCTCCACTCGGCTCTGCACCGCCGACCGAGTTCGCGAGGATGGCCTCCGTCTCCTTGGGGAGTGAAGATGATGATGTCGTCAGGTTAGTCGCACTACCTTTGCTTTGTTTTTGTCGAGTGTGCTTTTTCACTTGCGGGTCCTTGAATTGAGTTTTCTTGTCACAGCGACCGTACCGGCGCTGCTGTTTCTTCCCCTCGTGAGATGGAGCACACTTCTGCTCCCATGATCGAGCAGACTGCGAGGACGACCGGAGAGGAGGCTCTGGCGGGTGACGTTTTGGCCTTGAAGGCTTCGACCTCCGCCATGCCTGAGAGGTCTGCTGATGCGACTCCGGTTGACGCTGGGCTGCTTGTGCATGTAAGTGTTCTTCGACTCCTTCTGCAAGATCTGTATCGGGTGCGCGTACAGCGCTCCCGATGGGAGTAGCCCCCGAAGATGCGCGTGACTGGAATAGTCGGGCGCAGATTGATGTCTTGTGTTTCCTGCTGGCATTTTATCGCCAGCGGATGGAGGGAGCCGCAGCCTTCGTTCGCATGGAGCAGGAGAGGGATCAGCTCCGCACTGCTCTGGAGCAAGCGAATAGTAAGTGTGAACCCTTGTGTTTGAGGGGTGCTTCGACTGCCTTTATTACTAACTTTGCTCCGTTGATCCGTAGGCGAGAAGGAGAGCATGAAGACGCGGGTCGCGGAGCTGGAGAAATCGCTGGGTGAAGCCCAAGAGCGGGAACAAGCTCGGGCTGATCTGGAGAAGACCCAGGTCGACCGCTTGCTCGCACTCGCAGATGTTGTTGGAAGTAAGTTTTTCGGCTCAGTGCCTACTTTGCCTTTTTTCGACTTTTGACGTCTTACGGGTGTGGATTTCTTTTGAACAGAGAATTGCGGAGGTGCTCCTCCAGAAGGGACTTCTAGCGAGAGTGTCGGTTTGGCGGAGGCTGTTGGCTTCGTCGACCGCGTCTGCGCGTATGCATCGGCAGCGCTGCAGCAGTCGACGGCAGCACTGCAGAAGTCGACGGAGGCCTTAGCGACTGTGCACCGGAATATCTTTCCCAACCAGCCACCACCAGCTGCTGTTGACGCACTCGCGGCTCCATTCGAAGGCAATTCGAATGTCCTGGCGGACTTCACGCGCGCGCAGACGGTACGCGGCTCAGAGCTCACTTTCCAGCTGCTTCTTGGTCACCAAGTCGTAGGTGATTTTGAGAAGGTTGTCAGCGACTTCCCTCGAAAGCCTGATGGCAGAACCGCGTCCCTTAGCGGTGTGAAGGTGCACGCTCAACTTGTTGCCGGGACGAACGTGGCGTTGGCATACGTTCGACTGCACCGGCCTAATCTTCCACTGCACAAGGTGCTTGACGGCTTGCCTGGAGAGGGTGAGTATGCCGATACTCTTGCGGCTGCGCGCCAGATGATTCAGCAGGTCCAGAACTTTAGTGAGCACCTTGTAGGGCCACTTGATGCGCCAAAGGGCGAGCCTGTAGAATAAGAGCAGTAGAGTGTTGTTGAATAGCGTTAGCTTGTAAAAGAAGTTTTTCTAAGTGGAAATATGAGTGTATGTATGTCGAGGTGGGGTAGCCCCCGAGTTAGTAAATTGTATCTTGTAGACCTCTGTAAACCTGTATGGCGCAGCCCCCGAGCGGATCGAGTGCGGCCTAGGATTTTGAATAAGACCTGTGTGGCGCAGCCCCCGAGTGCTTCGAGTGCGGCCGAGGTGTATCGAGTCAGACTTGTGCGGCGCAGCCCCCGAGTGCGTCGGGTGCGACACTTTGACTTGGACCTGTGCGGCGCAGCCCCCGGTGCTTCGGGTGACGCCAAAGGTTTTGCGAGTGACCTGTATGGCGCAGCCCCCGAGTGCTTCGGTGGCGGCCTAGGTTTTGAGTTGGACCTGTATGGCGCAGCCCCCGAGTGCTTCGGGTGGCGGCCAAGGATTTTGCGAGTGACCTGTATGGCGCAGCCCCCGAGTGCGTCGGGTGACGGCCTAGGCTTGACTTAGACCTGTGCGGCGCAGCCCCCGAGTGCTTCGGGTGGCGGCCAAGGATTTTGCGAGTGACCTGTATGGCGCAGCCCCCGAGTGCGTCGGGTGGCCTAGGTTTGACTTAGACCTGTGCGGCGCAGCCCCCGAGTGCTTCGGGTGACGGCCAAGGATTTTGCGAGTGACCTGTATGGCGCAGCCCCCGAGTGCGTCGGGTGCGGCCTAGGTTGACTTAGACCTGTGCGGCGCAGCCCCCGAGTGCTTCGGGTGGCGGCCAAGGATTTTGCGAGTGACCTGTATGGCGCAGCCCCCGAGTGCGTCGGGTGACGGCCTAGGCTTGACTTAGACCTGTGCGGCGCAGCCCCCGAGTGCTTCGGGTGGCGGCCTAGGTTTTTGAGTTGAACCTGTATGGCGCAGCCCCCGAGTGCGTCGGGTGACGGCCTAGGTTTATGTTGCTTTTTGACTAAAAAAGTAAAGGGGAGAGCTTGTTCCACAAATCACTTCATTGATTTTTGCGAGCAGGCCGCCTCATTAAAACCCTTCCAGTCCCCTCAGGTACCCTGGTAAGGGAAAGAGTGCGTCTGGAACCTGCCGCTTCTTGAGATAGTACACTTTGTTACAAGGGGGAGTCGATTAGGCGTAGAAGCGGCGCAGTTGCGCCACGTTCCACGGGTTGCTGCAGACTGTCCCTGTCTTCGAGTCCTTCAGGCGGTAAGCTCCGCCGCCAATTGCCTCTGTCACGATGTATGGACCTTCCCACGGGGAGGCTAGTTTGTGCACCTTCTTCTGTTTGAGGCGGAGGACAAGGTCTCCGGGGACGAACGCTCTGGGCCGCAGTCGCCGTCCGTGATAGTTGCGTAAGTCTTGCTGATATACGGCTGTGCGGGTAAGGGCGATGTCGCGTGCTTCGTCCAGGGTATCCATGTCGTCCTCGAGTGCTTCTTCTGCCTCGGACTCGTCGTAGGCCACCACTCGGGGTGCATCGAACTTGATGTCGCATGGCATGACTGCTTCTGCGCCGTAGACCATGAAGAATGGCGTGTACTGAGTGGATCTGTTTGGCGTAGTGCGCAGGCTCCACAACACAGACGGCAGCTCCTCAACCCAGGCGCCTGCGGCGCGCTTCAATGGTACTCGCAGGCGCTTCTTGATGCCCTTGCAGACTAAACCATTGGACTTTTCGACTTGCCCGTTGGACTGCGGGTGCGAGACAGATGCGTAGTTGAGTTGATGCCTTGCTCGGAGCAGAAGTCCTTGAACTCTTCGGCTGTGAAGTTCGTGCCGTTGTCGGTGATGATGCTGTGTGGCACTCCGAACCTGAAGATGATCGACCTGATGAAGTTAACTGCCGAGGAGGCAGTCGAACTTGTGATAGGCACGGCTTCGATCCACTTCGTGAACTTGTCGACTGCCACCAGAGATGCGTGTGTCCTCCTGGCGAGGACTTCTTGAGTGGACCCACCATGTCGAGCCCCCATTGAGCGAAGGGCCAGGCAAGTGGGATGGTCTTTAGTGCTGAAGCTGGTGCGTGCGGCTTGTTGGCGAACTCCTGGCAGCCGAGACATTTCCTCACGAGTTCTTCTGCGTCTTGCATTGCGGTGGGCCAGTAGAATCCGGCTCGTAAAGCTTTGGCCACTAAGGCTCGACTGCTGGCGTGGTGCCCGCAGATGCCAGCGTGGATCTCGAGTAAGATGGCTTGACCGTCGACTGGGTCGACGCACCTTTGGAGTACTCCTGAGATGCTTCGCTTGTATAGCTCCCCCTTGATGATGGTGAAGCCTTTCGAACGGCGAATAATGCGCTTGGCTTCGACTGAGTTGACTGGCAGTCTCTGGTGCAGCATGTACGCCAGATATGGGCTCGTCCAGGTGGGCTCGATGAGCAGAACCTCCATTGGCTCCTTCTCTTTGCCTGGCGGGTCGGCGGTGCTCGTTGATGGTGTGGAGGATCCGGGCGTGGGTCGAAGTTTGACAGACCGCTGCGTGATGCGCTCAAGGAAGACGCCGGGTGGCACCTGCGCCTTGTCTGAGCCCAGGTTGGCGAGGGCGTCGGCTTCCTCGTTGCTTTCGCGGCCGATGTGCCGCAACTCGCAGCCGTCGAAGGTGCCCTCCAGCTGGTTGTACAGGTCTCTGTAGGCGATCATGTTGTCGGCGATGGCGTCACAGGCCTTCATGGTTTGCTGCACGACGAGGTAGGAGTCGCCGTAGATCATGAGGTGAGTGGCGCCGCAGTTCTTGGCCATTCGCATGCCATGGATTAGGGCTTCGTACTCAGCCTCGTTGTTGGAGGGTGTTGGGAAGTCCATCTGTAGCACGTACTTCAGCTTGTCGCCTTTGGGGGAGATGAGGATGACTCCTGCCCCGGCTGATCTGAACTTTTTGGAGCCGTCGAAGTACATTGTCCATGCGTTGGACAGGTCGGGGACATCTGGCAGCTGGGCTTCTATCCACTCGGTGGTGAATTCTGGGAGCACTTGGGCCTTGATTGACTTCGGGTGAGCGTATTTCAGCCCCCAGGGTCCTAGCTCGACGACCCACTTAGCGACTCGTCCTGTCGCGCATTGGTTGGTCAGGATGTCGGAGAGCCCGGAGGAGCTTACCACCGTGATCGGGTGCTCGGAGAAGTAATGGATTACTTTCCTTGAAGTCATGAAAACTCCGTAGGCCAGCTTCTGGTAGTGCGGGTAGCGCTGCTTGGACAGGGTCAACACCTCGCTAAGGTAGTAGACGGGTCGCTGAACAGGGTAACTGTGTCCTTCTTCTTCTCGTTCGACTACGAGTACCGTGCTGACCACCCTGTTTGTGGCTGACACGTAGAGGTATAGCGGCTCGTTCTCCAGTGGAGCCACCAGTACTGGGGAAGTCGTGAGTGTTTTCTTGAGTTGGTCGAACGCGACTTGCGCTTCTTCTGTCCACTCGAACTTGTCTGTCTTTTTCATCAGTTGGTAGAAAGGCAGGGCCTTTTCTCCCAACTTACTTATGAACCGGCTGAGAGCTGCGACTCGGCCGGCTAGGCGTTGCACCTCGTGAAGCTTGGTCGGTGCTGGCATTGCGAGTATGTTTTGCACCTTCTCAGGGTTGGCTTCGATTCCTCTTGCAGAGACGAGGTACCCAAGCAGTTCTCCGGCTGGCACGCCGAAGACACACTTGTCTGGGTTCAGCTTGATCTGATACTCGTCGAGGGCGGCGAAGACCTTGCGGAGGTCGGCGATGAGGGTGTCCTCCTTGCGGGTGGTGACGACGATGTCGTCGACGTAGACTTGGACGATCTGCCCGATGAGCCCTTTGAGGCATGCTTGCATTGTGCGCTGGTACGTGGCACCAGCGTTCTTCAACCCGAAGGGCATCGTCTGGTAGCAGAAAACGCCGTCGGGTGTGATGAATGCTGTCTTCTCCTCATCGTCGACGTTCAGTCTGATCTGCTGGTAACCTGAGTAGGCGTCCAGGAAGGACAGGCGTTCGCAGCCTGCAGTCGAGTCGATGATCTGATCTATCCGCGGGAGCGGGAAATGGTCCTTGGGGCAGCATTTGTTGAGGGCGGTGAAGTCGACGCACATGCGGAGTTTCTTCGTCTTCTTCTTCTCCACTAGGACTGGGTTGGCGACCCAGTCCGAGTCCTTGATCTCTCGGATGAACTTGGCATTCAGCAGTCGATCGATTTCTCTGCTGATTTCGTCTCGCTTGGGCCCGGAAAAGCGTCGCATGGCCTGTTTGACGGGTCTGGCGTCCTTGTGGACCTTTAAGGAGTGCTCGGCGAGGTTCCTGGGTATTCCTGGCATGTCAGAGGGTTGCCATGCGAAGATTCTCCAGTTCTCACGTAGAAACTCGACGAGCGCGCCTTCCTATGCGGGAGTCAGACTCGACGATACTTTGACCGTCTTGCTGGCGTCAGTCGGGTGGACCTGATGGGTCGTTGTGTCGTCAGCCGCGTTGAAGGCAGCGTCCTTGGCTGGTTTCTTGCGGGCTGGGAAGATGGTCTTGTCGTTGTCGACTGCCATTGCCTCGAAGTGCTCTTCGACTCCGAAGAATTCGGAGATCTTGCTGAACTCGCGGTCGCAGCTGTTGGAGCGGTCGAAGTCGCCGTGCACCGTGATGACGCCCTTGGGTCCAGGCATCTTGAGCATGAGGTAGGCGTAGTGAGGTACCGCCATGAATCTGGCGAAGGTTGGGCGCCCGAGTATCGCGTGGTACTGCGACTTCCAGTCGACTACCTCGAAGTCGATCGACTCCCTCTTGAAGTTTTCGGGTGTGCCGAAGATGACGTCGAGTGTGATCGTTCCCATGGGCGTGACTGCTTGCCCTGGTACTATGCCATGGAAGGTGGTCTCTGATGCCGCCAAGTCCGTCGTTGGTCTGTTTATCCTTCTGAGGGTGTCGGCAAAGATGATGTTAATGCCACTGCCTCCATCCATGAACACCTTTTTCAGGGTGTAATCTCCGATCAGAGCTTCGACTACCAGAGCGGCGTGCCCGGGTCGTGGTACTGCAGGCGGGTGATCTGCTCTGGAGAAAGTGATTGGCGTCTCTGACCCTCTCAGGTAGTCGGGTACTGCAGGTGGACAGGTGATGGCTTGGAAAACCTGGCGAGTGATAATCTTCTGTGTCCTGTTTGAGGGGCGCCCCTTCTGTATCATGTTAAGTTGCCCGCGTGCCGCTGGATATGGCCTCGCGTTTATGGCCTCCGTCGCTGCGGTAGCTGCTGCCGCCACTTCGGTTGTACTGCCCCTGGCTGTATTGGCGACTCTGGTCACCTCCGCTTCGACTGTACTGTGCATGGTTGTACTGGCGACTGCTGTCGCGCGCTTCATCCTTACGGGGGTTTGGAATCCCGCCGCTACTAGCTCGATTGAGTCGTTGCCGTTGTAACGCGGCTTCTTCTTGTGGCGCCCTTCTCGCCAGTTGCTTGGTCCGGCTTCGTCCTTCGGAGAGTAATGTGAACTATTGCGGACCGAGTCCTCTCCGTCTGCTCACTGGTTTGCTATCTTCATGACCTCGATCATGTTTTTCGGTCGGAGCCTACCAAACTCCTCACGGAGGTCGCGGCGGGAGACGCCGTGCATGAAGGCATCCATCACTCGGTCCTCCGAGGCGGTCTCCATGGTGTTGCGGAGCAAGGTCCAACGCTGGATGTATGATCGGAGCGGCTCGTCCCGCCCTTGCTTGCATGCTTGTAGCTCGACGAACGTCGTCGGTCTCGAGTACGTCCCTAGGAAGGATTTAACAAAGGCTTCCGCGAACTCGTCCCACGTCCTGAAGGCGTTCTTGGGTTGAGTGTTGAGCCACCCACGTGCAGAGCCCGTGAGCATCAGCTGGATGTACTGCATGGCCGTAGTCGAAGTACCGCCCTGCCAGCTGCAGGCTATGAGGTAGTCTTCTAGCCAGAGTCTTGGGTCCTGCTTCCCGTCGTACTTGACTGCTTCCGCCGTGAGCTTGAAGCCCTTGGGCATTCTTGTGTCGCGTATGTTGAAGCTGAAGCATGCGGCGCCGCACGGCTCGTAGTCGCCGTCGTTGCGGTCGTAGTCGAGGTTGGACGTGCTGGTCGGCCGCTGGATGCGGCTGCGGTCTACCGTCCTTTGCGTGATGACGTTGCGGAGGTCTTCACCTGGCTGCGGTTGTCGCAGTTGTCTTGTCGCCGGGGCTGCGATTGCTGCGGGCTCGTGGTCGCGGCGATCTCGATCTTCACGCGCTTTTTCTGTCGGCGCCTTGTTTACCAGTGCGTCTTCGAGTGCCTTGATAGACATGATCTGCTGCTTGTGGAGGAGAGCGCGCGAGTCGCCCTCAGGCGGCTGTGTCAGCCGCAGGTATGTTTCGACTGCCATGAGTGCGGCTCCGGGTGTCTTGGGGACGGGTATTCCGTCTGCGTCTTCTATATATGATGACTCGAGATTGCGGGTGACTCTAGCGCGGTCGACCTCCGTCATCAGGGGCACGCGGGCTCTGTGGCGCCTTGCTCCTTGCGAGACCTCTGTTGAGGCAGTGAACGAGTAAGCGGCCCTCCTGGCGCTCGACGCGTCGGCCTCCTCCTTGCGTCGGAGGAGCTCGGCCTTCTCTGCACGGAGTCGTTCGCCTTCCTTCCGCAGCAGGTACTGGACCGCCATAAGGTCCTCCTGGGGTGCATCCGGTGGGGGGTATGTGCCGTCCTCGACGTGCTTCAGGGCTTTGATTGTCATGTCGCGGGTGATGGTGAGTCGCGTCACCTGGTCCGGCATGACCACCTCCAGTGGGTATGCGGGTTCGTCGTCGTTGCCCTGCGGCCTCTGGCCGATCATGAAGACTTGCGCGGGGTAGATCTGGGCAGTGGGACGGGTGCTGCCACTGCTGCTTCCTTCGTCTGAGCCGTGCTCGGAGCTGAAAATGGGTGCGACGTGGTGGACACCACAGTCGCCGCCGAGGCTCCTTCCCTGGAGTTTTGCGACCTTCGCCGCGGACGTGAGGAGTGATGTCGCTGTCGTCGATGTGGGCGCGATTGGCTTGTTGACGATCTTGCGAGTCGATGGAGACGCGAGTGGCGTGGATGAGAACGGCGCGACCTTCGTTGCGCGCGAAGACGTGGTCGACGTAGTCGAAGTTGATGCAGATCTTGGCCTTGCCAGCGACGCGATCGAGGTAGTTGAAGTAGACTCGATCCGCGCGGTGGTCGACGAGGTGGTCGACGTAGTCGTAGCAGATGCGATCTCCGTGGTAGCCGGAGACGCTGGTGGCGCGGCCGCGTTGGGCGCGATCTCTGCCGCAGCGGAGGCGTCGGAGTAGTCGAGGCGGACGCGATCTTCTCAGCAGTCGAAGATGCCGTCGCCGCAGTCGCAGCAGATGCGATCTCCGCAGCAGGTGGGGGCGTGGTTGGCGCAGCCGCGGCAGATGCGGGTGCCACCACCGCAGGCGGTGCGATCGCCGTGGATCTGAGTACTCCACAGCTGTCTACGAAGTAGTGCATGGTACCGAAGGTGAGGCACATACCTACGTGCAGATCGGCGTACACCGAGCGGTGGGCCGGGGGGTGGAAGGTGTACTCGAAGGAGCCGAAGCAGATTGGCTCCTCGGTGATGCAGACGTCGGTCTTCTAAGTTTTTGGAGCCGGTGCGACCATGGTTCCAGCGCTCGTTCTTTCCCACAGACGGCGCCAATTGTCGAGGGGTGGACTCGGCAAATCCCTGGGTTGTGTACCCCGGGTTGATTGAGGGGGAGAGATGAGCGTTGGTGATCACGACGGCTGACAAGCAAGGCGTTTACCCAGGTTCAGGCTCCCGGAAGATAACACCCTACTTCCTGCTTGTCTGGTTATTGATGGTGAGTTGTGGCTACAATGGCGAGATGGCAATCTCGCTAGGGTTTGTGTGGCGGCTATGAGCGTACCCTAGACGAAGGACCCTCCTAGCCTTTATATGGTAGGCTAGGTCTCGGGTGAACGGTGCCGATGGCGCTTACAAGCATGGCGGGGTCGCATGACCTAGCGTCGACTATCTTGGGCCGCACGTCGTCCTCCTTGGGCCTTCCTTGGGCCCTCGTCATAAGATGGGCTTGGCGTGACCCAGGTATCCCCACCGTGGGGTAGTCGAAGAGTGACCCCACGACAGGTATGTTACCGATATCTCCTCCGTTACCGCATTACTAGATAGATAGATCCTTGTCTAGTTTTGGTGTTGCGATAGTTAGAAAAATTATTCTTTTCTGCTACGAACTCCTTCAGGGCCATGACCAGGGTGGCCGGGTGGAGGGTGTCTCCGCCCCTGGGGTGGAGTGCACGTTTCCGAGCTTAAACTCGATATCCATCGTGATGCCCTCCATGGGAATTAT
Source organism: Poa pratensis (assembly GCA_947311845.1). Lineage (NCBI taxonomy): Eukaryota > Viridiplantae > Streptophyta > Magnoliopsida > Poales > Poaceae > Poa > Poa pratensis. Next base: position 81,392,839 of record CAMZMU010000034.1, on the reverse strand, counting down.
GATCTCCATTTGCACTTGCAGAGCAGGGCCAGTGGAGAAGAAGACAACAAGCACAGACAAAGAAAAGAGACGAAGGGCGTAGTGGTAAAGCAGTGAATGCCAATTAGTACACGATCTCGTGCGCTTGTCCAACCTAATCCACGAATCTGTTTGGAGGTTTGAATATTTTTTTCTTTTTAATTTGGTACATATTACTGAAAAATAATCTCATAGTTAGGGTGCCACTGCACATAGAGAGGTTTAAATAGCATGATGAAGTTTTATATGTTTCTTAAAAATAAACATGTGAGCAAAATAGGCAAGTTTTTTTCCCACGGTACCGAAACCATATGTAATTGTGCCATGTTATCATAATTTACACGCGGAGAGCTACCTACAACCTAATCTAGTGAGTTATTTGTATAGATTTTGAAAGTTAACTACACTTACTTATGGATGTAAACAGGGCCGGCTCTGCCTAGGGCAAGAGGTGCGACGGCTTGGGGCCGACCGAAATCGGGGCCCATGTCTAGTACACATTACGTACAGGGTAGAGAGGGAAAAAAAAAAAACAGCCCATCTATGGTCTATCGAACAACCAGCCCAGACGTCATTGGTGGAGTTCGCCCTGGATGTAAACCAACCCAGAATTATTTGGCTAGAGAGATCAATCGCGAAAGTAGCAAATCCAGGTTTTTTTTCTATGTTAATAAGGTGGACGTAAGCCATCGAGTCGGCTTGACGTAGCTAGCTAGCGTGTGGCGTCCTGACGTAAGAAAGTCGCCTCTCCCCTACAAAAAAAAAATAGTGTGACTCCTGCAAAAACAAGCACTACGACTTCTCGCAGACGAGCGAACGAATTCGCCGAACACGAGCCGGCCTGAAACTGAAAGCAACAACATCCAGTCGAATCCGAAAACCGACTTTGGATTTTGGAAACATGAGCCGACATCCGCGTCGGCCAGGATCACGTCTATCCATCTCGCTTGTTAGGTGGGCCGACCTGACCCGGCGTCGACCTCAGCTCAGCAGCCCATACCTAAGAAAACAACCCTCCGGATCGGGCCTTATCCTCTACTGGCCTAGGTTCGCTTTCACACTCCGTGCCGGTGGGAGGCTGGGAGCACTGACTATTCCAATCCGTCCTTCTTCGGCATATTGTCTAAGGTCAACTGTTACTCTGTTTTAAAAGGTCAACTGTTACTCTGTTTTTTAAAAAGGCCAACTTTCACTCTGTTTTAAAAAAGTTTAACTGTTACTCTTTGGCAGAGGAAGGTCAACTACTAGGTCAGTGTCAGCGTTCGGTTCGACAGGAAGCGCGAGGTCGCCCTGTTGCAGCACTTCTCTCTGGCTAAAATAAGAAAAAGGCCGGGTCCAGCTAATGCCGTTCCTTTGTTTGCACCGTCGCGTCAACCTGAAAAATGAGCACGGCCGATTGCGTTCTCCCCAATTATGTTTCTCGAAATCTACTCCAAAATCTAGGTTCTGAACTCATAATATTAATCAAATATATTGCAATATAAGAATTTACCGAGTAAATCGAAAAGTCATGGTGACAAAACTAATTTTTCAAAATTTATTGATTTGTCAAAACATTACACGCATAGTGGTCTACACGTGTGTGTGTTTTTTTTGTCTACACGTGTGTTTAACTGATAAACTTGCACATAATAATACCTATGAAAAAAAAGAATTCTAAGCATGTTTCGACATTTTTTGTATTGGCTTTGTAGATCACCCAATGCTTAATATTTTTGTACGAATTCCAAATATCAACATTATTTCTTGTAATTATTTCCGATTGTGATGAACATTCAAATCTGCACGCGTGATTATTTTGAGAATTTTTTGTATCACAAGAATTTTTTCAAAAAATATCTCTTTTTAACAGGAAGCTCCACTCTAAGTAAATGACACTTCCTAAAAATACTTGTATAAAACGTTGAAGATTTACTCTTGCAATATTAGTAACTGTTTATGGAGTGGTCAAAATCACTCAGAGGTTGTCAAAAGGATTTTTGCACAAGCCAGCCAAATTACACAAGATAACGTGTGTGAACTGCTGAAATACGGTCATAACCAGCCGTGAGGGGGCTGGCTAATCATCCGTCCAGGCAATTCCCCACTCACGCTGCCGCCCCACGACAACAACGTGCTCTAATTGCGCGTGGACATGCCCGATCCATCCAGTATAAAAGCAGCGGCGCCAAACTACCTGAAACATCAGCGCGAATCACCACAACTCACTCAGCTAAGCTTTCTCTCGACGCCGACCTCGCTCGCGTAGGTACTCTACGTCACAGCTGAGCTACACGAGCTCCCGTCATGGTGCAGAGGCTGGAGCGCGGCTTCTTCCAGCTCCCCAACTCCGAGCAGGAGAACTCCCTCTTCCTCCGCGCCCTCATCTCCGTCCTGTCCGGGGACACCGCGGCCGTCGTCCCCGCGCTGCTGCACCTCGAACCGTCGACGCCGCTCTTCGCCGCCGCCGCGGTGGCTGCCGCAGTTCCCGCGTGCGCTAGGTGCGGCGTCGACGGATGCCTCGGCAGCTGCGAGACCGTCGCCGCGGCGACGACCATCGGCTCGAGCAGCGAGGGCGAGGCAGAGTGCTCTGCCGCGACCTTCGTGAAGAATGGCGGCGTGGGTAAGCGGCGCGCGAGGAGGGCGGGGAGCAAGTTCCGGGGCGTGCGGCAGCGGCCGTGGGGGAAGTGGGCGGCGGAGATTCGCGACCCGCACCGCGCCGTCCGCAAGTGGCTCGGCACCTTCGAGACCGCCGTGGAGGCCGCGCGCGCCTACGACGTCGCGGCGCTCGAGTTCCGCGGCCACCGCGCCAAGCTCAACTTCCCTTTCGCCGACGACGTGTCGGCATCGGCCTCTTCTTGCGCGGCTGCGCAGCCGCAGCGCTTGTCGGAGAGCCAGCTCAAGAACTGCGGTTCAAATGTGTCGTCGCCGGCGCACGTGCCGCGGCTGCCGGAGCAGGACATCTGGGATGGGTTACACGAGATCATGATGATGGACGATTGCAGATTCTGAGTTAGAGTTATCGAATCACCATTAATCAGCACCAGCACAGCTTTAGCAATTCAACTTGGTAGAGCAAGGACAGGAGGATCAGTGTGACTGGCAGTAACATGGAGTTTGACAACATTGGAAGGGCTATTCGGTTCTTGGCAGGAACAAGTAGCAGATGTGGCGAGAGAAATTATAGAGAGCGAAGCAAACAAACAGATATTTGCAAAGCTGTTCTCTTTATTGATGAGGTATATAAATGGTGATGAGGTATATAAGAAGTGGCGTCGCTTCTCTTCCTTGGAAGCGTCATTGTGACCCCATTCCCTGGTGTGTTGGTGCCACTGGCGAGCTCCGGTGCTCGCGCAATGCTCTGTATCCATGTGCCAAGCTTTCTTCCTCCGCTCTGCCTCAACCTCTTCCTGGGTTGTGTGTGCTGGCGGCGAGGTCTCGGTTGGTCGAGGTTCTTCGATGGCTTTTGAGGTTCTTATTGTCTTGCAGGGTGCCCAGGTTTGCTCCTCTAGCGCCGAGCGTCCTGCTCGAGACCAAGAGGAGGTGCAGTTGTTGTCTCGGTGGAATATTTGCCCTTCGGTGCAGTCGGCGGCGCTCGGTGTCGCGGTGTTACCTCGCGGTATTCCCATTTCAAAAAAAAAACTAATTCTAACCGTCCCCCATGTATATTGTTGCTCCATGCATTCCTTATATAATCTTGAAAATCTTTGTTTCGATCACAAGCGTATTTATCTTGATTAACTCCTCTACAAACTCTGTGGAAAAAATATGACGAGAGTGTGTATGATATGTTGCTAAAACTCTTTTAAACCCAGTGAAAATAAGGAGAAAATGGTACAACATATATTATAATTATTGTTGTTAACTCATATGTGAAAACCTTAAAAAATAAAAAAAACCCGTAAGCGAGTTCAGAGAATAAGAAATATGTCTTGCATACTCTTAAAAAAAGGTGGGGGAAAAACTATGACATACGATTTTTGAAGTTGATATATTCTTCCCCAAAAACCCTATGGGAAAATGGGAGGAGAATAGTATTTGATATGTTTATAAAAGTTTGTTAAAATCAGTGGGAAAAAATAAGGAAAAAATGATACGACATATAATGGGTCTATTTGAGATTTATATGAGAAAATGATGGCAAGATAAAACTTATTGCTAAATTTAGAGGATAATTAATATGCCTTAAATACATTCGTCAAAAACATCGGCAGGAAAGTAGGCATGTGACAGATAGTTTTGTGTTGATATTAATTACCTCATTTTTTTTAAGAGAACCTTAGTGGTAAACCCATAAGGAAAAAGGGACTATAATATAATGTTTGAATAGGTTATAGTTTGGAAAGAGACTTGTTGAGTAACGTGAGACGCAAAAAAAAAAAAAAATCATATGCGCAAGCACATAACCAAATCACGATCGAGGTGCAGGTAACGGGTCATCTACCCCTTGATGTCCGCCAATGAAGCGGAAAATGTGTAGTCGCTGTTGATTCCCGCAGTTGGGTTATACCTCCTAGCTACGAGAATATCTCCTTGCAAAACTCCTATGTAATGTCAAATGTGTCAATAAGAGAAAATAGTCCATGTGATCGACGCCAATTCTCGCGGGTAGGTTATACCTCCTACCCGCGAGAATATCTCCTCACGAAATCTCCCGTGATCAAGTGCGGAAGTGGACGACGCCAATTCTCGCGGGTAGGTTATTCCTCCTACCGACGAGAACATCTCCTCACGAAATCTCCCACGCTTAAGCGCGGAAGTGGATGACGCCTCCGTGGTATCCCCGCGTTCGGAAGTAGCATGGTGTCTTTGGATGTCATGTGTAGCAGATCACAGAGGATTATGTGCTGCAACGTCTTGGACGCATGGTGGCAGTTGACGGTTTTCAGCTGACGGTTGTGGACACATGTTATGATGGACATGGGATGTGACAATGCAAGGTTGTCTGGCTAACAGGGAGCCAATGGCGGTTGGCAGATTCGAGGCGAGACATGCAGTCTGAAGCGCCATCGACTCTTTAATGGAGGGGCGACCTGGTTCTACCTTTCTTTGAAGAATTGGACTGAGTAAATACATCTATAGTCCATGAACTTGTTGTCTGTCTAAAATAGTTCTTGAACTCAATAACTGCACCAATACGGTACCTAATCTTGCTCTATACACGCGCATATGGTCCTTGATACGTCTCAAACGTTTCTATAATTTTTGATTGTTCCATGCCTGTTATATATCATTGCCACATGTTTTTATATCATTTTGGCATATTTTATGGAACTAACCTATTGACAAGATGCCTAGTGCCAGTTTCTGTTTTCTGTTGTCGTTTTGTTTCAGAAAAGCTAGTCGGGAAAGTTTCTCCGAATCGCCTGAAAATTTACGTGAATTATTTTTACATGGAAACAAAGACTGCGTCAGGAGGGGAGCTGCAGGGGGCCCACAGCTGCGGCCCAGGGGTGGACCGCGGCTGGGCCCCACCTGGCCGCCTCCGGAGCCCTCTCGAGTCGCACTTTCGCCTATAAATTGCCTTCGTCCCAAAAATGCTCGATACCCGATCACTTTTCCAGAAATACGTCTGAGGTCGCCGCCGTCGCCAACCCTAGACCGGGAGGGTTCTGAAACTCTTCTCGGCACCCTGCCGGAGGGGGAGATCGTCACCGAAGGCATCTACACCACCATCCCTGCCTCCAGAGTGATCCGGTGGATTATGGAGTCATGACATTATTGTTCAGTTTATTTATGATATGTTTTATTTATGATCTTGCATGCTTTTTGATGCTTGTGTATGCTTTGGCCGAAGTAATTACTTGTGTCGTTAGAGGGAGTATTTATGCTAGATAGTGGGTTCATGCCTCTCTTGTCTGAGCTCGAGTTGACAGAAATAATTAAGGCTTGGAATGGGCTGTTGCTACTAGGGGTAAAACAGTGGTGTTTATTGCTATATGTTGTAACCATTGCTTACATTACGCACCATGCTTATTTTATTTATCTGTTGCTTGCAACTTAATACTTTCGGGTGACATGCTTGGAATGGGCTGGAATGGGCTGTTGCTACTAGGGGTAAAACAGTGGTGTTTATTGCTATATGTTGTAACCATTGCTTACATTACGCACCATGCTTATTTTATTTATCTGTTGCTTGCAACTTAATACTTTCGGGTGACATGCTGGATAGCGATAAACACCACTGTTTTACCCCTAGTAGCAACAGCCCATTCCAAGCCTTAATTATTTCTGTCAACTCGAATAGCGATCCCAGGGTGGATTATTAGTCATAGATGAAGTTGGATAACGGTCTATGTATTTTGACGTAATGCCCATATTAAATGAAACGGTGAACTAGAGACTGTATTGGTGCATTTTTTTCAGTTCATGGACTGTTTTAGACATAGCCAACAAATTCATGGACTATAGATGCATTTCACTCGAATTGGACTCTCTATCCCCATGTGGGATTTTGTGGCGCCCTTGTGTTAGGGTTCCAATATCCAGCCATGTTTTAAATGATGTCATGTTTCGGTCGTTTCTTAGATTTGTACTGTACTACTCCCTCCGTTCCAAATTAGTTGACTCGCATTTGTGTAAATACGGATGTATCTGTACTTGTTTAGTGTCTAGATACATCCATGTTTTGACAAATGTGAGTCAAGTAATTTGGAACGGAGGGAGTAGTTATTACTGGATGGAGGCACAAACTTTTCGTTTGGTCGTAAACATATATTGCTTAGCGAGAAATAAACTACTCCCTCTGATGCCAAGAATGGATCAGAGGGAGTAACAGTTTAGATTAGTGTAGGTATGCTTTCAAAAAAAAAAATCCCCTCGCGTGTGACACCTCTTGCTGACAGTAGCAACGCAGACGCTCGACAAAAACAAACGTGCCGACCTGAAGAGTGAAAGTAACGTCCGCTCCAATCCAAAAGACGCCTGGCGATTGATACGCCGACGTCCACGACGGCGGGGACGCGAGGAGCACATCTCATCATCCATCTCGCCATGTTAAGTTAGGTGGGGGCCGACCCGTATTAAACAAAACAACGTTCCAGATCGTGCGTGCTTTCGCTTTCACACACCGCGCCGGTGGGAGCTCCGACTTTTCTATTCATCCTTGTTCAACAAGCGGTCAAAGTCTTGGACGCCTTGTGAGTTGTGTCAGCGTTCAGTTCGATAGACAGCACCAGCTAGCGTTGGCTTCACTTGACCAAGGCCAAGCTAGTCAGTTCCGCTTCAAGCTTGCCCTTCTCATTTCCTTTCTTTTTGCACCGTCAGGTAATAATTAACTTGTACCTGAATTAAAATTGGAAATCATTTTTTCCTTTGGTCTTATTTGATTCGTAGGATAGGAACAACGTAGGAATATGAATTTCATATGATTGGTATGACATGTCTAATTGAATCCTATGAGAAGATCAAGTTTCTTTGATTGTGGTGAAGAAATTTTTCCAGGAGGTTAGACCTCATGTTATTTTCCTATGAAGTCTGTAGGAATTTTTCCTATGGGAAATGATCTATTAATCAAACGGATTCGAAGGAAAAATTACCATAGAATTCAAATCCTATACAAATCCTTTGGCAATCCTATGCATCAGAGTAGCCCTAAAGATTTTAGCCGGATCGCTTGGAATAATTGTCTTGTAGTGTTTACCATCTCTGAGCTCGGAGGAGTTCAAGTGTCTTACCAAGGGAGGCTTGGTATTAGTAATTGAACACTAATTGACTGATCTTGTACATTTACAGTTTGGTTTAGGCCTTCGATGTTATTTAATAATTTGATGTACTATACTAGTTTGCAAATAAATGGATTTGCCCAGAGGAGATAAATGAAAATCCCACATGAGTGTTATTTAATAATTTGATGTACTATACTAGTTTGCAAATATTTTCCGCAAACAAAAACCAGCTCTCAACTACAAACAAAAAATTTGGTCGCCCAGTAACAAAACAACCCTCCCAAAAATATTGGATCTTCCCCATGTCATTCTTCCCGGGCGACACAGACAGACAACCACAATCCTCCTCTTACCTTCCTTCCTCCACCGTTTTCCTCCCTCGTTGTCGCTACGAACACCGCCGACAAAGCCAGGGCAATCGACGCGAAGGAAGGGCATCTTGATCATGTTGTTAGCGTGGTTCGAAAGCTTGATGTGGCTTCAGACTTTCATTAGGAATGGGAATGGCGTGGTCTAGGCTGAGTAAGTCGTTAGGTAATGTCAGCAACTATCCTTGTCATAATCGGCTAGTTCAGGACCCCCTGATTAGCCATACATCGTCACATATATCATCTTCTCGCCCTTTCTCTTATATCGAAAGTTGTTTATGCATCAACCATGAGAAGGAGGAGGAGGAGCAGAGACGTGCCAAATGAAAGATGAGCTTGACCTATAATATTTGGCACACCCTTGGCGTGTGATTATTTGCAAAAACTAACAAAAGAAAAAGAATGTCGAGTCATAAATTTTGTGAAATACTCCCTCCATTCCGAAATAAATGGCGGCACTTATTTTGTAACTTAGGGAATATATATTTTGAAAAACATAAATTTTAAGATAGCGGAGGGAATATATATCTTAAAACATGAATTTACTGGACAAACTACATACATGAGAAAGGTATTGAAATTACTCTCAAATCAATTTTGAGAAGTTTGCAAACTTAAGCTTGGAGTAGCCAAAGTGGCCACACATTATCAACTAAATTTGCCTTTTTTTCGAGGGCAATCAACTAGATTTGCCTAAGTAACGCAATTTGAGAACATGACGAGTGTGAACAGCTCATAGCCAGGTGTCAGCAGTGTGGATCTCACTCTCGTGTTCCCACACGACAAGAACGTGTCCAAAAAATGGCGCGTGGCAATAGACGTTCTACTATAAAAGGTTCGGCGCCAAACAACAACCTGAAACATCTGAGCGGATCACGAGAACTCGAAACTTTCTTCCGACACCGACCTGATTCACCTGATCCGGTAGGTACGTCACAGCATAGCTACACGAGCTCACGTCATGGTGCCGAGGCTGGAGCGCGGCGTCGGCGGGTTCCAGCTCCCCAACTCGAGCGGGAGAACTCCCTCTTCCTCCGCGCCCTCATATCCGTCGTCTCCGGCGACAACGTCGTCCCCACGTTGCACCTCGAGCCGTCGACGCCGCCCTTTGCTGCCGCGGTGCCAGCAGCTGCTGCGTGCGCCAGCTGCGACGCGGACGGGTGCCCCGGCTGCGAGCTCGCCACCGCCGTGGCGGCGACGACCGGCTCGAGCAGCGAGGGCGAAGAGCGCTCCCCCGCGAGCTTTGTGAAGGATGGCGGCGTGATCAAGCGGCGAGCGAGGAGGAATGGCAAGTTCAGGGGCGTGCGACAGCGTCCCTGGGGCAAGTGGGCGGCGGAGATCCGCGACCCGCACCGCGCCGTCCGCAAGTGGCTCGGCACCTTCGACACCGCCGTCGAGGCCGCGCGCGCCTACGACGTCGCGGCGCTCGATTTCCGTGGCCACCGTGCCAAGCTCAACTTCCCGGCCGCCGCCGCGTCTTCAGCGTCTGCTTCTTCTTGGGCGGCCGCGCAGCCTCAGCCGCAGCACCTGCCGGACAACCCTCGCGAGAAGTGCGCGTCCAATGCGTCGTCCTCGGCGCCGGTGCCGCGGCTGCAGGAGCAAGGAAGGCCCGTGGCGAGGGAGCAGGAGATCTGGGACGGGTTGCAGGAGATCATGATGCAGGATGATGGCAGCTTCTGGTCCAATGCTCCATGATCTCGTAGCCTCTTTATCTGCTCGTCGTTTCCATGTTTTATTTTGACACATACAGTACTCCATAATAGAATTGTTTGGCAATTGGCGGTGCTTCAGAAGTGAGAACTCATCTCTCGTTTTCATCCGATATTCTCCGCTGCTCTTTTGACCATCTAGCAAAACGCTGTTCACGATCACGACTGATCAAAAAGCCGATAAGATTGGATCGCATGACGTGTTCCATGCATCTTGTGGCGTAAAAGCGTGTGTTTGTCTTGTCTTATTTTATTCACTTCTTGTCTACACATTTTTCTGGTTGAAACAGTTTTTCGTCCACTTCTGACTACCTTTATTTCATTATGGATTTGATCATCCCATCCATGGAAAATGAACACACCATTGTACTTGCTTTTTTGCTTTTGAGAGCAAGGAAGGAACACAGTACTCGCTTTTGAGACAAAGGAAGAACGTATCTGAATGCCCCTGGTCTGTTCTATGCAAAGTATACTCTGGATCCTGGAACAGGGGACACGTAAAATCGATCCAGAGAAAATTCTAGAAACAAAAACACCAAATATTGTTGTCGCCGACTCGCGGTTGCACAAACTACTCACTTTAAGTGTGTTCTTGCACAAATCACCAACTATTTGTGCAATAGATTGTAAATAGGATGAGAAAATCTCCACTGATTAAACAACATATCTGACGATTGGGGCTCATGAGACAGTGATGATGTGGCATTGCCTGTCCACGCATCACCTGTCGGTGTGTATGAAATCTTTTTGAAAGTTTGAAGATTTCACAAATTTTGGATGAATCTCACAAAAAAGGTGAAACATATAAACAAATAGTACAGATTTGTTTAAACCTTATCATATTAGTTAGTTCATTTTTTAATTACTGATTTTTATTTTTATATAAAAAAGTTTGAAAATTTCACAAAATTTTGGCCAAATCTCATGAAAAGCGACAAAACTCCAAACGGCTAATCCACATTGTTGAAACTTTTCAAGATTAATTAGTGTACATTGTTAGATGATGACACGTGGCCCCCACCATCCAATCTCTATATTAAAATCACTTTTAATCTAAGATTTGGACCTAAGAGCATCTCCACCAGCGCGCCCAAAACAACGTCTGGTAACGTTGCCGGACAGGCGATGTTGGGCACGCAGGCAAGCGTTGCCGCGTTTTGGGAGCGCCGCGCCCCACCGGTCGCTCCCAATAGGATTTTGAGAAAAAAATTGGATCGGCGGAATTCATTAAAACTTAACACATTTCATTCAAATTTGATAGTTTTTACAAAATTCGACGAAATTTAAACTAAAACCTATCTAACCCGTCCAGTATCCATAGAACTGGCCCCAGTCGTGCGCCGCCACCGCGTCGTCGACGTTCCACGCGCCGGCCTCCTGCGCGTCTCCCTGGTCCTCCTCCTCCTTGACGGCTGCCGGGGGCGGCGGTGGCGCGGGCACGTCGTCGTCGGGGATGACGACTGTGTTGCTGTCCACGTAGGACCACTTCTCGGCGAACTCCTTCGACGCCGGCTGGACGGTGTCGAAGGACAGCTTCTCGGCGAGGGCGAGGTCCCGCTGGAGCTGCGCCTCTGCCTCCTCCTCCGTCAGCGTCCTCGGCGGCGGCGGCGGCGGTGGCGCGGCGCGCTTCTTGCCGCGGGACACCGCTGCTGTCCCTGGCTCGCTCTTCACCTTCCGCGGCGGCGGTGGACCGAAGTCGCGGATGGTCACGCCGCCGTGAGGTGGCTCGGCCTCTATCTTCACGCCGCCGCTCCTATGCGGCGACGGCTCGGCCTTCACCTTGACGAAGCGAGGCGGCGCCGACGGGGCGTTAGAGGACGAGCTACGCGACGACGAGCTCGCCGGCGGCAGCTCCCACAGGTCGCACGCGTGGTCTTCCGGCGCCCGGTAGCCGTGCTCGCGCATGACCTGGTGGAGGGAGCGGCCTCCCCACCAGTCGCGCCGAGCCGCGGCGTTGTTGTGCGCCGGCCTGACACCACCGCCGTGGTCGTCGATCGCCGATTCGCGCTGGGCGGTGAGGAGGTCCCGCCAGTACGGGCTATCCGCGGCGTACATTGGGTCGCGGCGTTCCTCCGGCGTCAGCTGACTGCGGCGCAGCCGTATCAGCTCTTGGAGACACTCCCCCTCCGGCGCGGGAACGCGCTCCATTTACTCCGGCGGCGTAACTCCGGCGCCGCGCGTCGAGAAGACGAGGTGACGCGTACCCTGTGTCAGGAAACCGCTCAGCGGCCGCAGTAAATTACGCTGACCGCCGCGTGTCTCACTGACGAGACGGTCCCGCGCATCAGGATCGGACGTGGCTCGCGATTGGGAGCGGAGTTGGGCGCGCCGGTGGAGATGCTCTAAGTATGTAATGTTAAATTATACTAATATTTGTCAAAAACTTAAAACACGTGCATATTAGTGGAGTAATGGTTTTGCGACGAAGCTTACAACAACATGACGGTTTAAATAAGTGGATCTGGCATGTCATGTCCCGTGTGAGGCAGACACTGAACAAAAACAAATGCTAAATCGTCGAACACGAGCAAGATATATACGCTCCAATCCAAATAGCCTTGTTTTTGGACGTCACGCATGATACGCCGACGTCCACGACGCGAGACGCACGTCTCATGATCCATCTCGCCATGACCTGACCCGGCTGGCGTTCCAGATGCCTGCATGCTTTCGCTTTCACACACCGTGCCGGTGGGTGCGGCCGCTGACTTTTCTAATCAATCTTGGCAGAGAACGGTCAAAGTCTTCGACCCACTTGTCAGCGTTCCGTTCGATAGAGGCCTTTGTCAGCGTTCTATCCGATAGACAGCGCGCCAGGTCGCGTACCTTCACGCCTTTGCTTCACCATTGCAAGCGGCTTTTAATTCCGCTTCCAGCAACTAAAATCTTTTCTTTTTGCACCGTCACATGATAACTTGTTCCTGGATTATGATGAAAACCCTTTTTCTGATCGTATTTGGACGGATCGCTGGGAAAACGTGTTTAGTGTGTACCATCTCTGAGCTAAAAGGATTGCACGTGTTTGTCATTTTGTACTACCAAAGATAATCATTGCAAACACGCACAGCACAATACAGTATGAACTGATTTTTTTTCTTATGAGACTTTTTAATAAGAAATAGATCGGGGTTATCCTCCTTTTCAGAAAAGAATTTTTCTTGGACACACCAACAGGCTTGCACAACGCCTACTGAGGGCCTTTTGTTTGGGCTTCTAGCTGCTTTCCACGAAAAAAAGCAGTCCAAACGAAACAAAGGAGTCAGCTGGGCTGTGGGCTTTTACCGAAGCAGGGCGTTTTCCTTCCTAGGAAAAAAAGCACCGAAGGAGGTGCTTCCGGCGGCTTCCCGCAATGGCCAGCGAAGCGTTTTCATGTTTGGACATGTCGTTCGTGCAAATTACGAGGAGAATGCCACCGCGAGCCACAGTCGAACGAGCCCAGCAAGGCGCCTCCCTCCCGTGCGACTTCTTTCTTTTTTCTCTCCCTCCCGTGCGACTTTCTTTCTTTTTTTCTCTGGCAGCCGAGCGAGCGAGAGGATAGGGTTCCTCAGCGCCGTGCCCAGACCCAGTGCCGCCAGCACCATCTTGCCGCCCCGCCGCCCCCCGCCCCCCGCCGGCAGCCGCTCCGACCTCGACGCTCCCGACCTCGACGCTCCCGTCCTCGACGCCCCGGTCCTCGACGCTCTCGTTCCCGGTCCGCTCCGACCTCGACTTCCCCGTCCTCGACTCCCCCTTTCCTGGTCCGCGCCCCTCTGCGCCGTGCCACGACCCCGCCGCCCCGCCTCCGTTTAGCCAGGTGAGGACATTTCTGGCCGATCCCCTTCCCCATGTTCTCTTTTATTTCGTGCTTGTGATGTGTTATACGATTTGTTCCGTGTGTATGCATGAAGTCAGTGCACGATTTGCTGCTAGATATTGCCGCCATATGGATGAAGTCAGTGCAGGAATAATTGGTGTGTTAGTGCTAGATATGGTAGCAGTCAGTACATGATTTTGGTTGCTGTTATATGCTTCTTGTTAGATGCTTGCTGCTTGCTTGCTTACCACATTGATCAGCTAGATTGCAAAACTATTTCATATAGTAATTGTGTAGTTTTTTGTGTGTTATATCTTGTGTCAGTAATTTGCAATGAGGGAGAAGGTTACTTGGGATACACACTACGTTCGTTTTTTGTGCGACATTTGTATGGAGGAAGTCAATGCAAACAATAGGGATGGAGGTTGTTTGAGTAAGAAGGGGTACAAGAATCTTGAGGATAAATTTGCCGAGAAAACGGGAAAAAGGTTAACGAAGAAGCAATTCAAGAACAAATGGGATGCTTTAAAAAAGGAGTACACCGGTTGGATGGAGTTGCTACATGCAACCGGGTTAGGATGGGATCCGGAAACAGGAACTATGGATGCAGATAATTATTGGTGGAAGACTCACCTACAAGTAAGTTATATATTCATGTTGTGTATTATCATTTTATTGTGTTGATGATAATAGTTGTCTAATTTATTTGTTGTGTTCCATTTGCAGCATCGTCCTGAGCATAAACAGTTCAGATATGGACCACCCGCCAACTTGACACAACTTGATGTCATGTTTAATAAGGCTCATGTCACCGGACAATCTTCAGCCATCCCGGGGAAGACGAAAAGGGAGCGCACACGGAAGCTGCAATTCCAGTGGATGATGACGATGATGCCTCCAAAAATACACCAACCTTGGTGAAGCGCCTCAAGTTTGGTGGTGGAGAGAAGGAGAAAGAGAGCCCCTTTTTCAGGGTGTACAACAATGCATTGAACTCGCTAGTCTCAAAGGCTGATGTTGGAAGTTCATGTGGCAAGGCTGATGATGTCCCAACTATGAAGGAATTTTTAGGGATGGTTCGAGAGTGTGGAGTGAGTGAAGGAACTGATGTTATGTTCACTGCATGCAAGCTTGCCGTGAAGAGGGAGAATAGAGAGGTGTTTGCAGGCCTTGAAACATCTACAGAAAGGCTTCATTATCTCAAGTGCATGCACGATGAGATGAACAAGTAGATGTGTGTACCATTTGTTGTAAACTATTTGTGATCAGCCTAAAACCGATGGACCATTAGGTGTACTGTTTGTTATCATTTGCTACCTTCTATGTATGTGTTATTTGTTGTCATTTGCTACCTTCTATGTATGTGTTATTTGTTATCATCTGTTACCTTCTATGTATGTGTTATTTGTTATCATTTGTTATTATTTGTTACCTTCCTTCAGCTATGCCATGCCAATTTTTTTGACATGTCCTTATACGAAATTTGTAGGATGGATGGTGGTGGCGACAATGGAAGTGATGAAGAACGGATTCGACACCTCCTCGGGGTTGCTCATGACATGGCTGTGTTGGGCTACCTTGGTAATCTCTATTCTGAGAAGTATTTGAATAAGGCACCTAGGAGGATTCCTCAACAAACTGGGAATGAATGGGTGCATGAACAACTTGATGATAGAAAAAGATGCTACAAAATGTTTAGAATGTATCCTGATGTGTTTTATAAATTGCACAACCTCCTAGTTAGCAACTATGGGTTAACTTCAACTAGAGACATGGGATCTGTTGAATGTCTAGGGATGTTTCTATGGACTGTTGGAGCACCTCAATCATTTACCCAAGTCCAGAACCATTTCAATCGGTCTCTTGAAACAGTTCATAGAAAGTTCCATATGGTGTTGAATTGTTTGTACAAAATGGGTAAAGATACCATAAAACCAAGGGACCGAACTTTCAAGGATGTGCATCCAAGACTTCAAGATGCACGTTTTTTTCCTCATTTTAAAGGTGCCATTGGCGCCATTGATGGCTCACACATCCCTGTTGAAGTTGCAATAGAAGAAGAGGTCAACCACACGGGAAGACATGGGTACACGTCACAAAATCTGTTAGCGATATGTGACTTTGATCTTAGATTCACATTTGTGGTTGGTGGATGGCCAGGTTCGATACATGATAACCGCATTCTGACACACAGCATGGAGAAGTATCCACTTGAGTTCCCAACCCCTCCTGATGGTAATACTCTTTTTTTCATTTTGCACATGTGTTTCTATGCATTATTGTTTTCGTATTTCTTAAATTTGTTCTCGTGTGCGTAGGTACATACTATCTTGTTGATTCTGGTTATCCAAACAGAGAGGGGTTCCTAGCTCCTTACAAAAACAATACGTACCATATTCCAGATTTCCGTCGAGAAGGGCCACCAATGAAGAAGGAAGAAATTTTCAACCATGCCCACTCATCGTTGCGAAATTGCATCGAGCGCATCTTTGGGATCTTGAAAAATAAGTGGCGCATTTTGAAGGGCATCCCTCATTTCAACTTGGTTACACAGAAGAGAATTATCATTGCTTGTTGTGTGCTTCACAATTTCATTAGAGACTCCAACTTGCGTGACAAACAGTTTGATCGATGTGATGCAGATGAGGATTACATGCCCAAGGTTCAAAGGCAAGCAGTTACCTTGCCCAGTGATCATGTGTCGGGTGAACTACACACGAGAGGCATGAACGGAACACGTGACGACATTGCCAACATGTTGTTCATTTCTAGACAACGTAGGAACTAGGAGGAGTTAGCTAGTATAATGTAGTGGAAATGTATTTTGGACAACTATATATTCGTGATGGTTATGTAATGACAATTGTATGAATTTGAAGTTCGACTTGAATTTTAGCTGCATATGTTGTTTATTACACGTTAGCAGCTGGAGTACGGCTTTTCATTAATGTAAAGGGTGTTTCAGACAATTCCACAATCAACAGTCAGACAACCAGCTGGTTTGCCAAAGAACTCCACTCAGAAAAGCAGCTTCTCTGGACAACAGCTTTCCTGCACAGCACCCACAGCCAGCCACAGCCAGCCCAAACAAAAGGGCCCTCAGTCGTGGAGCTTAACATATTAACAAAATCACTACCAGTGAAGTAAATAAAATACGATTTCCTAACATAGTATGGCAGCAACATGATGCACGGTGCCGCAGAGCATACATGTTCATTGCTCCAACATCTATATAATGTTTTGAGCGAGTAGGTGCTTGTGGTGACATTTTCTTCAACAAAGATCAAATTTTGACTAGATTTAGTTTAGGTGAGTAGAGCGAGTAAGATGCTATTTGCTAACTCTTAGAAGTTGTAGCAATCTTTTTTCACGCAAAAAAACAGTGGACCTTGTTAACATTTTTTTTGAAAACCTCTCAAATAACCCGTGAATATAGAGAACCGGCCAAAAACCAACATACAAGCTCAACCCATCTAGTCAAACTAGACCGAGAGAAGAACGACAATTTTGACACATGGTTGGTTCGTGTACGACGCCACTTCAACATTATCATCACATCTTCCATCTAAACCAAACAATTTGGCATAATGCATTCTACCTTATTAGGGTCTATTTTATTTGCATTATTCTAAAAACGCATGAATAGAAAAAAAATATGATTGTAATGTCATGCCCATTCCATTCTTATAGGATTTCGTGTGCACAAAACTTTGTTTGATTCCCTGACATGGAAAACAAAAGATTCCTACAATGAGATTTGAGTGATATTAGATTTCCTATAAAATGTAGTGCAAACGATTTTTTAGGAAATATTTCTATGCATACAAATCAAACAACCACTGTAGGAAAAAATCTTAAAGATTTGAATCCTCTAAAATTCCTGTGAGAATCCTTTGAATCAAAGAGGCCCTTAATTTGTAAAATATGAAAACTGGAGTGTTTCTTGGTCATAAATGTTGTTATCCTAAACAATGGATATACCGAATAAATGATGCTCAGTATACGGCAAAACTAAAAGTATAGGACTATTAAAAGATGGGTTGGCTAAATATGTACGGCTACACAAACTGTTTCTCCCTCCGGTTAGGTTTATAGGGCCTGCACATGTACCTAGATCGTCAATTTGACCAATATAACATGACTTGTATAACACAAAAAATGTATAATTAGAAAATATAAAATCTAAATATCAAATGGTATATATTTTGTAATATATAGCTCATATTATGTTGGTCAAATTAACGATTGGCGCAAGAACTATAAACCCGATTGGAGGGATAGTACTATAGAGTTTTATCTGAAAATCACGACATGTTATACTCCTTCCATTCGTTTAGGGCTCCTTTGATTTATAGAGCTTCCAAAATATTTGCATAAGTTTGAAATCTTATGACAATTTTCCTTTGAAAATTGCTTGATTCATAGGATTATATCCCATAGGAAAAATCATATAGGAATATTGTAGTGCAAACTTTATAGCAAATTAACATGAATTCTAACCTCAAGGAAAATTACTTCATCACAATCAAGCAAATTTCCTCTTCCCATTGGATTCAATTATACATGCCATCTCAATCCTATAAGATTTTTATTCCTGCACTTTTATATCCTATACTGTAGATCAAAGGAGCACTTATTGGGCGTCCTACTTTTTCTCATAGTTCAGCAGGGTAGGGCGTGCTTAATTAATTTTTGGCAAGATCACTTGTGTGAACAGCTCAAATATGGTCGTAAGCAGCCATACAGCGTTTCCCGTTCCCACGATAAGAACGTGACAAAACCTTGGGCTTATAAAATGCGGTGGGCATGCACGTTCCACTATAAAATCCACAGCGCCAAACACCCTGAAACATCAGTGCCACGAGAACTCATCAACCTAGCTACCACACCACGCAAAACTTTCTTTCGACACCGACCTGATCACGTGCATACGTCACAGCCGCTCGACGAGCTCCCGTCATGGTCCCCAGGCTAGAGCGCGGCGCCGGCGGGTTCCAGCTCCCGAACTCCGAGCAGGAGAACTCTCTCTTCCTCCGCGCCCTCATCTCCGTCGTCTCCGGGGACAACGTCGTCCCAACGCTGCACCTCGAGCCGTCGACGCCGAGCTTTCCTGCCGCGGCGCCAGCAGCTGCTGCGTGCGCCAGGTGCGGCGCCGACGGGTGCCCCGGCTGCGAGCTCGCCACAGCCGTGGCGGCGACGACCGGCTCGAGCAGCGAGGGCGAAGAGTGCTCGGCCGCGAGATTCGCGAAGAATGGCGGCGTGGGCAAGCAGCGTGCGAGCAGGAGGGGGAGCAAGTTCAGGGGCGTGCGGCAGCGGCCGTGGGGCAAGTGGGCGGCGGAGATCCGCGACCCGCACCGCGCCGTGCGCAAGTGGCTCGGCACGTTCGACACTGCTGCCGAGGCCGCGCGCGCCTACGACGTCGCGGCGCTCGAGTTCCGTGGCCACCGCGCCAAGCTCAACTTCCCGGTCGCCGCGGCGTCGTCGTCAGCGTCGGCATCAGCGTCTGCTTCTTCATGGGCGGCTCCGCAGACGCAGCCGCCGCAGTTCTCGGAGAGCCATCACGAGAACTGCGAGTCAAATGCGTCCTCGTACGCGCCGCGGCTGCCGGAGCAAGGGAGGCCGGTGGCCAGGGAGCAGGAGATCTGGGACGGGTTACAGGAGATCATGATTCTGGACGATGGCGACGTCTGGTCTAAGGCACCATGATCTCGTAGCTAGCTGCTTGCCTCTTAGCTCGTGGTTTCAATGTTTCATTTTAATCCATAGCAAATTTTTTTTTACAAAAGTGAGTTGAAGAATACAAATCCTACAGGTTCTACATGTGAATAACAGTGCAATCCGATCTCGTTTGGCAATTGACATAGAGAGCTCTGGTGCAGCGCTTCAGAGCTAATCGATCTTTCGTTTTCATCCGATGTTTTCCACTGTTTTTTGACCGTTTGCAAACCGCTGTTGCAAGATCACGAATGATCAAAGCCGATAAGATTGGATCACATGACATGTTCTATGCATCTTGTGGCGTAAAAGCGTGTGTTTGTCTTGTCTTATTTAATCCACGCTTTGTCTACACTTATTTTCTGGTAGAAAGTTGAAACAGTACGTCGTTCTTACTCCACGTTTTGACTACGGGCACTTTCGTTGTCTGAATCTGTCTACCGATCAATGGAAAATGAAAGAACACAGTAGCAGGCCAACGCGCAGTCACCGTCCAGACCTTGCGACCAACCACGTTGAACGGCGTTACTTGCTGTACAGGCTAGAGAGAGAGACGTATTACCTTATTTTATGCCATATACGTAGATAGTGAGTACAACTAGGACGGTACGCGGAAATCCCCTCGCGCAGGCCGCGAAGCCGACTTCCCTTCCACCACCTTCAGCATCACGTCAACCAAATACCTGAACGATCTTAAACTATCGGCAACCGTCAAGAATCTCCTTGACGAATTAGCATGTGATTAAAATAAGAAGCACGAGTTGCTTCAATCTAGAAAGAGAATCTCCAGGGGTATTTCTTTTTCTTCTTGCGGCGAGTTTAAGAGTGTGTGGATCATTTTGATAGCACAGAAATCGTTTGTAGCAAAAGCACAAGAACTGAAAAGTTGAGGGGCTCCTATGGTATGATACAATGAAATTTCATAGGTTTTAAAAGATTGGGGTCCTTATAGGTTTTTTCTGATCAAATACGTTATGTCCTGGCTTTCCTGGTCCGTCGAATGCAGGTTCTCGAGGCGTATCTGGCAGGCTGCGGCCTCCTGGCTTTCCTTCCCATCCCTGGTTCAGGACTTGGGCATGGGACGTCCAACTATCTTCGATTACTAGCAGGCGGCCACCAATTCCCCACGGCGCATCCTAAGGGACTCAAGTCAGCAGTTACGCTGATCACTTGGGAAATTTGGAAGGAAAGAAACGCTCGCGTCTTCAACAACACCTTCTCGACGCCGTCGGACCTCGTCCAGAAGATTAAAGACAAAGGCAAAGACTGGCAGGAGATAAGCTTTTAGCTGAGATAGCTGCGTAAAGTGTTCTCTTTGTGATCCTTTTTACTTTTGGCCTCGGCTTCTCATGTTTGCTTCTCCTATATCAATATAAAAGGCAAATCTTTGTCTCGTTTAAAAAAAAATACGTTACTGTACTTTTGTTTCTTTGAAACGAGATAAAAACTTTGCCTACATATTGATATAGGATTTGACCTATTGTAAATTGAATACAAGCAGTGGAAAAAACACGAGATAAGTACAAAGCATGAGGTAAGACCTTGTGTTGGTTTTCGTCGAAAATTCTTTATTCGTAAATTGACATTTTATTTCCTTGTAGTTGTAGCTCTCGCATAATTTCATGTTTCCCTTAAGTATATGTCAACTTGATTCTCGAAAAAAAATTATATGTCAACTTGTCAAGACATTTTGGGAAGTATACGTGGAACAATCTGCAACCACGTTACACGTAGCAGCACTTTTTTTTTGAATCATGCAGCAAATTGTTTTTTTTCAAGTGACACGCAGGCTCGGCTGTACTCTCGTATCTACAAGCCGCCCCAGTGCTGCAGTCGTACCATACCTGGCCCAAAGGCCCAAATCGTTCAGCACGCTCCGGGCCACTCCTGGCACCATGACAAGGCAAAACATACTGCAGACTCCAGTGCCACTGAAGCTGTGATGTCTGAACGCCTCTAGTTCCATATCCACGGCTTTGATCTGTCCGACACACACCCACAGGCCCCAACAGAACATCAGCTAAAGAAGACCTCACCCGACCCTCGCCGGCTGCAGTTCGGCCAGCAAGCCATCAACCAACCGAATCAGGCAGCGGCGGCGGCCATGGCGTTAGCAGCTAGCACCCATGGCAGAGTCGTCCACACCTGCAGCATCTTCTCCAAGCCGCCCACACCTTTCAGCAGGAGCAGGGCCACTGTGCCCGGACACCATGCCCACTCGCTGCGACCCCGGTTCGCGGTCCGAGCTGTCGCCGAGCGTGCAACATGGCTGCCTGGACTGGACCCGCCATCTTACCTCGACGGCACGTCAGTTACCTGGGCAACCTCTGCCGGAGTTCTGTATATAGCTGGTGATGCTTGTTAGGCTGATGTATTGTTTGGTGTTTATGGTTGCAGGCTACCTGGTGATTACGGGTTTGACCCCCTGGGGCTTGGAGAGCAGCCAGCAGACTTGAAGTGGTATGTTCAGGCCGAGCTCGTGCACTGCCGCTTTGCCATGGCAGGGGTTGCCGGCATCCTTGGAACCGATGTGAGTTTCTCAGCTGATCTCCTTGCCAATCCCTGTTGAATGTATATCTTCTTAGTTCTGAAAAACCATAGCACTGAAGCTCGATTTCACAAAAGATGGATGTAGAAGTGCCTGAATTAGGATAAACTATGAAAAGAACAGTGAGAAATGAGAATCAAGCATGGCACATGGAACTCTAGTAAAATGAAAATAACAACTTCAACGGCAGCTAAATCCTATCCAAGACACCAGCTCCATGAGAGCATCCTAGGATTTTTTTAATGTGCAGACCGCAGCACTATTTTTCTAGGAAGTCATAGAAACATGACACAGGTCCACAAAAAAGAAGTATCTTTTAGACACCAAACAAATATGAAAATGTTGGTGGTTCCAAATATTGCTAGCATGATAGAATTGCTACCACATTAATTCGCAAAAAATAAAAAAATTGTTACCACATTGAAGCATGCTCACTTACACAAGCCAAACATGAAATCGATGGCTTTAAATGCTCTGTTTGGCCTAATTGACGGGTTTCTGTCTAGTTGATCCGTGTATCAGGAATCAGCAACCTACCAGTGTGGTTTGAAGCAGGTGCTACAAAATTTGACTTCGCCAACACCACGGCTCTCTTCTTTATTCAGCTTCTCTTGATGGGGTAATTTAGCAT
This sequence comes from Poa pratensis, assembly GCA_947311845.1. NCBI lineage: Eukaryota > Viridiplantae > Streptophyta > Magnoliopsida > Poales > Poaceae > Poa > Poa pratensis. The sequence goes on along the minus strand of CAMZMU010000034.1, from coordinate 81,370,411 downwards.
CCAACTGAAACATTTCGTCTGTCCGTAGGAACAGTTGGTTCAGTAACTCAGAAGTTTTAAGTGGTGTAGACTGTGATGACTTCAAAGAGGACTAGACTGACCTTTTTCTCCAAAATTTTGATCCTCGACAGATTTGTAGAAACCAAGAGGTATATGGATTTCGTTAATCCAGGGTCACAAGCAAAGGAAGGGACATTCCTGGGGATAGAAGCCTCACTTGAAGGTTTACAGCCAGGGTAAGTGCCGCAGCATGCTGTAAAATGAAGAATCGAAGCCATTTCCCTAAGCGAGTCTATGGTTCTCTGCTTTAGTTAAATCATCATAACAATTCTCAAATTTGAACAGGTACCCTGGGGGTCCATTATTTAATCCAATGGGACTGGTCAAAGATATAGAGAATGCACATGAAGTGAAGTTGAAAGAAATTAAGAATGGCAAGTTCACTTTCTCTACGTACATTTGCTTGCATAATTTTTTTGTAGTAATATTTATAGTTAGCTAACATTATTTCCATCAATCACAGGGAGGTTGGCAATGGTTGCTATGCTTGGCTTTATTGTGCAGGCATCTGTAACTCATGCTGGGCCCATCGATAATCTTTTGACACACCTTTCAGACCCGTTCAACAAAAATATCGTTCACACACTTACCTCTTCTTGAAAACTCTATCCCCAAATTTTGTATCTTCTTTCTTTCTTTGGAACTAAAGGTGTAGCACAACAAATCTCAATGATTTAATTCTCACAGGAAGCACCCTTCTTCTAAGCTCCCTTCTTTGCAAGGTTTTATCGATTAACAAAACTTGAACACTAAACTTCCCAAGGGAGAAAGAGAGTTCGCAGTGCAGGTGTGATGACAAATGCAAATTCTTCGACTGCAAACATGATATATTAATAGTTTATGAAACAAATTATGCATCTAGTTCTTGCAATGGATCCTATCCTGCAATATATCAAGTACAGGCATATGCTTCAAAGCAAGTTACAGAAGGTGAAAATAATACAGAGGCAAGGAAATAATACTAGCGTTGAACATATATTTGAAAACAAATGCAGCACTGCATGACATTGCATCTATACTAAGTTACTAACCAAGTCAGAAAAGGCTTTAGTATAATATGGAAACAGAGTTGCACCTATACCATACAAATAAAACTATATGGCTTGTACTGTACATATATGAATTGGATAGAAGATACGCACCACATCTACCACTAACTCTGATCCACTAGCTTAAGCCCCCAGCTCATGTCTTCACAATGTCTTACATGCGGGACAAGTTTTCCCGTGTCAACTCCTTTCTTAGCTTTGCAATCATAGAAAGGTGGAGCATGAAAACAAGGTTCCATTGACAAAACTTGACGGCAAGGTGGATCAGGGGCAGTGCGGTTTTCAGGCTTGAACAGAAGCCATGGCTTCAAACCACTGAGACCCTGGGCAACATACCCAAAAGTTGACCATGCACTAGTCACCATAACATCAGATAAGCTTAACAGATATATCTCTGCCCAGGCTTTCATGTTATGCATTTTCTTGTCCGAGTTCTGATGTTCTTCGTGACTTGGCTGGTGGAAGCTAATTGTCTCACCATTTCTAGTAGGATGTTCCCAGTACATATTTCTGAATTTTTCGTAGTATCCTGAGTTTAAAGAAGTAACTAGAACAACTTTTGACCTGACCTTCTTGGAGGGACAATTGGCTCTTCAGTATTAACCTCTGGCAACAGGTGTTCCTTCAGTGTGCATGCAAGGACCTGATCCAAGACATGCTGAAATGGACCAGTTTCAGTATCGAAGACTCTAATCTGGATACCCAACATTTCATCAGCTCTAGCAAGATAAGAATCATAGTATCTTTTAATCATGCCCCAGACGACATTGCTAGGATGAAACAAGTAACGTCCCAAGTGATGGAAAACAGCATCTCTCTGAGGAAAAAGCCTCATGAGTTCCTTTTGGTATGCTGGGATCAGGAAAAGTGAAGGTACAAAGTAATTATCTGATTTTAGGATCAGCCATGGGATTGTTTGAAGATATCGCTGATTATCTTCACAGAAGAAAAGCTTATCATACTCACTGTAGTCATGAGCCAAATGAAGATAGAGAGAAGCAGGGGTAGAATGAACAGCTTTACTTTTCAGCATGTTTCCATAACTCTCAGGGGAACCAACACTGAAGTTCTTGAACTGCTTAATAGGGAAATCCGACGGTAAGAACCATGAAGTTTCAGGAAATGGTTCGCAGAAAAGGTCTGCAGTGCCTTTACTTCCATCAACAAGTAAGACTCTGTTTGTAAGGATGGCATAGAGAAATGCCGAGGCAATTGTTAAGATTCTGTTCCCCAGACCACTGTAAGCTATCCAGACCAAATAGTTGCAGTCCACCTTCTTAATATCCTGACCAGACTTAAGCTGTTCAACAGCTTCCCTGTATGATTCAGTATGTGGTCCACACTTCTTCTGGAGTGCCTCATGCTCCCTTAATCTTTCCAAGAGGTAGGTTGATGGGAAGTGGGGCGAAAATTTCCGATACAGTACTGATTGGTATCTACTTAGGCAAGATTGTTCGTCAAAACTAGGAACTAACAAGCCACCAAGTAATTTGTCCTTGACAACTTCCGGAGATCCTGAAGTGCCATCTTCTGCAAACACAACAATAGAAAGTCATTGCATCAGGATTCAAATACAGTTATACTTAGAAGGCAAATGGAAAAATGGTAGTACATCTTTTGGTCAAGTGTAGTTGATGCCAACCAAAAACTGAGGTAGGGGGCGAATCACTTAAGTTCGCTGCAGACATGGTAATACTAGAAGGTAGTGGACTGTTCAAGTTAGCTAGAATAATTATTCAAAGTTTTACTGTTTGTGAAATAAAGTGCGTAGGGTGGCGTAAACCAGACAAGCCACGGAAGAACAGTAGAATGAAACATAAACTAGACAAAAGTGAGACTGTTTACCATGACAAAAATGATCAACGCTAATATGCTATGGAGATGAAGAAATTTATACGCTAACCCACAGTTGTTAGTGCAAACAAATGCGGGTGTGACGAGAACTTAGTGCAGCATCCAGAAACACACGTTCAGTAGCACTGTGTGCACACAGTTATCTGAAGAACGCTGCGCCTGAAAAATGTGCTACGGTGAAGTTACGACACATTTTCACTGACAATTACCATCCCGACGGTAAAATCAATAGCGAGGGAGTATTAGCGCAGAGAACAAAAGTCATGGAGCCTAGACATTAAAGGCACCAGGCAGGCATGTCATCGCAAATGTAACGTCGCCATCCACACGTACTACCCATAGATTTCAGAATTGGCACAAAAAAGACGGTGGTCCTAGCGCAGCTGAAACACAGAAATGGAAACCGACGCCACGAGCAGAGCATGGTTTGTCTCACGTACCATCGCGCGGACGGACGAGGCGCGGTTCACGGCCGCCTCCGGAATCGGCGTCGAGGAGCTGGCCCTTGCGCGCCGCGGAGCCCCCGGCGAGCAGGAGCAGGAGGACGCCGAACACGACGAGCGCCGCGGCCGAGACGGTCCACCGCAGCAGCAGCGTCGCCGCCCCGCCCTTCCTCCCGCGCGGCGACGCCTCCTCCTCCCGCCGCGTCGCCGTCGTCGGCGACGGTGGAGAGTGGCGGATCCGCTCCTTGAGGTCCATCATGCGCCCGCCCAGGGTTCTGCCGCGGCGCAGAGTTCAGAAAGATGGGCGTTGCTTGCGTCTCGTGGCACGACGGGGGTTCATGTAGACGGGGAGGGCCTGGGCCCGGCAGGCGGCACGTCAAAGCGGAGCGCTATACGCCCAGAGGTTTTGAACTTTCGATTCTTTTCAGGTAGAAAAAAAGTGGCCCCGTACACCGACGGTGACGACGAGATCGACGCCGTCGGTGGAATCGAGCCTGGGCGCCTCCTCCGCTTTCGTTTTCCAAAAGAAAAATTGCGCTCCGGTCGGGCGGTGCCGGTGTTCCTATGCGGGGGGCACCGGACGCGCGGCTTTGCCGGGTTCGGCGGCCGATGAGCGGGGCGTGCCGCGTGATGCGGGCTCGGGCGGTGGACTGGTTTAGGTCGCTTTTCCCATTCGCACCACGTACAATTGATGCCGACGGTTCCTGTGCTTCCGTCCCTAGTCTGCATCTGATCTTCGGACTTCGGCAGTCACTGGTGGAACCCCTCTCCTGGAAGCCTATACGAGCCACTCGCATAGGAGAGGTAACAAAATTTCAACTTCTTACTTTTTCCCAGCCTCGGGCATAAAATGATGCACACAGTTTTTATTAATTTTAGTCAACAAAGTCATTACAAAAAAATACATCGATCAATGGAAGCCACCATTTGTGACGACAACTGTCGCGACGCTTACAAAATTGATGAAGGGGGTGGCCATGATCAGGGCCGTCGTGCACAGACCTCACACCTACGCACATCATATAAACCGGTAGCCTCACCTAGTCGACAAACGACAAACTAGGAGCACAAACCGGTCCAGCAAAACCTCAACGCGCGTCGTACGCACACGCTGAGCTGCAGCCACCGTCCTCCACGTACCCATCTTCAGAAGGAATCAATGCATTGACCTTGACATGCATGCCATCAACGTCGCCACGACGCCACCAGCGCAACTACCCTGTCTGCGTCCATCCTCACGCGTCCATCGCCGAGACCCTGCACCGCCACGCCACGGAGACTCGCCATCGACGATGCGGTAGATGCCACGCCGCACCACCTCGTGATCCCTCCAATCAGCAGTTGCTCCAAAACGATGCCCCCATGAGGAGAGCGGCGTCGAGCGTCGTCATCGTCCGATCAGGGAGACCCAGACCTAGGGTTTCCCCCGAAGCAGCCCGAACGAGAACACGAGAGCTGCAACGATGATGCCTTCAATAAGGTAACGATACCAAGACGTCGCTATCGCCCACACAAACCGAAGCCGTCTCGGTTTTCACCGGCAGTCGCATCTCGTCTTCCTCGCCGCCGGCAACCGCCAACGGGCCAGATCGGGTCAGGCCCCGGCGCAGCCTCCCACGGCCGGCCAGACCACCTCCGTTGGGAGGAAGCTGGGCGGGGTGAGCCGGAGGAGCGCCGATATCCACGACAAAGGGCCACGCCTCCCCACTAGATTTTCTTGGCACGCTGGGTGGCGGCCAAACGCGCAAGGAGGAGCAGACCCGTCCTCCGGTGGCAGCGAGATCAGGCAGCGCGATGGAAGGAACCGGCGGCAACGCGGTTAGGGTTCCCCGAGCCGCCAAGGCAAGGCGACGCAGGTCTCTCTCTCTCTCTCTCTCTCTCTCTCTCTCTCTCTCTCTCTCTCTCTCTCTCTCTGTCTCTCTAAACTGAAGCGTGAAACCTCGACATAGGAGAGGCAAGAAATTTCCATCTTGTTACTTCTCGGTTCCGTCCGTGTTGATTTCTGAATGTGCCAATCGGGGTTTCGAGCGCTAGCCAGAGACGGCAGAAGCTGTCAGCGCCGGTAAGAGTGTAGGAGTAACAAATTTTACAACATAATGGATTCCAGGAATCTTTAAAAGACCCTGCACGCCTTTTTCTTCTTCTCAAAACACGGTTTTGTTTCGCTTTATGCCATGCTGCTTCACATCGAAAGCAAACACGATCTCCGCATAATTGTATCTCTTTTTAGATAAATAGTATACATTAATATCGTGGAGATACCAATTACACCCAGCCTCTGCAACAACGCAATACCCTAAAAGTCCCGCTACAGAGTTCCAGTCTTTGCAGCAGCAGCAGAACCACCACCAAGACAACACCTCATGTTCAAGTTCTCCAAAAGCGAGCCTCCAAGAAGCAAACAGTGCACAAGCGCCGTCGTCGCTCGATCATAGATCTTGTGTTTTCACCCTGGAGATTGTCCCCGCTCTCAAAACAATGCCTTCAGCCGGATTTTCACCCTGAAAGGAAAGACTTTGAACTTCACCTATCCCCACGCCGCCGGGCGGAGCAGCAACGGAGAAGGCGGCGACAGCGCACGACCACAAACCGTCCATGACAGGAGACGGCCCTGATCCGATCCACCACCACGCCGCCGGAGGTTGATGCAGACGTTGCGCGCCACCCGCCATCACACCGCTCTGGCTTCAGGCACCGGCTCCAAAGCCGCGCCGCCCTTGAACCGCCGCCACCACTCCACTACCGCCCATGGAGCTGCCGCCGCGGTGCACTCTCCTCCCCTCCGTCCTTTGACGAGAAGGGCGCCGCCACCACCGGCTTCGGCAGCGGCGTCGGCCAGGAGCACGCCGGTGAGGGGGGCTGGAGGGGACGGGGGAGGTTCCTCCGGAGTCGCCTAGGCGGGGGCGACCCCGGAGGCTGCTAGGGTTTTCCATCCGCATGATTGTATATAGTCTCGCCAGAAACACAAACATGTTTGAGTTGGAGAGGTGATTAGGCAAGCATACCACTAATACTAGAACACACAAACCAAACAAATCTTTGATTTTTTTTGCTTCAGAACTATTCTTGGGCGCAGTTGACACATTATCTCTTTCTAGCCAAAGGTACTAGCTGAAGAAATGTGGTATGGCCAACGATAGCTTCAGTAATTAGTGACCCCTATCTGAAGGATGCACCACATCTGTACTCTGCAGACTGGAAAAAAGATCTGAAATAGAAACGTATTTTTTATACTGAAAGTGTGCATAGCATGATAGCAAGCAAGGCCAAACCAACACTTCCAGACTTCAGTCTAATTTACTGTGGCTTACAATCCCAATGCATTAACCTGCTAAATCGATACACGAGAATAGCTGAATCAAAGCCCAATCCTGAGGCCTTTTCTGCGATTTCAGTGATAAGACAGAAATGGAGAAATCTGACTGGAACTCCGAATGTGAACCTTGATCACAAGTCAACTGCACGGGAGCGTGCAGGCAATCACACACCAACTGACTAACATGTACAGAAAATAATACCCAGCATCAGCATGTAAGAACGACATAAAAGATAGTATCTACCTTTTGCTATTTGTGATCTGTTTTTTCAACTATCTACAGTTGGATCAAATGCACGTGAAAAAAATACATATGTGGAACATTTGTTCCCGTAAAAAGAAATCTACCCTATTTTTAGCAAACAAATGTGTCATGGCAAGAACACCAGCTACAACCGAGTTTGATTTACAATCTTCAGCCCCCAGCTGACGTCCTCGCAGTGCCTCACGTAAGGCACCACCTTGCCCAGGTCAGCATCCTTCTTCGCCTTGCAGTCGTAGAAGGGGGCCGAGTGGAAGCACGGCTCGATGGACATGGCGCGGCCGCATGCCGGGTCCGGCACGACGTGGTTCTCCGACTTGTACATGATCCACGGCGTCAGCCCGGCGAGGCCCTGTGCGGCGTAACCGAAAGTGGAGAAGCCGCTGGTGATCAGCACGTCGGTCATGCTCAGCAGGTAGATCTCGGCCAGCGCCTTCATGTTGTGCTTCCTGTTCCTCGACTTCTGGTACTCCTCGTGGCTCGGCTGGTAAACTTTGACGGTGGTGCCGTCGACGGTCTTGCTCACTGTACTTTTTTCGGATCTCATCACTGTACCAGGAGCTCAAGGAAGTTGCAAGAACAGCAATTGTCCGGTTATTCCCAGGGGCGGTTCCTGCTTCATCAGCCACACCAATTTCTGGCAGCAGCTTTTCATTCTGGGAACATGAAAGGATCTGTTCTAAGATGTGTGGGAACGGGCCATTTCTTTGCAAGATACCCTTATGTTCATATACTCTGATCTGAAGTCCCACTGTTTTATCAGCTTTAGCAAGGTAGGCCCTGTAGTACTTTGTTACTGAGTACCAAATGTCATTTGTCGGATGAAAAAGATAGCGTGCCAAGTGATGGAAAACAGTGTCTTTCTCAGGAAATAGCTTGCTCAGCTCCTCTTGGTAACTTGGAACAAGGAACAGCGACGGAACGAAGTACATATCACTTCGTATGATCAGCCACGGCACGCCTTTTAGGAACTGTTGGTCGTCTTCACAGTAGAAAAGCTTGTCATGAAAACCATTGTTACCATCAAGGTGGAGGTACACATACGGAGGCTTAGCACCGGCTAATGACCGATACATGTTGCCACCGATAACATTATTCTGCAACATGTTGCCATAGCTCTCTGGACTACTCGCAGTAAACTCACCATAGCTTAAAGGGAAATCAGAAGGAATTAACCATGAAGTTCCAGGGAAAGGCTCGCAGAAAATGTCAGCAATCTCCTTATAACGGTCCACGAGCAAAACCCGGTCTGTAAGAAGCGCGTAAAGGAACGCTGAAGTGATCTCAAGCATCCGGTTCCCTAACCCAGCATGGATTGTCAGGAAGACATAGTCGCAGTCTGTTGTACTGTTGATGCTCTGACTGGACTTGAGCTGATCTGCAGCACTGCTGTATGATTTAGTGCCTGGACCGCACTTCTTCTGCAGTGCTTCTTGTCTCCTTAACCTTTCTATGAGGTATGGAGAAGGTATTCTTCCGGAATTCTTGTGATAACGTGCAAATTGGTACCTGCTGCGACAAGATCTTTCGTCAAATCCCTCGATCAGAAGGCCATCCAGAAGTCTGTCATACTCAATTTGTGCCGATGGAGAGAGATCACCATAGACATCATCTTTTATATCTGAATAAGATAAGATGATTTCAATCACTACAAGAAAACAATACAAGGAGAGGACAACAAGAATTGTTTTGATTTTGCTGCTGCAACTTGTAGTTCATTAACATGGATTAGTTCAAAACATAGTCATGGAAATCAGTTTTATAACTTTTTTGAAACGGGATAACTAGATTTTCCATTACTTTACTTTCATTGTGGACATTTCACTTGGATTACGTAAAAATCCTAGAAAGGTTTGGGATATGAAAACAATGTGGGGAGCACTGAAAGTTGTATAGCTTACCCAACACAATGCAAGAAAAGACTGACAGAAACAGTGACTATTCAATGAACAATACTACAGAATGCAACAAAGGTACTAATTTATAGCAGCTTAAAGCAAAAAAAAAAAAGCATCATTATTTCAAAATGTTGGCTGGTTGCTTGTTCATTTCCTCACTAAATTTGCTTGCAAGTTGCAAGAGATCAGGCAGCTCATTTGGAATATAATTCAGGCTGCCCTTGCAACTCAATGGACATGAAGATAAGAAGCAGTTCTTTGCTGTCTCTTCATACAGTACAATCTAAAATTACTAATTGGACATTGACATGTTCTAGCAATATCTTACTAATGTATCAGGTATTCATGCTCCTCATCACTTAAATGGCCTTATATCAACAAGCGTGATGATTTCTCTATATATCATTTGCACTAATATGCACGTATTTCCGCAGCACAAATCGGAACAAAGTAACTAAAACCCAGCAAAAGTGTGCTTTGCTACAGAAGTAAAGCAGATAAAAAACTTAAAGCTCTTTAGTAAGCTACAACTTAACATGTACTAGATGGTAAGAGTAGTGGATATCCAAACCATTAATTGTTAAAGTTTGCATGGTCAAATGAGATGCATATGCAATCTAAACCGGCTGAAACTTTCCTTGTGTACAAATACTTGCTATGATAATTTCATCTATCGTCGCCGAGAATAAAAACAGTTTCATGTATGGCACGTTTCACGCATAACAACTAGTTGTCCCTACTTTTTCACGGGCCGATACTATTTGTACGTATTACCTTGTCACGTATATGTACCATACAACATACTGTTTCGACTTTCAGTCGATCAAAGTGTGATATTGCACGTATATGTATCAACATGTGTTATCATGTGTGTGATTTCTTCAACTTTCCTGCATGTGCTGTCCGAATATAAACTACAAATATAAGGTTGTATACTTCAATATTTTCTAAAAGACTACACTTCATTAGCTCAATATATCCTTCTAACAATCATGTACATGACTATTCTATCTTATCCACCGACTGCGTGATGAGAACTAACCTTATAGTAATTATTTCTGGAATGGAACATCAAATATATTTGTGAACGATTGATTAGATATCAATCAAGAACGTGAACCGTGCTATATTCCCTAGAGATCCCTATACTCTCTAGTAGCATCTATGTAGCAGCCTAGTGCCATTAACAACATAAGCTAATTACAGAGGTTCCAGCAATACGATGGGCACATGAAGATATTTTTTTTTCTTTTTGCGTCGAAATAATATCTCATTTTACACATGGCCAGCGAGTGCAATTTCGATTTGGCAAATTCGCCGATGCTAAATTGCAGTATGATAGATTGATAGTTTAGAGATAACCCTATTTTCGGCAACTTCCACATGGCTACTTAATTAAACAGTTATGGTTGCTTCGAGTTTAGATGCTGAACTGAAATCATTACTGGAGGGTATTTCTTGGCACTACATTGGTGCAGCCAACCATTGCAGATTGAAGTGGATTGTTTGGAGATAATCAAGATGCTGGGGAATAAAGAGGTGGATCGATCGGTCTATTAAACGACTATAGAGGAAATCAAAAGCTTGATGATGATTCGCCAAACTTTTATTACTCATATTTCTAGAAGCCAGAATACTAGTAGCCATTTCATGGCAAACTATGCTACTCAAACCTTTGTTGCTTTAAGCTGCTATAAACCTTTGTTACTCAGAATACTATAGCAGCATAAACAAATTCTCATACGGCTGTGTGGCTTGCCTCTGGTCCAGAGGGCCTGTTAAGCACATGCCAAGTTTGTAATACCTGATTTTGAGTAATACAAGTTCTTTTCGCAAAAAAAAAAGACTTAACATCAAACCAACCCCTGGGGGGCTAATCAAAGTTACTGATATGTGGGGCCGCGATCCTAGCAACCAAGTTTGGGTTGGCTTAAAATGCTACTAGCATACAGTAAGTACACTTCACACACTGATGCCTAGCTGGCTAGCTACATCTACAGCTCTACATTTTCCTCTAGTACGACCTCAAGCTACAGCAACCAGATTAATCGGCGCAAAATGAAAGGCCACGAAACTCACGGTTGCATTACATACCTCGGTTGACCTCCGGCGGGAGATCGGCCCCGAAGACCCACTCCGGCGCGGGTCCGGCCTGCCACCGCTGCAGCAGCAGCACGGCCGGGACCAGCAGGAAGCACACCGCCAGCGCGGCCCGCGCCGCGGCGCGCACGAACCCGCCAGGTGACGACTTCGCCACTGTCTCCGGCCGCTTCCGCCGCGGCGCCCGTGCCCCCTCGCCGGCGCCCGCCGCGCCGCTCCTGGTCTCCATGAGCGATCGAGCGAGCTAGCTAGCTAGGCGCCCGTCTGCCCAACTACCCCCACATGGCACGAGCGTTAATCACCTCACCACCGAGCTCCGATCCTTATTTCTTCAGACAGGGATGCCCATCGAGGAAGTCGATCTCCGGCCATCGACGCAAGTTGGAGGAGCGTGTAGCTGGCTTTGAGTACTACTCTACTGACTGGATAGTGATTAGTGAGTGGAGCTACCAATCCAGCCGTAGCCCGTAGGCCACCGAATGTCTGAATTTCTTTTGTTCTTTTTTTTTCCTTCCCTTTCCCGTGTAGCCGGGCATCGTGCTGCGGTTGTCCGAGAGGGGAGGTCGCCCAGAAGGGGAAGTACGCTATTGCCCCCACAAGCACGAAATGGAACCTTAATCTTGTCCAAATCGAGAAAGAAATGGTTCAAGCAACCCAACCACCCAAGCCCAGTGTGACTGGAAATAGGCGTCGTAGTACTTCGGGAATACAGTAGGTTAGCTAAATTAGGGTTTAAAGCAAAAAACCGGACAAAGGTAATAAAGGCGGCACCAACAATGCAAATTTATCCTGGAAGAGGAAACTCCGAGGTTATCACGACCGCCCGGCTTTGTCCAAATAAAAGCAGAATGAAGTCGTTATTTTTGTGTGGTCGGCGTCCACCTAGAAACTCCATTTCTAGACCATGCTGTGAAGTGTGAACTCGATTTGGCTTTGTCCAAATCAGGATGGGAATGGGCCGACCCGGCCCTGGCCTTGGACCTGGCCCTTGTGGCCCTAGGGCCATTTTGAGGGGTCACGGGTCGACCCATTTCAAATAAGTAAGTGGCTTTACTGGCCCAATGGGTATTCGGGGCCGACCCAAATTTTAGCAGATTAGTCTCAATTGAATCGATTCTCTGGACTAAATCGAACGAGAATGTATTACGTATGCGCATGCACAGCTAGTAGCCGGGAGAGCCCACAGAAGCAATGTTAAGGTAGGACACTAGTAGATCAGTAGTGTATGAGGACTTACAAAAATTATGTACAAGATTGAAACGAAGCTCTCCGGACACACACCGTACGGTTGTACCTCATTTTATTTTTTATTTTTTTCCTATCATGCATGCATGGGTCCAGTGCAACTAGAAACCCACACTGCTCCTCCTACACTGGCCTAGAAGCGCTACTGACGTAATGAAACAGTGCAAAGGAGCACTTATTATATTTTTTAATACAACATAAATATTTAGAAATATCCACGATGCTGCCACTAAAATTAGCCAATTCCTACTAGATGTCAGCATATATTAAAATTCATCACGAATAGAAATAAGACTACAGATGGGTCGGCCCTACAGACCCAATGGGCCACTCAAGGCCGGCCCCGTTGACCCATATCTTGTTTGAGGCCGACCCGTGTGGCCCAATGGCCTCGATTTTTTGGGTCGGATCGGTGACCCGGCGGGTCGACCCGGCCCATTCCCACCCCGATGTCCAAATGACTCATCCAGTCATCCGATCAGTAATTGGCCGTTGACTAACTGGTCATCTCTACATTCGCGCACGATTTCACCACAGCTAATTGATCGTGAAGATAGGAGTATTCCACTGTCCTATGACGGGCGCCATGCCGTGCGACCAGCTTCTGTTTGGGATTAGACCGAGCCGCTTCGAATAAAATACTAGTAGCATCCGGAGGCAAGGGGAATCTGCTTCCCCATATTATTTCCTACTTTAGCTCGCTCTTATCTCGGTCAATGGATAGCTTAGAACCGTCTCTTTCGATCGGAATCACAGAAGGCAACGATATGAACTATGAAGGTACCATGAAGCAACTACAGATCATTGGAGTAGAGTATGTAAGCGCGTGGCCGGATGAGCAGAAGAATCAGTACCTTGGTCATCGTCGTCCTCCTTCGGGAGGTCGACCTCGAAGAGCCACTCCGGCGAGGAGGAGGCCCGCCACCGCTGCAGGAGCAGGACGCCGGCCGGCAGCGTCAGCAGGCAGAGCACCAGCACGGCGCGCACGCAGTTGCGCCGGTACCTGCCCCGCCCCGCCTCCTGCTCGTGAGGCGGCGCCCTCTCCGTCTCCAGGCCGCCGCGCAGGGGCAGCGTCTCCTGGTGACCATCGCCCGCGCCGCCGCTGCTCCAGCGCCTGCTGCTCGGTTTCTCCATGGTCAAGCTGCCTCTAGCTCAGCTGCGCGTCGGTCTCATGCCCTCGTGGACAGCTCCCTGGTCTGCTCTGTCTATGCTCGTTGAGAGCAAGACAGAAAAAACGCGTTGGGGTCGGCGACGGAGTGGTCAAAGCTGGACGGCCGCGGCCGCGTGCGCTGCCTGCAACTTGAGAGAAGACGCTGGCTAGCCTGCCTTTATCGTTCTGCGTTTTTAAGTGGTGGGGTTGGCAACTTGGCTTTTCTAATTTCTTTATTTGGCGGTAAACGGTCATGAGTGGATTTTGTATCGAGTTCCGATCGAAGGAAACGGAGAAGCATACGGAGTACTTCTAATTCTCAACTTGCCATACCAAATTCGGTTGTAAGGTCCGTCATGTTGATCAAAGTCGCCAAGTCGGTCGATCGATATCAGCTAGGCATCATATATTTCAACTTCCAAGGTGCATTCCAGCTGACCAAGAATGATTTAGTGAAGGGAGGTCTCCTTTTTCCGCCACCGCCGCTTAGAACCTAGGCGCAACCAATTTTTCTCCTCCACCGTAGAGATTGGTTCCCCCTCCTCCGGCCGGCCTTGCCGGCGTCGGGAGGGGTGGGGAATCCGATCTATGAGTGGAGTTTTTAATAAAACTAGTGTTTCAATTTAGTGTTTTTCATCGTCTTCATCAATGGAGATGACATCTTCTACAATAAGCAATCTTTCGGCCTTCGTTCAATGGCGAGATCTCCTTCCCGACGTCAATGGTGGTTTTGGAAGATTAAGTTTGTCTAGGTATGGTTCTTCAGATCTTGCTTCGCCAGATCAATCTTGGATTGTTTCTCATGGTTGCCGCGAGGAGGATTGTCCTCGCAATATCTGTCCCGGCTACTACGTCATCGGCAATGGTGATTCGTTCTCTCGACTCCCAACGACGTCGACAAAGTTGTTTGGTTATTTTTCCCTGAAATATCAGTGGTGGTGCTCTTGCCGATGTTGCTTGATTAATTTAATGGCTGCGTGCGTGCACAAAGCATTGGCATTGCGGCTCAAAATTAAAAGGGGAGAACCTTCGTTGGTATTCACAGGTCTGTGGTTTGGTGTATTCGTCGTTGTTCTACGGCTGCCTTCAGAAAAGTACAAGATTGTGTCATGGAAGAAGAAAGAAATCTTCAAAGATTTGCTCGTCTCTTTTAGTATTGTTTTTGTAATCGATGTAATCATGTACTATTTGCCGGTTTAATATATATGGTATTTGCTAAAAAAAGAATGATTTAGTGAAGGGGGACGAGAAGGGGCGAAAGGGACTAACTCCGTGCTATAGGTACCCAAGAACATATATTTAGGGTGTGTTTGGTTTTGTAACCAAGTAGAATGGAATGTCATGGTTCTATTCCTGAAGAATGGGTCGGTTCCATTCCGCACAAAATAAAGGCAAGTATTTGGGATTTGTAGGGTTTTAGTCCAACTTATGTATACCTCTAAAACATGAGCCTAGACCGAAATACATAAACAATGCCGGTTTATATCAACAATATGAATAAATCGTTTTGATGCTAGGTGGCATGGCTCTTCGGTGATTTTGGGTGCGCCATGAGCTCGACAACAAGGATGAGATCTCCTTACCGGAGGGGAGGAGGCCACCTCCCACTAGACGATGTCAATGCCGATGATAGGGGATGAGCTCCTCCGTGCACGCAACCTCACAGGAGCTCTTCGACAAAAGAGGGCCTGCTTTGGGATCATGGAGGATCGGCTTCTTTAGATATTCCAAAAGCTATTTTATAGATACAAAAGTGAAGAGAAATATTATATAAATTATTTCCAACTCCAAATTTTGAGAAAGTAAAATTATCTTCTCTTTATCGGTTTTATTTGAATTAGAAATTGTTTTAATATTCTTAAAACTCCAAAAAAAATGCAAATTAAAACCATGAAAACACCTAATGGAATATTTTCCTAACCATTGCTTTTATTTTTGATAGTCATATTAATCCAATCCTTTCAATGTGGTTCAACAAGTGATTACTTGCAGGGGCAGTTGTAGCACATTTTAATGTAAAAGTATAGGGTACTGAAGGTAAAGCTATTTATTCTCTCCAACTAGAGTGTCAAGATTCTAATTTATGTTGCACTAAAAAAAAAAAAAAAAGTGTGAAGATGGAATTACTTGCTTGAAAATAAAAATGTAGATGAACATTAAATGCAAAGGTGTTTTTTCAGAGATAGTACAATCCTTTAAGACCTAAGATCAGGACATACAAGTAGCTTACTGCTATTTAAACAATGGGCATGGGTTCATAGATTCACTTGATCTCTCTCCAATAAACATGGTAGTATGCAACTTCCGGAGAAGTTTGTTGGTTAATCCCCAAATGGGAGGGATGATATGACCCAGCAGCAAGTGTATCCCTCGATTGAAACCAAAATTTATCGGACCAGTAGGAACTAGTGAGACGTCAACAAAGTTAATAGTGCATGCACATAAATACAAAACAAAGCTAGTCCTCAACTTTTCATGAAGATTGTCAAGCTTCATGTCCTACTAGTTACAATGGTTAAACGTATGTTGTGATCGGAAGTGATAACTAATGATAAATTAGCGAATGAACCAGATTGTAGATAATATGTAAGAGAGGACAACAACAATAGCAATGATAATAAAAAATGGGTCGGAGGACATAGGTTAACTAGTGGCATCTCTCCAAACGATATAGTTGTGTTAGGTGAATAAATTACAGTTGGGCTTAATAGCATCATATGTGCCCATATAAGAAGCTTACGACACTCCATGACCTTTGTACGAACACGGTGTGGGTAGTCATCAATCCATCTTGTGGAAGGTGATTGAATGAACTGTTGAGCCATGGTGGAAGTAAGGTTGGGCTCCACAAACTTACCCCCATATAGTCGGGCTGATCAAGTCTCAGGCTAACGACCGGGTAGGATGCCATCCTTGTTGGTGGCACCCTTGGTTCATCTTGTTAGCCAAGGGAGTACTCACGAAGCATGTGAGTCAGTAGTACCTGTAGATGGTATAACAGCCGTAATTGTAGGCATTGACTTTCTGGCGAAAATCATCGACTGATTCGAAGATAAGCCTTTTTCTTGATCAAGATTCAGATATTCTTCAACTTTAGATATTATCTTGTCAACACCTTCCCCGTCCTCTCGAGAAATTTCATCAGGTCCGGACGGCTTTTAATTTGCTCATAATCCATGAAGAGGTAAAAATTCCTCACGCCAAAATACTACTTCTCTATTTGCCTCCTTTGGCGGCTCTCTGTCATGGCCGCTAAAAAGGTTGTAAATCGTGGACTAAGAACCGCCGGTGTCCTACAAACAGAAAAAAGGACCATGCAACAAAGATTGAAAAAAAAAATTGTGCAGTAAATCAAAGGCACGTTGTATAATAAAGAAGGTAAATAATATCATGTGACCCTCGGGGTGCGAGTCGTCCGGATCACAACGGTCCAACTAGCGCCGTTGTCCATCATCAGCATCAACATCATCCTCGGAGTTGTTTGTGGCATTGTTCATCCTAGTTTGTGTATTTCTCAGCCCAGGGCCCGCCTTGGCCTCCAGATTGCTCGTTGCGGCGCCCGAGATCAACAGTCACCAAGTTTAACTATGGTTATATAGCAAATTGGTGAGACACCTCCGCTTTATGTAATTTAATTTACTTATTTTGAACAATATTTATGTGAACTATCTAGATTTGTTTTCATTGACGGCTGTAAAATATGATATGAAATACTTTATTCATGAGTTTATATAATGACAGTGCAAGTATATGCTTAGTGCATATGCGATATGGCGGTGGGGGGGCACCGCCCCCACCCCCACATCCCGATGTGCACATGCATTAAGATTTTTCTTAAGTTTAAGTTAGAAGATTTTGTGTATATATTGTATTTTGCCCCCGTAGCAACCTTTGGCAAGCTCCGCCACTAGTTTACTAGTATTGGTGTTGAATTTGTGACTATCATAGTGCTAGTGCGTTTGCGGTGGGACAATAAAGTGTTTATATCGAGCGAATGAATGGAAACACGACTCCGTGGAGTAGAGGAAAGCTTTTTTAGTGGACTAGTTGGCATGTACGTGCAATGCACGTGTTCACAATGAAAGGGGGCAATTTACAATAGAAAAAACATGGCCTATATGGATTACTTCTTTTACACTTTATAAATTTTATATTGCAAAGAGAACCATGCTTCTCTAAACATCATGCATGGAGCACACAAACCTAACACATAAGCTAACGGAACCGGTGCACGACAATGTACAGGGACGGAGCTAGGGGGTGGGAGGGGGGTGTGTGCTGGGGTCGACTCAGAGACCTTCCCGTAGGTTGGTGGCGACACTCCGACGATTGCAGCTCGCCGATTGGAGAGATGATCAGAGGGGCACGGTGGGGACCTCGGGTGGCGGCCGTTCAGAGGCGACAGAGCCGGATGGTTGCAACGTGACGACAGAAGGCAGAGCGGCGGATCGGGCGCAGTGTAGTCCTTGGGATCCCATGTCTCAACTACACTGTAGTCCAGAGGTGACATGGCGGTGGCGCCATTGGTGTTTCTCGAGAGGAAGCAGAAGCTACTGATCGACGGAAGCTCACCGACGTCTCCCTGAAGCACGTAGACACAGACCCGAA
Source organism: Poa pratensis (assembly GCA_947311845.1). Lineage (NCBI taxonomy): Eukaryota > Viridiplantae > Streptophyta > Magnoliopsida > Poales > Poaceae > Poa > Poa pratensis. The sequence goes on along the minus strand of CAMZMU010000034.1, from coordinate 81,352,426 downwards.
GAGCCGCTACCTCGCATGGTCCTTCTCTGGCCGTCCTACATGTCGCCGCCGCGATGGTGGCAACAGCTTGATGCCGCGACAGACTGCGCCGAGGCGGATGAGGTTGGCAAGGGATGACAGATGCCGAAGAACAATGCACATGAGCTTCGACGACATGCCCGGTCATCTACTTGTGGATCGTGGTCCACATCCATCACAGTACGATGGGGAAGATGCACACATGGAAACGGGTATTACAATTGTCTCGGGCTCCATACAGTGGGGTTTGGGAAAATGTTTTTGGATAATATTATGTCATTCATGCAACATATCTATATATTGATTTATGAAAAATATTTCGAGTTATTTGTACGACTCAAGAATTAGGGGTGTGACATTTCGAACATTCAAAATGGTTATCTTATATTGGATTTTTTTTCTTTCATATTTTGCTTGTCTGGCTAGACGTGCATGGCGGTCTCTTAAGAAATCATGGATGCTCTGTTTCAAAAAAAAAAAAAAAATCATGGATGCTCTGGTAATTACGACAAACGAAACCAAACCGACAGGGTGTGATTCAGGCTGCAGGTGGGAGTGGGACAACCTGCGGGAGTCCTGCATTGGCCGCATCTGCCCGCTTATATTATGTGGGCTTATGCGGCTGCCCACTTAATTGCATGCTTTATAAGCGGTGTCCACTTGCCCACATAAATATAACACCCTACAGAGATAATCACGGTGGAAACGGATCGGAAACATCAGCTAGCTCTTGCTCCCCAAGGAAGAACGCCATCAGCTAGCTAGCCTGGTGGTGGCTGAAGAGGAGCTGGATCACGCCCTGAAGGCAACCATCGTTGGCACACAAGCTTCGGTCCAGGTTGAAGACGGGGCGGAGGCCCTGATCGTGGTGTACGACCTGCGCGCGTCGGAGTTCTCAGTGCACCGCCAAGCGTCGTCGGAGCTTCGGCAGCGCGCCTGTCCGTGCCCGTGTGCTCCACGACCAGTTCATCCAGACGCCCTATTTCCACCTGCGCCTCGAGCCGTGGTCTCGCAGGACACATGCCGTCTCCGGCGGGCTGGCAGTCCGTCTTGATCTGGAGGTCCGTGTGATGTGTCGAGGAGCACCACGTTTACACCTAGACCTGGCAACCGTTTCTTTCTTTTTTGGGTGGCAATCGTCTGTAATTATCACGAAAACGAAAAGGTGTGTTGAGTTGTCAAACATTGGAGCAATCTGGAGCGTTGATCAGATATTGAACGACACAAATTTAATGTATCCCGAACATGTTTGCTCTTTTCTCTACTACTAGTTGGCATGTACGTGCAACGCACGTTTTTACAAATTTTTCTTTTACTATCGTGAGGATTGTTGTACAATGGGACATCTAAGAGAACTAAAATATTTTCAATAAAGCAACCATACTTCTAAAATGATGATAGAACCAAAATCAAAATTATTTCAAACATTAGTTAATTTATTTTATACCCGTTGCAACGCACACGGGCATTTTGCTATTTTCAATACAAATTGTTATAACAATTCGAAATACATGCACTCGTGAGGCAAAACTCCTCTCCCGAACTCGAATGCGGACAATCGTGCTTGGTTGGCATGGTCCATGGGCCAGCCCATTTCATATGGAGCCTTCCGTCGAATTTCCGTTACTTGACCCAGCCTCTGCAGCCCGACGCCGACGTCGTACGCCAGTAGGAGGGGAAAGGAGATGTCGTCGGCGACAGCGACGACGGCGCAGCAGCTTCCGCAGTCAGAGTCACGGACGTTGTCGAGACCCGAGGGGGCGGTGCTGGCCGTGCGCTTCAACCATGACCGAAAGTATTGCCTGAGTTGCGACAAGGACCGCATCGTCCGCCTCTAGAACCCCCACACCGGCGCCCTCGTAAAGACCTACAGAAATTTCTCTGAAATCTACAAGTTCCCCTCATCGGCGATTGGTCACCTTGGTGAAACTGCATTCAGCATTATCAGCCCAAATTGTGCCAATTACATATAATTTCCAATAAACCTTTTTTTTTTGTTTTTTCAGAAAACTTAATCTTGAACTAATTGAAACAACGGATCCAACAAATCACCTTGTCTGGTCTACAATTGTGAATAATGCATATTATAAGAGAGAACGGAATTTATAAAATACTCCCTCCGTTCGGAAAAGGATGTCTTAGATATATCAAAATTTGGATGTATGTGAACATGTTTTAGTGTACACATACATCTAAATCTAGATATATGCAAGACATCCTTTTCCGAACGGAGGGAGTAAAAAGAGTCACCCAAAGGAAAACATGAAACATGGATTTCCAAACTTAAGATTGATCAGAATGCCAACAGATGAAATTCCTGTAAAAGACACTGACATAAGGTCAGTTGCGGCTTATTTTCTTTCTGAAACAAATGCACCACAATTAATACGATTAATTGGTTATTTTTACCCCATTTTTTCCTAGAGTCCAGCTACATTAATATTTCCCGTACATCTCTGCACATGCATTGCATGAGCAAATCCACAATCAGAGATATGGAGGAAAAGCATCACGATAAACCGAAAGCTAGCAGCAGTAGTACAGGGACGTTGCCTCCGCCCCGCTGGACGCCCGGCTCCTTCTTGCGTTGTTGGTCGTCACGGCCTCCATCACCCGCCGCCGGACACACGCTGCGTGAGACAAGTTCGATTCGTGGGTGCTGGAGTGACTTGGAAACCGCAAGGCTGCTGCACAGAAGAGGAGCGGCCAGGGCTCAGGCGATGGAACTGGCAGGGGCGTCGCGTGCAGGGCCGGTGGAGCGCCTGTGTCTGTGTGGCCGCGTGGCTGCGGGAAGGCTCCCTGCGGCGGCGTGCGTGGCGGCGGCGGCGGCGGGAAGGCTCCCTGTGGCAGCGTGCAGGGATCCGGCGGCGGACAGGCTCGTTCGGCGGCGGTGGGTCGGCGGCGAGGAACTTGGAGCTGCACCTTACGGATGCGAGCAGCAACAACAAGGAGGAGCAGGAGGAAGGCGCCGGCGGCGAGCTCGCGACGCGTCGGGTTGGGGAAAAGTGGCAGGCCGACGGGATTAGATTAGCTTTAACAAATCGTTTTTTTTTGTCGTGGCAATAGCGGTAATTATCACGAACCTGAAAAGGTGGGTTGAGTTGTCAAACATTGGAGCGATCTGGATCGTTGATCAAATATTAAACGACTCAGATTTAATGTATCAACACAAGTTTGCTCTTTTAATAATAGTACATATATATATATCTTTACTATTAAATGGAAGTCTGTGGCGGTGATGGTCCGTCGGTCGTAGGTACGTCGTCCGTGGTCTGCCAGATGATGATTCGCTCGCTGGTTCGTCCGCCTCGCGATTAAGCCTTGATCGTCCGCCTCGCGATTAAGCCCAGGTCTGATTATCCCTTGGCTCGGCCCACCAAAGGCCATCACACCGAGCAGTCATCGCCTCCGGCTTCTCACCTCCCGAACAGATTTCCTCTGCGCCGCCGCGAAGCCTCTCTCTGAGATCGGATTAGAGTTCCCTAAAAAAAAATCGGATTAGAGTTCCTTCCAATGTTGTCTCCTATGCTCCCTCCGTCACCGGGACCGCCCAACGCTCCACTCGCCTGGACGCCGCCGTTATCCCCACCTCCCATGCCTGGACGCCACCGCAACAGCCACCTCGCACGCCTGGATGCCGCCGCCTCGCGCCTCGTGGACCATGCGCGAATAGCCCTGCCTCGAGGCACCGCCGGCAACACAATACCACGCCTCGGGCGCGGAGGCGTTTTGGTAGTGTATGACCATATTTCCTACAGGTCGAGGAAGAAGCAAAGAGAGGACAGAACAGCGGCGACGTGGTGCAGGAGCAGGAGAGCAGCGGCAGGAAGAAGGCGGCTGATCAGCAGCGGTACGGCCGGTGCTTCCCGGGTCTGGAGCTCAACATCGGGCCGGGGACTCTCAAGGACGTCGACGCCGGCAAGCTCGAGGGCCAGATCAGGAAGTGGGCCAGGGCCGTCGTGGCCTACGCGCGCCAGCTCAGGTTCGGCGAGCCGAGGTCCTCCTTTCGCATGTCAAGAGACGGCGCCACGCCGATGCCGAGGTCCAAGTCCAAGTCCGGCCTCGGCAGCGTCAGGGGTGACGACCCTCCCCGAGCTCAGACGCCAGTGTGCTATTCGCGGCTTCTTCTTTGTTTCATCTATTTTCTTTTTGACAGAACAAATTATGTTACAATTTTCACGACTCAATTTTCTGCTTGTGACTTGCTACGAATGCTCAGTTGCCAAAGATTGCACTCACAAAAGGTTAAGAAGCCTAAGGAATGGTGTCAGCATATCTCTGCTGGTGATTTACACAGTGAGCGGGTTTGTATTTGAAGGCAGAACAAGCTTGGAGTATTTTCACATATGGTTTCAGATGCTTCCATTTTCTTGCAAGAGAATAACGGATTTTCCAATGTCCTCGTCTCTGGATCTGGCGAGAGATTTTTCCTTCTACAACGGGTATGTACTAGAAATGTGAAACCATCTTCGCAAACTCTGAACAATGTTCATCATCTAGAAGTGGATTATTCACCGACTTAAAATTTATCTCCCTCCAAAACGATGAGTACGCTTAGAATCAGGCGCTGGTGAGCCACGAGTTCAGCGGCCATTTGGTTCCTCGACATGAGAATCAATCTGGCAGTCTTTGAGCTCAGCGGCCATTTGGTTCTGAAGAGGAGGAAGGACTATGATGAAGCATCCGAGGTGACATTATATAGGTTTTTGGTTGAAGTAACCTTGTCTGGAACAGAGTTGCGCCATGGAGTTCTTAGCCAGCGCACTTCCTGAAGAAGGGAGATGAAACTCTTTGAGGCACTGATCACTCTAGGGAACCTAAGTTGGTCCATATATCACGTGGACTGTCAATTGAGCATCCCTGACTTTATAATAGCTCATTTATTTACGAAGTTGGCGATAAAGTGTGCAACAGTATTCAGTCTTGGAACTGAATATTCTGATGAAATGGTGGAAATCTGTGATGATTGCAGGGAAGAGGTGGATCGGGCGTAACTTGGCCAGATGAGCAATGGATTCATGTCCATTGCAATGGGGCCACCTACTGTTTAAATAATAGTAGTAGACACAATTTAGTTAATGATTTAGCTGTTTTGTCGGAGAAATGCTCGATTTGCATGGGTTAATCTGATGAAATAAATATTTTTTGGTTCTTCCACATTATAATTTTCTTTATATGTATGGTCATTCAGATGATATGGCATAATTGATCCGGTAATTTTATAGTGCCGTATTCATCGATATATGCTTCGCCTGTTTGTTTGTATATTCTGCCAGGAAAGGTAATGAAGATGGAAGCTATGGTTGCAGACACACATTGAAAGATCATACTGTAGAGGTAAGTTTGCATGGACATTTGCTTCCGCTGAATGGCTTTGTTTGATATTTGCAACACTTAGAGCTGTCGGCCAAGGAATACAGCAGAACTATACATTAGAGATTTGATAATATATGAATGCTTAGTCTATATAGCTGGAATATGAAAATTTGAAGACATAATTAGCTCCATTTGCAATTACGTATAGGATCGTCCGCCTATACTGTTTAAATAATAGTAGTAGACACAATTTAGTTAATGATTTAGCTGTTTTGTCGGAGAAATGCTCGATTTGCATGGGTTAATCTGATGAAATAATTTTTTTTGGTTCTTCCACATTATAATTTTCTTTATATGTATGGTCATTCAGATGATATGGCATAATTGATCCGGTAATTTTATAGTGCCGTATTCATCGATATATGCTTCGCCTGTTTGTTTGTATATTCTGCCAGGAAAGGTAATGAAGATGGAAGCTATGGTTGCAGACACACATTGAAAGATCATACTGTAGAGGTAAGTTTGCATGGACATTTGCTTCCGCTGAATGGCTTTGTTTGATATTTGCAACACTTAGAGCTGTCGGCCAAGGAATACAGCAGAACTATACATTAGAGATTTGATAATATATGAATGCTTAGTCTATATAGCTGGAATATGAAAATTTGAAGACATAATTAGCTCCATTTGCAATTACGTATAGGATCACAACTAGCATTATCCAATCGCTCGCGTCCATGACAAGCACTCTGGAATATAACTTGATGTTGAATAACAACATTATCAGTTTCATCTGCTTGGTGAATGAGCTATGATAGCTAAGGAAAATAGTCAGGAATATCTTAGAAAGCCTCTCCAGCTATTGCTTTTTTCTCAAGAACGATGATACAAGTAATACATCGATATGAGATATACATAAAAACAAGTTCGTAGAACCAAATGGCCGCTGAACTCATGGCTCACCAGCGCCACTCTGGCAGTCTTTGAGCTCAGCGGCCATTTGGTTCTGAAGAGGAGGAAGGACTATGATGAAGCATCCGAGGTGACATTATATAGGTTTTTGGTTGAAGTAACCCTGTCTGGAACAGAGTTGCGCCATGGAGTTCTTAGCCAGCGCACTTCCTGAAGAAGGGAGATGAAACTCTTTGAGGCACTGATCACTCTAGGGAACCTAAGTTTGTCCATATATCATGTGGACTGTCAATTGAGCATCCCTGACTTTATAATAGCTCATTTATTTACGAAGTTGGCGATAAAGTGTGCAACAGTATTCAGTCTTGGAACTGAATATTCTGATGAAATGGTGGAAATCTGTGATGATTGCAGGGAAGAGGTGGATCGGGCGTAACTTGGCCAGATGAGCAATGGATTCATGTCCATTGCAATGGGGCCACCTACTGTTTAAATAATAGTAGTAGACACAATTTAGTTAATGCTTTAGCTGTTTTGTCGGAGAAATGCTCGATTTGCATGGGTTAATCTGATGAAATAAATATTTTTTTGGTTCTTCCACATTATAATTTTCTTTATATGTATGGTCATTCAGATGATATGGCATAATTGATCCGGTAATTTTATAGTGCCGTATTCATCGATATATGCTTCGCCTGTTTGTTTGTATATTCTGCCAGGAAAGGTAATGAAGATGGAAGCTATGGTTGCAGACACACATTGAAAGGTCATACTGTAGAGGTAAGTTTGCATGGACATTTGCTTCCGCTGAATGGCTTTGTTTGATATTTGCAACACTTAGAGCTGTCGGCCAAGGAATACAGCAGAACTATACATTAGAGATTTGATAATATATGAATGCTTAGTCTATATAGCTGGAATATGAAAATTTGAAGACATAATTAACTCCATTTGCAATTACGTATAGGATCACAACTAGCATTATCCAATCGCTCGCGTCCATGACAAGCACTCTGGAATATAACTTGATGTTGAATAACAACATTATCAGTTTCATCTGCTTGGTGAATGAGCTATGATAGCTAAGGAAAATAGTCAGGAATATCTTAGAAAGCCTCTCCAGCTATTGCTTTTTTCTCAAGAACGATGATACAAGTAATACATCGGTATGAGATATTATATAAAAACAAGTTCACCATAGAAAAAGTGCTGGTCAATATTATTATTCGCTTATTTCCGTTTCATAGATCAAGAGATGCTTTCAAAGATGTTCATCTTCTGCCATTTCACATCGATCATGTGCAACTTCTGTAAACCTTTCTCTTACTTAAAACTCACGATGTAAAGCTGGTATTCTGTTATCTTAAGCTCTGATGTTTCCTTTTGAGAGTACATCAGGTTGAAGCTGTCATGGTCCCTGTGACTCAAAAGTACTACTTCGTAACTGCATCCTATACGTGAGTACACCAGACATCACTCTCGAGAACGTGTTTGAGCTCTGCACCCCATATGTGAGTGAAACGCTCACGCGTTATCTGACTCAGTTTCTCTTCAGATTAATTTTCATGTGTTATAATGGTTCGAGGTGTGTGCACTACCGTGGAAGCTGATGACCGGCGGCGGTGTGGCAGCTGCAACACTTGCATTGTCAAGGTACTTTGTCCTGCCCAACTTAACTGACTGCATCATGCGCTAGAAATGGCACGTCATATCGAGTAAATCGAGTACCACGGTGTCTGCTCCTGTTCTGAACTGTAGTTCACACAGGAGAATGTGCCTTGAACCGTGTGTGCAGATAATTGATGGAAATGAGCTCCCAAATGAGATGAAGAAACTGAGAATTGTGACGTGAAGAAGCTATGCAGTACTGCGATACTGAGATCACCTTCTGTCTGCTGGGCAGCAATGGTTGCTTTTCTGCTGTTATCCCCTTTGTGCTTCACAGATAGAGGACAAGCCAATTAGATGTCAACCTTTTTTTTTTTAACATCAAACGATTTTATAACTTCAACAACGTTTTACAGAGAGGAGTGTGAAAGGCTCCACACTTGTAACGGTGAGACAGCTCCTTACAATGCATGCACCTGTATCTGAAGATAACTTTTGTACCAGTTTCATGGAAACTGGCTTGCTAGGTGATCGTAGGAAATAAGCAGAACTCTGGCAAGGCATGATTTCGCTAACCTCCAGAAGCGCTATTTCCTGCCATGCTAATAATAACTGTGCTTTTGAAAATCTCATATTTTTTGCAGGCTAGCGCGGCTACCCCAGTGGAGGAAATAATTGTACAATCTGAAAATTGGGTGTACTAATAGCATGCGATCCTCTGTAAAGAGATGCAGTTCTGTGTACCTCCTACTACCCAAGGTTATTTTTTGGAAAATATAATCTTATTGTTTCTGCAATATTATCTGGCTATGTCTCTTTCTATACACATCATTTTTCTCATGTGCAACAAAAAATTGAGTGAGCCGTAGCAACGCACGGGCATTCAACTAGTATATCTATACCTAATAATAAAAGCATTAAGGCTTCTTCTCGTACGTCATTAAAAGTACCCCTAAAGTTAGAGAAAATTACCCACCACTGTCACCGGTAAGTTACGTACCGATTCGTTTTATTCGCTCGATGCTAGGTTCGTTTCGTACGCGCGTAGGTGTTCTCCGATCGTGTCATGATCGTTTCGGTTCCCTTAGTCCAATACGACTCCAAGTCCTGATGCGATACCGCCTACAGTATTTGTTTTCGTTTCTAAGCCCTACGTCGATCGGTCGTCCGATCGATGGGTTCGTTTCCTAGGTCACATGCTCGATCCTTGGGCGTGGCCGCGTGTGTCGGCCAAGCAAGAGATCAGCCAAGATCCATGGAGGAGATGCCGGTCATGCACGGCAACATACCGGCGCCGGCAGCCAGGGCGAACAGATCGTCCATGGCGAGGACGTGGTCAACCGTCGACGTCCATGGTCCGTGTGCGGTGAACCGTGAAGGAGTAGGACATGCGGCAGCTGCAGAGCTGCCGTTCGGGCAGGAGGAAGAGCGGCCGGTCATGCATGACGTGCTCGGCGCTGGTAGCCAGCTCGACTAGCTCGTCCATGGCGAGGGCGTGGTCGACAACCATGGTCCTGGTGCGGTGAAGGACCAGGACATGGAGCTGATGCCGTAGGCGCAGGAGTAAGAGCTGCTCATGCCGGTGTGCTCCCGCCGGCAGCACGGTCGACCATGCTGAAGATGTGCTGAGAATAGGGTCTGGCCCGTGTGCAAGACCAGGCTGAACGTCTGCGTTGAGCAAGTTGCTTCCGTACACAGTGTCTGTACAACGTATTTGATTTTTAGCCTTATTCTGATATGGAAAATAACAAGTGAATTTACTCATCTGTGTCTGCTCTTATGTTACAGGACGTGGTAAGTATGCTTACAGAAACAATAAGAAAGAATGAGATTCATGCAATAAAGGCAAGTACTCCTAGCAGTGACTTTAGCTTTGTAGTTTTTATTCCTTTTATATTTTTATTTCGTTATGGTTCTATCATAAACTGAATTGTCTTTCTGCAAATATTTTATTCATTTGCATAAGAAGGCAATTGAATTTTATTTAAGCATGTGCGAAGTTGTTCGCCCTACAATGAAAATAGGTGTTGTATCTAGATTTTGTTCTAATAACACGATTCGACTTACAAAGATCGAGTCCTTTTAAAATTAAAAATTCTAAATATTTTTAAAAACAAATAAATAGAAAAGAGTAGATCAAATAAAAATTAAATATTTAAGTACATAAAATAAACATGTTTAAATATATTTAAAAATGGGTACTTTTAATCCGGTGCATGAACTGTGTATGTTGGATAGTTGCGTTGTATCCGTTTGGTAGTTACACAAAATCAATAATTACAAATTGATGGAAGTTGGAGAGTGAGAATCGGAGAGTCGTCGGAAAATCAGTGCAAACCGAAGGGGCGAGCTTTTAAGGAGCTCTTCAAGATGACACTTTTATTGGACTTCACCGCCACTCATGCTCTACTGGAGGAGAAAGTGGAAAATAGGCGAGCTGAGCCTACCTAGGGTAAGACAACTCGACGAATTTAGGGCAAAATGCGGGTTGTGACAAAAAAAATCATCAAAATATTGAATATTTTGATCTCCCGTTGCAACGCACGGGCATGTTTACTAGTATATATATATATAGATATAATATAGCTTTTTTTTTTTTGAGAATTTAGATATAATATAGCTAGAGGTGATGGTTGGTACGTTTTTTACTTTCCGATTTTACCCTGCGTTTAGGAGATATTACAGCACTGCCACCGCCAAGTGATTTACCGGTTCCTGATAAGAAAAAAAATCCCCGATCCGATCGCCGCGCCGGCCGCCGCCCCTCCCCAGCCTCTGCGCCGGCCGTCACCCTCCCCGGCCTCCCGCGCCGGCCGCTGCCCTTCCCGTCGACCTCCCGCGCCGGTTGCCGCCCTTCCCCTTGACTTCCCGCGCCGGACGAGTTCTTCCTCGACTCCAAGTCCACCATCGGCGTCGAGTTCCAGACCCGCACCCTCACCCTCCACCGCAAGCGCGTCAAGGCGCAGATCTGGGACACCGCCGGCCAGGAGAGGTACGTAGTCCGTAGCCACGACGTACTCTTCATGTCTTCCAGTTAGTCGTTCCTCTCCCATCTCCGGCCGGCCGGGCAGGCGGCCATGTCCGTCAAGCTCTGTGCATATTATCCGGTAGTCCTCTTCTCTTCTACGTAAGGTTTTGATCCAGCTTCCCAGTGAACAATTCGCGCTTTGCTGCGTGCGTCGGCAACCCGGCAATACGATTGATTGATCACGGCACGCGATCCTCCATTTTCTAAAATGAAACTGAACTCTCGTCCCAGCTATTGCCCAGCGCCGTACACGACACTCGGCGCCACCTGAAGACGAACGCTTGCGTAGTCAATTAGGGGCATACATTACTTTCGAACAAATTAGCCATGATTTACATTCGGTTCCAAAGCAACTGTTGGTTTATGGGTGCGGTCTAGGTACATCTATTTCTTATTAAGTTTACATGTAACTTTGAGATTTTGGGATGGATGAGCGCAACAAAACAATGATGCCTTCGTGTTTGTTTTACCTTCAGAGCTGGAGAGAATCGGACTTTGAGCAACAACAAGAAGGCGCATGTTCTGGTGGGTGCGTCTCGACCGCGGATGTGGTGGGACTCGCCGTCGTCGTGTACCAGAAGAAGCGGCTAGCCAACATCTGACTGATCCTGCTGTTTAGGTGACTCCGCAGCTACCTGTCCAGTTTTTTGCATCGAAAAATGTCGCTCAACAAAATGTTTCTGATGATTACTCTCATTACGCTTATGTGTGGTTTCTGTAAGAAGAAATCATATGTTGATTTAGAACAAGATTGTTAGCTTCAGGTAAATGTTGTATGTCATATCATAACTGATGAACTGCTTACTCTGATGTCTACAGCGAAACCCACGCTCCCTGAAATTTTTCTGAAACTTGTTTACATTTTATTCATTTGTTATCCTTCACGCTGTCTTGCTTAAGCAAGTAAAGTGTGGTGTTATGCAGCCACCACCATGTTCTGTAAAGTAAATAACAATCATCATACTTATCCTGACCCTACAAAGATATGTTAAAGTTGTACTTACATATATGTTTGGTATCTTATTTGGCTGATTTTTGATACGTTGTAATTTAAATTGACATCCTTCATGCAACAATTTTGGTTGTGGTGAGTTTAAATTGGTCAGGGATACGTTGAAGTTATGGTTTAGATAGGCTGGGGGAGGTTTGGGGATCATGAATCAGGAATTCATGTTCATTTGTAGGCAAATTACAAGAATTTCAATACTTAGCTTATGTTATTACCTTCTTGAACTGTTGTTTAGGGATCTTTATGTAGATTGTACAGAATAATAAATTGATCATTGCTTTTCTTTTTCTTGCTCTGCAAGCATGGAGCTGAGCATGTTTCTACAACGGCACTACCACGGACAACTCTTGAGCCTCGGAAATCTGCAACATCATCTCGAACGACCAATGCCCACACCTTGTCATGTGAAAAGTGCCATCAAAATTCACCTTCAGATTGTCCCCTACAGGTTTGGTTACATAATCATGTACTCTGATACATCCCTGACTGTAATTGTGAAATCATATGCAGGCACAAGAAAGGAGGGATTGAAGAGAGAAAGTTTGCACATATTCTTTATATACCTTATTGTTTCTTATATTTTCGTACAGTTTTTTTCATTTGAAGCTTACAAGGTCATAACTACTACTTCTGACGCCTTAGTTCGGTTCTTAGTTGTTAGATGTAAACAGCCCCAATGAGGATAGTCCTCTCATCTCTCAAACATGTCATTTTGATTTTAGCATGTAAAATAATATGATCAGATAATCTAATCGACACAGTATGAATCATTTTTTCCATATTCTGTAAGTTTAGTTCTACACAAAATGAACATTGTACTGCTCAGTTGCTCCTGCCTCTTCGTGATGCTTATCTGATGTGTACTTTCAGGGTGGTTTTGTTCTCCATCGCCCATTCCAAAAGCAAGTGCAGAAAACTGAGTGCTTGATGCTGTAGGAAATTAAAGACCCAAGGCGAGCAGAACTATGTAACAAGCCTGTTAAATCACTATTATCATTCTTCAACAATCTATCAAAGTTGTTAGCTCCAGTTGCTGACCTCCTATAGTTTCTGTTATCCAAATTAAATATGAACGATGCAAACTGTATTTTACCTCTGTTTTTCGGGTTAGTTATGTGAAACTTGCTTCTTTTCATTTTGGATATTGTTCATTTGTTGATCCAGTTATATTTATCGCTTGTAGACCCGCTGCCCTTGCCAAATCTGTTTGTTGGTTGAAGAGGCACGTTTACATTGTGGGGATCAAGGTGTGTGGGTGGGATGGTGATCTCAAGTTCTACAAGACCAAGGGCGAGGGGCAAGTCTACTTCTTTTAGTACGACTCCACCATGCAGTGAAGAGCTAGCCGTGGCAAACTTCATCAAGGATAGTGTGTGAATGATCAATTGGTAAATAATTGTTTTGTCTGTATTGTTTCATCTACCTTGTAAGGAAAATGATGATGTAAATTTGTATTTTGATAACAAATGGATCAAATTTGCTTCTTTTATATGCATCCTCACATATTCACATTGCGTTATACAGTATATTAGTTAAACATTCAAGGCTACTCTATTTCTTGAGAAGTGATTCAAGTTGGTACTATGTGGGAGGAATGTGTACTTTATTTCTTCTGAATACACTTTTTTAAGAAAGCGATGTGGTCACCTTGTAGGGTGACTTGTGCGCGTCAAACGTTCATGCACCTTTATAACATGGAATTGTTAAGCACATTATGATATAAATATTTAATAAGAAATGGTCAATCGGGTCTTTAGTATCTATACTTTCTATTAAATAATTTTACCGAAACCTTTTTGAAGTTGAAGTGGATATTAGATATTTTGTAGTAATATCAACTACTACTACATTCGTCACAATTCTTGTCGCGATTTTAGTCCAACTTTTAACTAAACCCACTATAAGAATTATGAAGGCGGAGGGAGTATTTTTCATACACATGATTTTGTACATGCATTATGAGTACATCATGAGAACATGGCTTTCTATCCAAACAATGTTGATTTTTTCTTTTCTAAAACTCTTCTAAAGTTGAAGTGAATTTTAAATATTTTGGTGTACCATCAATTTTTTTATACACACAATTTTGTACGTGCATTATGATTAGATTCACATGGGGGAAAACATGTGGTACATGATTGTTGTACTTCTTGCAGCAAAGTCATAATTTTTAGGGGCTCACAAGTTTATGAATAACAATTATATAGTTTAAAGATTGTTTCTCTGCACAAGTTTTTATCCCGTAGCAACGCACGGGCATTCAACTAGTAATGGTAGTATAGATTCACTCGGAGAAAACGGAAAGTCAATTCTACAACTACGTGGGAGTTCCGGGTTTATCAAGCCATGCATCTACTGTTTTCTTTGAGATTTGTGCAATTGTTTTATAACAACGAACATGAGCAATATCTATTTCTTGTCAGCTAACCGCTCTTATTTTTAAATAGTGTGCCCCATTCTTTTCATACTACAAAAGCAGTAGTCAAAGTGTACACTGCGTTGACTTTTTTTTAGGATTTAGTAATGTATAATTTTGATCCTATATATTTATGTAGTTTGAGGATACGAGGCCCATTCATGATATAATTAGATGAAATCATCAATACAAAATGAACAAAGTTTTACAACATCAGCGTAAAAAACTGAAAGTTTCTCCACACGACACAAAGCCGAAACAATACATCACTCTCCCATTAGCCAACCTTAAATTTTTTTGTTTGCCTTATTTATTCTTTAATTTTCTAGGTGGTCTTGTTCAATCTTGAGTTTCCCCTCCCAGCTCACCTCTAAGATTTCTTGCTTGATAGAATTATGAAAATGTCATGAATTTCACTTCCTGTTATGCAGAAATGACCAAGGTCCTAATTTCCACATCAACCTTACGACGCCTACAACCATGGACAGTCCCATAAGTGTTGTCTAACCAGCCCAACCACAAGCGTACCTTGAGCGACGTAGTCAAAATCTGAGACGGCATAATGGAGACCATAAAAGATGAATGCGAAGCCATTGATTGGTTGACTTACACAAACGAAAATTGCTGACACCCCAGGACGAAGACAATGTAGAGTAGTTTGATTAAGATTTGGATCATTTTAATGAACGGGGCTCTTTTAGTTGCCTAAAGGGGTCTTAAGCAAGTTGGATTATTTACGATCTAGATTCTTTTGGCAGGGGATAGTGAGAAAAAAATATTGACAGGCTAAATGGGATGTCGTTTGTCGACCAAAAGATCAGGGGAGGGGTTGGGTTTTCATGACCTTCAGGTTAAAAATACAGCCCTCCTGGGAAAATGGCTTTTTATGCTACTTTCTGAAGATGGGGTTTGGCAAACGCTTCTCAGAAGGAAATTTATCGGGACAAAAGCATTGTCACTGGTTTATTGGAAACCCGGTGAGTCACACTTTTGGGCCGGTATAGTGGCGACGAAGAAATGTTTCTTTTGCTTTGGAAAATTTAATATTAAGAATGGATCAGGAATTAGGTTATCGGAGGACAAATGGTTGGGTAATACCACTCTTCGGGGCCAGTATCTAGCTCAATATAATATTGTTCGTCATAAGAGCGAAAACAATAGTTATGATTATGATGTCATCGTCGCCGAACGTGACGTTCATGCGAGATTTGGTCAGACCTGGACTTGCGGCATGGAATGACCTGCTAGGATGGTTATCTTTGGTACACGTCGCAAGGTTCTGACGAATTTCGCTGGAGTCTTCGTGAGAATGGAAAGTTCTCTATGGACTCTATGTATAGTGTTATGGTTCATTCTGAGGTACCGGTCGATAATAACAAAAAAAACTGGAAGATGAAAATACCACTAAAGTTAAAAATATTTTAGTGGTATATTCGTCGAGGTGTTATTTTAACCAAGGGTAACCTTGTTAAACGCAACTGGCACAGAAGTAAAAGTGTGTGTTCTGTCCACATGAAGAAACGATCAAACACTTATTCTTCGATTGCAAGTTTGCATGTTCTATTTGGACAGCCATCCAAGTAGCTTCGAATTTGTTACGAATATTTTCGGCAATTGGTTACATGGTGTTGAGCACAAGTTTATAACGCTAATTAGGGTGGGAGTGATAGAGGTTATGTGGTCGTTATTGCTGAGTAGAAATGAAAAGCTTTTTCAGATAATTTTTTCTCTCATGTAATCTACCGATGCACCAGTTTGCTCCGTCTGTGGTCCATATTACAACACGTGGAAAATCGAGACCTTTTTATGTAGCTGTCTGCATGACTGGAAAATATGGCGAGGTATACTTTTATCTGACATGGATGGCCGCGTGATCTTCGGATTGGTTCAAGTGACAAATGCGATACGGAGCTACTAGATTGTTACTTGCCTATGTACTTCGATTTTATTTTCAGACTAGTTATACAGAGGCCGGTGTAATGATTAAACCTTTTAAGTGATAAAATGCCCATTATCAAAAAAAATCATGAACGGGGCTCTTTGACCTTTTGCACGACGGAACAAAAAAAATGATCCAGCTGGATTCACCCAACAACCCAACAGTTCGGACCTACAGAACCTGCACAAAATCAAGTTCTAAGGGGACGAAACTATAAGAAGAACTGGCGGTGGTGGCCGGTTCCGGAAAGGTCGTCGGCCCGTGGAGGCCGAATCCGGCGAGGCTCCTCTCTGCGGGGTGGTTCCCGGCGGCCACAATCTCCAACACCGAGGAGAGTGGATCGGGCTGGAGATAACGCCTGCACTCCGTTCAGGAAAAGAGAGAGAGATAACAAGAAATTTGGGAGGTGATACGTCAGTTGTTTTCCACTGGTTTTCCAGGCACACTTTTTTCGGCAGCCGCGACAGGATCATAGGACGGAAGAAGATAGGCGCAGCGGGGAACCTTAGGCCTCCTTTGATTCATGGGGTAGGAAAAGTAAAGGGATAGGAAATGTGTAGGATTGTGATGCCCTGCCAAGTTGAATCCTATATGAACAAAGGAATTGCATGAAGAAATCGTTGTCTTCCCGTAGGATTTTTTACATGAGCTCAAACTTCATGTTCTTTTTCCTATGAAAACACACTAGACAATTCCTATAGGAATAGTTCCTACAGGAACAATTCCTATGAATCAAACGATGATGAAAGGGAAAAATCCAACGGATCCCATTCCTACGAAAATCCTGTGAAAATCCTACAAATCAAAGAGGGCCTTACTCATTTTTTAGGTAAGAGAGACAAGTTGTAAGGGGAAGGATCTAAAAGAAGAACTGGCGGTGGTGGCCGGTTCTAGCGTGGTCGTCAGCCCGTGGAGGCCGAATCCGGAGTGGTCGATGATGGCGAGGCTCCTCTTTGTGGGGTGGTTCCCGGCGGCTGAGATCTCCGACACCGAGGACACAAAGGTGAGAGTGGATCGGGGTGGAGATAACACATGCACTCCGTTCAAGAAAATAGAGAGATCACGAGATATTTGGGAAGGGATACGTAAGTTATTTTCCACCGGTTTTCTAGTCACACTTTTTTTGGGCGACCGCGACAGGATCACAAGACGGACGAAAATTGGCGGAACAGGGAACCTTACTTATTTTTTAGGTAAGAGAGACAAGTTGTAAGGGGAAGGATTTATAAGAAGAACTAGCGGTGGTGGCCGGTTCTGGCGTGGTCGTCGGCCCGTGGAGGCCGAATCCGGAAAGGTCGATGATGACGAGGCTCCTCTCTGTGGGGGTGGTTCCCGGCGGCCGAGATATCCAACACCGAGGACACCAAGGTGAGACTAGACCGGGGTGGAGATAACAGATGCACTTCGTTCATCACGAGAAAATTGGGAAGGGATACGTAAGTTGTTTTCCACCGGTTTTCTAGTCACACTTTTTTTGGCGATTGCGACTGACGAGGTGTACCCTCATCAAATCCCATGGTTAAGGACCTAGGGTTGAGATTATGGGGAGAGAACGTGGTAGTACTGGTAGTTTCGTCGGCTGACAAGCAGAGGCAAAGATTTACCCAGGTTCAGGCCCCTCGGGTGGAGGTAAAGACCCTACTTCCTGCTTGTCTGTTATTGATCGCTGGAGATTATGAGGTTACAAGGTGGCTCCGGCGAGATGACGATCTCGCAAGAGTTTTGGTAGTTCGAGTATGGCTTGGTCCCAGATCGGTACCCCTCCCAGCCTTTAAATAGGCTGGGTCTCGGGAGTTCGTAACCGACCTAGTTTACACGTAAGGAAAGTCTAAACCGACTATGCCTATGTCTAATCTTGGAGGGTACTCCATCTTCTTGGGCCTCTTGTCTTGGGCTTCGAATAGGCTCTT
Organism: Poa pratensis; assembly: GCA_947311845.1. Lineage (NCBI taxonomy): Eukaryota > Viridiplantae > Streptophyta > Magnoliopsida > Poales > Poaceae > Poa > Poa pratensis. Next base: position 81,334,270 of record CAMZMU010000034.1, on the reverse strand, counting down.
CGATATTGGGGCTTAGTCGTTACGTGCACCAGGTACCCTCATGATAGGGTACCCGAGATGTATACCCATGTCAGTAGCCCCCGAGTACTTGGCTGACTCGAAGAATCGGGCATGGACTCTTTCGTAAGTGCACGTCATATGCTTTGTATTCTGTATATATAACTTGGAATTCCTGTATGAATAGCACACGTTTGGCTATGTCGAGTATCTCATCGACTGCGTTTTATGATGATCAAGGGATAATATCTTAGCAGGCCCAGTACACTCGACGGATCGGGACTGGTTAACTACACATTCGGGTAAAACCTTACTAGCTTTCAATCAAACTCGAGTCCCCGGACTCGAATCTGGAACAAACTGGTCAGATTCGACTAGGCCGCTTGAGGTCTTACTGAGTCGATCTGCAGTATAACTTTGAATTTTACCCAACGCGTCTGTCGGGATTTTTCATCATGTCTACTGACACGGAAAGTATAAGGATTGACGTTGCTGGAACGGTCCTTAGCCCAGTTCGAAAGTTCGGCGGGTCTTACCTTTGCACTATGCGTGCAGCATCCGAGATACTTGCGACGGACGCAACTCGGGAATGTTTCGAGTTTTCTGAACTTTGTTGGACGAGTCGTGTCCTTTGTCGACTGATATTTTGTTGTTATGCTATCGGGTGCGCGACAGCGCTCCTGATGGGAGTAGCCCCCGAGATTGTGCTTTATTGCTTTGCAATGGAGGATAATCTCAAAAACCCCTTACTCTGCATATGCTAATCGAAGAAATTTGTGCCGTAATTCTATCGGGTGCGCGACAGCGCTCCCGATGGGAGTAGCCGCTGAGATTATGCTGTATTACTTGTAAATGGAAGATAATCTCAATCATTGTCTTGAGCATCTTCAGTCGAAGAATTTTTTAAATATACTCCCGATGGGAGTAATATGACTTAGTCGAAGGAAAGGTCGAGTAACCAATTCTGCCTTAAGGTTTTGTCACACCCGAACTTATCAAGGCAATCGAGTGACTAATATGCGTTGGGCATACTCGAACGTATTTTCTGAACAGATGCTTCAATGACGTCAGGGATGACGTTTATTTCGACTGCGATTTCTGACACGCGTGGCGTGCGTTATGCTGCGATTGATGGGACGTGACACATAGGTGGGCCCATTTGTGCAGAGCTGGCCGAAGACGGTGCCGTTTGGACTTGATTTGACTATACGGGCCCACTTTTTCCGCAAGCGTGATGATGGCTCCTCTTTTTACGTACGTAGTGGGCGGAGTGGCCGACGACGGTTGCCCTCCGCGATTGCCACGTGTACGATCAGATTGCGTGCGTAACGCACGATTTGGATCTGAATGGCTGTGATTGCTTTTGACTTGTGGTAAATAGGGGAACGGCGCTAGCATTTGTTTTTTACCTACCATTTGCTCTGCGCGCCGCCCCTGTTCCATCGTCTTCCTCGCGCTCTGCCTCCATTGCTCCTGCGCTAAAGCTTTGCGCGCTCTCCCACCTGTTCGTTGACAATGAAGAAAGTGGCGGGCAACAAGCGCTCCGCCTCGACTGCTGCCGCCGCGCCCGATGCGGCGGCGATGAAGGGGAAGAAGACTGCGGCTAGCGCATCTGCGGCCGCCGTCGACCTCAAGAAGACCAATGGCAATTGGATGAAATCCACCCTGAAGGAGGCGCAGCTGGACAAGCTGCGCGAGGAGGGATTGCTGCCACCTTCCGACCAGCTCTTCGTCCGCGCACCTTCGCCCAAGGAGGTACTTCCCGAGCCTCGCGCTAACGAGCGCGTCTGTTTCGCGGAGTTTTTGCCTAGGGGTTTCTCGCTCCCCCTCCATGATTTTGTGCGAGGTTGCTTTTTGCCTACGGGGTGCAGATCCATGATCTCACCCCGAACGGTATTCTGCACATTGCGTGTTTCATCACGCTGTGCGAGTGTTTTTTGGGTGTTGCTCCGAGTTGGGCATTATGGAAGTCCATCTTCATGGTCCGGCCAAACAATCGAGGCGGCCGAACCTATCCAGTCGGAGGTCTGCAGATCCAAGTGCGCAGCGACACCCGATACTTCGCCCTGAAGCCAGTCGACTCGGCGCAGGGGTGGAGGAAGAGGTGGTTCTATGTGCGAGTAGACCAGGATGGGGCCTCAGCATTTTCGACTGCTGGTATAGCAGCAAGAACAAAGGCCTGGGACCATGATCTGTCGACTGAAGAAATGGCAGAAGCAGCGCCTTTGCTGGAGACGATTGGAGGGCTGCTCAACAACATCACGGGTGTGCATCTTATTGCCACTTTTGTGAAGATGCGGGTGTGGCCGCTACGCGCTCGCGCCCACCCAATGTGGGAGTACGAGGGTGCACTTGACGCCACCCGCATGAGCAAGGAGGAGCTGTCCAGGAGTGAACTGGTGTCACATGTGCGATCCATCACCAGTACAAAACAAAGTGAGCCCTGCAACGTCGACTGCCCAGTCGATCCTTATGGGGCTGAAAATCCTTTGCCAGAGGTTAGTGAATCTATCGATTTTATGATCTCTTGCTCTTGTTATTCTGCTATGCATCTTTGTGACATTCGACTATTGTATCTTGTATGCAGGGCCACTCGACTACCTCAACCCTTCCTCCTCTTCCTGAAAATGGCCCAACTCCTGAAACAGAGGTGACAGTAGAAGCGAAAGGAGGAGATGAATCGCCTCTTCCTTCGGCTACTACATCTCCTACAGAAGAGGTTGAAGAAGAAGAGGTAGAGGAAGCACAGGGCAAGGAGCCTGCCGCGACTGAGTATGTTAGCGAGGTTCCTGCTCGCAAGCGCCGTCGGGCAGCCCAAGTTATGTCTTCTTCCACGAGCTCACCCGCGAGGGAATCGGATGTGAGGGATGATGGAAACTCAGGTCCGTCTCCTACGACCACAGCTGCTCCCTTGGACGTGAGTCCTTTGAGCTCGGCTCCTCCTCCTCCTCAGTCGGGTGGGCAGCTACCTTTTGGAGGCCCAAACTTTGACGAGCTCAACACTGAGGATGACACTAGTACAGAAAAGCTATTCTGTGGCGCACCATTTTTCTATTCTGTGGCGCATGGGTGGTGCGCCACAGAATAGTCGCCACTAAATAAGCTATTCTGTGGCGCACCACCCATGCGCCACAGAATAGTGGCTATTCTGTGGCGCACCGCGACTGGTGCGCCACAGAATAACTATTCTGTGGCGCACCCGTGTAACCATGCGCCACAGAATAGGGTGCGCCACAGAATAGTCCTGGGTGCGCCACAGAATTACTGCGCAGTACTGTACCCGTATATTCATACAAATACCAGTATAATACCAGTATAATACCAGAATACATGTATATTTCATATTTACACAGATATAACAGAAACAGAGATATATTTTCACAGATATATCAAAACAAACACATTACTAATATATGTCATCACAAGTTGATACAAAAGTGCGGAAGTTTTACACAATTGTTGAGATATACAAAAGTTCATCGAATCGTTGCCCACGTTACAAAATGAAGTGTTCACCGCCTACACTAGGATCGAATAGATTACATCTCGGCGTTGACGGTGAGCAATAGCGGGAACACGACGATCTCATGTAGCCTTCTTCGCGAGCGCTACGAGCGGAGCGGCGCCGGGAACGGTTTGCCGAGAGGCCCTTGAGTTTGTATTCTGCATATCACAAGTTTCACTGACGCCATCTCTGCGTCACATAGTGTCACAACATTTTAATCATCGGCATTCTAGAAATGAATTAGCTAAGGTCAACTAACAATCATGCCTCATACTTAACTGGTATCAACTTACAAAAATCATGCCTCATATTTTATATCAACTTACCACAAAAAGATCAAATAGAGAAAAACCCGTATGATGGATCCTTCTTCCTGATCCGCTCCGGAAACGGATAAATGCCGTCTTTCGTCATCCACGTCCTCCTGTCATTCTGCTTATCTAGGCGTTCTTCGATCTCCCACTTAGACAACGCTGAAAATCGGTTGGGATATATATTTGATTAATGCATGATATAACTAGAGTATGATTTATTCATCTAATATAGAAAAGAAAGAAGCAAGGTTTCTACCTCTGGCGTTGTGTAAGGACCCCCCTGCTGTCTTGACATCTTCCAGGATGATTTTCGATAACTGTAACTGGATGCGATGGAAGTCTGCTCTAAGGTCATCATCAGTGAGATCCTCATCATATTTGGCCCATTCTTGGAGACGATATGGCAAATTCGTTATCACTGCATCCCGGACATACGATTTCATGTGTAAGAGGACGTAGAAGGCATCCACGTTGCGAGACTTTTGCTTGAGGCAATGAAACCCCGTCCCATGGTAAAACTTGTGTGTGTTGTCAATTATACGTTTCGCTTTCTTCTCGAAGGAACCTCCGTTTTTGGCGTAGCCCTCGAGAGCCTCATCGAGAACACCCTTAATTCTAGTGTAGTCTTTCGGCGTAGTCCCTGAGTCTAAATATGTGGCAGTTGACCACTTCGGGTGCACGGCGATGAGTACTGAGTACTTGTCACTGCTCAACACAATTGAAACGGAATATTGGAAAGGATCAACAAAACAGAAGAAATCTATAAGAAAGCATAAGATACGACAGCGGCGACTAGATGCGGACTTACTTAAAAAAGAAAGGCACAAGAAGGCTGGTCTTCGTGCTCATGTTCAGCATGATTCTCTGGAGGTACTCCGTGGCCTTAGCCCGTGTCGGTGATCCTTCCTCCAGCTGGCTGTCCCGCATGTAGTAGGGATCCACTACCTTGACGTACGGGGTTTGTTCTCTCCTGATCATCATCGCCTGGCTGAGCGCGTATAGGCGGACCAAGTTATAGTCCAGCCGTTTAAAGTGAAACAAGTTGAAGACGTCCTCGCACGATATGAAGAACAGATCCGCTGGAGATTCATCAACGAAGTCAACCAAGTCCCTTGGCACCTTGACAGTGAACACCGGGTAGTTCGGATTCTCGTCTTTAAGAAGGTTGTCCTCTAGCTTCAAGATAGCAAGTTGCAAAGGGGCCATGCATCCATCTGCGAGGTGGAGCAGCTCCGAAGGCAGTATCGGTTGACCAGCTTCATGCAACCGGGACGACAAGTCACCCGCACGGGGTGGTATCATGGGGTCACTCCGGACATACCCCGGTGTGCTAAGTTTCGTCTTCGGAGCTGGCTTACTCCTCTTCCTGTGCTTCTTCTTCTTCTCTGCTGTATCTGGTGTATCTTCCGGAGGCAGTATTGGGTACTGTCTGGAGCCGAAGCTGATCACTGGGGCAGGCCCTTTTTTCCCTCCTTCAGTCCAATCCCTGACAGACTCACATATGGTTGTAAAGAGCGACGTGAGCGTATTTGTCACCGCCGCTGAGATGAAACTCGGAATCATAATATTTTGCTCCATCGGTTCCTCGCCCCTTGTTCCAGAAACCCCAGCCTCGTCATTGTCGGCCATGTTTGCACTGCATTAAAAAGAGGCAAAAAGTTAGTATAACAAATTTAAGATAAAAAAATCACCTAACTAATAAGTACTAAGATACCCCGGCCCATGCACTAGTCGCAATACCCCATATGTCCTATTTTTAGCAAAGTCATGCCAAATTTCACGAAAAAATCCGGCATGACCTTTGCTAAAAAAGGGACATATGGAGTACCCGAAATTGCCGGAACGGAAGTTAATCGACGTTCCGGCAATCTCAAGGGCCTCTCGGGGTACCTGCAAGCATTTCCAACAAAAAAAAAACACATCTACGGCCGGCATCTCAACGACACGATGGTCGGAGCACAAGCACAATACCCCATATGTCCTATTTTTAGCAAAGTCATGCCAAATTTCACGAAAAAATCCGGCATGACCTTTGCTAAAAAAGGGACATATGGAGTACCCGAAATTGCCGGAACGGAAGTTAATCGACGTTCCGGCAATCTCAAGGGCCTCTCGGGGTACCTGCAATCATTTCCAGAAAAAATAACCACATCTCCGGCCGGCATCTCCGGCCGGCATCTCAACGACACGATGGTCGGAGCCACAAGCACAAAACAGCAAACTCCACGACACGATGGTCGGAGCCACATCCACATCTCAAAAAAAAAATCCACATCTCCGGCCGAATTTCCGGCCGGCATCGCCATCTCCACATCTCACCTGAAAGAATGCGGTGCTTCTTCTAAATTTCCTACATACGGGAAAAATGATGCATTAGTTAACTATATACACAAAATTTTAAATGGAATAGGGACAACAATAATATTGTCATGCCATACATCTCATATTTAATTATGTAGGTGATACTAGTTGCTTTGCACGTGCAATGCACGTCCAAAATATAACAGAACATATGTAGACAATGATGAATCGAGAACTAGATGATGTGAACCGACCGTGTATCTATTAGGATTGAATTTCGGAGTATTAAATGCGAGCAATTTTTAACGAAGGGTAATAAATGATGATTACTCGGTACGGTGGTGGAAAACTTGATTAAATTGGTAGAGTACTTATTGTTTTCAATTGCATACCCATAAATCGTGCAGGATACCCAATATTCGTGAGTATATTTGTCAGGTCCAATAATGATGCACTAATTCTAGCATTTGTAGTGTGTGATCTATTAGTAGTACTAATTTTCACATGATATTTTATACCCCAGAATCATGCACGCCATACACAGTCCGCATTCGTTGTCTATTGATTGATTATTATGCACTTGGGTATCTGATCGTGGGTGTCTACTTCTTATGCATGCATGTCAAAAATTCAATTATGTACTGGGTATATGAAAATAATAAGTCAATAGGGAAAGAAGGGGGGAGAGGAGCGTGCACCTGGTCCAGAGGGTGGCGGTGGAGGTCTTCGTAGCCGTCGGCGGCGGGGCGCGTGGTGGGCGGCGCTGGTGAGATGGGGAGAGAGCTCGGGGGAGAGGGAGGGGAGGAGGGAGGGCAGGAGGGAGGGCAGGAGGGGGGCGGCGGCGGCGGTGGAGGTCTTCGTAGCCGTCGGCGGCGGGGCGCGTGGTGGGCGGCGCTGGTGAGATGGGGAGAGAGCTCGGGGGAGAGGGAGGGGAGGAGGGAGGGCAGGAGGGAGGGCAGGAGGGGGGCGGCGGCGAGTTGGGGCGGCGGCGGCGAGAGCACGGGTGGAGGGAGGGGAGGAGGCGGGGGCGGCGGCGACGAATTGGGCGGCGGCGGCGGATTGGGCGGCGGCGAGGGCACGGGTGGAGTGAGAGGGAAGAAGAAAGGTAGAAAAGAAAGAAAACGGCCGCCGGCCAAATAAGTGGATAAGGTCCACTATTCTGTGGCGCATCCCTTTAGGAGTGCGCCACAGAATAAGCTTATTCTGTGGCGCACCTGTCCAAGGGTGCGCCACAGAATAGTTGGTTTTTTTTTTTGAGTTACATTTTCTGATTTTACACACACATGTTAACAAAAAAACAGTTAATACAAATATTGAAATACAAATAAGTTGGTTAAATTTTGTGTTTTTCTCTTATTACACATGTTAATACAAAAAAAAAGTTAATACCAAATATTGAAATTGTGCCATATATATAAAAATATGTAAATTGTGCCATATATATCAAAATATAACTTGTGCCATATATATTACATATAGACGATATGCTTGTTGTCTTTCGCATACAAAACAAATTATATATAATACACAAAAAAGTTTTCGATCTTCGTCCCGGCCGGTTCCGAGCTAGCATTTCTTCTTTCCCTTCTTGGCGGTTGAATAGCTTAGGCCGGTCACCTTGAGACTTCTTCGCGTGAACGGACAACCTTTGGTAGGTAGGGAGGTCTTCCTTTTTTCTTTAGAATTAGTAGTAGGCATGTCGAAATAGTTGTCGAATTCCTCCTCGATCTTCGGATCGCCGTCTAGGTCCTCCTCGTTGGCGTCTCCTTCCATTCCAATGATGCTCCTCTTGCCCCTCCTCACGACAACACGGTTAGGCTTTGACGGGTCGGTAATGAAGAAGCATTGATCAACTTGGCTAGCGAGTACCCATGGCTCATTTTTCGCGGAGGCTTTCTTCGAGTTGGCTTCGGGTATAACCATGGTGGTGAAATACCGGCCTTCTTTTTCGACGTTCTTGGCCCATCTCACACGGAACATTGGCACTGACTCTCCACAGTAGTTGAGCTCCCATATCTCCTCTATCCTTCCGAAGTATCTTTGCTTGACGGTAGCCTCGTCATCGGCGTAGGATAGCATAGTTACTCCTGAGTTTTGATATTCGCTACTCCTGTCCTTTTCCTCGGTGCAGAATCTGTAACCATTGATGTCGTACGTCTGATAGGTCTTCACGTTCTGCGCGGGGCCCTGTGATATGGAGAATATGAGTTTTTCATCTTCCGTACATGGCTTTCTGACCCGTGATTCAGACAGTTTTTTTTCCTTGAACCAACGCGTGAAGCTGGAGTTGTGCTCTCTGGTTACGTCTCCGTTCTTCCTCGGCCGGCCCAGGTCGATGTAGTTCTTCTCGATTATGCTTCTGTGCTCTTCCACCCAAGGTTCGATCAATTCTAAGTGTTGTAGCGCGACCCGGTGAGCCCTATCGAAGTCGACGCGTCGACCATCAATCAAGACAGGGAGTGAGCGGCAGCCCTCGCGGTGACCAAAACCAGCGAGCCTGCCGACGTGCGGCCTGGTGGCCAGACCAACATCCTCGTTCTCGGTGCTTAGATAACTCTGGCAAAAGGTGATGCACTCTTTGGTCAGAAAGCCCTTGGCCATGCTTGCGTCTGGACGGGCCCTGTTGCGAACGAATCCTTTGATGACACCGTTCTGCCTTTCGAACGGCATCATGTAGTGCAGGAACGTCGGACCGAGATTCAGTATGTCATCAACGACGTGGAGAAGGAGATGCACGCAGATGTCAAAGAACGCGGGCGGGAAGTAAATCTCGAGCTCGCATAGTATCCCCACGACCTCATCCTGTATCTTCTGGAGCTGCCTCACGCCGATCGACTTACGGTTGATGACGTCAAAAAAGTTGCAAAGTGCAGACAGCGTATCACGGACGTGCTCGTCCATTATCCCTCGGATCGCAACGGGAATTATCTGCGTCATAAGCACATGACAATCGTGAGACTTCATCCCGCTGAACCTCTTCTTTGTTTCGTCCAGATATCTGCTTGTCTTCCCCGCGTAACCGAAAGGAAATTTGACTCCTAAGAGGCACCTGTAGAACTGCTTGAGCTCCTCCGGACTCATAGTGTAGCAGGTAGGTGGAAGCACAACCGCGCTCTTCTTCCTCCTTTTGCGGCGACCTTGAGTCCCTTCCGTCTGGTCATCATTATCATCATCATCATCACTATCGGGGCCGTGAATATCTTTCTTGATGCCAAGCCATTTCAGATCGTATCTTGCTTTCTTCCCATCCTTGGTCTTTTCCGGCATGTTTGAAAGAGTGCCAAGAACAGCCTCGGTAACATTCTTCGTAATGTGCATTACATCGAGGCTATGGGGCGTGTGGAGGACCTTCCAGTACTCCAAGTCATGGAAAGCACACCTCGCTTTCCATACACCCAGCAGCGGTTTTACCCTCGGTCGCTTCTTTCCCGGCGCAGGGCACTCCTCCCAATTTGTCAAAAGCTCATCAATTTCTATGCCGGTCCTCGGGATCGGTTTTGTTTCTCTTTCTTCTTGACCATCGAACAAATCCCCGCGTTTTCTCCACGGGTGGTCCATGCGAAGCCACCTTCGAGCCCCTGGGTACACGGTTTTCGAAGACCCTTGTATTCTTGGTAGCTGGATATGCGGGGTCTCATCCATGCACCTGATACATCCACAGAATCCGTGGCCCACCTGGGCCGATACAGACGACATTCCAGGATAGTCCTGCACCGTCGTGAGCAACGCGGCGCTCATATTGAAATAATCTTTAGTGTAGGCGTCCCACGTACGGACAGGCGTCTTCCATAACGTTTCTAACTCCTCTTTCAACAGCTCGAAATACAGTTGTATGTCGACACCTGGTTGTTTCGGACCCTGAATAAGCATACTCATGTGTATGTACTTTGACTTCGTGCACAGCCACGGGGGAAGGTTGTAAGGCCATACAAACACGGGCCAGGTGCTATGTGTGCCATTGAAGAACGGATTCATTCCATCTGTGCACATACCCAGCCTGACGTTCCTTGCGTCGCGCCCAAAATCTTCGAAGGCGATGTCCAATGCTTGCCAATTGCTAGCGTCTGCAGGGTGTGTCAGGATGGTGCCCTTCTCCGGATCTTCTGCGGGCTTCTCCCTTTCCGCGTGCCATTGCATGAGCTTTGCTTCCTTAGGGTCCACGAACCACCGCTGAAGACGGGGAGTGATAGGAAAGTACCATACCACTTTTCGAGGATTTTTCTTCTTTCCACTCTTGTACCGTCCTTGGCCGCACACCGGACATTTGGTCAAGTCCTCGTAATCGCCCCGATAAATTACGCAATCATTGATGCAGGCGTGGTATCTCTCGTGCGGTAGGTCAAGAGGGCACAGGACTTTCTTGGCCTCCTCGATAGTAGTTGGTAATGTGTTACCCTCGGGGAGAATATCGTGCCAGAATTTCAGGTTCTGGTTGAAGCTCTTGTCGGTCCAACTGTTTCCCGACTTCATCTCCATAGCATTAAGCGTTACTTGCAAGCGCGTATCCTGAGGCCGGCACCCAGGATACAACGGAGTGATCCCGTCTATCCCCATTTGCGCTAGCTTGGCTTTCTCTCTGTCGTTGCTCGTCTGACTGAGAAGTAGTTCTTGAAAATGAGCATCCTGCAAGCCCAAACTTAGCGGGGTCTGCTCGTCTCCTTCGTCATGATGATCATGTCTGCCGGCATCTCCTTCGTCATCATGATGATCTTGTCCGTCACCGGCATCTCCTTCGTCATGATCTTGTCCGCCGCGGGCATCTCCTTCGTCATGATCATCTTGTCCGCCGCGGGCATCTCCTTCGTCATGACGATGATCTTGTTTGGCTTGTTCCGGCATGAAACCGTGCCTGAGCAGGTGCTCCTCCAATAATCCAGAATCAGGGTGTATCCACCTCTCATGTTTGCATTTTCGACACGGACATCTTATCTGCCTCCCGTTGGACCGAATCATGTCCGCCTTCGCTTGGTCCTTGTATGTTCTGATTTGACTGGAGCTCATCATTATGACCATGGTTGACTACGCGCTATACATAGAGAAGAAACGAGAGTACATAACTTAATTAGAGCCGCAACATGCATGCACACACAAACACACACAACACATCTCAGTCCGGCATCTCAACGACACGATGGTCGGAAGCACAAGCACAATTAATACCCCACATGTCCTATTTTTAGCAAAGTCATGCCAAATTTCACGAAAAAAGTCGGCATGACCTTTGCTAAAAAAGGGACATATGGAGTACCCGAAGTTGCCGGAACGGAAGTTAATCGACGTTCCGGCAATCTCAAGGGTCTCTCAAGGTACCTCCAAACATTTCCAACAAGATGCATGGTCAAAGCACAATAACCTTGCTCACCTTGTAGATTTGATCCAAAATAGAAAATGGGAGAAAGGAGACTAGCTATGTATGGAGGAGTCTATCAACCAAAATAAGTTTAACTAAAAAAAAAAGGAGAAATATATGGTCAAAAATGGATGGGAAGGAGGAGCACCACGAGTTGGGAGGAGAGGAGGAAGAGAGGAGGAAGAAGAGGAAATGAGAAATGGGTAGGGGAAAGTGGGGTGGAGATGGCCTTTTAAAATATCTGGTACAGTTATTCTGTGGCGCACCCCTTACTGGTGCGCCACAGAATAAGCTTATTCTGTGGCGCACTGGGTCTGGTGCGCCACAGAATAGCTCCCCCCAATTATTTGTGGGGCCAGAGCATCTTATTCTGTGGCGCACCTACATGGATGCGCCACAGAATAAGGCTATTCTGTGGCGCACCTGGCCCAGTGCGCCACAGAATAGCCTTATTCTGTGGCGCATCTGACATGTGCGCCACAGAATAAGGTCAAAAGTGGCAGACCCGTGCGTTGGTGTGGGGCCCGCGCTTATTCTGTGGCGCACCATGACTGGTGCGCCACAGAAGCTTATTCTGTGGCGCACGTCTATAAGGTGCGCCACAGAATAAGCTTCCATAGAATTGGGTTTTCCTACTAGTGTGAAGAAGAGCACAGGTTTGTTCCTTCTTGTACTAATTTTTTTTGTGAGTTAAGTACTTTTGCTTATGTTGTATGCCTTTCGGTCACTTGTAGTGCCGAGACTGTGCGACCTCCAACTCCTCCAACCGTGACAGCCTCGACTCCAGATCAGCCTGAAGCCTCTCCTGTTGCGGCTGAGGTTGTGAAAACAATAGCCACGACCACTTCCATTGAGGCTGCCAATATTGCGAGTACATCGACTCCGCAAATTGGAACTCTGCTGCCAAGCCTGCGCCTTGGGTTGAACACGTAAGTGTCTCTTTGTCGAGTCTTCCTTCTGTACCTATTTGTGTATAGCTTATGTTGGTTTCATGTGCGTGCAGCCCTTCTACCTCAACCTGGTGGAATCAGGTAAAGCATTTGTCCAGGTTGAACAGGAGAGGGATAATCTGCGCGCTGTTATGGAGCAGCTCACCCGTAAGTGTCTTGGGTTTCTGTATGTCTTTGCCTTGTCGATTGTGAATGACATCTGTCCATCTATCTCAGGTGACAAGGCAACCGCTGAGTCTCGGGTTAAAGAGCTAGAAGAGGCACTCGCCAAGGAGCGCGCAGAGTCGAAGAAGGCCTTGGATGATGCCAAGGACTCCGCCGCTTTGCGCGAGAAGAATTATGCTGAGCGCCTGGCGAGCCTCACCCGAGACGTAGGCGGTGAGTTGAACCTTTCACTTTTTGCCTACTTCTTTTGCCACTGAATAGTATGTAACATTTTCTGTTACTTCTGCTTTTTTGAAGGAGCTGTTGGCGCATCGGCACCTGTAGACCAACCGAGTGTCGATTTGTCCCTTGACCGCGCAATCGGCGACCTGGATGTCGTCTCTACCCAAGCCAAGGACGCACTCGCCAAATCTACGAGCACGCTCGGCGCCGTGTTCAAGGATGTGTTCCCATCCAGCCAACCTCCTTCGACTGTGGATGGCTTCGCAGACGTCCTGGGCCCGGGAACTTCGACTATGGCGAACTTTGCTCGCACTTTGACGGTACGCGGCTCAGAGACCACCCTCAAACTCCTTTTAGGTCATGGGATAGAGGGTGACTTCGAAGCCGCTCTGTCTGCTTTCCCTCGTAAGCCTGGCGGGAAACTGGTGTCCCTAAAGCATTTGAACGAGCCAGCCGCAAAGTTGGCTGAAATTTTTATGGCCACCATGGAGCGCCGGGCAGCAGAGGTCGCCGCTCGTGCGAGTAGGGCTAGGTCAGAGTCAATGTCTGAGAAGTAGGGCAGCCGCCCTTTGATGTCTTGTAATTAAACTTATGACCATGCGAGTATGCATGTGCTTTTGCTACCTTTGTATGAATTTATGTTCCTTGTTATGATTCTGCTTGTAAAGCTGTGTTGTTACTCGCCTGAGCTTTGTGATAGTTTCTCATGAAACTTTTATGATGCTTGGAACAGAAACGGCCAGCCGCCACTTCATCCAGTTCGTCGCGGCATCATGCCCCTACTCGATCTCGAGCTCAGGCGGCAAATGATGCCGCAGTAATACGTTATATGAAGGCTCGACTCGCGAAACAGGAGCAAGAGCTGGCGAGTGCCCGAAGTGAGCTGGAAAGGATGAGGGCAAGGCCTGCTTTACCCACCCAACGGGAGGAGTATGTGCTTGGCGAGATGGAGATCGTGAACAGACAGCTCGAGTGTAAGCATGACTGCCTTGATCTTATGAGTTCACAGCCTGTTCTTTTTTGTTCACCCAACTTGTGTTGTTGCAGGTTTTGTTCAAGATTTCCAGGCGGAGCAGGCTCGCGTGGATGAGCAGTTGAACATGGCAACTGACGAACCCACGACTGGCCGCCAGCACTTTCGATTGGACAAGCACCGAGCACGCATACTCGCGACTCTGCAGGATCGGGTGTGGCGGAGCACTATGCTCTTGAGTTATGCAGGTCGGCCTTCAGTCGAATCAACCAGATTTTTTCCAGCTGGGCCGCAACCTCAAGGAATCCACGCGTTACTCGAGCTCTTCCGGTCAACAGGTTCCATTCGAGGCTTTATCACCCAGAAGCTTGTGGATGGCGCCAACGCAACCATGGCATATCTCCGAAGTCAACGTCCAAATTTGCAGCTACGTCCACCCGCGCCTGGATCGTCCTTGTCCCAGTCGAATCTTGACGATACATTCGATCATGCGAGGACATTGGTTGATTGCTATCAAGCGCAACTTATGGGCCCTGTTCTTCCAGCAAAGGATGAACCAGAAGATTAGGGTATTTATGTATAGGGAACAGCCCCCGAGTGTAAATTTGCCACTTGTACGTACTTATTTGTTCATTGTATGTATGCAGCCCCCGAGTGTATCGAGTGGGGTTTATGAAAATTACTTAATATAGATCATGAATTACAGCCCCCGAGTGCTCGAGTGGGCTATGAATTTTATGAGAGTTGAAGCTTCAACTTATGCCTGCAGGCTCAGCCCCCGAGTGATTGATTGGGGTTGAGCAACTTTTTCCTTTGTGTTTAGTTTATGATCCAGCCCCCGAGTATTCGAGTGTGGCTGGAGTATTATGTTTGAAGGAGCGAAAGCTTTTATGTTATGAGGTAGCTCAGCCCCCGAGCATACGGGTGAGGCTAAGTTTGTGCTGATAAGTTATGCGAGTAGTAAGCAGGAAAAGTATGAGGAATTTATTGACTATATTCCATTTATGAATGTTAGGCTGCAGGCCGCCTCATTAAAAACCTTCCAGTCCCCTTAGGTACCCTGGTAAGGAAAAGAGCGCGTCTGAAACCTGCAGCCATCCGACATATGAGCCTATTACATTATGCGACTGAGCAATCTAAGCATAGAAACGGCGCAGCTGCGCAACGTTCCAAGGATTGTGGGAGAGTTCGCCGGTCTTCGCATGCTTCAGTCTGTATGCTCCACCACCTATGACCTCGGTGATGATGAAGGGTCCTTCCCATGGAGAAGCAAGTTTATGCACCTTCTTTTGCTTCAGTCGAAGTACCAAGTCACCCACCTCGAAGGACCTGGTACGCAGTCGACGGCTGTGATAGTTGCGTAGATCTTGCTGGTAGACAGCTGTGCGTGCTAGCGCCGTGTTGCGTGCTTCTTCGAGCAAGTCGACTGCATCTTCGAGTGCTTCATCTGCATCTTCTTCATTGTATGCTTCGACCCTTGGTGCGTTGAACCTTACGTCTGATGGCAGGATTGCCTCTGCGCCGTAGACCATGAAGAATGGAGTGAATTGCGTTGAGGCGTTGGGTGTTGTGCGTAGGCTCCATAGCACAGACGGGAGCTCTTCTACCCAAGCACCCGCAGCCCTTTTGAGTGGCACCAGGAGGCGCTTCTTGATTCCACTGTCACAAGCCCATTGGCCTTTTCGACTTGGCCGTTTGATTGCGGGTGCGCCACAGATGCATAATTGAGCGTGATATCTTGCTCTTTGCAGAAGGATTTGAATTCCTCAGCCGTGAAGTTTGTACCGTTGTCAGTGATGATGCTATTTGGCACACCAAAGCGGTATATGATGGATTTTATGAAATTGACTGCTGTAGTGGCAGTCGAACTTGTGATGGGTACTGCTTCAATCCACTTGGTGAACTTGTCGACCGCCACCAGAAGGTGAGTATGCCCTCCATGGGAGGATTTTTTGAGTGGCCCAACCATATCGAGCCCCCACTGGGCGAAGGGCCAGGCCAATGGTATTGTCTTCAACGCCGATGCGGGTGCGTGCGGCTTTGTGGCGAATTTTTGGCAGCCGATGCACCTTTTGACTATGTCCTCCGCGTCTTTGAGTGCTGTGGGCCAGTAGAAGCCTGCGCGAAAGGCTTTGGCTACGAGTGATCGACTGCTGGCGTGATGCCCGCAAGTACCTGCATGAATATCACGAAGGATGGCTTGGCCATCTTCAAATGCTATGCAACGCTGGAACATACCTGATATGCTGCGTTTGTAAAGTTCACCGTTGATGACAGTGTATGCTTTAGATCGTCGAGTGACGCGTCTTGACTCTGTGAAGTCTTCGGGTACCTCGCCGCGGAGTATGTATGCGAGGAAGGGTTGAGTCCAAGTTGGCTCGATGAGGAGTACCTCGACTGGTGGGTCCTCTGTGCTAGGTGTTTTGCTCTTGGCTGGTGCGGCTGATGCAGGAGTTGCCGCTTCTTTTTGATTGATCTGTGCTCGATGCGCTCGAAGAAGACACCAGGTGGCACTGGTGCTTTGGTCGCACCAATGTTGGCTAACTTATCTGCTTCTTCATTGCTCTCACGCCCTATGTGCCGCAACTCGCAGCCTTCGAAGCTGCCCTCCATGATGTTGTACAGGTCACGGTAGGCGATCATGTTATCTGCGATTGCGTCACAAGCCTTCATTGTTTGCTGCACCACCAGATTCGAGTCGCCGTAGATCATCAGTCGAGTGCACCCGAGGCTTTGGCCATCCTCATGCCATGGATCAGAGCCTCATATTCTGCTTCGTTATTGGATGGGAACTCGAATCCCATTTGCAGGATGTAGCGGAGCTTGTCGCCTTTTGGTGATATGAGGATGACACCTGCGCCTGCGCCTTCGTTTTTCTTCGAGCCATCAAAGTACATAGTCCAGGAATTGGACACATCTGGTGCTCCTGGGAGCTGAGCTTCAATCCACTCGGTGTGGAAGTCGGGTAAAACTTGTGCTTTGATGGCCTTCGGGTAATCATACTTGATGTCTCTTGGTGCTAGCTCGATGAGCCATTTTGCTACTCGCCCAGTTGCATTGGGGTTTGTGAGGATGTCCCCGATCCCTGAAGTGCTGATTACAGTGATCGGGTGCTCGGAGAAGTAATGCGTCAGCTTCCTTGAGGACATGAACACGGCGTAGCCAGCTTCTGATAGTGCGGGTACCGCTGCTTTGATGTGGAGAGCACTTCACTCAAGTAATAGACTGGACGTTGTATGCTTTGGGCGTGTCCCTCCTCTCTGCGTTCGACCACAGAACAGTGCTCACCACCCTGTTAGTTGCAGAGACATATAGGTATAGTGGCTCGCGTTCCCTTGGTGCTACGAGGATTGGAGGGCTTGTGAGGACTCGCTTGAGGTCCGTGAAGGCTGCTTCGGCTTCTGGCGTCCACTCGAATTTATCTGCCTTCTTCATCAGTCGATAGAACGGGAGTGCTTTTTCGCCTAGCTTGCTGATGAATCGACTGAGTGCTGCTACTCTACCCGCCAACTTTTGCACGTCGTGGAGCTTTGAAGGCCTTTGCATCGTCAAGATGGCCTGTATTTTCTCCGGGTCCGCCTCGATTCCTCGAGCTGAGACTAGATACCCGAGGAGTTGCCCGGCTGGCACGCCGAACGTGCACTTCTTCGGGTTGAGCTTGATGTGGAAGCGTTTGAGGTTTGCGAATGTCTCTCGCAAGTCATCGAGTAGTGTGTTTTCCTCTCTTGTGGTGATGACGATGTCATCTACATAGACCTGGACGTTTCGCCCAATCTGCTTCTTGAGGCAATCTTGCATCATGCGCTGATAGGTTGCGCCTGCGTTCTTGAGCCCGAAAGGCATTGTGGTGTAGCAGTAGACCCCGAGTGGGGTTATGAACGCCGTTTTCTCTTCATCCTCTTCCTTCATCCTTATCTGGTGGTAACCCGAGTAAGCATCCAGGAAGGACAAGCGAGCGCACCCGGCGGTGGAGTCGACGATCTGGTCGATTCGAGGTAGTGGAAAGTGATCCTTTGGACAACACTTATTGAGTGCTGTAAAATCTACGCACATCCGAAGGATATCTGTGTGCTTCTTCTCTACGAGTACGGGGTTGGCCACCCATTGTGATTTCTTGATCTCTCTGATGAATCCTGCTGCGAGTAGCCTGTCGACTTCGGCTTCGACTGCAGTTCTTTTTGGGCCGGATATGCGGCGCATTGTTTGTTTGACTGGTTTAGCACCTGGAAGTAGCTGGAGAGAGTGCTCGGCGAATTCCCTGGGAATACCTGGCATGTCTGCTGGACACCATGCAAATATATCCCAGTTCTCACGGAGGAATTCGACGAGCGCGCTTTCCTATGCGATAGGCAGACTCGACGAGACATTGACTGTCTTGGTCGGGTCAGTCGGGTGCACCTGATGCGATCTTGTGTCATTGGTGGCATTGAATGCTCTGTCGACTGCCACCTTTTTGTTCTGGCATAAGTGTTCGATCGTTGGAGACCGCTAGATCAGCGAGTGTTGCTTCCATGCCAAACATCTCAGAGATTTTGCTGAATTCTCGGTCGCAAGAGTCAGACTTTTGGAAGTTCCCCTTGACTGTGATTACTCCTTTTGGTCCAGGCATCTTCAGCTGGAGGTATGCGTAATGTGGCACCGCCATGAATCGAGCGAACGTCGGGCGTCCAAGTATAGCATGGTATTGTGACTTCCAGTCGACCACTTCGAACTCAATCGACTCTGTCCTGAAGTGGTGCTTGTCCCCGAACGTTACGTCGAGTTGTATGGTGCCTCTGGGCTTATTGCTTTCCCTGGAACGATACCGTGGAAGGTATTTGAAGATCTTGGCAGGTTTTCGACTGACCTGTTCATTTTGCGGAGCGTATCTGCGAAGATGATGTTTATGCCGCTCCCACCATCCATGAAGACCTTGGACATGGCGTAGCCTCCAATTTGCGCGTCGAGTACCAGAGCAGAGTGCCCTGGCGAACAACCGATGGAGGGTGGTCCTCTTTGCTGAAGCTTATTGTAGTTTCGGCTCCTTCAAGTATTCTGTTACCGCAGGAGGTGACATGACCGCCATGTTTACTTGTCGAGTGCGAAGTTTTTGCTCCCTGTTGGAAGGTCGACCTTTCTGTATCATGTACATCTGCCCTTGGGGCGGAGGGTACTGTGGTTCGTCCACCCGAGGTATGTGCTGTATGGCACCCGCGAGGTTTCCGCCTGCAGCAGGCTGTGGTGGTGGAGGTGGTGCCATCAGAACAGGCACGTTGTTTGGCTGAGGCACGGGTGCAGGTGCTTGTGCGGCTGCTGCCTTTCTGCGATTTACGTAATCAGTCGCCATTTGGTCGAACTCCCTGCAGTTTCTCATCGAGTGATTGGATCGCAGTTTTCCGTCGTCCCCCTTGTACAGGTGGAATCTGCAATCAGCGTCCATCTTTTCTTCGAATGATCGCTCAGATTGTGCCCGTGACTTGCGCCAGTCCTTCCTCTTGTAGCTATCACTGCGTTGGCCGCGGTCTCGGCTGTCTCGACGATCATCTCGACTGTCTCGCGATCATCTCGACTGTCTCGCCGATCTTCCGACCGTCGGTCGCTTCTGTCCTGGTCATTGCGGGGTGTGGAGAACCCAGCCGCCATGAATTCGGGTCTGTCATCGTCGTAGTGACGTTTTGAACGTTTGCGCCTTCGGTCGTCTCTGTACGAGTCTCTGCGGCTTCGACTGCCGCTTTCATGATTGTCACGGGGTGAGGACCCGCGTGTGGTGCGCGCCATGTCCTCTCCGTCTGCCCACTCAGTCGCGGTCATCAAGAGGTAGCCACAGAGGTTGGCTTTTTGCGACCGAGTGCTTCTTTGAGTCTCCTGGCGAGTCCCATTATGAAAGCATCCATGGCCATATCTTCTGAAATTACTCCGACTGAGTTGCGTATCTCAGTCCATCGTCTGATGTATGACCTCAACGTTTCGTCTGAACGTTGCACGCAGGCCCGCAGCTCCTCGAACGTTTTTGGGCGCTCACATAGAGGCTCGAAGTTTTTGATGAAGTCATCGCGGAAGTGATCCCACGAGTCGTATTTGATGGAGGTAGGGCCTTGAGCCAGTCGCGGGCTGTGCCTTCGAGCATGAGTCGTATGTATTGCATGGCGTGGTGTTTGTGCCTCGCTGGCACGCGACAGCCAGCCTGTAATCTTCCAGCCACCCGGAAGGTTCCTGTCGACCCGTGTACTTGGGCTGTTCAGATGTGAGTTTGAACCCTTTGGGCATCCGTGTCTCGCGGACGCGTCGAGTGAAGCACAGAGCTCCATGTGGCTCAGGCTCTCGATCAGAGTATGAGTCGCTACTGTAAGATCTGCGTGATCTGCTCCTGGACCTGCGCCTACGCGAGCCGCTTCTTTCCTTCGAGTGGTGGCGGCGACCACTGTGATTATGCTCTTCCCGAGCGCGTCGACTAGGGCACGGTCTCGACTCCCACCTGGAGTTTTGGAATTTGGCGTATGGCCTTCGCGCTAAGGCGAGTGATTTGATCTGCTGGCGATGCAGTTTTGCATTGGGGTCATCAGCTGGGGCTTGATTGCCTCCAGGTATGCTGCAGCGGTGTAGAGAGCACCTGCTGCTGTTTTGGGCACCGGCAGTCCTTCCTCGTCGTATGTCATGAAGGAGTTGCCTAAGTTGCGGGTGAGTGCCGCCTTCTCGCCTGGCGAGAGGTGTGACAACCTTGATCTGGGTCTTGTGTCTGCTCGCCCGGTGGAGCTCAGGGAGAGCTGTCTTCTGCGCGCACTCGACAAGCTAGCTTGCTTTTTGCGTTCTTCGAGTGTTGCTCTTATCTGCTTCAGTCGAAGTGACTCCTGCCAGTTGAAGTACTGGAAGGTCAACATCTCTTCTTGTGTTGCGTCTGCTGGCATCATTGTGCACTCCTTGATGACTTTATCTGCTTTTGCTGCCATCTCAGCAGTGATTGTGAGAGTTGTGACTCCGTCCGGCATAGTAACTGTGCACGGGAATTCTGTAGGCCTGCGACTGGCCGCAGTGTCTGATGTTTCTGCGGCGATGGCAACGTAGACCTGCTGGGTATGACCCGAGGGTATGTGTATGTACTTTCGAGTCCCGTCATGGACTCGACATCTTCATCGAGGCTCATGTCTGAGCCTGTATGTTCATCGAGTGGTCCGTCTGGACGGATCTCGCAGTCGACGCCTTCGTCGCCTATGCTCATCTCGGCGTCGGCGAGGTTGTTATGATCTCGAAGTCGAGGTTGTTGTTGGCGCAGATCTCGGAGTCGACGTGGTTGTCGATATGAGTTTCAGGTTCGTCGAAGTCGCTGAGGGAGATCCCGCAGTCGAAACTATCCTCGAGTGGGAGATCCAGCTCGGGATCGTTTGTGCGATATGCTGATTCGGCCTCCTCGCCCTGGAGTTCTTCAATGAGCTCGCGCATCTCTCGTGTGGACATGGTTGTTGCAGACGAACAAGCTTGGAGGGTCGACGATGGTATGGACACAGTTGAGGGATCCGCAGTCGAAGGAGCCGCAACCGATGGAGCCTCGGGTGCGGAAGTCGCGAGTTGGCGTGGATCCGTCAAGTCCTGCACACCAAGCTTGTTGACGAAAAAATTGAACGAACCAACGGTTAAACCCAAACCTGACTCGAGATCGGAGAAGGCCTCCTGGAATCCTGGCGAGTGTGGCTCGAAATCCATCAGAGGATCCGATGTGCTTTTTGCGGGTGAAGCTGGCGTGTTGCCGTTTGTCGAGTGAGCCGGCGAGTTGCCGTGTGCCGCCTGAGTCGGCGAGTTCTGGTTTGTCGATGCAGCCGGCGAGTTGCCGTTTGTAGATCCGATCGGCGAGTCGCCGTTTTCCGATGGAACCGAAGAAACCGCGAGTCCAGCACTATTCTTTCCCACAGACGGCGCCAATTGACGAGGTGTACCCTCATCAAATCCCATGGTTAAGGACCTAGGGTTGAGATTATGGGGAGAGAACGTGGTAGTACTGGTAGTTTCGTCGGCTGACAAGCAGAGGCAAAGATTTACCCAGGTTCAGGCCCCTCGGGTGGAGGTAAAGACCCTACTTCCTGCTTGTCTGTTATTGATCGCTGGAGATTATGAGGTTACAAGGTGGCTCCGGCGAGATGACGATCTCGCAAGAGCTTTGGTGGTTCGAGTATGGCTTGGTCCCAGATCGGTACCCCTCCCAGCCTTTAAATAGGCTGGGTCTCGGGAGTTTGTAACCGACCTAGTTTACACGTAAGGAAAGTCTAAACCGACTATGCCTATGTCTAATCTTGGAGGGTACTCCATCTTCTTGGGCCTCTTGTCTTGGGCTTCGAATAGGCTCTTCGATATTGGGCCTTAGTCGTTACGTGCACCAGGTACCCTCATGATAGGGTACCCGAGATGTATACCCATGTCAGCGACAGTATCACAGGACGGACGAAAATTGGCGATACAGGGAACCTTACTCATTTTTTAGGTAAGAGAGAAGAGAATACTCTACTGAATACCAGGCTAACCAAATCCTTACTTCTCACATCCTTATGAAACAACGAGGGAATATCTAGTGCTCCAAACCCTTTAGGTGCTACAAATGCTACCACTAGAAAAAAACATTTTAGATGAGTCAAAAAATTGTACAACAAAGTGTGAATGTTCAAAGAGTATACGTCTACAACCTACAAAAATTTCAGGTTCAAAGTCGAAATGGATACTGAGAAACATAAAAGAGAAATTTAGTATGAATAGTGTCATTTTTGATTTTGTCTTTTTGTGACACTAGGTGACACTATTCCTGTAAGATTTGTCTTTTTGGTGTCTCAATGTTCATTTGGAATTTGGACCTGAAAATTTTGGAGCTTGTAAACACGTACTTCATGAGCACTCACATTTTTTCGTATAATTTTTTGACACATATAAAATTGTTTTTTCTGGTTGTAGCATTTGTAGCATCTAAAGCACCGGGAGCACTAGATATTCCCTCACACACACATGCTTTATAAGATGGAGCCCACTAATCTCTCTCCCATGTGTACGTTTTGATTTTGTTTTCTTGTGCATATTTGTTTACATTGTTTTCGTGTGCATATGTTTTTTTTACACACTCCCAACTATCAAATTATCTCGCGATTTCTCGTGATAGCATCTCCTGCAACAGGTTTCCACCTCTCTCATGTGGAAGAATACAAGCATGAAGCATTGAAACTAAGACGGTCTTCGCGTGTCACACTCATTGATGTAGCCCCGATTTGCTTGTTGTTCTCGCCCCTTCTGCGATATGAATTTTGATTTGCAGGGACCAATATGCCTACGAATCACTGCCTCGATCTGGAGTGAGGCGGGATTACGGATCCGATCATCGTCCTTGTGGTCGCCACTGTAGTCATCTTGCTTGCCGAAGAAATGGAGACGGTGGTGAGTTAGCTGGGCGGAGGAAGTTGTCGCACGGGAGCCTACTGAAGCATCGATTGACGTTGTTTCTTCCTGCCGATTTGGGGACATAGACCTTAGGCCATGCAGTTGGAGAGAGAGAAGGTCGATTGAGGGGAGCACTTGTGCGGAGGGCGGAATATTTTGCGTCGTGTGAAAGAAAAAATTGCACATGACACCAATAGTTGGGGCTTTTGGTGCACAAAATCACATCTCTAACTTTTTTTTGCAGGTAACAATAACAAATGGGGTAAATACTTGCACAAAACTCAAACCCATTTTTTATCCTCTTAAATAGATGGCTAATAACTTGGACCCATTTCGTGATGGTATGGATATGTTACATGTAAATTATCCTAATTGTTGGTGTCATGTGCAAAAATAATTAGGATATCGTTTTGTGGAACAAAAAACCTTGTATTGTGTGCAATTTTGTCTATGGAAGAGATGAGAAGGTGACGGGAGAGATAAAGTTGAAAATGGTGCGCCGTCGCATGGAAGGAGAAGTTGGGGAGAGATGAGTGTGTGCGTTCGTACGTTTTGACACTTTCTTGCTCCATCGCTAAAATCAAAACACTATCTTCATAGTGGAAAATGGATGTGATACCATGATTAGCAGTTCTGCATATACGAGGTTGCAGCCTGTGCTAAAGGGAATTTATTATGGGGTTGGCATTGCAGTTCCATCCACAAATAATTGTACTTCTAGGTTTTATTTATGTTAAGTCGATTTTTTAAGTTTGACTAACTTTATACAAAGTATTAATATTTACCAAACCAAATTAATATCACTAGATTATCTAGAAATATAGCTTTAACTATTATAAATATTTTTACAAATTTTATAAAGTTGGTAAAAATTTGACTTAGCACAAAACTTATAAGTACACCTATTCGGGACGGGTGGGAGTATGTGCACATTGAGAAATTGGAATTGTGCCGATCACATTACTTGCTCTCTGTAGGTGTTTCATTATTTAACATGCTAATTATTAGGACACTAACATTATGAGACAACTAAAAAAATAAGACATATACTAGACACTGGAGCGAACAAATATTAGGGTGAAATCTTTCGAAGACCGGCTGAAGAAGAAGAAGCGGACCATGTGGGAAACTCACCGACGGCTGGAGTAGCTTCTTGATTATAGTTACATGGGAGTAAATCCTTTTAATTTATTGGAGGTGATCTTCTTAGTTATTCCTCGGTATATAGCTCTGAAGCATGAGTAAAATTCCTGAGTGATTGTTGGTTTGGGCAATTCTTCATTGCTCGCTTCTCACGTTTCTGCTAACACTAGCTATGGCCTGCACTCTACGGCTCCTTCCTTTGTGTCCTTGAATTGGTGGTTTGCATTGCATGCATCCCCCCAGATAACTTTTTCCTCTAAGATTGAATCGACCCAGAGGCACTGTTAACCAAGTGCCATGCGGCCGGGTTCATGACGGAAAAAAGATGCCCAAGATAATTGATGTAGTAATCCAAGGACACCCAAAAGGGATTAGCCAACGCTTTAAGTTATTACTGATATTTGGTTTTTATTAGCCACATGTTACAACTCTGTTTCATGATTTTCTGGTTCTTAGCTTCTTGTAGAATACCTCATTTCTGCAATAGAGAAATGGACGACCGTAAAGTGCTAGATTCTATACAATTAATCTTATTGGTTGTCAATGGTACAATGTTTGCGATGCCCGCCACCAATGATTATCTTATGTGCATGTAGCACTATGTTTGTTAGGTCTGTAGTTATATGGCACACTTCTCAGTTTTTGTGTGTTTAGCTACGTCTTCCGATTTTCAAGTTATTTCACCTCTAGTGTTCTACACGAACTAAACTACTATTTATTTAGTAAAATGCAGAGAGGAGATTTTGTGCTCTTGAGCTCCAGTGATCCTGCTGTTATAAAAAATCGAAAAAAATATTTATAAGTTTCAAAAAATCTGAAAAAATCCCGGATGTAGTCAAACGTGTATTCAACGAAGGTGCAAAAAATTCACATTCAAATACTTTATATTCTTGGCTACACAAAAATGACAAAAGTGTGGATCTGAATATGCATATTTTCAAATCTCTAAATTTATCAGATTTTCTCATTTTTGTGTAGTCCAGAATACACAGTATTTGAAGGTGAAATTTGGTATGTTCATTGAATACACTATTAGCTACCTCCAGGATTTTCTTCAATTTTTTTTTGAAACTGACAAATATTTTTTTTGAATTTTTTAAACTGATAGGATCGATCACTGGAGCTCGGGAGCACAAAACACTTTCCGTAAATGCACCTTTTCATATACCGAAGTTGCATCATTGTTGTTGATCTATTGAATTTACTAGAACAAGAAGAAAAAACGAGTCTATATACAACGATAGAGGATAAAACGGACGCGACAACGCGTGCCTTTTCTTTAGTATAGCATGAATACAGTTAGTTTTTTTTTGAGGGTATGAATACAGTTAGTGTTTTCATTCACTGGTACTATCGGTTAACAGGCGGATTTCGACGGGATGGACCGGGAGGTAATACCACTGGGCCGAACCGAAGACCAAAAATTATTGGGCTTGGAATGAAACGACATCGATATAGTTGACCGGCTATTGGATCCCAACCCCTGCTGGCCTCGGCCTAACCGAACGAAGCCTCACTGGAAAGTGGAAACAGCCGTGCACTGGCAAATACTATTGTGGAAATTAACGATGGGAAATGAAACCAAACTCCCAGGCAAATACTATTGTGGAAATATTTACCTAATAATAAAAGAAGGAGTGTTTCTTTCTTCGTCCGTCACGTTTCTTGTCGTCCGTCGTCGGTTTTTGGTTTGGTACGTCGCGATAAGTGTTTCTTTCTGAACATCGCTCGATCACCCAAAACGAGTTCGGTACGAACTCGATTCCCGTATTAGATCGCTCCGTTTAATTTCTTGCCTCTGACCCGTATTAGAGCACGCCGTGGAAGCTGGTCGGTTTCTGTAAACACCACGACTGACGAGAACTTACTTTGTGCGACTGTAAAACACAGATTTTTCTCTCCCGGTGCAACGCACAGGCACGTTAGAGCACGCCGTGGAAGCTGGTCGGTTTCTGTAAACATCACGACTGATGAGAATTTACTTTGTGCGACTGTAAAACGCAGATTTTTCTCTCCCGGTGCAACGCACGGGCACGTTAGAGCACGCCGTGGAAGCTGGTCGGTTTCTGTAAACACCACGAATGACGAGAACTTACTTTGTGCGACTGTAAAACACAGATTTTTCTCTCCTGGTGCAATGCACGGGCACGTTTCCTAGTTAACATGTACCGATGTGCATCTTCAACAATTCAAATGTACAACGCTACAACTTGAGCAAATAAGGCATCTACTACACAAACAAATCGCTGCGCTAACCGAACAGCTTGACACCTCTATAGACATCCTCGCAATGCCGGACATAAGGCACGAGAGCTCCAATGTCTTTTCCTTCTGCCGCACCGCACACCCGTGCCGGCGGGGCATGAAGGCAAGGCTCGACGGACACCGACCGGACGCACGCCGGCTCGGCAGGCGCCTCCGGCGAAGGGGACCGCAGCAGCACCAACGGCCGCACCCCTGCCAGCCCGTGCGCCACGTAGCCGAACGTCGACACGGCCGTCGTGACGATGCGGTCGCAGAAGCTCAGCAGGTATATCTCCGCCAGCGCCCTCTGGTTGTGCCCTCGCGCCTCCGTGTGCTGCGCTCCCTCGTGGCTCGGCTGGTGCACGGCCACGTGTCCCCCGGACTCTGTCCGGTTGTTTCGGTACACGCCGTGGATGCGCTCGTAGAAGTCGGGTGACAGCGACGTCACCAGTATCGATGTCAGCTTCTTCTTCGTGCCGTCCGACGGTGGCACGCCGGTGGAGTTTCTCGCCGCGCCGTCCTTCGGTGGTACCTTAGGCAGCAAGCCCTCCTGCTCTGAGCACCGCATGATCTGCCGGTACATGGTCTCGAACGGTACCGGAAACTCCGGGAAGACGCGCACCTGGAGACCAAGGCGCTCGTCTGCTCCGGCGAGGTAGGCCTCGTGGAACCTTTGAACGATGCCCCACACGTCGTTGGACGGGTGAAACAGATACCGCGCGAGGTGGTGGAACACGGCCTCCTTCTCCGGAAACAGCCGCTCGAGCTCGCGCCGGTACGCCGCCGGCACGAGGAAGAACGCGGTGGCGAAGTAGACGTCGGACTTGACCACCATCCAGTTGAGCCTGGCGAGCACGCGCTGGTCGACCTCGCAGAATGCGGCGTCGGTGAAGGACTGGATAAGGTCGAGGAACACGTACGGCGGCAGGGTGACGTTGAGGCTGTCACTGCTTACCACGCCGGCCTGCTTCATGTTCTTGTAGCTCACCAGCGACGTCATGGTGAAGATGCCGTCAAAGTCGGTGATCGGAAAGTCCGCTGGCAGCGTCCAGGAGCTGCCGGGGAAAGGGTCGCAGAAGAGGCCGTCGAACTCCGGTGGCACGTGCACGAGCAGGACCCGGTCGGTGAGTAGCGCGTAGAGGAACGTGGAGGCGAGCGCGAGCATGCGGTTGCCGAGGCCGTTGAACGGCGTCCACACGACGTACTGGCACTCCGAGAGCGCGGCGTTGCGGCCGGAGCGTAGGTGCTCGACAGCCTCCTTGAAGGGCGGGGACCCGGGGCCGCACCGCCTGTGTCGGGCCTCGTACCGCTGGAGGCGCTCCACGAGGTAAGACGATGGGCGGAACGGTGACGCACGGCGGTAGGGGGACGACGACGACGCGTACCGGGAACGGCACGAGTGCTCGTCGAAGGCCGGCGAGAGCAGCCCGCCGAGGAGGCGGCGGCCGTCTTGGTCGTGCCGAGACGACGATGCCGGCTTGTCACGAGCAGGTGACGCCGCGGCAGCTGCACGATACATGCATGGCTTCAACAAATTAGTACAACATGAGCAGCAATGGCAGAAACGCATGGATTTTCATTGGTGCGCTGCAACAAATTAGCACGAACGGTCTCATTGCACGTGTATGGTTGCTCACCGGGCTTTCGCACGAGTTCCGTCCTTGGCAGCGCGATCGACATCCGGCTGCCGGCGCCGAACGAGAAGGCAAGCATCGCCATGGTGCCCAAGAGCCCGACCACTAGCACCGCGGGCGCGGGCGCACGCCGTCCCCATCGAGGCTCCTTCTCACTGCTGCGTACCACCTTCCCGACGCCGACGGCCGCCTTGTGCGCTCCTCCCGGATTGGCCCCCATCTGTTGTTGGCTTGCCGCCCGCTGTCCTGGTTTCAACTGAACATATACAATTGCGCGACGACGCCACGGCGCCACAGGATCATTCAAATTCGCACGCAAGTCGCAAGACACGGCATCCTCCGGGAAGATTGCTCTTAGTCTGTTACCCCGAGGCTAAATGACAGGTGGCAGGTAGAATGTTGAGCCTTGAGAACCAAACTAAAAAAAATAGAAATACAATGCACTCACAATAACGGTATATTCAAGATTTAATGTGTCGCTTCAAGATTCAGCATATGCAACAGCCTGAAATTGTGTATATTCGAGACGCAAACACGCCGAAAAGAAATAAGATAGGGCCGGAGTGTAGATTTTGGCTTCATTTCTAACGCCGACATGGAGTCAGAGACTCAGAGTCTCGGAGATCTCCAGAATAACACTGACTAGGTTGTTTACTCGACGCTCATGACAGCTAAAATGGTGTACAAATTACCATATTACATAACGATTATGTCTTTATCATCCATAGTATATTACGGGATTTGAGCGCGATATACACGATGCATGTGGACCTAATGATATGTGAACAATTTGGAGACTGGCACTTGGCAACCCGGGAACGGGCAAGCATGTCGTTTATGAGACGCAGGAGCGGCCACGGCACGGAGTACTAATCACGTTGTTATCGACTTATCGTCAACAGTCTGGCAAACAAAGGTCTAGATTGAGAACCGTGTATAATTAATTGGAAGATAAACAACGATCTATGTATACAGGTGTAAGCATCGGATGTGTTTTTAGTACAAAGAACGAATTTGAATATTACAGCACAGAACGAACACAACGAAGTCCCCCCAAACGCCTACGTAATCCACAGCTGGGAAAGAAGGGGAAAAAATTAATGTACTTACGCAGTTGCCGTCACGTAAAATTGATCCGAACCTTCGAAACCATGTTTAGTTATCGAAGAGCTTGAGGCCGAAGCCGACGTCCTCGCAGTGCCGTACGTAGGGCTTGACCTTGGCCACGTCGACTTCCTGCTTGGCCCTGCAGCCGAGGATGGGCGGCGAATGCAGGCATGGCTCGACGGAGGTGGACCTGACGCATGCCACCTGTGACACCTCCTTGTCCCAGTCGGGCCTGAGGAGGATCCAGGGCTTGACGCCGGCGAAGCCGTAGGCGACGTAGCCGAAGGTGGACCAGGCGCTCATGGCGATCTTGTCGCAGTAGCTGAGGAGGTAGATCTCGGCGAGCGCCTTCTGGTTGTGCTCGTTGGAGGTGTACTCCTGCTTCTCCTCGTGGCTGGGCTGGTACACGGCCACGATCTCGCCCGTCTTGGTCGGGTTCTCGTAGTAGAGGCCGCGGATCTTGTCGTAGTAGCCCGGGTACAGCGACGCGATCAGCACCGCCTTCACCTTGCTGTCGGCCGTCGCGTTCGCCATGGGTTCACCGAGCTCCGGCAGCAGCCGCTGCTCCCTGATGCACCGGGTCAGCTGGTCGTACATGTTCTCGAACGTCACCGGCTTCTCCGGGAAGATCCTGATCTGGAACCCGATCTTCTCGTCCACCCGAGCCAGGTAAGCCTCGTAGTACCGACGCACGATGCCCCACACCTTGTTCGTCGGGTGGAAGAGGTACCGGCCGACGTGGTGGAACACCGACTCCCGCTGCGGGAACATCTTCGCCAGCTCCTTCTCGTACATCGGCGTCAGGAACAGCGCCGGCGCGAAGTAGCTGTCAGACTTGAGTATCATCCAGCTGAACTTGCCAAGCAACGCCTGGTCGTCGTCGCAGAAGATGTTGTCCGTCAGCCGCAGCCGGCTCTGCTCGACGTGGAGGAACACGTACGGCGGCAGCGACGACGCCGGCATGTCGCCGCGGACGAGGCCGCTCTTGAGCATGTTCACGTAGCTCTCCGGCGCATCGTAGTGGAGCTTCATGGGGTTGCCCTCAGGGAACCCTGGAGGGAGCACCCAGGAGGTGCCCGGGAACGGCTCGCAGAAGAGGCCCTCCTGCTCCTGATGCACGTTGACGAGCATGACGCGGCCGGAGAGGACCGCGTAGAGGAAGGTGGAGGCGATGGTGAGCATGCGGTTGCCAAGGCCATTGCAGGGGAACCACACCACGTACTTGCACTCGGAGCTCTCCACGTTCCGGCCCGACCTGAGCTGCTCGATGGCATTCCGGTACCTCTTGGTGCCCGGGCCGCACTTCTTGTGCCGCGCCTCGTACTTCCGCAGCTTCTGCACCAGGTAGGGGGAGAGCGGGAACGGGGATGGCTTCCGGTAAAGAGATGATTTGTATCGGCTCTGGCACGAGGATTCCTCGAACGCCGCCGAGAGTAGTCCTCCCAGAAGCTTGTCCTGCGACAGAGTGGTGGCTGGCGCTGACAAGTTCTTCGCAAGAGTTGTGGTTTCTGCAGAAAATGTAATTGAATGTTATAATCTGTCGGCAAATTTTGCAGAGAAGGTAACTGAATTGTTATAATCCGTCAGCTAAAAGAAGGCATGAAGCTAGACGAAGAGCATCGCAATGGATTCAGCATTTGCAGAAGCAAAGTATCAATGAAACAGTTACCTTCACTCATGCTAACAATTCAGTGCAACTAACCATGAGCGTCAAACAAATAGACATGATCTAGTGCCAAACAGGTCTCTGAGCCAGAACATTTTTAAAGGGGGAAAACAACTCTCTCTCTCTCTCTTTGAATGTTAGCAGGA
Organism: Poa pratensis; assembly: GCA_947311845.1. Taxonomy (NCBI): domain Eukaryota; kingdom Viridiplantae; phylum Streptophyta; class Magnoliopsida; order Poales; family Poaceae; genus Poa; species Poa pratensis. The sequence continues at coordinate 81,303,166 of CAMZMU010000034.1, read as the reverse complement.
GAACTGCTAAATTCAATGATTAGTAAGAAGAGTTTTCCAGAGGCAGGTGAAAAAGCATGGCCAGAAAAACCATGTCACCCGGTAAAAAAGGACCCAAAGGAATCAACCTGGGTCAAAAGGAATTACAGCCCAGCAACATTTCAGAGAATGGCCTCATCATATATTCTTGTAACCAACAAATCCACCGAAAGTTCTTCTTGTTGGAACACTCTACGGAACAGCAAGAAATGGGGGTTGATTTCAGGAACATTGTAAAAGTTCAACATTTTCAGTTCTTGCTGACATTGTACTACAAGCGAAGGAAATTATTCGTGTTGGAGTTTGACTCCTCACTTTGGAGCCTCAGTTGTTTAAGAATCTACTTTTATGGAGCCTCACCCAGACACTTTAATTAAGAAAAAACAGTACAGATTGCATCCCAAAGTCAGGGACCACTCAAGTAAAAAGGCAGGACACTTTGGAACACCCTTCGCAAGGAAAATTCACCGACATTATGGCGCAAGCTATATCCCTTTGGGAAAAGGTTGATGATGTAGGACAAGATCGGCAAAAGGATGCGCCAGCGTCACAGCGGAATGGCATCATCAGAGGCAGCACTGTTGCCATTTCACCAAACCAGAGCCGACTGTTCAAGCTCGCAGATCCGAGGAAAATTTGAGCTGCCTGAGCAAGCCAGATCTGCAGTTCTTGCGCAAAATTCGGCGATCTACAGTGTACTAGTTAGTAGGGCTTGGCCATGGCTAGAACCCACAATGCCAATGCATTCAGTAGGGAGTACTACTGGTACTAGCGATGGCATCCTCGTACCTCCTGACAAAAAGGCAATTTGCGAACAACTTTGTGGAATGGTGAAGAGAATAAAAACACGATTTGTTTACGACGGCAGCTGCTTGTTCATAGGCCAGCCAAACCCCACCCAAGAATTTCCCCTGCGTACTGGCGGTCAACGATCGAGCTTTTTCGCCTAACGTGGGACGTGATCTTCATAATTCAGAGGTCGGAAAGTGCGTGCAGGAGAAAGAAGAAAAGCTTACTTTTGGGCGTCGCGGTGGCGGCGCCGGCGCCGGGGACGACGTGGTGGTCGCCGACCTTAGGGACGGAGGATGGCTGGGTAGGCGGGAGGGAACCCGAGCTGCCGCCGAAGACGAGCGCGAGGAGGGCCAGGGTGATGAGGAAGCCGAGCAGCACCATGGACGGCCGGACGGCGCCGCTCCACCTGGGCGCCCTCCTCTTGTCGTCTTCGTCGTCTGCCGGAGCCCGAGGGCTCCGCCCCCGCTTCACGTCCATCTCCTTTCTTTCTGCACGCCGCCCCGTGGCCTCCTCGCCACCCCTCTCTGCTTCTTGATCTCCTCTGCCAAGCTAGCTAGCGCTTGTTTCGATCCGTATGTCTCTGGTGGTTTTGCTTGCTCCGGCTTCTCCCCTGGCGGCTTCGCTGCTCGGAGCCGGTCAAACTGTTGGCAGCCACGCGGGTCTTGAAATGGAGGAAGGAGCGAGTGATGCCGACGTGTGGTGTGCCCGCTGCATAGACTTCTTCCTCCTTGCCTTCTACGATGGACTTTTCTTTCTTGCAACGGAGTTCTTTTTTTCTATTGGAAGAACATGCAACGGAGTGTGGTTAGCTAGCTTTCGTGATTAGTTCATTAATCATAGGAATAAGAATGGCGAGCATCTCCTCCCGAAGAAATAAAAGGAATGATGAGCTTAGTTTTTTTTCATCTTTCAACGCATTTCATAATTTGTGTTTGTTTTCCACCTACATTTCATATTTTTACATTTTTTTTTTACATTTCGTTGGGACTTTGCGACAAGTTGCGCAAACACATACCTATTGGGGTGGGAGTAATCCCTCGCAACAACCTGCTTTATGGACATCTGGAATGGGCCGCCGCGAACGGCAACAACGTCTTCTTTGTGGATCGTCGACCGAGGCGAAACCTCAAAATTCTCCAACCCCGGATCAACCTCCGCGTCGGAGACGAGGAGGGCCACTACGATCTGCCGGCCACCAACCTCACCCCCAGCAATCCTCATCACACGCACCTGGATCAGATCACCGACGTCACCGCCGGTCAAGGCAACCATGGAGCCGCTCCTGGACATACCACCGGAGACCCCATCGCCGGCATCGGAGCCCACACCGACGCAGTAGGGCAGAGGGCCCAGGAAACAAACCTCCGACTTGACCGCCGCCACCTTAGCAATCAAGCCTATGTATACATGGACGTACTCCACTACCTCCACAGCGAGCTCGTCGATGAATCGGGGAAAGGAGGGGGAAAATTTATTCTCCAGCTTCGACGCCATCGCCACCGACTCGATGTCGTCACGAGAGCACCGAAACCCTAAACTAGTAGGCCTATCTACACGAGAGCTTCCCCCCCACGTCATGACGTCGGAGGCGGAGGGAAGCAACGGAATCGCTGGCGAAACCATGGTCGCTTTCTTTTCGCCTCTCTCTGTACTGTAGCAAGGGGATAAAAACGGGAGCCAAACCCCAAATGGGCGCCAACGAACCCCTCCTTGCTATGGAGCATGAACCCTTAGAGCAGGCAAAATTGTTAGTTTCGAAAAAACGTATGGTTATTTTGTGCTTAAGTTTCGAAAAGATGGCAAATTTTTTTCTTTCGACCAGTACTCTTCCGTGGGTTGATAATTTGATATTCAAACTCTTCACGAGGTTCCTCACCAAACAAAAAAAAGGGTGGATGGCGTGGAAATAGCCACAACCCTATGTAGAGTAGAGGTTGATTGCAGGACGATCATGCTATTTCAAGCACGGTACCGCGGTTCCTTTTTAAAGGAGCTAAAATAGCACACCATTGATTAGCTAGCCCCGGGCTCCATCGCGATCCACTGTCGTTGGGCAGGCCCACATGGTGGCCTGCCTTGTGTCAGTTTGCGACAAGGACTTGAACAGTTTGCGTTGGAACCATGTAGTAGTCTGTAGTTTTCTCTTTTTCAGATGAAATTGATTGATGGATCGATCGCAACGCAAGAAGACGACCTCCCGAAGCTAGCTCATGTGGTTTGATTCTTCAACTATGGTTATTACTTCGCTTTCATAGGCTCCCACATCCATTATTCGAGCTTAACTAGACGGTGGTAGGTGGTCGAGTAGTAGCTCTAGAATATGGATCCTGGAATCTTTCAACGCCGAGCTAGCTGCGAAGAATGGCCTACTTGATCGGCCGTGGAATCGTGGACACGAGTTGATTAGTTGATACTCTTCCAATACATTTCTTATTGTTTTGATTACCTCCGCTGGGTGGGGTACAAGACTCTAACCATAGATTAGCAGCCGCAAGTTTTAGTCTAGGCCGGCAGCGGTAATTATAGGATTATTTAAAGGAAAAAACATCCGCGGTAGTACAGACATGGTTTTTTTACAGCGTGACGCGTGTGTGTTCAGGTTTTAGCTAGTACAGTAGTAATTTTTCACGTCGGTGCGGTAGGTACTGGTGCTGAGTGATCATTTCGCCCTGTGCCTCCTGATGCAGGAATGCAGCCATTTCGCAAGTGCAGTGGAAGTGCTCTGCTTCCACTTCCACAGCTTTGGGATTTTCTGCACCAGCAGGCTTGGCTCCGTGTTGGCGGGTGCCGCCACGTGGCTATTGCCAAGTACCACTGCGCATTCCCTGATTTACACAGGCAGGCTGTAGTAGGTACCAAACGTGTTTACGGCAGTACTTACCAACCGAGGCTACTTTCCGTAAAATGTTCAGCATTGATTTCCACCTGAGAGGGTGATGGTTCCTGAAGTATTTATCCAACATACTGCTAGAGAAAAAGAGGGATCTGAGCGGGGCTTTCCCCAACTACACTGGTCAAGTTGTCGGTCCCTGCCTCCTCCGTCGGGCACTTCGGTGACGGGAGGGGTAGGGATCATGGTGTTCTGGCTCTGGCCTATAGTTAGGGTTGGCTTATTGCTTCCTTCAAGCAGACGGCATCGCGTCGGAATAATTTGCCTCTGCTCTCCTCCATCTCGATGTCGCTCTAACCGGCGGCGGGGGGGGGGGGGGGGGGGGGGGGGGGGGGGGGAGGTAGGTGGCCCGGTCGTCTCGCCGGTCTCTGTATTTTGGTAAGATTCATGTCTGGTGGTCGACGTTCGACACTCTCGCTGGTGCAAGCCGAGTCGGCTACGATGATGTTCCTCTTCTTCGACCGTGTCAGATGAAGTTGACAGCGTCGGGATATGGTGACCACGAGGAAGATCTCCAATCGACGTGCTACAAAGTCTCGGTCTCGTCGCTAGCGACGATCCGGTTCATCGGCTCGAAAAGCATCCTTGTATGTGAAGGTGATCTCCCGGATCTGGTATGGCGACTGTTCGCCTCCTTTTCCGGCGCTGCCATGGTGGCGGTGGAGGACGATTGGACGACGATTCGGCGAGTCACAAGATTCTCCAATGATGGAATTGTAATTTTACTTGTTGCGGGGTTCTTTGTGCAAAGTTTCATGTTTGTCTCATGTGGTGACCTTTTGTGTAGTCTCTAAAATAGACTGTCTAATGAAATATATGTTAATTAAAAAATTGTCATGTTTTCCTGACTCTTAATTGCACGAGATATCCAAAGTACTCCAACACCACAAGAAACAACTACGTTCCAACTACTACTACTACTACTACTACTACTACTACTACTACTACTACAATACAAGCAGGGCGCGCAGATCAGCCCTCTTATTTCATATACATGCGTTATACGAGCTGTCTATGATTTTTGTAATCACCATTTTTCATTTCTCCGCGCAGATCAGCCCTCTTGTTTCATATGCGTTATATGAGCTGTCTATGATTTTTGTAATCAACATTTTTCATTTCCTTTCGCTAGTTCATTTGGTTGTGTACATCTTTATTATCCTGATGCCGCGGGGGGTGGGGGGAAGGGGAAGGTCAGACCTCATGGACAATAATAATCATCCTCATGCCGCCTTGGCAGATAAAATGCCACAGTCTATAAAGAATTAAGTACTCTCCACCCATTGAGGCAGAGGAACACCGATGATCATAAGGCGATTAGGTTTTCCATCCGTTCCCCCGATGGTCTTCCAGGCCTTGGAGGGGCCGCGGACCCCGACCACTCGCCGACTGTAGGGTTCCTGGTTTCTGCGTCTTCGCCTAGGTGGTGAGTCGGTGGCTACATCCCGGTGTCGGAGTAAGTACTCCCGAAGCTAGCTCATGTGGTTTGATTCTTCAACCATGGTTACCCCTTCGCTTTCATAGGCTCCCACGTCCATTATTCGAGCTTAACTGGACGGTGGTAGGTGGTCGAGTAGTAGCTCTAGAATATGGACACTGGAATCTTTCAACGCCATGGAATCGTGGACACGAGTTGATCATCTCCCAAATCCATTTCTTATTATGTTGATTGATTACGTCTGCTGCGTCGGGTACAAGACTCAAACCATAGAAGCCGTAAGTTTAGGCCGGCAGCGGTAATTATATGATTATTTAAAGGAAAAAACATCCGCGGTAGTACAGACATGTTTTTTTACAGCGTGACGCGCGTGTGTTTAGGTTTAGCTAGTAAATTTTCACGTCGGTGCGGTAGGTACTGGTGCTGAGTGATCATTTCCCCCTGTGCCTCCTGATGCAGGGATGCAGCCATTTCGCAAGTGCAGTGGAAGTGCTCTGCTTCCAAAGCTTTGGGATTTTCTGCAGGAGCAGGCTTGGCTTGGCTCCGTGTAGGCGGTACAGCCACGTGCCTACTGTTAAGTACCACTGCGCATTCCCTAGTTTATACACGCAGGCGGACACAGCTTCAGTGACTTTCCCAAATACAAAGTCACGTGACTTTGAGTCACTGCCCATCGGGTCCACCGTGTGTAGGGGCCACATGTCAGTCACCACAAAGTCACCTACGCAAAGTCACTGAAGCTGCGTCGCACGCAGGCTGTAGTAGGCACCAAACGTGTTTACCGGCAGTACTTACCAACCGAGGCTACTTTCCGTAAAATGTTCAGCATTGATTTCCACCTGAGAGGGAGATGGTTCCTGAAGTATTTATTCGACATACTGCTCAAGAGAAAAAGAGGGATCTGAGCGGGGCTTTCCCCAACTACACTGGTCAAGTTGTCGGTCCCTCCCTGCCTCCTCGTCGGGCACTTCGGTGACGGGAGGGGGTAGGGATCATGGTGTTTCGGCTCTGGCCTATAGTTAGGGTTGGCCTATTGCTTCCTTGAAGCAGACGGCATCACGTCGGAATAATTTGCTTCTGCTCTCCTCCATCTCGATGTCGCTCTAACCGGCGGCGGCGGGGGGTAGGTGGCCCGGTCGTCTCGCCGGTCTCTGTATTTTGGTGAGATTCATGTCTGGTGGTCGACGTTCGACACTCTCGCTGGTGCAAGCCGAGTCGGCTACGACGATGTTCCTCTTCTTCGACCGTGTCGGATGAAGTTGACGGCGTCGGGATATGGTGACCATGAGGAAGATCTCCAATCGACGTGCCACAAAGTATCGGTCTCGTCGCTAGCGACCACCCGGTTCATCGGCTTGGAAAGCATCCTTGTATGTGAAGGTGATCTCCCGGATCTGGGTATGGCGACTGCTCGCCTCCTTTTCTGGCGCTGCCATGGGAGGGTGGAGGATGATTGGACGACGATTCGGCGAGTCACAAGATTCTCCAATGGTGGAATTGTAATTTTACTTGTTGCGGGATTCTGTGTGCAAAGTTGCATGTTTGTCTCATGTGGTGACCATTTGTGTAGTCTCTGAAATAGACTGTCTAATGAAATATATGTTAATTAAAAAATTGTCATGTTTTCCCGACTCTTTAATTGCACGAGATATCCAAAGTACTCCAACACCACAAGAAACAACTACGTTCCAACTACTACTACAATCCAAGCAGGGCGCGCAGATCAATCCTCTTATTTCATATGCGTTATACGAGCTGTATATGATTTTTGTAATCACCATTTTTCATTTCTCCGCGCAGATCAGCCCTCTTGTTTCATATGCGTTACACGAGCTGTCTATGATTTTTGTAATCAACATTTTTCATTTCCTTTTCGCTAGTTCATTTGGTTGTGTACATCTTTATTATCCTGATGCCGCGGGGGGAGGGGGAAGGTCAGACCTCGTGGACAATAATAATCATCCTCATGCCGCCTTGGCAGATAAAACGCCACAGTCTATAAGGAATTAAGTACTCTCCACCCACTGAGGCAGAGGAACACCGACGATCAGAAGGCGATTAGGTTTTCCGTCCGCGCCCCCGATGGTCTTCCAGGCCTTGGAGGGGCCGCGGACCCCGACCACTCGCCGACTGGAGGGTTCCCGGTTTCTGCATCTTCGCCTAGGTGGTGAGTCGGTGGCTACATCCCGGTGTCGAAGTAAGGTACTCCGGGCTCTATGCCTGCTCTGGTGGTGCGCCTAGCGCCAATGGAGGACGTGTGGAGTTGTGTGTCTGGCGTATCTCATGGGATCTTGTCGGTTTTCGTGTTTGTTGGTGTGGTTGCAGGTTAGATTCTTCCGATCTACAGTTTTCATCTTTGGTGATGGTTACTGTTCTGATGCGCTGGCCCTTAATTTGGGTCTTAACACGACGACTTCCCATGTGTCTAATTCTAATACAACAAGCTATCTTACGATAAGCTTTGCGGACTCCGTCGACGGAGGGACGAGAACAGCGGCGTGCCTACAGCTCGCTACAGTGTTCGTAGTCGTCACTCGGTGGTCGAATGACCTATTTAATTTTTTAAATTACTTTTGGGTGTTTTATACTGATGTGGATGATTAATAGACGAGTCATTTTTGGAAGAAAAAAAACGCCAGAGTCTATCGGAAAAGAAGGCCATGACCCGTCGGCGTCGGAGTGATTTCGGACTGAAACCACTCGTGACGGAAAGAAAGGAGATGCCGTTCTACAGGGGCGAAACCCAAACGTGTCCATCGCTCACGGCGTACGTGTGGTCGCCGGTGGAGACGGTGGCCGTATCGTGGGGCTTAACTCCAAAGCACGGCTCGCGCACTGCCCGGCCTGTGCATGATTAAGGACGTCGTGCCTAGTGACTGGTGGTCTAGTGCTGTCTGGTGGCCCAGTTTTGCTAGCCAGTGTCCATGTCCAGCCACTTATCGTGCCCGCATCATGGCATGACCCGGCCATTTGGCCACTGTGCCGGGTCATAGAGTCCGATGACCAGAGGTCGTCGCCTCGTCGGCGGCTACGGTCCGAGGTGTCTCACCGCCACCGGCCGGTCGAAACGCACAGAGAAGACGCAACAGCTGAAAATCATGGCGGTGCAGAGCTCGTGCGACGGCCGACGGGACGCGAGTAGTTGTGCGGTGCTCGACTGCGAAGCCCAGCCAGGCCAATGGCGCGTGCTGTGTGCAGGAACAGCGGCGGAGTGCCGGAGTAATCAGACCGTGTCGCCTCGCAAGTTGCAGGCTCCGAACGGCGTGGCTACGAGAAAATAACAGCTAATGTCGGCCCAGAGAAAGGGCCCATTGCAAGGAAAATTTTGGTGTTTATGTGCAACCTTTTCTGTAGCCTCCTTCCTAGGCCCTAAGGGGACTACTTTAGATGGCCTGCCTCCCTAGCTGCTCCTCCTTAGATGGTTCTTCGTGATGGGAAGAGTTTAAGTGTGTTATTCATGTTATGTAACAATCGACGGGCTCTATATATGCTTAGATACATAGGTTGAAGTATTTAAGGTTGTTCAAATTGTAACTGAACATGTTTCGTAGTTTCCTAGTGAACTTATCATCCACGATTAAGTCTCTATTCTTGTTCAAAGTGCTTACTTTTTTTAGATAAATGGGGCTAACCCCCTGCTTCATTAATGAAACATTCCAGACTACAAGGATCCACTTTTTCCATCATCCACTGTTACATCAAAACCGCAGCCTGATGTGCAGCAGAAATGAGGTCTCAAACAACAGAAAGATAAAGAGTAGCAGAGAGCGCACAACAGGCAACTGAGACAAGACTAAAACACCTGAAACTACAACCTAAACCTAAGAGAAGGAGAGTCAGGTGCAATCGTTCCTGATGAAGTTCAACCACTGGCGATTCTTCGACATGTTGGATTCCACCCACGCGCTCGATTGAAGACGTCTTTCATCACCATCTTCATCACCTCAATTCCTCGCTGAAGAGCTCTTGCCACCCTTGGTTTCTGTAATTCAGACCAGTCAGCAACCAATTGACATATGTGATAAATAATGTCACATGGGTCAGACGGCATAACATGATCAAAACATGCTCAGTTCCTTGTTTTCCACAAGACCCAGAACATAGAAGCAAGAAAAACTTTCATTGCCACTTTCTCATAGCCCTCAAAATTATTGATCCAATCCCCCAGATCATCAATCGACAGTGGTTGATTAGGAGAATTAGAAGCACATTGTAACATCCCCCGAATGAATCTAGCAATAGGGCAGCTGAAAAAAAGATGATCAATGTTTTCATCCGCTGCGCAGAACATGCAGCGACCATCCCTTCCCAGCCCCTTTTTTTCAGGTTGTCTTTAGTTAAAGTTCTTCTCCACATCACCAGCCACAAGAAAATTTTGATTTTTGCAGGAATTTTCATACACCATAAGTATTTGAAATTCTTAGCAGGAGCTCTCGTCTGCAAGGCATTATATAAGGATTTGACTATAAATCCTTTTTGTCCTAGCTTCCAAAAGACCTTATCCTCCGCATCATTTAACTGAATACTCTCTATAATGTCACACAAGTTTTTCCACTGTGTTGCTAATTCCCCCACAAGCATCTCCTAAAAACCAGACAGGACCTTCTTGATCCTATAACTCTATCGACTTTAACATTTTTATTAAAAGATAGGTCATATAGTCTCGGAAAAGATTCCAACAGAGGGGTGTTGTTATGCCAAGTATCTTCCCAAAAGCGAGTGGATCTACCAGAATTCACAGTTCTACCGCAGAAACTGTAGAAAATGTCTTTGACTTTCATCAGTCCCGCCCAGAATTGTGAATAACCCGGTTTCTCCTTCATTTGGGTTAAGGTTTCTTTCTGAAGATATTTTTTCTTCAGCAACCTTTGCCATATTCCATCTTCATTTTCCAATTTCCAGAGCCACTTACATAATAAACTAATGTTCATTAGTTTCAGATTAAGCACCCCAAGTCCACCTAAATCTTTTGGAGAACAGACCGTTTCCCAATTCATCAGGTGATATTTTCTAATCCCCTGTTCCTCTTGCCAGAGAAGTCTACTTCTATACAAGTCAAACTTTTTCCTCACCCCAACCGAAAGATAGTAAAAGCAAAGCATGTAAAAAGGAATTGTTGTGAGGCAGGAGTTCAGGATTATAGCTCTAGAGCCAATATCCATGAGTTTTCCTTGTGCACAAGTTAGCCTTTTTTCCATTTTTTCTTCTGCGGGGCGCCAATGCTTATTAAGCAATCTTTTTTTATCAATAGGTATTCCTAAATATTTCAGAGGCAAGGTCCCAGATGTGCATGTAAAGATCTCTTCATAAATCTGAATTTGATCTACACACACCCCTAACCCGTAAACCTCACTTTTCAAGAAATTGATTTTAAGCCCCGACATTTGCTCAAAAAGACACAAAATAAATTTCAGGTTCCTTGCGTTTTCAAACCCCTCTTCGAGCATGAAGATGGTATCATCCGCATACTGCAGGATGGTCACTCCATGCTCATTAAGATGAGGTACCAGACCTGTGATCAGACCCGCTTCTTGAGCCAATTTGATCATCACATTCAAAGAGTCAACTGTCAGATTAAGAGAATTGGGGACAGAGGATCACCCTGCCTTACACCTCTATATGTATTGAAGAAGACTCCTAATTGATCATTTAGTTTAACATTTACTTTGCCACTAGTTATTATGCTAAAGATAAGGTCATTCACGCATGTGAGAAGCCTTTCTTTAGCATAATGTTGTACAAGAAAGCCCAATTCACATTGTCGTAAGCCTTCTCAAAATCCACTTTAAAAAGGATCCCCGACATCTTCTTCTTTTTAACCTCGTGTAGGATCTCATGAATCATCACCACACCCTCCACGATAAAACGATTTTTCATAAAAGCAGTTTGAGTTCTATCTATAAGATCATCCGCAATCATCGCCAATCTATTGTTCAAACCCTTAGTAATAATTTTCAGGCTCTCATTCATCAAGCAAATGGGCCTGAATTTCTGTATTATCAGTGCATCCTCGCATTTCGGAATGAGAGTGATGGTGCCATAATTTAGTCTACCAATATCTAACTGTCCCTTTGTGAAGTCATCAAAAAGTCGTTTTAATGGCTTTTTAATAACGTCCCAGAAGAACTGATAAAATTCACCAGGGAATCCATCAGGGCCTGGACTTTTATTGTGGGCCATCGAAAAAACAATCTCCTTGATTTCTTCCAACGAAAAATCTTTCGTTAACGCTTCATTTCTTTCATCTCCCACCTTATTTGGAAAGTCAAAATTAAAGGAGACAGTTGATCTATCAGATGGTTCAAAGTGCTTACAGCCAATTTATTTTCGTTTTGCTTTAAAACACACGAAGAGATGTAATTTTTTTACAACGCGGCCCCAACCGGCCGAATTTCATTACCTCAAGATAACGAAATACAACCACCACCAGCATCCAAATGTGCTAAAAGTAAAGACAGAAAGTAAAACCACAGCCACACCGCCTAATGCTAGCGAAGAGCTGGGTAAGTTTTGCGAAGGTAGAGTAAAAGAAAGAGGTAGCAAAATAGCTTTACAACCATCCTGAGAGCATGAAAACAGATAACTAGCCAAAAGAAGATGGAAAACGAAGAGAGTTGAACAGCCTCTTGCCATCTTCACACGTCTCGAGCACCAAGCAAAAACCATTGCAGACTTTTGTCATCGACACTAGTACAGAACGACACAAAGGATACCCCTCTATGGAAACGGCAGCAAAAAGGCAACAGTCCCCGCCACGAAGGCAACGGTTAAAAATATTCCGCGGCTGTCCAGTAACAAATTCGCGACACATTGGCAACGGACAAAAAAAAATCTCTGTTTCCGATATATTTGGTAACGGTGGAATTTTACCTCCGTATGCAAATTAATTTTGGTCATATAAATAGTCAAACCCTAACCCCGCACCGCAGCCCCTCATCCTCGTTCTCTCTCCTTATCCTCTCTACGCACACAACACCCGCAGGCTCGCCTTCTCCCCCACATCCCGGCCTCGATCCCCTTCTCCCCACCACCGTCCCCTTCTCCCCTCCGCGCCGGCTTCCCCTCCGGCAACTCCTCCTCCCACCATCGTCCTCTCCTCCCGTTCGGGTGCTCCCGGACGTTCTAGCTCCGGCGCTCCGTCCGGAACAAGGACGGCGACCTGCCGCCAGATGCGCCGCCGCCGCCGCTGGACAAGGAGAACGCCGACTTCCTCCTGCTACAGCTCTCCTCCGACGCCGATGGGGATGAGCTGATGCGGATCGATGCTGTTGAGCACCAGATCGACGGCCGCCCGCAGCAACGTTCGCCGCTGCTTCACCGGCAACCGCTCTCCGGCCACCAGGACGGATACGGTGCCTTCGCGGGGGGGACGGCGGTGATTCGGTGTCTCCCTGGCCTGGCCGTCGATTCTGGCCGCCACGGCTTCACCGGCCTCCTCCGTCAGAGGCGCCGGACCTGAACGGCGGGAGTGCTGGAGCTGTTGCGGCCGTCTTCCCAACCACGTCCCCAAGCTGCGAGCTGCTCCTCCTGCCCCGGCCGTCCTCAACTTCGCCCGTTAGAGGTGAGACCAAGTCCTCCATCGGCCGCTTTCACCTCCCTGTCTTTTTTTCCCTAAGCTGGCTAGACACTTGGAGAGTAACGCACAGTAGAGAAAGGTACGTGCAGGGATCGATCAGCATCGGTCGGCTTTGCTACTGCTTTGATTAATTGTTCCTGCTTGCTGAATCTAGTACTACCTGTGATGCTTTTGTTAGGATCAATAGTACTACTAGCTAGCTGAGTAATCTTGTTTGGCTAGCAACAATTGATTTGTTGTTCTCAGTTTGTAGTAGCACTGCTAATTAGTCTTCAGTATTTGGAAGTATTAGTTTTGTGTATTGTAGCACTGCCATTTGGCTATTGTTATAAGTGTTCAACTCATCCAATTACTTAGATCTTAATTTATGCTAAAGGAATTATGTCTAGCTATCGGTGCCAATTTGAAATAAAACTACGTACATGTAGTTTCAGTTTATTTAACTAGGATGTTACACCTAGCTCTTCTTATTTAGATTGATTGCTGAAAGAAGCATGTTACACCTAGCACTTCTTACTTATTTGGATAAGTAATGTATTGCTAGGTATGGCAGAGACGGAAAGCCTTTCCTTGTATGATGATATCGCTTGGTACTTAAATAGTCCCGAACATATAGAGCAATATAGAGCAGAAGTAGCTACTACAGTTTTGTTGGATAGAAGGATTAAGTTAATTATCAACTTCAGTTTTGTAAATCTCGGCAAGAGAAAGAAATATAGAGCAGAAGTAGCTACTACATCCTTTTTCTCCAATTTCGTTTTTCATGAACCAGCTAAACTGTATATAAGAAAATAATATATCTTGTAGATATGTGATGTTCTCTATCCTTCTGATACTACAGAAGTGGGAAGGCTTATGGGATTAAAGAGCAGTTCTCCTATGCAGCACATCACTTCAGGTAATTAAGTAGGTGTAGTTGGTTTCACTTGGGAGAATAATAGTGTAAAAAGCAGTTGATCATGATTATGCTACATAAGTTAGAGACATTTCTAGAATAGTGTGGTTGTATTTTTCTTGTAATTGTTGCAAGCTGTATCAAATTTTCTTCATGTTGCTTGACAAAGAACACCGCAAGTATAGTTTGGCTGGAAGTCTTTCATGCATTGTGTTGAGCTTGGTGTACCCAGCTCAACACATAACGTGTGTGTATCATTCAGTTACTAGCTCTGCTAGTTGATCATGCTATTAAGCTAGCCTGCTTGGTGCTTGTTATTTTTTGCACTTACTGCAAGTTGGTAGTATTACAAGTAGAGGTACACTTACTGCCAACATCAATGGTATCATGATGTGTTCTCTTTGTTGTTTTTGCAGTCTGGGAGAAAGTCAGAAGTAAAGAGAGAACAACATATAATGAGGTTAGTAATCTCTTTGCACTGTCTTTACAGTACACATGTAGCACCTTTTGGCTGAATATTTCATACTAGTTTGAGTTGATTCAAGTTGCATTCAGGTTTCAGTACAAATGAATACTAGTGCATGTTTGTAACTTGGACTTCTCATGTGTGTTCTTGTTCGTCTTGTTGTTGCAGAAGTACACCATCGACGACACAAGGACTGAGCTATGGTGGAAGCATGCTCAATCAAGTTGTTGGTGATTGCTGCTGCTGGTGGTGCCCTTTGGTGGTCGGAAGCTGGGTGGATCGCTGCTAGACGGTAGTTGTTTTGTATATTCAATTTTTACCTTAGTCATTTACTGTTGCACAGAACGTGTGTATATACCTTTTGTACATTCTACTTGTTCCTCTGTGTAATTTGATGTTCGGTGTTATATTGTGAAATGAATAACTGGTCAGATTTCTGCTGTGAGCCGGCTGTATTGATTGTTGCTGCAAGCCGGCTCTGTTGTGAGCCGATTGTTGATGTGAGCCGGCTGTGAGCCGGCCTTTTTTTATAATATAGAATATTCACATCAGAAACGGTTATTTATAACAACCGTTTGCAATTTGTATTCCACATTGGAAACGGAATTTCAGCCTCCGTTGCTGATGAGCCGCTTTCACATCAGTGACAGAGGCGGGGCAACGGACCGTTTCTCCGTTTCCAATGAGGGTTTTGCTCCGTTTCCGATGTGTCGTTCTGTACTAGTGCGACCAACTTAGCAACCAAACTTCTCTTCATTACTCGCGCACAACAACAGAACCATTTCTATCCGTCTCCCGTCCTAGCATCTTCCAGTTGTCTCTGAGCTTCCGCATTTCCGCCAGTCCTCACCGAGGTAGCAATGTTCATCGGTGTGTCAGTCCCAGCACGTAAAGCCTCCTGATCTGCAGAATTATGAAGACCTGCCCAATATTTGATAAAAACACACAAATAACAGATCAGGTCATTAGGTGATTTGATAAGTTTCCCCTCAAAGCAGGCATTGTTGCGGCTTTTCCAGATAGCTCAACACACCGCAGCCACCAGAGCAATCTGTATGTTCCTGCTAACAGGAAGGAAGCGAGGAATCCACCAAAAGAATTGAGAAAAGGATCCAGGTCGGGTTGGGGCTCCGATTGCACCAGCAATAACTGTCCAGACATATTTGGCTGCAGAGCAGGTGAAGAACAGGTGATGAATCGTTTCATCTTCATCGCAGAACTGACATCTCAGACTCCCATTCCAGTTTCTTTTTGCGAGGTTGTCCTTGGTAGCTATCGCATTATGCCAAATTAGCCACAGCCATATCTTGATCTTAAGAGGAACTTTGGCTTTCCAAAGATTCTTAAAAGATCTGTCCAGGCCTGCACTGCACAGATGTTTATACATCAACTTGACACTGAATCACTTCCACACCGGTTTATCCTTCTCTGAATTCAAAGCCACCGTACACAGCAGATTTTGCAACTCTCTGAGCTGGTCCTGCAAGTGACTTGGGAGCCATCTCCTGAAGGTTAGTCTCCATCTCAACTCAGAAGCCCTTGCCACAGTGATATTGTCTTCATTGCAAATCTCAAAGAGATCTGGGTATCTTTCTTTAAAAGCAATAGGTCCACACCAAGCATCTTTCCAAAAGTGTGTCGACAGTCCATTACCAACTGTTATCTTCCTCCCACGTAGATAAACATCCTTAACATGCATCATGTCAGACAAGAAAGCGGAATCAGAAGTTCTGAATCTTGCAGCATAAATACCCTCATCACCAACATAGTTTTTTCTCATAAAATCCTGCCATGGACCCTCACACGAAGAGATGTAATAGTCCTTTTGCCCTTTTTAACCTGAACTTGTTTTGTTTGTTTCATTCACATGTCATAAATTTGCACTTCAAAGTTCTTGCTTTATTGTCTTGGTGCTCTGTTTGTCCAAGAATTGATGAAGTACTTCTTTGTTTGTGAAGGCAATTAGAGAAAGATGACAGCTACACTACCTTACCTGTTGATCCAACGGTGAAGCCACAGCCGCCTTGTGAAGAAAGAAAGACCACTGAGCAAGCTCCTCTTCAAGAAACTGATCTGGACAAAGAGACTCATGTCCCAGAATCTAACGCATGCGCCTCAGATGTTAATGATACTGAGAGAATGGCTAGCTCAAACCAGTAGACATGGGACTACAATGAATTACTCAAAAAATACTATGAACTTGAGGTGCAAAGCCAGAAAGTTCTTGAGCAACTCCATCAGACAAATTACTGGAATTATCAAACCCCTGGACAATCTTCAGCATACCAACAGCAAGTTCCTGCCTATAGTGTCACAGCACCTGATCCATACTCTTCAACCGCTCAACCCTCATGCTGCTCTTTGAATGTTCCCATGGTGTCAGTCTCCTGTTGTTCAACAGGCCAGCAAAGTGGTGATTCCACTGGAGCCTGCAGCATATCATTGACTTGTAAGTGTCTAGTTTGGTTAAGCTTCGGTCCTTTTTTTTGTCTGATACATGAGCTTTGATAATTGATACTGTGGCTATTGCCTTGTAATGGACTGCATGATATAATTCACCTGCAGGTGATCAATGCCCTGGAGCAAGCACCACATATCCTACTGGTGGTCTGGTGCAACCTTCGTGCAGCTCCCAGCAAAGGTCTCTACAAACAATGATCAAGTTTACAAGGCTGCGATGATGGCTGCTGAAGGTGCCATGAATTTAATGAGAAGTACAATATCTGCAGACCCTGGCTCCTTTCCAAGTAAGCATTTTTTCACGTGGAGGTGATGATACTTCATCTATTGTGCTTTGTATCGTGGAATTGTTATGTTGTTTTTGGAATAGGACATATTAAAGTTGGGAAAAGTTCTGTTTGCAAGAAGAATGCAATAGCTAGTTTCGTACTTGCACTCCCAGTTTCACTCATTTAATGTGGTTCAGGTGATTGTAAATCACACCACGAGCTTTCTTTTAACTCTTTAACTGTATTTCGGATCGTATCACACCCTGAGCCTGTTTCTCATGTAATCCTTTTCTTTTGTATTTTATTTCAAAAATACCATTAATGGTTAATGCGAACATTTAATTTTGTTATGATGTTACTCCAATGCAAAAGCTCACATTTGATAGGGTGAGTGTTGATCAACCTGAGATCATAACATCCTAATAAAATTCATAGCACATACATTTATGTTGTCTCACCACCTCTTCTCTTGAATATATACAGGAAGTGAGGGTGAAACTAGAAAGGAAAAATACACATTTGTGGGCATGCACCCCAATTTCGATGGCACAGGAGCAGACAGTGATCTTGCTGTTGTATTAAATGCATGGTACACAGCAGGGTTTTACACTAGCAGGTAATCCTTGAACTCTCAATCCCGTCCTCGGATTGCAAAGCGATATGTATCTTGTGTTCATCCACATTATCTCTGTGATTATTTTTTAGTACCTAGTTATTGTTGTTTCATAGTCGAGGAAGATATGTGGCTGGATCAATTGCACCCTTGATTTTACATTTCTGCAGCGGCTCATGTCATTTTGCCATATTTTCTCATTAATCTGAATCGTCCAAGTCTTTTACAGGTACCTCATGCAGCAATCCATGAAAAATCCCTGAGAGAATTGACTTCACCACATTGGTTTATGCTAGCCAGTGCCATTTGAAGCAAGAACTATGGTATGCTTACATATGATTATCCTGCGATTTGACAATAAAGGTCTGTTTGGATGGGTGAGGACTCCCTCAAACCTATCCAAGAAAGTCTGAAATGGGTGAAGATGATGCATCGATGATTTTGTAACCCAAAATTTGTCAAATACCCAGTATCGATGTGTTTGATTTTGTAAGCCTGGCACCACCACCTTGCCATGGCGTTCTGGACTTCTGGTTGCACGCGTTAGCTTATTTCAGTTGGGGAGGGGTGCGAGCTAGGGATCGCCCCTGTGTCGCCCGCGGGGGGTGACCTAGGAGCAACTAGCCTTTTTTCCGTTCTTCACATATTTCAAATGTAGTAAGGCATGGCGAGAGATGACATGAATCATTTCTAGATAGATCAAATCATTGTGCCAAACGTGAACGGAATACAAGAATTAACACTGCGCCAAAGGTGAACATAATACAAGAATTAACAGTACAATATTTCCTGCTGAGTTAACAATATAATATGAGTAGCCAAACAATGCCCACTACAGATAAACTTAGAAAAAAACATCAGAAAGCAGAACGATAAGACAACTCGATGACTCACACCATGTCAAGGAGACCAGACCTGAAACTTTTACCCAAGCGGTATCTGAGCTTCAAGATAGGCCAATTGCCCATCAGCCAAGTAATAATGGGCAACAAAGCTACCATAACACAAATAGCAATGGCCAGCCCATGGAGACGTGGAGCCAACACCGTGTATAAACCAGTTGAAAAGGCAGTAGTTGTGGCCGCATATGCAAACCACATGAGCTTCCTCGTGAAGGATCTGTAATATATCAAGAACTCGTAATCCTCCCACCTTGCTATGATGCATATGAAGGCGACAGCAAATGAGGAGCACATTGCTAAGGTGTCAGAGATCAAGAATTCTTGAAATGCAATCTTCCGATACATAAAGGGAAGTCCCTCACTTCCAGGTGCACTGTTGTATCCTCCAGGCAGAGCGAAAGCCGCTGCGAAGGTGATTGTCGTCATGAGAATCGCCACTAGCGAAGTGTTGCTCGTGTATGTTTGAATTAGTGACTTTGCAGCCTTTCTCGATTCATCGGTAGCCAGTCGCTTGGCTGCCACATGAAGATTATGAAGAGCGGCTGCCAGTTGTGGATAAGCTTTCGACATAAGCATCGCCACCTCATTCTTCACAAATTAGTTCGAATAAATATCACAAGACAATAATAAATCATAGATGCTCTACTATGTGATTAAATAGTGTTATTCTTAGTAGTTTATTTAGTTCAAATATATTCAGTGAAACACTATAGTCACTACATTTAAATTGATCATTGAATCATTACCTTAATATAATGTGATTATTGGGGACCATCCCCGTGTACATAGCATGTAAATGGGAAGGAGATATGCTATGAAACTGAATACACGACAGGATTAACTCACATGTTGAAATGATATCCACAAATTTATATCGAATTAAAAATTTAAACAACGTGGACTAAAATATTTTCATGAGCTCTGCCTCTTTTACCCCTCACCATCTTCCTCGTCTTTCGCTCCGATCCGCCCTTAATTATACCCTGCCCAACCGTATGTTTAACCTAGCGGGAACATCTCTCCGACACTAGTGACCTCGCTCCCAACCTTAATCTTGTCCCACTCTCTCCTCCGTTGGCACTGTTGTTCTACATCACTGCCTAGGTGCAGCATGACTCACAAAGTATTCATAAGGAAAAAATTATATATGGAAAAAATTAGTTACCTGAGCTTTAACAAAGAGGTGTTTCAAATATGTGCATATAAATAAATTAATAGTTGTTTTGTAACTTGAAGTGTCACTTATATAAATAAAGGCAATGGGGTTAATTTTGTGCAATGGTAAGTAGAGGTGAAACAAAAATTGATTTATGCGGCTTAAACTCCTAAAAATTAGTTCTTATTACTGTTAGTTTGTGTAAGCTAATATCAGCCAACTATTTTGCCGCATTGCCTAAAAGAGGTTATGTATGCTGCACTCTAGACAATTAGGTGATTAGTTTCCCCGCATAGTACAGGGAAGACTTACAGCAGAGTTAAATATTTTACCTTACATTCAAAATCGTTTATATGCGTGATCAATATTACTTGTAACATACTCCCTCCATTCATAAATAATTAGGTTCTAGGTTTTTCCAAAGTCAAACTTCTCTAAGTTTGACCGGATTTAAAGAAAAATGTGTCACTATCTACAGTGTCAAATCTACATAGTACGAAAATATATTGTATGATTAATCTAATAAAACTAAATTGGTGTAGTAGATATTGATATTTTTTTATGAACTTGACCAAACTTAAAAGTAGTTTGACTTTGGACAAACCTGAACTTCAACTATTTTGGAACGGCAGGAGAAAGTACATACCCAGTTTAAAGTCTTGGCGTTCTGCATGTCGCTGGACAGTTTCCAAGCTGCTGAATCACCCCTTTTGTCAAGTACCGTCACATCTATGTCCTTGTGAGACAGTAAAGCAACAGCCGTTCTTGGATTGCACTTCATGACTGCATAATGTAGAGCGGTTTGACCATTGTTGTCTTGCTCGTTAACAAGTTTGCGAAGTAATGGTGTCTCCATAACAAATTCAACGAACTCTGCATGATCATACGATACAGCTACATGAAGCAACGTCTGACCACCTGTGTTCTTGTAAGGTGCATCGGGACAGTGTTTCAGAAGCTCTCGAGCAGCAGCAACTTGACCTCGATATGCGGCAGCAGCAAGGAGAGGATTACCCTTGCTGCATATTTCATACCCTAGAGTTGAATCATGTTCCAGCATTACTTTTAGCATGTCAATCTTGCCAAACTGTACAGCATGCCTTACTGGAGTACATATTTCCCTGCCAGATTCTCTGGCCAATTCAGGACGTTTCTCCATAATTATTCTAGCAATTTCTGTAAACAAAAGACTGTTAGCAGCGTGAAATACTATTGTAACAAATTGCATAAACTATAATTTGCCACTCTATATACTGTAAAAATCTCACCTTTATCGTCTTTTTTAACGGCAGCATGTAGACAATTGTGACCGTCTGGTCCTCCCGAATAAGCACACCCAGGATTTTGCATTAATTTGTCGCATACATGTGTAAAATTTCTCATCACGGCGAAGAACAAGGGTGAATCTTTGCACTTGCTCACAGCTTGCGACAGGGCAGGCTCTGCGGTTATCAACTCCAGTGCAAGATCCTTGTGACCGTTGCGAATAGCATGGTGCAATGCATTAAACCCATACCTGTCCTGTTGCAAGATTGCCTGCCTCAAGCCTAGCTCACGGCAGCGCCAGAGTAAGAAAGAAGCCAAAGGGAGTTGACCATTTCTCACTGCGGTGATAAGTGGCGTCTCCTCATCCAAGTTTACAATAACGAGGAGAGACTCCTTCAGAGCCACCGCATCCGTGCAAAATACCTGGTGACCATGGATGGAGGCTATGTGAAGACAAGTGTTCCCCCGCTGAGTTCTTCCGAGAAGAATGTTTTGGTCCAGTGCAGCCATGTCCTGCATTGAAGGGGAATCACCAGATGTGGCTGCTTCCAGAAGCATAGTTGCAATATTCTGTTCATGTCCTGCTCCTGCTCTTGATGTACTAGATATGTATGGCATCACCACTGTACTAGCTATGTCTGGATCATGGGAAGCCATGTCCACCATTCTCGCT
Source organism: Poa pratensis (assembly GCA_947311845.1). Taxonomy (NCBI): domain Eukaryota; kingdom Viridiplantae; phylum Streptophyta; class Magnoliopsida; order Poales; family Poaceae; genus Poa; species Poa pratensis. Next base: position 81,281,752 of record CAMZMU010000034.1, on the reverse strand, counting down.
GCATGCTCCTCTTCTTGATGAACTAGCAGTTCGCTCATATGTTGCTCTCCTGCTCCTGTTCTTGATGAACTAGCTATGTCTGACATCTCCGTCTTTCGTTTAACTTACTGCACGCGGGAAGAGAAAAATGCAATGATGAATTTGAACTAATACAGTTATGAGTAAATGTGTAGCCACTGATTATGAAGGGAAAAACACTAAACCGGTGGGTCATAGTCCTAGTTCTTCTTAAGATCAATGTACAGAAAATCCTGTAAAATCAATCAGACTGATAACTGAATTTCTACTTAGAGAAGCATAAACTCAGTGAAGTAGTAACGTACCTCACACAATAGCAGAGACTACGTAGTCGCAAGATGAAGGTAGCATCACCACTAACTTCTGTGGAAATGGCAAGTATTTAAACAAGATGAAAGTCAATGCACCACCTCAGTCAATGGATAGAGAACAAGTTAATTTATCATTTTTCATGATGAACAATTTGAATCGTTTGATAGGAAGGCGAAATGGTCTAGGATTAAGTTATGTTAGCAATACCATCTTAATCATTCATCTTTCTATATCGCAAAGTTGTTTGACCAAACGAGAGTAGTGCACCAAGTTGCGAAAATAGAAAATGTGTAGAATATATATGGAGTAGTAGGTTGGACGTCCAGAATCGAGATAAAGATAATCAGGGAATCTTAATCATTCATCTTTCTATATCGCAAAGTTGTTTGACCAAACGAGAGTAGTGCACCAAGTTGCGAAAATAGAAAATGTGTAGAATATATATGGAGTAGTAGGTTGGACGTCCAGAATCGAGATAAAGATAATCAGGGAGTTTCCCAGGAGGAGAAGGCATTGTTTGCTGGCATTTCACAAACTAAAGGTTAGAAAGCAGCTGAGCGTCTCTTATCCCTCTCTACAGTGCGGAGCAGGCGATAAGGAGGCGACTCCGTTTTCCCCACCTCGCCGCCGGCCAGGCCGGTGGTTCCCTCCCTCTCCGCCTGCCGCCTCGGCGGCGGGAGAGTGGGGGAACCCCGGTCCTGCGTTTCCGGCTAGTAGTTTGTGGATTAGGTGTGTGTGCCCTGCCGACGGCGTCGAAGACGGTGGCGATGGCGTCGGCGTGCTGGGCGAGGTCCTTCCCCTCCTTTCTCCGTTCCGGTCTCGTCGCCGGGGAGGTAGTGAAGGTTCATCGGATGCTCTTCTCCTTCTTTGCTTCTCCGGCCGGCCGTGGCGGCGAGGGGAGAAGGTGGTGGTGGAGGGCGATCCGCTTTTGGTGCTGGTGGTTCTGGGGGTCTTCTCCTTCGACGTTTCTACTCCGGCCGGCCATGGTGGCGAGGGGAGTGACGTCTGGAGGTGGTGGTCCTGGGTGGTGCGGAGGCGGCTGGAAGATGGGCGGAGGCGGGGAGCTGGTGTTGTGGCCGTGCTCGTTCATCGAGACTAGATTCCGTCGCGTGGCGGCGGATGGCTCCTGCGGTCATCTACAACATGTGGCGGTGCCTTCTTCCCGGCGCGGTACGGCGACTCCTGCATCGACTAGGAGCTTGGGGCGCGGCGTGGATCTGATTGCGGTTTCTTCAGGCGACTCAGGGTGCTCTGTGCAAATTTCTGGGTCCTTTTGTAATTTCTTTTTCTTTTGGACCTGCTTGTAATTTGTGCTGAGTTTCCTAAATATATGGGTCAGATCCTTCCTCAAAAAAAAAAAAAAAACCAAAGGTTAGAGAGTGCACCTGACTAACTTGGGTAAAGAAAGGAGATTTAGGTACAAATTTTTCACGTCCGAGGCTCCGAGCCCATGGTCGGCATAGGACTCGGCATAGGAAGAACTCCATTCTGGGTCCAAACTACAATGAGAGGACCACGCAGTGGCGTGGTGGTTGAGTGAGCAGTGGCTCACCAGCCCGTCCCGGGTTCGACTCCAGGAGGGAGCGAATTGCGGGATGTCTCACGGGGTTTTTTCAGCCAGGCACTGGCTGTTCCCAGGATCCCTACTGCCTCACGTCTGTGTGCCACAGGCGAGATCGACGTGCCCGTCGGTCACCGAAGCACTGGTCTTCGGTCAAGTCTCTCAGGACGTAGTTCTGGGTTATAGGGTGTAGGTCTAGTTTAGACACATAGGTGGAGTGTGTGCGTGTGTGTGGTGTGCGTGTGGTGTGTGTCCTGTGTGTCCGAACAGGTACTACAACTTGTAATCCCAGAGAGGCTCTCAAAAAAAAAAACTACAATTTTTTTTTTTTTTGCACAACTCCAAACTACAATTAAGGATGCCAAAGCTACTCAATCATTTCCCAGGACTTTTTGGCTCAACATAAAGGTTTTGGGAGACGGCGCCTAATTTTTTTTTGGAGGAAGGATGACGCCTAAATTGGTGGCTTCAGGATACTAGCTGCATTAGGCCTATTTCAATGCGCGTTTCTTAGCACGAAACCATAGGTAAATCGCTGACATGGCAGTCTATTTATAGAGGAGAGAGAAGGATGCTGTATGTAATCTGGAATAAGGCTCTTAGCTCGTGGATCAAAGCAAATCATTAATTTTCTTGATCTCCTGCGGCTAGTTGTACTTGTGCGGGCGACCAGGCTTGCCTATTTAGTTGCCACAAGTGGACCACAGATATCGATACGCTAGTAAAGTTTATCATTTAACTTATTACATCACGGAAGGATTCTGGGAGGATGCGTGTGGCTTTGGTTTAGTAGTTCTTGGTTGTCTTCATCTTTGAGACATTTAGTTTAACTTAAAACAACGTATCCATCGAATATCTGAATATTATGCAATTGCAATGATGGAAAGAGAAGCAACCCAACGGGGAACGCAAAAGAGAGTGGATAAAATCTGAAAACGACAATAACCTGCTCATTTCCATCTGCCTAGCTTCTTCCATATCAAGTCAAGTCAATGGACGTTTCTGCCGCAGCCAGTTGGTGTTCTATGCCAGTTGCTACTTGCTAGCACTTGGAATTGAATCGGGTATATCTAGCTAGAGGATTCTCTTCCTGAAGGTAAAAATCAGAGCGTCACAGCGCGCCACGTGGTGGCGTGGCAGAAATTAAATTTGATCACGAGCGCGTGCGCAACGTCGCGTACACGAAGCCTCCCGTAGGTCGGCGCAGACGCGTACGTCCAGCGCGCTGCCCCGCGCGTACGCCCGCCCGCGAAATTCCCCGCGGCTTGCTGGCGCCGACCGGCCGTGTACATCCACAACCAAGCCCCCTATCAATCCAAAATGAAACGAAGCCTCAATCAATCGTACATGCAGCGTTGCCTCAAAGCCCCAGGTCGGCCAGCCGGATGTACAGAAACCAGCGCACCCGATGTACAAAATCTGCTACTACGCATGGTACGATGAATTTTAAAAACTGGAATGTACAAGCAATACGGGAGTATATTATACATAACACATAGAAATACGATGTACAAAACTATACAGAATAGGGAATACAAACTAGATAGCAAAACGGTTGTATCGGCTACATAGACACATGTTGTACAACTAGATAGACACAAGTTGTACAACTATATAGACACATGTTGTACAACTAACAGGCTGTACAACTACACAGACACAAACATGTTGTACAACTAAACAAACACAGGTTGTACAGACACAGACTGTACAACTAAACAGACACAGTTTGTACAGACACATGTTGTACAACTATACATGCACAGGTTGTACAACTACGCAAACACAGTTTGTATAGATACATGTTGTACAACTACAAAGTCACAGGTTGTACAACTATACATAACCGGGAGTACAAAAAAAAAGTTCGTCGAAACCTATCAACATGAGATCTAGTTTTGAAGATCTCGACGCGAGGAGCTCAAAAGTGAAAACGGTTCGTAATTTGGATAAACGATTTTCAAGATATTTCGGTTTCAAAATTCGGATTTGAAAAATAAAAGGCAAAAAGGGAAAACCGCATGCCCACATACGTGCATGCCCTCTCTTTCTCTCTCATACTCCCGCACTTTCAATCTAATTGTGATACTTGGTAGACATGCAGACAACCAAAATTCAAACATGTGAGAAGAAGCCGACACTTGTCACGATTAGAACGATGATGGTTCCCTTTGTAAAGGAAACCCTTTTTCTAGTGATTGCCAATTGAATCACTTTTACCCCCATCTGCAACGACACCAAAGACGAAGGCAAGCAACGTGGCGGCCCAGCCCACCTAAGGAGAAACCACGCTGAGCGTTAACACCAGGTACTGACGGCAAACCCTATTTGACGACCAGTCGGAGCGCAATGCGCTCCGCGGGTGCTCCTATACAGCGCCCGTTTGCGGCACAAGACCCTCGCACCGCCTGAAGAAAACCCGAGACGGCCAGCCATGACTTGAGTGAACTGCTGATATACTGCTACGTGTCTTGGATCGTTACGTGATGCTACAGTTTTTCCTATTACCTAGCTCGCTCCCACGCGCGCTCGCGCCAGGAGACATTCACCTAGCTCGTGCCAAAAGACGTTCAGCGCGGGCATATTTCTGGTACGTTCGATATGTAATCAGACAAGATATATGAAAATAATTTTCTCAGAAGCAAAAAAATCAGGAATACATGTACACTGAAACCAAAAATACAAAAAAATATTAAACCCGAAGTAAAAAATATTCATTATGGAGTACAAAAATCTGAAAGTATAGACTTTTCTGTTCACGTTTTAAAATGTTCAAAAATCAATTTCGATCACCTGCCTTTCCTGTTCACTTCTAAAATCATTCAAAAATAGGTTTCGTTCACCGTCATTTTCAGTTCTTTTTCTAAAATTGTTCAAAAATAGTTTTCGTTCACCGATCTTTTTCTATTCACCATTAAAATCGTTCAAAAATAGTTTACGTTCACCGACATTTTTGTTCATTTTTTCAAATGGTTCATATTTTTTTTTGTTTTCCTTTTTTTGGTTGTTTCTTTTTTCTCTCTTCTTTTTTGTTTTCTTTTCAGATATTATTTTAAACTTTTATTCAAATTTTCATTTTTGAGAAATGTTCATATCTGAAAATTGTTCATATTTCAAAAATCGTTCAAAAATAATTTCCGTTCATAGAGTTTTTTCTGTTCACTTTTAAAAATTGTTCAAAAATAATTTTCTCTCATAAATGTTTTTTGGTTCGCTTTATAAAATTGTTGAAAAATTGATTTCGTTCACCGGCCTTTTTCGTTCATTTTTAAAATCGTTCAAAAATAGTTTCTGTTCACTGTCATTTTTTGTTCATTTTTTAAAATCGTTCAAAAATAGTTTTCGTTGCCTTTTCTGTTCACTTTTAAAATCGTTCAAAAATAGTTTACATTCACTGCCATTTTATGTTCATTTTTAAAATTGTTCATATTCATATTTTGAAAATGGTTCAGATTTCGAAAATTGTTCATTTTTGAAAGTGGTCCAGATTTCAAAATTGTTTATTTTTTAAAATGATTCATATTTTAAAATTGTTCATAGTTTGAAAATGTTTATTTTTTCAAATTGGTCCTGATTTCAATAATTTTCCTATTTAAAAACGTTTCGAATTTTAAAAAATATTTAAAATTACAGAACAAGATTATCTCGTATATGACCATCGAAACGAAAAAGTTACAACATGAAAGTTGTGCGAAACGTTGACATTAACCTACTCGTCAAAGAATATTTCAAACGGTCAACCGAGTGCGATAAATTTGATAAAATTTGTCTAAAAAGGTTTTGAACATTGATTCAAAATTGAGAAGTTACAATCGACGAAACTCGAAACCGAGTACTGGAATGGAACCTATCCGTTGACGCGCATAATTTTCGTGCAGGAAATAAAAAACTCGAAACCGAGTACAAGTTAAGATAGTAATTGTAGGCTTTCGAAAGAAAATGGAACTGCGCATTGTGAACGCGCGTTCATACGAACCATGCGAAAAAAATAGTCTTGTACAGACCTGATCCTGGGCGTCTGGATATTTGCAGCCATTTTTTTCAAACGTACTCGACACGTCTGTGATCCTGCTCAGAATAAATAGTCTCGTACATACGTGACCTGATAAATTGATCTATCGTCGCTGGTCGGTGGACCACCGTAAGTGACCCAAGGTGTTTGACCTGGTTCTCTTGGCGTCGCACCAGTCGCGTAAAAAAAATGTTTACGCATTATGGGCCGGCCCAATAGTGCGAAAGGGTATGCGGAGGTATATTTCCTCGGTACTGCCTACATGCAGATCATTGTATCGAATAATCCTGCTCCTCTCTACTATCTCTTCCTCCCCAAGCAAACCTCTTCTCCAAATATTACTCTGTAATTGAGGATTAAGATCCAGCTACATGTGTGTGACGCGAGGGCCGTGATCACGTAGCACTTGGTATTCAGAGCAAGGTTTAGATCAGGAATTTTTTTCTCTCTGTGTTCGATCATCTCGATTCCTGTCAGTAAATCCGAACGAGGGGTGTGAATTCCTTAGCGAATTCTCGCAAAACACCTCCGGTGTACCCTAGATCGGGAGACGGGTCTCAAGCAGGCGCAACGACGAAATCCGGCAAGCCCAACCTCACGCAGCGTGCCGACATGTCGGATGCGGCGAGCGCCGATATCCGGCAGCTACTTGCGGCCTCCGCCGAGGCCAACAGAGCGGCGGCCAAAGCAGGGGCCAGAAGTCAACGCTACCCACATCTCCGAGATCAACGAGACCCTGGAGAAGCTCTCGGTGATGCAACAGGAGGCGACTCGAGCCTCCACTCGCATGGAATCCACGCTGGGTCAGTCCAACACAGCCCTGGATTGATTTGTGTCCGATTTGAAGCTGTCGATGGATGTGGTGGCGCCGCGCATCACGGCCATGGAGAAGGCCACGCCTCCTAGCTCGACACCGATGCACGCCGATATGTGCTCGGGACAGCTTCGGCCCAACAGGCACCGCCTACAACATCGTTCCCAGGTTGTTGTTACTGGAGAGGATCAAACCTCCAATTTCACCCTGGTCAGGGGAGAGCAATCCGAAACCCAACCGCCTCATTATTCACTTTCTGGTGAAGAGGATGAATTGCATTTGGGTAACAGTGGCTTTCATCACACACGACATCAGCATGTTTCACGGCTGCCACACTCTGATTTTCCCACATTCGATGGTGATAACCCTAAATGGTGGAAAAAGAATTGTGAAAAATATTTTAAAATGTACAATGTCTAGGCACACTTATCCATTCATCAATCCATTGGATGCACTCCCCTGTTGAGGGGAGCAAATGGGATGATAGTTAGAGAAATAAAATCCAGGTGTGAGGAATTTCAAGAGGTGTTTTTTAGTTTTGAACGGCGAGAGGCTAATGGAGAAGCACATGGACTTGCTAGAATGGCTACTACTCTAGATATTGGCAGGCGTGTGTGGTTTAGCACCCCTCCTACGGGAGTGGGAATTTATGTAAACTCTCTATAAGTTGATTAATAAAGCTCGGCCATTCCTCTCAAAAAAAAGAAGGGAAACATAGTACACTAAAAATGAGGCGATGGAACTATAGTCCGCTAAAACTAACATGAAGGGAACTAGAGGGGCAGAAGGGCATGTGCTTTATGTTAGAAACATCAATTACAAAATAGTCGTACGTGCACATTGACTACTGAATGCTAATACTCAAATCATGAAGTTTTAAGATTGATGAATTTGACCATAGGTGTCTTAGCATCGAACAAAACATCGTCTTCCATTGAAATAATAAATGACTATTTATGAGCACATACAACGTTAAGTAATCAAACTTTGGAGTATGAGGCTGAATCCATCATGAACTAAGGGTGCAGTTACACGCGAAAGCCGATCACATAGTGCCCTTGCCACATCTGTTTTTCATATCTTGCAAACAAAATATTAATACACAAAGAAAATTTATTGAATATGCGGAGCGGAGTAGAATCGCACGCATCAAACTAGTTTTCCCAAAAAGTTCAAACTGATGGAGAAATGAGGGCAATCCATTTATATTTTAACACACCCCCTCACGTGTGACTCTCTGAGACCACAACATGGACCAAAAGTGTGTTGCAATTTTTATTTTATATTGCGCCAGACAGGTCTTAAACTCAAAACCTCTTGGTTCTGATACCATGTAAAACTGACACATTGAACCAGCTCACCACAAAAGATCAAGATGATGAGAAAACGAGGGAGACACATTTAAAGTAGATATTTGACACATAGGGCTAGAAATGATGAAATGGGCTAAATTAATTTTATTCGGATATGAATGCATATACTTTCACACCTACCTTTGTTTTCAAATCCAAATCCATATTTATATCTGCTAAGTAAATTTGGATACCACGCACATATGTTGTTATTAGTTCACATGTATGCATTGTCATATCATTTTTTGGATAAAAAGGTCATATGACTTTTTTTTATATAGAATTGAGCTGAGCCAAACTAGCGTGCAAGTCCCAGCAACGCTATACTTGAAATCAGAGCGAAAAAAGCTCAAAAAACTGAGCCTGGCAATGGACAAGGATATGAAAACATGACACGCAGGTGCACCTACAACCAGCGGCATCCACTACGAGTAAAAGCAACATATATGTAAAACTTTGGAGCAGCAATGAGAGAACCCTATGTTAAGAAACCAGATAACTGAGAGTAGTCCAAATCGACCATGCCATAGCCCCTAAAACATCCTAGCCAACATAGCTTGATGCGGTTTTCGTTGTTTACCCTTCTACACGTTTTCTTGTTTTCTTCCTTTTTGTCCGGTGCTCGTGTAGATCTTTTGGTATTTTACAAAGAGGAATTGAAGGCAACATTTGGCATTGCCTGCTACCGATTGGTTAGTGCCGCGTTAAACACATCTATATATAATTGTATATTCATAAAATAGGGACATGGGTTGAACGGCCCATCTGTGATGGCAACATTAAAAGAAAACAGTTCCACATCAGCAAAATGGGGAAGCAAATATGAAAATAAAAGATAGCACAAGCAAATTATGCGAGTGTAGCTCGGATATTCATAACGGTGCATGGGTCTAGATGCACCCACTATGTATTTTATTTTTAATTTTTTTTCAGAATGTCAAAAAATTCCGAAAACAAATCCGGATGCAAATTACAGCGTGATGTGTTAGCACAAAAATTGGCATGTGAAAAAACTTTTTTTGCAACCTGTACAAAAAAGACAAATTTCGGACACGTACATATACTTTTCGGTATGTCCGAATTTGTCTTTTTTACACAGGTTGCAAAAAAAAAATTTCACCATGCCAATTTTTGTGCTGAGTGCAAATATGTTGGACTACACGCAAATATTTTTTTTCGAATTTTTTGACATTCGGAATTTTTTTTTCTGGCTGCACCCGCTAGTAGCTTATCTTCTTCTCGACGAATCATCAAATCCGTCACAATCTGCATAACGTATGAACGCATGCGTCACGAATGACACGAAATCCACTGAATTAAGTCCATTGCACAAACTAAGCAGATAATACTGCACACGCTACTAGTAGAAAGAGAAAAGAGGAGAAATGACACAGCAGAGCAGCACAAGAATCACCGTAGCAAAGCACCATCGATCGTTTCGCGGCCAGTACCGGCGTGGCCGGCGCTCCCATCTATCTATCTCATCATGCCGACCGGCGTGGCCGGAGCCCCCATCACCTGCGTTCCGGAGACGCCTCGCCTCTGCCGCTCCATGTTTGCCTCCCAACCGATCCCCATGTCGAAGCCGCGGTTCTTGAGCTCGCGGTACTCCTGGCAGAGCGCGCACCACTCGCAGCACCAGTGCACGAGGAAGTCCGGGCACTCCCCCTCGTCCAGGTCGTAGTGCGCCCGCATCTTGGTCCGGTAGACGCACGAGTAGAGGCACGCCATCCCCGTCAAGGAGCAGATCACCGCGTAGATCGCTCCGCTCCCAGCACAAGCTGCAGAAATCAAATCACAGAACATCACACCCCGGTGAGCTCCATAAAACACAGGAAGAAACTCAAGAAAGGGGTGATTAAAGGAGGCTGGAAGAACTCACAGCCGGATCCTCTGTCCACGATGTCGGCGATCTGCCCGAACGTCACGCAGGGGCACAGGCACGTGATAAGACCTTCAGGAAACAGAGGAACAAACTTCAGCGACCATTGGTAGCTACTATCTATCTAGCTCTCAGCTCTGAACAAGAGGGGAAATCGATCGATTACTGGACAGAGACCAACTTACAGTTCCCGGGGTCGTCCATGCAGTGGAAGAGGCTGGTGGACCACCGCCTCAGCCCGGCGGCGGGTGCCGAGTGGTTCATCGAGTGGCTGTACGTCGGCTGCGGCCGCGCCACCGGAGCTGGAGCGCCGTTGCTGTACCTGCCGACGCTGCCGTCGTACGACTCAGGGGTGGTGGGATACATTGCTTGGAAAATACGGCCGTGCCTGGTTTATCAGTGTGCTCAAGCGAGAGACAGAACCTGATTCCTCTTTAAAGGATTCAATAATGAGTCTCTTTTCTTTATTCTTTTCCCTATTCTTTTTTTGTGCCAATCAGTAGGGCTCTGACCAGTCTTCCAAGTCAAGTACTGACGCACAGTACGTGCACCACGGTGATTTCTTGGATGCTTCGTGCTTGAGGGGATTGGCTGACGTAACAGCGGGTGATTTTGGGTCACGGACATGTGGGCCTCGACTTGGAGGTCCCACAGTCAGCGACCCAAATAGACCAAACTGCCATGGTATGTGTAAAAGATGCCACCCTGTGCAATTTGTACCTACTCGATCTTGCCATGAACGAAGGAAGTGTGTGTGTGTATTTCCTAAATTTCATTGAACATGATTAGAGAAAGTATTTTATGTTTGCAGGGGAAGAAGATGGGTAGTACTTTCTGAGCAGCATGGCCTTCCACTTCATCTAGGCGGAACCACATTTCTCTCGAAGCGCTGTAGGCCAAACTTTTATTAAGACAGGAGAAAGAGGTACGGGAAAAAATCCAGGGGCAAAAGTATATAACCATTTTCCTTATGCCAAGTCATGGTCTTTCTAGCCAACTTGAGAAAAAAAACATGAGAAAATGTCTTAATCTTGCTATCATATACTTTTCCTATGCATGGTTGACTACTTGCCAACTAGCTTGTCGACGAACCATGCAACAACAGTTGCTATCTTGGGGCTAACTGTCGTTAAACACTAAATTGGCATCATACATGTGTGTTGCTATGGAGATAATATCACCAATGAAGAACTCATACGTATCAACGTGGATCACTTCAATGACGTGGTTGACGGCGATCTCGTGCGCGTCATCCACGGCCATGGTGACCTCGCACTCTACCATGGCCATGTCAAAACCTTGTGCATGCCAGTTGACGGTGTCCCAAATTAAGGTTATATTTTAGTTAGAGCAAATTGCACAAACACATAACTATTCGGGTTATCGTAACAACAACGTGACTATTTGGGATCAATAATTAAAACAACACCTATTGGCATGTAGTAACAAAAACCATCAATCATTATGACATGTGGGACCACCTAGGAGTCCACGTCGAAGACAGGTCTTGGACCTCACCACCTTGTTTTCTTTCTCACTAATAATAAACCCCCTTGTTTTCTATATTATCTTCTCTTCTCCTTGCACCTCTTCTGTTTCACTCATTGCCTTCATAGGCGGCCGTCCCCATACCTGTTGTCGGCGGAGTAGACAGTAGGAGTTCCGTCCATGTACGAACATGTGTTACCGTCCACGCCCACGCATGTACCTGCTCGATCTTGCCAAGACGGACGAAAATGTGTCTATTCGTAAATTTTATTGAGCACACATTAGATAGTTTTTTTGTTTGTGGGGAAGAACATGAGTAGTACTTTGTGAGCATCATGGCATTTTCACTACATCTATGGAAGGATAGATTATAGAACCATCTTTCTCTTGAAGGGGGGTAGGCCAAAACTTTTTTATTAAGATAGGAGAAAGAGGTACTGAGAGATCTCCAGGCAAAGGTATATAACCATTTTATTATGCCAAGTCACGGTCTTTCTAACCAACTTGCAAGAAAAAAAAACAAGAGAAAAAAGAGTCTTAGCTTTGCTATCATATACTTTTCCTATCCATGCACGGTTGGCTACTGTCCAACTTGTAGACGAACCACGCAACAACAGTTGCTATCTTGGGGCTAACCGTCGTTAAACATTAAATAAGGGGTTAGGTTTCAAAATTATCGAAGTCTAATCAAACGAGGTGACAGCAAAGTAGTCGTATTGGAGTATGCGGATGGATATAGTTTTCTTTTCTGACCATTGGTTTGCGCTGCTTGTCTTGAAGACAGCTACTCCGTCACATGCAAAACCTTGGGATGTTAAACAATCAATAATAGTCCACTTCTTCTGATCTTGGTTAGGTTAACAACACCTAGCTGTATTTCATTTTCTGTTATGTACAGAAGCAGTGTAAGATGGGATACTTATGGAAACATGGCAACATGGCAGTGTCAACTTTGGATTTGCTGAAGCCAATTTTTTCCTACGTATTTGCTGAAGCTATCGGCTGACGCTTACGGCTTTCGTAATAGATAAGTGTTGACCGTGTATTTGTTGCTTCTCGGAAGGAAACTTCCAATATCAATTCATGAACAAGACCCTTCTTATCGTCTAGTAGACTAGAAGCAGAGAACAAGAGTTTTTTTTTGACATCCACAAAGAATGGTGGTTTAGTTGGTTACGACTTACAGTTTGATCATATACCCGCACCCTACAGTCGTCATTGCTCCATGAGTCCAATATTACTGCTAGGTGGACCAACCTTTATTTGTTTTGTTTTGCTACGTGGACCAAGGGATCGGGCATAAATCAATATAACAAGTTTTCAGTGAATGTCACGGTCACTAAATTTGGACGGGTGTGCTTATTTTGGACTCCACTCTAAAAACATCCATTTTGCTCCCTGAGCTCTGACTTGTGCGCAGGGCAAAAAATCACGATTTGCTGGCAAATCTCTGGCCACACGTACAAGAAACTACATGTTTGCCGTCTCGCCGTGTCAAAATCAAGCAACTAACAATCGGGACAGTTTGCTCGGCAAATATATTGCGAACTGTTTTTCTTTTCTTTTCTTTTCCGAGCACTTGGTAAACATGAAGTGCACGGCTCGACACTCGGTTTACTGTGCCACTCGGCAAAAAGGAGATGGAGGGCGCCACTTTGCTGAGTGTCACTGATAACCCTCAGACATAGGATATTGTTACATAACACCTATCGGTGTGTAAGTAAGGGTATCGAACAAAATGAGTAATAAATTAAAACTATTTATTCTCTTAAACTTAGGTGTCTCAATTATAGTTTTATATGCACTAAATAAATTAAAGGAACAAAGATGGTTATTGGTGAGTTCTAAAACATCAAGTGATCGAACAAGTGAAGCAAAGTGAACAGAGCAATGTAAACAAGATTTTGTAAGAGAGATCAATCAATGGTTAAAATGCACACACATTGTGATAAGAGGGGCACTGCAACAATTCATGTCATGACGATTAATACACAAATGTGGCAACAAATTTAAAGTTCTAGAACTAAAGATATATGTAGGGATGTGTTCCACATTTAGTTGTATCCATTTCAACATGTATTTCTATATAAAAAGTAATTATTACTTCGGAAATTCAAAAGTTCACTTTTCCGTTATCCTTTTTAATTATTTTCAAGGATACGTGGACAATTTCAAAACTTCAGAAACTTCCAAATATATTTCACACATATTTGGACTATTTCAGTTTTATTTTAGTCGATTACGATTTAAGAACGACATGTTAAAAGGTTTAACAAGTTTATTAATGTCTCATATAATTTTGAAGATTTGTAAGAGGAATAGTCAAAACATGATGAAACTCTTTATATGTGTGATACTTTTATGAAATATATGTGGCATCACAAGAAAACACAATGAGATATGCATGAATCCTCTATTGTAATTAAGCATATGTCCTATCGACACTAGTAGGAAAAGGCCTTTTAGTGGCGCACCAAAAAGCCTTTTTGTGGCGCATGGTGGGTGCGCCACTAAATCCTCGCCACAAAAATATTATTTCTGTGGCGCACCCAACCATGCGCTACAAAAAGTTCAAATTTCTGTGGCGCACGGTGTGTGGCGCACCTCACACCGTGCGCCACAGAAATATTTCTGTGGCGCACCCCACACCGTGCGCCACAAAATTATTTTTTGAATTTCAAAAAAAAGGGCGGCCAGATCTAGATCTGGATCTAGATCTGGCCGCCGGAATTTCGCCGGAATTTTGTTGGAGCTCGCCGGAGGCCGTGTTGCCCGTGGCCACGGCCGTAGGTGGCTTGGCCGTAGGTGGGAGTCGCGGGAGGTGGGTGGGTGGAGGATGGGGGTCGCCGGAGTGAAGGAGGAGGTCGCTGGAGGTCGCCGGAGTTGGAGAAGGATGTCACCGGAGGAGGTCGCCGGGGTGGAGGAGGAGGTCGCCGGGGGGGGGGGGGGGGTCGCCGGGGTGGTGGAGGAGGTCGCCGGAGATGGAGGTGGAGGTGAAGGAGGAGGAGGAGAGAAGAAGTGGAGGAGAGTAGAGTAGAGGAGAGGAGAAGGAGGATGGAGGAGAAGTGGAGTAGAAGGAGAAGGAGTGGAGAGGAGGATGGAGGAGAAGTGGAGAGGAGGATGAAGGAGAAGTGGAGAGGAAGTGGAGGAGTAGGAGAGAGGAGAGAAAGAGAGGGAGAGGAAGTGGAGGAGTAGGAGAGGCGGGATTCGAATTTTGAATCCTGCCCAACAATTCTGTGGCACACCTGCCACCGTGCGCCACAGAATTTTTTTCCCAATTTTTTTTTTATTTTTTTGATTTTGTAGATAAAAATCTTCTGTTTGAAATAACTTTTTACTCTTTTGGAATTTGCCGATTCTGAGAAAAATTCACCGGGTAAACCCAGGTGAAATCGAGCTCCTTTTTTCTCACGATTTTATTGGTATATTAAACGTATTTTTTCGACATCGTATGCAAAAGTTATGGCCGGTCAAACTTTTGTTTTCTGTTTTTTGCAGAAAAGGTCAAAATTCATATTTCAAAATTTCTATACCAAATAGACACTAAAAGCTAACTACATGTCAAAGGATTTTATTTTTTGAAGATTTTATCATTTTCTTTTCTTGTTTGCAAAACTGAAAAGGCGATCCACGCGCGGGGGGGGGGGGGGGGGGGGGGGGGTAGGCATGCGTGAGAGGAAAAAAAATTCTGTGGCGCACCCACCTCCATGCGCCACAGAAATATCGCCTGTAGGTGGGTGCGCCACAGAAAGTCATATTTTTGTGGCGCACCTGGTCATGTGCGCCACAGAAATGTCACTTTCTGTGGCGCATGGGTAGTGTGCGCCACAGTGATTTCTGTGGCGCACACTACCCATGCGCCACAGAAAGTGACATTTCTGTGGCGCATGTGGTTTTCGTGCGCCACAAAATTGCAAAATTCTGTGGCGCACTCAAAACAATGCGCCACAGAAATATTTTTTGTGGCGCATGGCTATTTGGTGCGCCACAAAATGTGTTTCCACAGAAAGGCACTTCCCTACTAGTGCGATATTAAACCAGTCAAATGTGATAGTTTAGATTAATTGAAATCTCGTTATAGTTTCAAAATTTGCATTTCAAACTTTCTAAGATGCGTACAAGATTGAGCTTGTTTTGAATATTTCGTCACGAGTAACCCAAATATTAGAAAATTAAAAAAATCGTATCTTTGGTTCAAAAGATAAGAATGATACAAAACTGAGAATCAACTAAAACTGATGAGTGGGTGAACATCAATATTTCACTTTTCAATGCAGACATACCCGCCATTTATACTTACATGTGGGGCACGAACCAGCTATAAGCACATGTCATAAAGTGCAAACGTAGGTAGATACATTGGTCGAGAGAGAAGGTGGTTGGTGGTATTTAATACTCCCTCTATTTCTTGATGTAAGGTGTCTACGGTTTTGGCACGAATATTAAGACGTCCGTATTTGACATGCGGTGGACTCATTTTTAATGGAAAAAATCGAGAGATTGGAGTCCCTAATAACCACAAATTGAAAACAATCCGTCACATCACTCCGTTCCTGATTCTTATTCATTTGTGGATGGGTAAAAGTGTCCATATATCGCAATATATCCTATATTTCAAAAAAAATCTCAAAAACTTAGGCACCTTACGTAAAGTAACGGAGGGAGTAGGTACCACATACACCTGCGAAATATTTTAGACCCAAATGGGAATGTCAAGTATCCTGAAATGTAGCATGAACCACAAAGAGTTATCAATGGCCGATGCATGTCCGGTAAGCTGCAGAGCCGTTAGAAAATTCATGTTCCCTGTTGATCCCACGAATGTCAAATCTGCCAGCAAATCGTGAGCTCGACCAAAGTAAAGCACCAACAAGAGTTTAGAAAGCCGTGTCCTACCGTCCAAGGTCAAGGACCATGGCTGTAATTTTCTCTTTTTATCCAATATAATTGGGATGAAAACGGAAAAGACTGAGTACTGCCACATTTGTTTCGTATTTTTTCAAGAAGCAGAAACAAAGAAAGAAACGGTATAAATGAATACAAAATCAGATGTTGTTAAAAAGAGAAACAAATAGAATACGGTAGATACGAAAGCGGAGAATGGATGGGCAACACGGCGTTGTGGTGTCTTTAACCCTACGTTGCGCAGCTGCGACTACTCTATTAGGGAAGAGTGATGAATGGATGGGCATGTTTCATAGAGATTGACAATCGATTGTAGACAAACACGTTAAAACACAAAGTTTTATACTGTTCAGTTGAAAAACGCTGTTGCTTTGCCACTTGCCTTTCTACGTACACCCTCCGATCCATAATAAGTGCCGTGGTTTTGAACTAACACGGTAACACCAGTTTTAAACTGCGGCACTTATATTTTGGATAGAGGGAGTAAAAGTTTTCGTTCCGCATAATTCTATTTTCTTTCTATTTCCATTTTTCACAGCAAAGTTGGAAACTTTTCGCACAGTCTTCATCCCTACAGTATAAGATAGATCACTGCATGCGTCCGCAGGAAGCCTATCAGAAGGCTACCGTTAAAGGCGAAGGCATCCGATTCTCGGTGACTTCGTCCATGCATCCACGAGGATGCTACCATGTTCTTCTTTCAAGCATCGAATCTCATATATAGCTGCCTGTCGAAAAAGCAAGCGATCTGCGCTGATTAGTCCGTTCTGCCTCGCCTAACAACACACCGGAATTCTCACGAAACGTGCGGCAACCGAAAGTGTAAATGGATAACGGAGATATATAGAGATCGGTATCAGCTGCAGACATGGAGAAACAAACACGCACGCACAGATACGTACGTACAGTGAAAAAGCAAGCAGTTGGCCAAGAAGAAAGAGAGATCGAGCATGGCGTTCATGAGGTACAACTACAGGGCGCTGCCGCAGGGGGGTGCGACGGTGGAGGAGTTCAGGGCGTGGCTGGCGCAGTTCGACGAGGACGGCGACGGGCGGATCAGCCGGGAGGAGCTGCGGGAGGCGCTGCGCAGCCTGGACGTGTGGTTCGCGTGGTGGAAGGCGCGGGAGGCGCTACGGGACGCCGACGCCAACCGCAACGGCCTCGTCGACGGTGACGAGATGGGCAGGCTCTACGCCTTCGCGCGCAGGAACCTCCACCTCAAGTTGGGCGACCTGCAGGAAGCCCAGCTTACTAGCTTCTGAATTTCCTTCTCATCGATCCGTCCATCGATCTCCTACTGTTGGTTAGCTGGTTTGGCCGTGCAGTTGATTGATCTACCTGATTCTGATTGATTAGTTAGGTTGTAAATTATATAAAGTCGGTTTGTATTGTTTGTACTAGCTCTGGGCGAGTTTTTTAGTTCTTAACTGAAGGGTCTCTGAAAAATTAATAAGTATCTTCAGAAAATCAGAACATATGATTCCTCCACATCCAAACAGGAAAACGTGGTCTGTATGTGGATGATAATAATGTTTGGAGACATTGTCCGACCGTTGCTACGTTGTTTTCTGCTGGAATCCCTATCCTGCCACTGCACCTAGATAACATTTTTTTAGGAACCGATTTGGCTTTTATTGATCAAAGAACAAATTATACTGGACCGAAAAAAATCTGAAATGTACACCAACAACAAACAGTCCAATAAAACACAAAGTTACATCAAAGTCATTCAAAGTTGTCAACTCTAACTCCATTGTGTCTCAATTTTTCCGATTGTTATATGATGGAAAATGCATAATACCAAATATGAACAAGTTGAAACAATCTCAAGGATGTTAAAGGTCCGTACCTAGACCGTGTTCGGCAACGAATTCACGGGTGGAGCTAGACCCCTGGATCTGAGGCAATACTACCTACAATTTGTGGAGCGGGGTTTTCGATGATCCTAGGAGCTAAAAAACCCGAAGTTTGAGCTATTTACAGGAAAAGTCACCGCTAAGTGAATACATGTTCACGAGTTGCCCATCAAGCTGACATGTAGTTTGAGGCAACTCTAACACCCTCGAGCTACCCAGACACCGCGAATCGAGCGTCGTGTCGAGCGACCCCGCGTTGCACGATTCATGTGATGCCACCATTCTTTCCCCGCCTCCACCCTACTTCCCCACCACCATTGTGAATCCACCGTAGCTGCCCAAATCCCTACCTGGCGGTTATCTAATACGTCTGATAACGTTGTTGGGAACCTCCAAGTAGAAGGGATAATGTAGACAACAACAAAGAATTTTTCTCGATTGAGAATCAAGGTTTGCCAACCCAGTAAGAATATTAAGTCTTCAACAAATTAGCAAAACCTGTACACAAAACACTGAACCAACTATTTTACACGAAGGTTGTCAACCTTCCCGTCTCGTAAAAAAAAAGATGAACGTGTAATGTGGAAATATGGAATTAAAACAACAAAAGTAAAAACGGATCAACGATCTAGAGATGGTGAAAAGCAAGTAAACGAGATTGTAAACAGTATAAAAAGATGGATCGGCAGCCATACTTCACTAGAGGTATCTCTCATGAAAATAAACCATTTTTTGGTAAACAAATTACAGATGGGCAATTGACATAATTCTAAACAAGAAGTTATGATATAAGAAAGTTCATGGCAATATTCATGCAAGCATCACGTCAAACATATATAGACCGCCACCCCGACATCATCTATAACTAATACTCCACTTCGAGACCGCTTCTATGCTTGCATCTCTAGCTATTAAGTTGTATTGTCTTAAACTCAGTGATGTGAACAGTCACATGATCAAACGAACAATAGAAAGGTGATTGGTGATACATCAACCATTATTTTATCCTTAGTATCAACGACACAATACCCCTCTTGCACGTTTTTGTCACTCAAGCACAGAGAAAGTAAAGTTGAACCCACTATCGAACATATACACCTCTTGGAGATTTACACATAAATTTGGCTAGAGTGTACACATAAATCATAGAGCATGTATGAAGAATAAATAAGTAATTCAAGATAGCAAAATAGCATCATATATATATATAATGCACGATCTGATCATAACTTCACAATTCATCATATCTCGGCATACACAATAGCAATATCAATTACCTCATATGAAGCTCGATCATGTTAGGCAGCTCATGAGAACTTTGTATTAAGAAACTTGGAGGAGAGATAACCATCTAGCTACTGATGTAAACTTGTAGTCCATGAATGAAGTACTCACGCATCATCATGGAGGTGACAGTGGTTGTGTACATGGTTCCGGTGATGAATTCCCTCCGACGGATTACCGGAAAAGGGTTCCATATCCAGAATCGCGACGGCGGCTACTCTCTATCGCATTTTTCTGAAGCGTCTCCTCCTCCACTCTTCGATTTTCTGGGACAATATATATGCGAAAGGACGACGCGAGGGGGTACAGGAGGCGGTGGAGCGGCCAAGGGGTTGGTTGTGCCGGCCCCCGGTGTTGCCACATGGCAGCTCTTTAGCTCTCTGTCTTTGTGTCGAATAGTTATGTTGATTTCCCTAATTTTGCTGAATTTTCCATATATTTTCCTGAGTGTGAACCGCGATGCAAAATAGGTAGAAAATAGCAATTGGAACTTGGCATTGGGTAATAGGTTAGTCCAAAACGTTGTATCAATGATATAAATCATGTATCAATGATATAATAATTGTAGGGTTACAAGCATGGAAAAATCGCCTTAAATGAACAATCTAGATCTATTTGTGAATGTACAAACAAAAGAACATATCTGGTTGAAATCTAGATTCATACCAACACCGTGTAGCGGAAAATATAAATTGATGAAGCCCATAGAAAATCCTCATGGCTATTCCTAGCGATGAGGATGTCGTCGATTCCCGCATCCCGTTCTCTAGCATCAGTGTCCCGCTCGAATATGATCAAAGGTATGATTCCGCATAGGGTTCACACGTGTATATCTCCTCCAGTCTAGTAGAAATTTGGCGTACAGAACTAAGTACCTACTGGTGTATGGAAGGAGGAGATCAAACACATGGGAGAGAGAGAACATAACTAAATGAGAGTACACCTCAAAACCCATAGATCAACTTGTGTGTCAAGAGGAGGGAGCTCCTCTCTTTATAAAGGAGGGAGGGGGTAGGTAGAGCTTGGGGAAGGGGTTTCCCCTCCTTGGCCACAACCCCCAAGTAGGGCCTACCCCTAGGGGGGAGGGAGCATCCCCCCAACCCTAGTCACCCTAGGTTTATTTCCCCCCAAGCAAAGGTGGGCGCCTCCTTTTATTGGGCCTTCTGACCCATGTGGCTGCCCCCACTTGGGTTGAACCAAGTGGGCAGCCTACGAGACTCCCCAAAATATTCTAGAACCTTCTAGAAGTTTCTAAAGCCTTACAGGACCTTCCAATGCAATCTAGGTTCATCGGAACCTTCCCGGGACTATGGAACTCTTCCGATTTCCTCTCCAAATATTTTAATATCAATAGAAACTATTTCTATGACTCCGGGACATCTCATGCATGTCTACTTATTTTATTCCTGGAACACTTTTGAAATCTCTCCGAATTATTTCGATCACTTCGGAAGTATTGCAGTGACACTCTCTCTTGTTCCAAACCTTCAACATACACAACTGACTCAAATAGACTTAAGCATGTGACCCTACAGGTTCGATAACATATGGGCATGACCTAGAACACTTTTCGGTCAATACCCAATAGCGGGGCCATGGATGTCCATATTGATTCCCAATTTTATACAAATGAGTTTGAGTGAGCCTGCTGGTTCCCGCGCGTGGTTCCCATTGCTTCGCGATACTAAAAAAACCGAGACGAGACATTCCCATATCTATGTAAAGCAACTCTTGATCACTATATCTTATTAACCTTGTTACCGGTTTGATTACTTTCTT
Organism: Poa pratensis; assembly: GCA_947311845.1. Lineage (NCBI taxonomy): Eukaryota > Viridiplantae > Streptophyta > Magnoliopsida > Poales > Poaceae > Poa > Poa pratensis. The sequence goes on along the minus strand of CAMZMU010000034.1, from coordinate 81,260,489 downwards.
CGTTCATGTATTCCGGTATCCCCATGATTTACATCATGCCGTATCTGCGCATGATGATGGATACCATCATACCGAGTGGGCCCAGGCCGGTTGCATCTCTTCATCTCCGGAGGAACAATTCCTAGTCTCAGATCGTTAAGTCCAATGCACTTTTTATGTGCTACTCAGAAGCTATCGTTATGATCACCCTTTTACGGTGTGACGTTAAACAGAACCAAAGTAACCTTTCAAACATGCATGGACGTAACACGCTCATGGTCAAAAGGTATGTAACTATGTAAGTATGTTAAACTTTTTTATATTACCAATAACACTGTGACGATAAGATCTCGTAGTATATCAATAAGTTAGGTCTGCCCAGCCAAAACTGTTCCGCCAACAATGTGCTCCCATTGTTGTCGGCATACATCATACTCATGACCAGGAAAACATGGCCATCATACAACCAATGAATTAGTCTTTAGAGGCGAGAATAGGACTTTACTTGGTGTATATATTTCCACACGGGTGTATGGATTTTTCTCTGAATTTAATTTAGAAATCACAACAGTTATAGCATGAAATATAAATATTAATTATGAAACAAATATTATTATTAATAATAATTACCTCTAGGACATATCTCTTTGAATAATAGCATGAATCAATCAATTTTTTAGATACGTTTGAAACGTATCAATATCCACAAGTTTAATTATTGCTCGTCCCCGAGTAGGTAGATGATTATGAATCAATACTTTGGAGACATGAAATTGTACATAAGCTTTAGAAGAGGACAGTAAATTATGTCTCAAATGTAAGAATATCAATCCCTTTTCCAAAGTATGAAGAAAATCTTATGTTGGCAGAAGTTTAGAGAAGGTTAAGTGAATCTAAACATACCCTTTTTCGCGTCAACTATTTCGATATAAACACAACTATTAAGCGTGGGCCTTGGTCTTAACAGCATGAGGTTATGGCTAAAAGAACTTTAGTGGGGGTTTAGAAAAACAATGGAAGACATTTTTAAACAGTTGAAAGTGATCATTAGACAAGAGAAAGTCTTATAATCTAAACTGTGAGAGTGATTTTCACACAACTGATGCACTAGATCTACAAATGTATACAAACTCTCCCATGAAAACTAGTGGGGTGTGCATTAACTTACTTGCTCATGAATAGCTAAAGCATTTGATAAAACTCATCATTGGAACGCCCAAATCCGCCAGGTACACAAACTAAAATCTCTCTTTGCTCCCGCCATTTTTTTACGAATGCAAACAACGTCGGCTTTCACTGATTAAAAAGAGGAGGAAAAGGTACATATTACATAGGGAGGAAACTGTAGGTTGGTAAAGTGAGTGGAGATTTGGTGCTCCCGAGTTCGAGTGATCCGCCTTTCTCAAAATATTAGAAAATATTTTAAAAAGTTTTAAACAAATCTGAAACAAAATCATGCATGTTCTCAATAATATATTCTACAAGCGTGTAGAATCTCAATACAAAATACTTCACGGTTTGAACTCCACAAAAATGACAAATGTATAGATCTAAGTATAGTGTACAATATGTAGTTTAATTTTTTTAACTTTTGTCTTTTTTGTCTAGCTCAAAACATATTGTATTTTGCAAGTTTGTAGGATATATAATTGAAAACATGTTTGATTTTTTTCAGATTTTTTTTTAAACTTTTCAATATACTTTTTAATTTTTTGAAAATGGCGAGATCACTGGATCCCGGGAGCCAAAATGGTAAAGCAAGGTAAGAAACAGCTATATACTCCGTACAATACAACCACTGCTGCCAAATGACTAAAGGAGCCAGGACAAGCTAATCAGGTTTGCGTGGTCTGTGTGCAATGGCGCGCACAGAGACAAGGTCAGCAGCACACCAGTCCACAGCTGTGGCAACGATCTTGTCATAAGTTTGTTGAGCTGAACATGCCTGGTCACTGAAGATCCTCTCATTTCGTTCTTTTCACAGCTCCCACCACACAATTCAAGAGCAACAGTCGAGTTCCATCGGGTACGATCTTGTTTAGACAGCCGCAAGGCTAGCATATTCCACCAATCTAAGAGTTAATTGCTTTTCATTCAGCAGTAGGCGGAGTGAAGTCAATCGGCCGAACACCAAACTCCAAACCTGACCAACATACGGACAGCTTAGAAGCAGATGATTAACAGTGTCAGGCTGGGTGAGACACAGTGGGCAAAGTGGGTTATTTGGCCACCCTCGTTTCTGGAGGTTATCAGCAGTAAGACATCGTCCGAGTACAGCCAGCCACGAGAAGAATTGACATTGGTGGGTTATCCCGCCATTATTTCTCGAGAGTGGATTCCTAGGGGTGGAGGAAACGTCGGAAACGGAAACGAAGACGTGTTCGTGAAGTACTCGGAGCACGGCCGTGAGCATATATTTAGCCCTCCCAATCTAATCTAGTCGACGAAGTAATGAAGTATACACTCGTACAGGCGACGCGAGGATCCTGAAGGAAATTGATGATGGCGGCGGCCCTTCGATATTCGGCGAGAAAGATTTGCGGCCACGCGCTGCAGCGACTAAATGCGTCGGTGGTTGTTCAAGAGGAGCAACGGCGGCTCTTGCCGAGGCTCATCCACAGCGGCAGGCCGGCCTCTTATCCTCGCTCGTCTCACTTCTCCGCCTCCGGTGCTGCCCAGCCATGAGTCAGCAACACAAAGGTACGTTACGACTTAGGGCCTGTTTGTTTCAGCTTATATAATCTATAATCTGGACTTTTGGAATAAGCTGGAATAAGCATCTCTTGGCCAGCTTATTGGATTATCATAATCTGGCCTCCAGATTATATAATCTGGACCTATAAGCTGGACCTGTTTGGCAACCATCCAGATTATATAATCCAGATTATATAATCTGCTGGATTATAAGCTGAAACAAACAGGCCCTTACGCGCAGCGATGACCATAGTATCAATTCTTCCTTGATCTTTCTGTAACCAGCAAGAAAATAAGATATAACCATTGGATTAAGCTAGCTAGTTTTTCAGTTTCACAATCCATAATTAAAGCCATAAACACGATTCCTAAGCAAGATTGCCAAATAGGCGCTTGGCAAGCTAATGACATTGAACCAAGAAGCCTCAGTGATCCTATCCTCCAAAACATTGTCAGCAAAAAGGCATGAATTTTCTAATGGAGATCGTAGTCCAGTTATCCAGTGTTTAACAAGACAAACTCATTGGGTTTCTGCAAACGCTACTGCAGGGCCTAACCATCGACAAGGAAAAATACACTGCCGATCGTTTGGGGCAAATCCAGAAGAAGAAAGAGGACCTATACAGTCTGATTGCTGAGTGTGAACAAGACAACATGATGGTCAGAATAGGCCGACAAAATGGTCAACTACTGGAGCTTCTTTCTGTGCAAGTTGACCCTAAATCCAGTGACGTCCGCTGGTATAGCCTCTTAACAATTACAAATTATATACTCTTATTTTCTTTTCTTTATTTTACTTTACAGTGTTATTTATATATTGTTTACCTGTAGGCGCTCGTATCAACGAGGAAAAATCCTCAGTGACTGCCTGAGGTATGCAGGGGCCTTTTTTATTGGTCAGACAATTGTGGGTATTTTTGTTGATGCAGATGCAAAAGAAGAAGAAGAAGGAAATAGTACGGGAGGGAACAACCTAAGAGCTAACACTTCAGTATGATGTCATTGTTTGTGCTCTATTTGATGGCTTCGTAACACCCAGCTGTTTGTGATCTTGCTGAACTACTGAATTATCTCGCTTTGTAATACCCTGCACACAATCTACTACTAATGTAGTAAGTGTCAATGTGTCATGATGAAGTACATCGAACTCTGGTGTATGTGTGTATGTGTTTACTAAAGGGGGGCATTTCTGAATGCCCTCTTGCTTAAGGCAAGTTGTATGTTTATTTCTATAGGCATCTTTGAGGACAACTGAATAGTTAGCTGTGTTGACGTTGAGTCACTCTTAGGAAAATAGATTCAGTGTACGAAGCGTTACGTACGTACGGGGCGTAGCTCCCAGCTCCCAGGCGGCGATTAGGTCAGCCTCTCGTCGGCGCCGCCGTTGATCTCCCCCGCCTCTGCGGCCTTCGGGCCTTGGAGGCGTGGTGGATCTCGGCCCTCGTTTTCTGGTATTTTTGTCAAGGTTTGTTGGGGCGTCGTTCTGATGGCGGCGGCAGCGTCTCTTTCAATAAGGTCTCCCCGGCTTCAACCCCATCTCGGCGGTGACGTCGAGAAGCTTGTGGGAGTGGTGTGTTTCTCAAGGGCTTTTTCTGGCGGTGACGATCTCCGGATAGTCGTGGAGCTTCATCGGCGGTTCATCCTTCTTCTTCGGCACCGGGACGGATGCGGTCTTCTTGACCCGTTTGGCGACTTCCCGTCCGCAACCAAAAACGTCAGGCCGACTCAGGGAGGAGCGGCAGCGGCAGCCGCGGCGCGCCGTCGACACGGTCTGGAGGTTGAAGACGAAGGGCATCTCAAGGATCTCATTGTAATTTTCGTTTTTGTTGAGATGTTTTGTACGGTTCGATGTTTCTTTTAATACCAGGGTCCTTTTCGCAAAAAAAAAAGAAAGACGTTGAGTCACTCTTATCTGAATTCTGTTCTTTGTTGACTGGTTCGTAGCACCTGGTGCTATGCCCGGAACAGAGCTTTTTGTGTATATGGTTCATCAGTACGGTTTCTGGGTAGACCAGTGCAGTAATTTGTAATGTAGCGTTTTTAGGAAGTTCACTATAGACAACCTGATCCTATGATCTTCTTTGAGCATGGTACACGCAAAGTGCGTTGTAAATTCAGAGCTGGTTATGAGTGGCTTGGCTTGCGTTGTGCAAAGGCTTCGTAAGAGATTCAACATTCGTAAGAGATTCAGCTTCCTCTGTTACTGAACTTAAGTGCACAGTAGTTAACCGAGCAGTTTACAAAATACTACACCTCTGCGCATGCGCATGTCGTGCTGGTTCCCTAGTCGTTAACAGGTTAGAATTTGTATCCCATGACGGGAAATAAGAGCCAACCCCTTATGGCAAAGCATAAGGCCTTGTTTTTTTTCCCGGGTGCATATGGCCTTGTTTAATTCTGGTGTATTTGGAGTGTATTTTAGGCAATGTTCAAGATATCGCTTATTGTTTACTGCTCGGTTGACATCAGATTAGAGATTAATCGCTTATCGGCCGATTAATCGATTTTATCGGTTGCCTATTTATCGGCTAGTTTTTTTTTTATATGTCAACTTCCAGCACTAAAAATTCTAAAATATGCTTTGCAAAAATCACATTTGAGTATTGCATATAAGTGCTACATTGATTCCTTTCTTTTGAATCAACAAAATGGCCAAAATTTGAGCAATTGTAAAGTTTTACAAAACTATCGTCCGATAAATCGGCTGTCAGGCCGATAAATCGCCGATAAGTGGCAAAAATCGGCTGAAAATCGGCTATCAGACCGAAAAATCGGCCCCAGCGATAAACTCGGCCGATATGCTATAATCTTGGTCACCCCATGATCCACGATAAATCGCCCGATTAATCGGCATATCGGCCGATTTTTTGAACATTGATTTTAGGCAACGTTTGGGATATCAATTCTCGTTAATTTATCGGCCGACCTAACATAAGAGATAAATCTGTTTATCGCCGATTTATCGGTTGACTATTTATCGGCTAGGTTTTTAAAAATCTCACAATTTCGTATCATCAGCGTGGCAAACTCTGTAAGCCGTCATCTGTATTCCTCTTAAGCAACATGAGATGTACATGAAGTAGCCATCAACGCAAATAGAAGGCATCAAGACTATAAAAAATGAACCAAATTAAAAGTTCGGAGCTAAATTCACGTTTACCCGTGAATATCGGCGAAATATGGCGAACATCGACGATGTATCCGTATGACAACCAATATATCGGTCGAGCCGGTAAACGCCGGCGGTATTCACTTGTCTTATCGTTTTGATCCCGAGATTGGAGGGGATTATCACAGATCCCATACGATTCCCAGTAGTCTGTTTGCTAATCCAGTTTTCGAAGGTTTTGGAAGGGATAATCCCTATATATCCCCACCAACCACCTCATTTTTGCGTAGATTAAAAACTCTACACCATGCTAGTATATTGTGGGAAAAAATATTTGTGGGTATTTGTAGAAATTAGGTGAAAGCAAGAATTTCATCAAATCCACTCACATCACCAATCTCCTTGGGATGAAAATACACTCCGTACTAAACAGGTCCTTAATGTGGATCAGAGCTGTTCGACGAGTTTGGGCCTGCAATATGGGCTTAGCCGCTTAGAAACAGACCCGTCCAGCCCATTCACCTGATCACCTCTCTGTTTCTCTTTACCCCGGATCTTCTCCGGCACGCTTCTTCCCCAACCAGACCGCCAAAACATTTCGCAGCGCCTCCAAACCCCGCCTCCCCGTTCCTAAAGATTACCCCAAATCCCAAACAACCGAACCGAAAAATCACGATTCCACACCCATTTCGAACTGCTCCACTCGCCGGAGGCGGGGCGATGCCGTCGAGGAGCAAGTGCGGCCGCCGTGGCAGCGATTCCGACGAGGAGGAGGAGGTGGTCACCGTCTCCTCCGACTCGGAGTCCGAGGCGGAGCGCGGGGCGGAGGCGGACGACGACGACGACGACGACGAGTACGTCGCGGACAGCTGTGACGAGGGCGGCGTCGAGGACGGAGCCGAGGAAGCGGGGGACTGCGACACCGGCGACGGCGACGGCGGGCGGCTGCTTCGGGGCGGGCGGCGCGGGGTCGCGGAGCCCGATGAGGACAGGAAATCGCAGAACGTGGACGCGCTCGTCAGGTACGCTGTTGCCCGACCATCTCGGCCCATCTGTGCGTGCCCGTGGTGGTGTATTGACGCGTCCTAGTGGATTCCTAGGGTTCGTGTGCTTGTTCATCTGGATTTTGATGGTGACGACTCGTCACTGACGAGACTAGTTGATGAATGCCCCTGAATTGTTTTAGGACTTGATTGTGGTTTCAGATGCCGATTCAGCATTAGGGTCCCCAATGATACACTAACCCATACCCTGGAGTGCTACATGTGAATCATGTGCCTCATGTTGGGTTCGTTTGTTCCGGTTCCTCTAGAATTTAGATGAAGATATCCAAGTAAATTTCCTCTATGTGGCGTGTTAACAGGTTAGAATTTGTATCCCATCTCCGCGTGGGTGCAAATTAGAGGGATTTGTAACTTGAAATGTGATAGGAGGAACACCTCTTTTTTATCCTACTGAATTGGTTGTCTCCAAGTATTCTGAAGGGCTATTTCCTGAGAACTTTGTTCTGGAGTATCCAAGCCTGAATGTTGATCTTCTGATTTAGGGCTTCTCACTAACTAACTATACCAGGCACTCATGTTTTCATAACAGCTTCAAGCTGAATATTGCCATTCACATAAGTGCGAGTGACTGGTGAGTATGCAGGGCTGTACAGAATGATTTTGGAGGAGATCACATAAAGTCAGCAAGTATGGAACGAGAGATTTAACCTGTGTATTTTGTCTTGCAACTCTTTTTATATATGAACCGAGTCAGTAACTCAGTGTGCATCAAGTAAACAATGGGTACCTGATCTGAGCAAGTATTGTCTTGTATGTGCAACAGATTGCTCTGTCGTGTAGATAACCTCTTAGTCATCTCTGCCAGGATTTTAAGTATAAAGGTATGACATGAGTACTGTGGACAGTAGGACTAGTCTCTCAAAAGAATCCTGAATTGTTATTGTATCGGTCAGTTAGAAAGCTGGAATAATCTTGCTCTACGTGATGTATTGCTAATGTTCACTTCAAGCTTTTTATGGCTCCTTACAATCTTTGTCAGTTATAAGTCTTTTTTCTCTTAGCTTGCCTTCCACACATGAAATTTTGTTTTGGGTTAATCGACTATAGCTTGACATGCATTCTCTTATTTGAAGATATTTATGTTTTTCCTGGTTTCTTTCAGGGGAAATCTGGTTGTAAGAAGGCAGCCACTTATTCCGCGCATCCTTTCAGTTTCTGACGCAGCAGCGATAGCTCGAAAACCATTCAAACCTCCATGCGATAACGGATATAGTGAAAGCAGTGAGCATCTTGCTCGGCGCCTTTCAGCCCGTAAAAGATTTGTCCCGTGGGGTTCAGCGCAGCCATTTGCAGTTATAAATAATCTTCCGCAAGTGCCTTCTATTGCTAGTGATGATTCCTCAGAAAAGGAGGAACCTCTTCCTCCTGGCATAGAGCCATTAATTTTGTGGCAGCCCGAGGAATGTGACAAGGAGAATAACAATTTTACTGCTATAGAAGTTGATCATTTGCTTGTACGTTATCTTCGCCCTCATCAAAGGTAAATATGGTATCATATTTTTTCTTCTATGTTCATTTTTACACGCTAGATAACAGAAGTGCCATATTAATCTTTTGAAATGAATGAGTGTTACATTTACATGAAGCACATGCTCTCTAAATTGTAATCATTTAGATATTAAAATTGCACTGTAGCTGTACTTTTAGGCTGAGCAGTTCTATGTCCCTGATGTTAGATCCAACTTGTACAGTGCAAACAATAAATAAGAAAGCTGATTTGTTCTGAATCTTCGAGTTGAAATATTTAGTTCTAGTTGAGCATGCAATACATCACATGCTTGTGTTGTAATGCAGGGAAGGAGTTCAATTTATGTTCGATTGTGTCTCTGGGTCGCTAAGTGATGATGGTATTGCTGGATGCATTTTAGCTGATGACATGGGGTAATAAGCTGGAAAAACCATCCCTCTCTCCCTCTTGTCCATTTTTATACTTTGATGTAAATATGTAATGCATCTGTCTTTCAACCCTTTTACTTAGTCACTGTTACAGAAAGCTAGTTCTGACGCTACCTAATACTTTCCAGATTGGGCAAGACTTTGCAGTCGATCACTTTACTGTATACCCTTCTGGCTCAAGGCTTTGATGGTAAGCCGATGGTTAAAAGGGCTGTCATTGTAACACCTACAAGCCTAGTTAGCAACTGGGAAGCCGAGATAAGTAAATGGTTAAAAGGCAAAGTGCACCTGCTTGCCCTCTGTGAAAGTACGCGTGCTGATGTTCTATCTGGAATAGGGAGTTTCTTAAAGCCCTTGAGCCGTCTTCAGGTTTTCTTTTACCCAAACTCTTATGCTGTTTGCTGTTTTCGTGCTTACTGTCATACCATCCTTACTATTTGCAATCACAATTGCAAGTTCACGACAATGTCTTGTGATTTTAAATATTTTGAATTGTCTTCAGGTACTTATCATATCTTATGAGACCTTCCGCATGCATTCGTCCAAATTTGAAATACCAGGAAGCTGCGACCTTCTCATATGTGATGAGGCTCACAGGCTAAAAAATGACCAGACACTAACAAATAAGGTATACCAGTTTGCCATTCAGGTTCTCATTTTTTGTGCCAATTCAGTTACATTTCATACACCGGCAAGATCTTTGCACTTGGGTTACTATCCATTTTGTTCTGCCTGAACTCATCAAAACACTTAATGCGCCAGGCATTGGCCGCCCTTCCTTGTACACGGCGTATCCTGTTGTCAGGTACCCCAATGCAGGTAGTTTTTTTTTTCTTTCCCATTCCTTTCATTTTGTAGATGGAACGATTGTTTTAGATTTTGATATATATATTTTTATTTTCTGCAGAATGATTTGGAAGAGTTCTTTTCAATGGTAAATTTTACAAATCCAGGAGTTCTAGGGGATGCTGCATATTTTCGCCGATATTATGAAGTATGTACTTCTTTATGAAATGTTATACTGCTAAATTATGAATTACTATGTGTTATTCCTATTAATTGCATTCTATCTTTGCACTGTACTTAACTCTAACATTATGTACCCCTAACTGAAGGCACCAATAATTCGTGGAAGAGAACCCACGGCAACTGCAGAAGAAAAGAAGTTGGGATCCGAGAGATCTGGAGAGCTTAGTGCAAAAGTAAATCAGGCAAGTCTTTTCCCTCCGAAGAAGGTTGTCTGCACTACGTAATTTTGTACCACTGTATTGTTCACACGTTATGCTATAATCTCCTTTAGAAAATTTCAGATGCATTTCCTTCTACAGTACATTTTTTTGGGCTAGCTGCAGATTAATTACCTTCTGAATTCTGATGGTTTGTCAATGATATTCAGTTTATATTGAGACGAACGAATGCGCTGCTGTCCAATCACTTGCCACCAAAGGTATGTTTGACCTAATATGGTCATCGCACATTAAAAAATTCAAAAACAATCGTGTATGTGCTAGGCTACTGTCAATTTTGTCTTTTTATAGTGATCCACTCTTCTTTCTTTCTTTTATAAATTTTTAATTGCTCATATGCATTACTTAACCTTGCTTATGTATAGATTGTTGAAGTAGTCTGCTGCAAGCTGACTCCTTTGCAGATGACATTGTACAACCACTTCATACACTCCAAAAATGTAAGAAATTTTTATTTGGTCTGGTTTCGAGCAATATTCAGGAGGCACATGTAAGGCAGTCAGAGTTATATTTACTATATTCTACCATTGGCCCTGTCAGGTTAAACGCTTGCTATCTGAAGAAGCAAAGCAATCTAAAGTTTTAGCATATATTACCGCTCTTAAGAAATTATGCAACCATCCAAAGGTAAATAATTTTAATTTAATGGTTTATCTGCGATGCATTCATCATGCTCTTTCAGTGAAAGTAGTTTCAACTGTAGGTTCAGAGTTTATTGACAATCTGTTAGTTTTTACTGCAATTAGTTGAATGACCATACTTTGCTAAGCGGAAACATGTCGAGCTGCTGCCGTCTGGCTCGGTCCTCACCTGGCATTGTGATGCCGTGGCCCTGCTTGGCCTGCGGTCACTGCCACACCCAGTAGATCTTTGTCTTTATGCCTGTCATGATTTATGTTGACGTATTTGTTTTTTTTTCCATTTTGGTTAAAAAAGTGTTTCTTTTCTTTTTAAGATGTGTATTAGGGAGATTGAAGAGGGCGAATGAACCCCCACCACCTTCATAAACTCAAATATTTATAGTAGGAACTAGTAATATATCTCTCTTTCAAACACTCTAGGCTTAAGTATAACATTATACTTCTCTATTGCTGTCATGTGCTACCCTGCATTATATATTGAATCCTGTGCTTTTAAAGACAAGGTCTGTTGACAGTTCTTGGCCATGATAATGTATCCTGCATAGGTTAGCTATGTTATAAGCTATCTTTAACATGTACTTGACTGCGTGTCATTTTGTATTAGAAGAAGAAAACATCGAAATGACGCGAGATTTAGAATGTCAAGCTGAACCCAAAAACAACCTACCCAAACAAAAAGAAGCAACAAAGCAAGATGTTATAAGCTAGTGATTGTAGAATGCAGAATAGGCTTGGCAAGTCTCTTGCACTGACCATTATCTCTTGATTACCCTGCAGCTATGAAGTTACTAATATGATTTGATAGGTTATGAGAAAATTCTGGGCTATTGTTGCTTGTGTTACTGTTCTGCATAGCCATTAAGCATCAGTTTCACTTTCTGGTAACTATATATAGAATCCATGACAATGTTCATTGGCTGTTTATCTTGATATTGCAGCTAATCTACGACACTATAAAAAGTACCAAGTCGGGAGGCTCAGATTTTGATGACTGTCTACGCTTTTTCCCTCCAGAATTGTTTCAAGGAAGGTATGCCTCACTTTTCTGATCTCACTAGCTTCTCAAGCTAACCCAACTTATCTGTATTGTATATTTATGCAAGATCTGGATCATGGACTGGTGGAGGAGGAATGTGGGTAGAACTATCTGGCAAAATGCATGTGTTGGCTAGATTGCTGGGGCACCTCCGACTGAAAACCGATGACCGTATCGTCCTTGTATCAAATTATACTCAGGTAAAGTGTTTCTGATATATCTTGATATGACATTGTATCGTTGTGTTAAGGTTTTGTTGGTGTTGGTGGGTCCATCGGGAATGGACGGAGTAAGATTTAAACGATGTTCCTCCCATTAATGAACTGGCAAAGCTCCTGTTGTATCTTCCAAAAAAAAGGATAAAGTTATCGTTGGTGATGACAAAATTCGTATCTCCAAAACTCTCCCGGGTCTTGCAACAATAAATCAAATAGGAGTGCACTTACTTCTTTAGAAATACTAAATATGAGCAAATGTCATTGTTGACTTGAACTACATGCTTTCCAAGTTAAATTATAAATACTTTTTGAAAAACAAAGGGATGACAGATGGCCATCATTAATCCGCCATCATTAATCCTAAAATTTTCATTGCCTTTTCTATCATGTTTATGGTCAGACCATATCCTGTGGACATACTACTTATAAGAACTATGAAAGGATCTTACAACCTACTTGTCCGGGCCTCCCCTACAGTTTTCCGCTTAAAAAAAAACTTACAACCAGCAGCCCTACAGCACAAAGTCAAGAACAGGGTACTTCAAATTAAGAGTGAATTAGGTAACCGAGTTATCTGAAACCTATATATTGGGATATATGTTTGGTTTCCTTTTTGAACTGTCAAAATCATATATTTAAAACTACTGCACAATGTGCTTTCGGCACTGGGTACGCCCTTTTTTACATGATCTTATTTTGCACCTTCAGAGAGCTGCCTACTTATTTTGTGTACCACATTCTCTGTATGTCTGTCATCAATGAGAGAAGTCTTTAAAATGCATGTGTAGGGTTTCTGTTAATGGAAGATGCTAGTTATAATTAATTTGCTATTTGGGTACCTGCACAGCTGGAAACATTAACCATTATCATTGTCTAAAAGTGCAGACATTGGATTTATTTGCACAATTATGTCGGGAAAGAAGATACCCGTTCGTTAGACTTGATGGAGCAACATCCATTAATAAAAGGCAAAAGTTGGTGAACCAATTCAATGATCTATCTAGAGTACGTAAACTCAGCCTTGTATCCTGAAGAACTTAGAACCTACCATTATATCTGAAATTACTGTATTTGTCAGGATGAGTTTGTCTTTCTACTTAGTAGCAAGGCAGGTGGTTGTGGGCTTAATTTGGTGGGTGGAAATCGGCTGGTTCTCTTTGACCCTGATTGGAACCCTGCCAACGATAAGCAGGTTAATATCTATGCATCATTGATTCATCACCTTTTTAGGTTTTTTTTAACTCCACACACCTTGTCTAAGTTGAACCATTTCGTCTATTGAAATTTGTGAAGGCTGCTGCTAGAGTATGGAGAGATGGCCAAAAGAAGAGAGTGTACATATACAGGTTCTTGAGCACTGGAACCATTGAGGAGAAGGTTGCCAACTCTCATCCTTGTATTTTCGTGTCTTATCACTTTCTTTTTTATTATCCAGTGAAGGAATACTTAGTTGCCCGTACTTCTGCTGCTGACAATGTGATATGCCACATTAATCTATAGGTATATCAGCGCCAAATGTCAAAAGAAGGCCTCCAAAAAGTTATTCAGCAGGAACAAGCCAACGACAAAATTCAGGATCAAGTACTTGGAGTGATCATTTGCTTTCTTTTCCATCTTTGAAAGTGCCAAATATATCGATTTCTCACATCTTTGTTTCACTTTTACAGGGCAATTCTCTTTCAACAGAAGATCTGCGTGATCTTTTTACTTTTCATGAACATGTCAGGTGAACTCTCCCTCTCTATTATTGCTTGGATCTACCCTTTATTCTTTTGTCATTTATTTTTCTGTTAAAATATTCATGAAAGATTACCAAAAATCAACCCAAACCAGCTGATAATTGATATAACTGGACTGGACATGGTATGGATAAACTATGAGGGAACGGGTGGGAGAAATACATCGACATTGCCTACTTTTTTTGGTTAATCACGATGATCAAATCATGCTCAAATTCATGCAGTTAATGATTAAACTGATTGGTTGATATCAGTTGCCACTCATGTACATAGGTGCAATTAAGGTGCCTTTACAGTCACAATTATTTGTTGGGAGCAAGATCACGCTTCTTGCCTATTATGTGAAACATTAGGCCTTAGTAGTTCATAAATTGTTTGATAAAAAGAGATCATGATCATTCCTTCTAGGTTGATGGTGTAATATAATGTCTTCATAGAAACCAGATCCGTTTCCAAGTTAGGCCTAGATACCATGTTGTTACCATTTAATAGTATATGCAAAATATGTAAATGCATTGGTTCTATCTAAATTCAGTACATTAGTTGATATTATGCATCATACTTTTCCTTGCATTTGGTCACGTAGGTCTGAAATACATGAAAATTTGAAGTGTAACCGCTGTAACAAGAATGACCATATGCTGTTAGATGGCAATGGTTTGGATTTAGCTGCCGAGCACAATACAGTTTCGACATCAAGAGAAGAATTGTATAATGATATTGGTGGATTTGGAGAGATCTCTGGATGCATGCAGAAAATGAATAGTTCAAATCAACAGGTAGTTTATGCAACACCCTTCTGTTTTGGAATGTAACTCTGTAGTTGTTTCAGATCTTAAGTACTTTGCTGTGCTGCTCCATTTATGCCATTTCAGATTGAACAACCTTCTGAAGAAGATTTAGGAAGTTGGGGCCACCATTCTGATCCATCAACTGTACCTGATACTATACTCCAGTGTTCCGCTGGTGATGAGGTGATACCTGCAGTTCATGTCTCTTATATGTCTCGCTATATAGGTCTTATTTGTGTTAGAACTTGCATGTCTCAGACCTTACTTTTTGTAGCTTTTCCAGATGTTTTAAGATTCTACCACTTCCACTGGACCTACTTGTTCTTAGAATTCACAAAGAAAAATTGCTTTACAAACCACCCTCTTAAGAGTTGACCAGGTTTTCATCTGGTTTTGAGGAAAACAGAGTCTTTTGAAATAGTATGAATTGTGCTTTGGAGTTTAGGCTGATTAAAACGTGGTTCTCAGGAAATGCTGTTAAGTGTTAACAAATGACATGTGTACCTTGCAGGTTTCTTTTGTTTTCACCAATCAGATTGATGGGAAACTTGTTCCAGTTGAATCTATGGTGCGATTAACAACTCATCAACCAAATGGAACGGCAGCTAGTGGAGAAAAAGCGGCGAAAATAAATTCTCCGAGGAAACCTGGGAGGCAATCTTTAATTGGCAAGAATTTGAAGATGATGGGATTCAATTTGAAGAATTCATCTTTGAAATGTCCAACTGAATCCAAGAGGGCATCTCCAATTTTATTGCAAACATTGAATAAAACCAAACCCTCATCAGATCATCAACCTCGGACTAAAAGACTCCATGTTGCTTCTGATCTATCTGATGATGATTTTGTTTGAGTATCTGACTTAGAGCTAAATTCTTCCTTGATAATGTCATCTGTCGATCTGTATTATGTTGTGTAAATACTGTCATCTGCGTTCTGCAGTGTAAATACTGCATACGGTTACGGTGAGTTAACGAGTCCACTGGAAAAAAAATCCCATGAGCTTGCATCCCTTTGTAAAATGCATATCAAATATTCTTTATGAAGAAATGAAAAGGGTTAACATTTACTCCCTCCGTATCAAAATATAAACTCTCTAGCTAGCTTGTACACACATGTATGTAGACATGTTTTAGTGCAAGGTTCACATGAATCTTGCACTAAAACATGTCTAGATACATGTGTGTACAACCTAGCTAGAGAGTCTTATATTTTGATACGGAGGGAGTAGATGCTAACCGCCTTTTGAAGTGAAAAGAGCATCATTAATCACTTGGTCTTTCCATCACAGTAAGAAAAATTGACATGGTTGCTGATTACTCGCAGATCATTTCAAGATGAAGGACTTCACTGCAAATCTAATCCTTGTACAATACTATCATCAAAGGTCCACTTCCGTTTCGCTTTTCATATGTTACAGTCGTGTAGTGCGATGCTGATTCCACATTCTCGCTACAGTATTCATGGCATCTGTGTGCTTGTCTGTAGATCTACTTGTCACTTCATTTGATGTTGTGTTAAAATCTTTAGGCTGTTTACTGTTGTCTGATTCTACGTACTCCCACAACTGGCCACAGTGTAGTTCTCTCATTGTTTTTAGGCCAGCAATTCTTTCATTGTTAGCTCCCGTTAATAACGCGGTTCTCAAATAAAATTTGGTTTTACAATGTACTGCTGCCCCCGCCTCTGCCCCTCACCACCCGCATCTGAAAGATGTTTAGCTTGTAGCTGTTACCGTAATAGAGGTTCAGGAAATTGTGAGATCTGTAGTATGCAAAGGAGACCAACTAGATCAGGCACTGGGCTGTTTGCTTTCACTTCCAGCTGTTTGTTATTAGGCCTTACCATGTGGGTTGACAGCCATACTTTTAAGTTATTGTATTAAAAGCTTGGCATTTGCACTGTTGCACTCACCCCCTTAGCATAGTCAAATCAAAGTAGTCATAGATCCAGCCTAGCGGCTATTTAGTATCATCTTGGATAAGTGTAAACTGAAAAACTGGAAACTCCTGCTTATCACTCTTCTTAACTCTAAATCAAACGCAACTTTGCTGCAAGCCTGCAATATAAGCTGGACGTTTTTCCCCAGATCACCATTAATATGATTTATTGTATTCTGGTTTCAAATTTGGACCCTGTAGCTCATAAGTGACAAACTTCTACATACATGAGATATGTAGCCAGGGAAAAAAAAGTGGGTGGTCATCTCCTTTAGTTATAACTGTAAGAAAATATGCCCCGTTCTTTCCTTTTTCCTTGAGATCTGTAGAATTAAAGGTAGTGAGTTGAGTCACAATGAGACTGGTCTTCATTCCCACCCATCACCATGTGCAGTCACAAAAGTTAACACATTGCTGGAAGAAAAGAATTAGTGCTGTTCATGTGCTCACATGGCTTCTCTTGATCTTAAGAGCTTTGCTTAGACTAAAACTTACCATTATGTGGTTCTTTAGGTTTTCAAGCAACTCAACTAAGTGGAAGATGCTTGCACATATTATTCTCCCCATCAATTATCTTATTTTCCTAAAACGGTTCTGAACTTTTTTTGAGGGGAAACCTGCCAACTTTATTAACTTAAAATAGCTGAACCACCCTCAGCCTAACGGTTCTGAACTTCTGATCAGATGGTTTGTCACCAGTTGCTAATATGTTATTCAATTTGTAAGATTTTTTTTCTTGATAGAATAGGGGTGCAACATCACCGAAATTGCAAGCATGAGGACTTGAACTCGGGTGGGTGGGAAGGCATCAGCCCTCCCCACCACTAGGCCATGCCTTAGTCTGCAATTTGTAAGAATATTTGGTACTCCCTCCGTTCCTAAATATAAGATGTTTTAACCTTTTTCCAGATTCACATGTTTCTACATGTACGTAGACACGTTTTTGTGTATGTTCATTCATTTTAGTCTGCATCTAGTTAACATGTACAATAGCTAAAATATCTTACATTTAGGAACGGAGGGAGTACATAATATTCATAGAAAGTGCACATAATTTAAACTTTTGATGTGCGCTTCTTTTTATCTAATGATATTGCTGTGGAAAGACCTATTCATGATTCCACGCCCTATGGTTTAGCCACATTTCCCTTTCCATTAAATGTTCCAATTTTCCAGAGCATCTAGTTCTGTTGTCCTCGATATTACTGTGTCACAACAATATTTAGATCCTTATATAACCAATCTATTTGTTAGTAATGGGCACAAATGCCATTCATCAAGCAGTAGGACTTTCGAAACTTTGGCTATAGATAGCTTTTAAAATATTTAGGCTTGATACTTTGAGATTGTATGTGCTGATTTGACTTGATAAGTACTTTCATAACATCAAAATTTGTTGGGCGTTATGAATAATATTTATAAATAGAATTTAGTGCTCATTGTGTGTTGGAGACCTGTCCGAAACGTTAGATTTTCGTGGTCTGGTTGGAGTGTCTTGTTGCTAGTAATTGTCATTGAGGCATGTTAACTCTATGTGACATGACCTGAGACAACATGATTATTTAAAATGGTCCTATTTACACTAGGAACATTATAGTTGCGATTTAATACAAACAGGACAGGCATTAGTAAGGAAGAAACTCTTTGACTGGTCCGCTGTGAGGTGACCTGTAGGAGGCACAGGATGGAGGACCCGTGTTATCATTGGTCATGGAGATGGAACCGGTGCGAGGAGGATCCTTTGGGATCACATGGTCCTATTCTGAGAGGTCGATGTCGCCAGCTCACTCAGGCTAAATAACAAACCAGTCAAGTATCGGTCAAATGATTTTGTTACCTACTTTCTCCCTCCTGCTGGTGCCCCGCTGATTCCACTTCCGGACATCTTTACGCTAGTTAGCATTTATTTTGTTAATCCTCCATGTGCATGCACACTTCTGCAGAGCTGCCAGATTAGAAGTCCCCCTTTAATTCTTTTTATACAGTGAGAAGTTTCACTTAATAGAAGGTCTGAATCATGGTTTGAAGAAATTAGATTTGCAATTCCTTTTCTGTGTGTTTGATTTAGACTTCGAGCATTCATTATTTTAACTAGATTTAACCATCACTGGCACAATCCTGTCCTTCTGTTGAATACATCTCTCTAAACAAAATTCCCTTGATCTGCGCCATCTAGTGCCAAAGGATTGAGCCATGTACCATGTCTCCTTTTGACGTTAAGAATGCCAACTTATTTAATTCTTTGCTTGGGCATTCGTACTTCATTCTGCTTTCAACAACGCTTAGCCTGCATCTGGAGATCTTACCATTAAGTCGCTTTCT
Source organism: Poa pratensis (assembly GCA_947311845.1). Taxonomy (NCBI): domain Eukaryota; kingdom Viridiplantae; phylum Streptophyta; class Magnoliopsida; order Poales; family Poaceae; genus Poa; species Poa pratensis. The sequence continues at coordinate 81,241,813 of CAMZMU010000034.1, read as the reverse complement.
CCCTCGACAGCACATTATGTTCATTTGTTAAGCAGATCGCTTTCTGGGCTCATCTGGTCTTGGTTTCTTCAGGTCCTCTACGCCAGGTCTTCGCAGGGCCGCTGGTCCCTAATACAAGGAAAGAAAGCTACCACCGAACCTACACGCTACACTCCTGCACCGTAGGCTGTCAGACTCAAGACCTGTACGGATTTCTTGTTCCTTGGTATACGGTTCATGAACAAAGCCTTTGATTCTGTTGTCTCGCATGATTTCCAACAGTTGCTCGGTCTTGTAAGCTTCTGTGTGGTGTGGTGGATCATCGTGCGTTCAATGAGGAAAGGGACTGTTGTCTGCGCCTTGCTAATTCCCCTGCAATTATGGATGGGTCTTTCTTGTTGTACTCTACACTCGTTGCACGGAAGGTTGGTACCCTTGCACCATACCCCTAAGAAACCCCACTATTAATCATGCCCGTTGGCGCATTTGATGAAATAATTATGCCCTTGAACTCAATTATTATACTACATGTTTCTTGATGGCACTAGTGACACACTACTCAATTATTACATGTTTCTTGTGTAGTACTACTTGCAAACAAAATCTAGATAAGCCACCGAAGCTTGATTTCGATGTACTGTGCACGTTTTATATTTTTCTTTAGCCCTTTGATTTCAGTAAATCGCAAGCTCCTTCCTACAAAAGCTCGTCGTCTTTCATGTTATGACAGACATGTATATAGTAGTGATTTGAAAATAATAATTCGAGGTTACGTGTCGAGCTCAAAGGTAAACCCCAAGCGGTCTTGGTCGGTGGGGGAGCCAGACCATGTTGCGTCTGACTCATGCACTGCACGTGCTCTTGCTTTCGCAGTGGTAAAACTAAAAAAGCCTGGAATCAAGTGTAACTGGGGCGTGACAGGCTCACTCTATCCAACCACCATATTGGGATTATTGTAGTGTCAATTATAAGCTGGTCTGTAGTGCCAAGGGCCATGCATGGCGTCCTGGACAACCATTGTTTGACCATAGCGAAGCCGAAGACCGGCATTTTGCCACCTATCCAAGCAACTAGCACGGTTCCGAACAAAGAAGAGTAGCATTTGCCGACGCTCAAGATTCCCCTCTCGACATGAGCCGAGCGCCACACGTACGTCCATGCATCCGATTCGTGTTGAGACCTGTGATCTATCCTCCCAAGACCGCATACCAACAACCCAACCTTCTTATCCCAGAGCTGTCACACACAGAAAAAAAAAGCTCAGGGAGGCTGGTTCTTAATGGAAGAAATTCGATTGTCCTAATATTTCACGATCCTTTCGAGACACTTCAGTTTTTAAGGAGATGTCTATCCTTGGATGGCATATCAGGGAGGCCAAGCAACCAGAATTACCCTGCATTGCGGACTGCCACAAGTGCCGCGCGCACACCCACGCTGACAACTACAACTCCTTTCGAGATACTCACTCTGTTTCAAATTAATTGACTTGGTTTTGTCCAAATATGGATGTATCTATACTTGTATGGCGTCTAGATACATCTATGTGTAACCAAATGTGTGTCAATTAAATCCGAACGGAGAGAGTACTATTGAGTGTCAGGTTTCAGTCTCAGTGACATATTAAGCCAAACGCCTGACTGCTACTCCGCAGTATTTTATACAGATCAAGTGGACTCCCGCACATATGTTCGCCCTAACCTGTTTTTATACTCAAGTGGTAGCATTTCAGTGTTCGCGCCGCTGATACACAGTTTACCGTTGGAAAACCAAATCACCCTGTGCCTCAATCATCGTCACGATTTACTACAGGCGGTGCTAAACAATTGCAGCGCACATCTACCCAAGCTAGCAGCCCACCTTCCTCCTCTCCTCTATATAATCCATCCAAATCCACCATCGTCTCCTCACCCGTAACAGTACAGTACTGCCCCGTTTCAAACCACACTCCACAACCAGACACACTGCACCACCTTCTAAAAGCCACAGCGAACTGAAGCTTGATCACGCCGGCCGGAGCACAGCCCACGACGATCAATCGAGCAAGTGATCTTGCTAGCGCCTAGCGTGATGGCATGCGTTAACATGTACAACCCGGACGGAGGCGCGGCGTTCGCCGGGCAGCGCATCTCCTTCTCCAGCGACTTCTCCATGGAGCCGCCGCCGCCGGTGCAGAACCGGGCGATGGGGCTGCGGTGCCAGGAGGAGGACCAGAACTTCGAGTTCTCCGGCATGGGCAGCCACCCCATGATGGCCGCCGACCAGCTCTTCTCCAAGGGCAGGATCCTGCCCTTCAAGGGCGAGGGACGCCCGCCCACCACGCTCCGCGACGAGCTCCGTGGTGACGAGGAGAGGGCGTCGTCCAAGGGGTCCAGCCGGTGGAGGGAGATGCTCGGCCTGCGCAAGTCGCTCTGCGTCAGCGGCGGCGCCAATGCCACCGCCGCCAAGAAGAGCGACAAGGTCGTCGCCGTCGACGCTGAGATCGCCGTCAACATGGCCGTATCCAAGCCGCAGGTCAGTACACATTTAATTACGTGCTGCATAGTCGTACACATTTAATTAACATAATATGATCGTTGAATAATGATAGGTTGTTGTCTCATTACAGATCGTTTGACCGTCTGCAGGAGCTATGAGGTGACGGATCGATGGGGACTAAACGACGTGAAACTCCATTCTTCGTCTTCTTCTTCATCTCTCCTACTGTGATCATCATCCGTCTTCTTGCGGTGTGCCTGTCAATGGCTAGTGTCTGTAGATTGTTTTGTGGGTTGCCTCTCCGATTGCCTGTGTGCTAGCTAACTAGCTAGATGGCCAGTGTTTGTGTGTGTTGAAGAGCAAAAGATTATGTAATTTTCTCCTTTCATAAGTGCTCTCTGCTCCCTCTAGCTAGCTGTCCACTGGAGTAGATCCCAATCACCTCACATCTTCTTCCAATCTTTGTTTTCTCCTTCGCCATCTCGCTTTGTCTGCCTGCCTGCCGGACCTGTACATAATGCTTGTGTGTAGATGGGAAATTTATGGTGCAATGATAAGCCTGCCAGATGGCCAGATCTGTGACGACACGAGCTTACACTGATGGAGCCTTTCTGGCACCTGTGGGGATCATGCAACAGTGTGCTTCTTTGTCTCCTTGCTCTGCTGCGCACATATGTTTTCTTCTATCTACACGATGCGCCCTGCTGTATGTGAGTTTATAAAGGCAGAGCCACAGAACGGGCGCGTGCCTGCGGGAGGAAGACGAAGATCGGTAGCTAGCTCCCCCGACATGCCATCTGCACTAGATGCATCCTCCTGTAGGGTGGTCTGCAAGCCATGGTGTTCCATCAGCTTTGAACTTTATCGTTAAAAACAAAAGAAAACTTTGAAGTATGCCATGCATCTTTGCAGGGGTAATGGGAACGTTATACTACTGGTGTTAGTGTTTGCTTTAGCGGATTTCGTGGCCGCCCTGTCTGTCTCCAGTATAGGTTGGCAGTCGGTAGCCGTAGTGGATGATTGTATAAGAGGATAACAGGATAAGCAACAGATTAAAGAGGTCCATGACCATGGGTGGTGGTAGCACTGAAAAACCTAAGACTCGACTTTCTGCACCTCTTCATTGAGCTTTAGTGTCACTCTCACGATCTTTGAAAATGTTTCCCCAGCTTCTCTGAAACTTCTCCTTTCCAAACAAGCCGATAAGGTTGCTGGAAGCAAGGAAATATATGATAAGTTCCAATCTGTGACAATCGACGCCAAAAGCAAATATAACAAAACAATGATTAACGGGTATAAGGACAAGAAGCCGTTTTCCCTTTGATTTGACCACGCACTAAAAACCCAGGAACTGCAGTAAGGACAATTATGGCTGCTTAATTAGTCCTGCCAAACTACAAAACTGTTCCCACCTTGAGAGGTCGGCATCATCACTTGACCTATGTCCAAGAACAGCTCCCAACAGGGTCGGGCTCCCAATCCCCTAAAAAGAAAAAAGATCAAGCCCCAGTGACGCTTTCATGAAACTTTTTGTGAAGATGGTTTCTCAAAAGAAAAATAGTGGACCAAACCTTGATTTGGAGCTGAAATGAGCTTTCAAGATGCTAATCTTGTACTTCTTGCACCGCAAGTTCATCCACATGAGGAGGCAATCTAATTAGCATACTTGGATAATCTTGTACTTCTTGCACCACAAGTTCATGCACATGTGGAGGCAATCTAATCAGCATATTACACGTTACATTTACACATTTCAACATCCCCTATCAATCACAACTTATCCAAGTTGAGATTACGTCTGAAAGCCTCTAATTGTCGAACTGAGAAAGGTTTGGTAGAACATCAACAACCTGATCCCTTACTGGTACAAATTGAATGTCCAAGAGATTACTCGCCACTGTTTTTTTTTTGACGAAATGATAGTCCGATCTTGTATGCTTTAACTTGACATTTGCCCACAGGTATGTCGCCCCAAGATTGTCACACCATGGTGACACTGTCTTTGGATGATCTACACCAAGTTCACGCAATTGTTTATGTACCCTGATTATCTCAGTTGTTACCTTTGCCAATGACTTCCACTCCAGTGCTAGATCTAGACACCATAACTTGCTTATGTGCACTCCAAGGAATTAGGTTGCACGGGAACGGATTTTCTGACCTTGCCCCCCCCCCCCCCCCCCCTGATTTTTTTCTGACTTTGAGTAATTGGCACATGGGGCCGGGCCTACCAGATGTTGGACCCGCCTGTCAATGACCCAAAGTAAGCCTGGGCTGAGTAAGAGAATCTCGTTCGTCCAATGGACACTGCAAAACCACCAGTACATCTCATGTTCTGTGAACAACTTGCCACATCCACATTAGAAAATACACTTGAGTATGGGGTCTGACTATGCAAGCTTGAGCCCAAGATATGAAGTTCTCTGAAGATACCTAAGAATCTGTTTGACCGATGACCAGTGCACTGTGGCAAGGGAATGCAAGAACTAATAAATTATCAACACAAATAAGCATAGAAATAATTAACTTTACTATTCTTATTATAAAAGAACAATCATATATGAGCCTTTCAAGGAAAAAACCAAGAGAATACAATTTTGGTGACGACCGAGGGTACCATATGGAAACGCATGTTCCAACCCATAGAATGCTTTATCCAATATCCATGCAAGCCTAGGTTTCTCAGAGTTCTCATATCATGGTGGGTGTCTCATAAACAACACCTCATTCGGAACACCATGAAGAAACGCAGTATGCACATTTAACTATCGCATACGCCAGTTTCTTGATATAAAAATTTAAATAATTAATCTAATAGTTGTTCTTTGACCAACGGACTAAGTGTGTCCTCATAACAAATCTCATACATATATCTGAATCATTTTTCCGCCTTGTACCCATCAATAGTACCATCCAATTTCTTGTTTACCCCCTTAGAATCAACTATGTTGCTTCATGTGAAAAGGTCGTTGATTTTATCTACATCCAAGAGAATAATGAGTATTTAAAAGACATTGAAACATGTGAAAAGTTTGATCTCCTGAATATTATGGAGCCCAAAAATATTATTGCTTGAGTTCATCAAGTGATTACATGTCACAAATCACTTTGACAGTGATAAGGATGATTTGTGTCCAATCCAGTCAATGACTAGGTCGTGTAGGATTTCATTTTCCTAAAGTAACCTATGTTAACAACTCAGAATTAACTCGTACACGATTTTTCCGGAAAATATTTGAAAGTATTAAACAAGAAAAGGATGTATCTGCCTCTGAAGTTAATTGGTCAAATTAATGGAAAAGTGTAAGAGCCCGATAAATATTAGTGAATATTAATGTAAACACTGTATTAAACTTCAAATGGACTACATACATTTGGACAGATCACAATCCCAAAATTTAATTTATATTCGTCCTCGAGTATGTAGGACGAGAAAAAAGGACTTTCGAAGTTTAATATCTTTGGGATGCAATAATGAAGAATATGAACCATCAAAACTCTATATCATTATGTTCAAATCTAAGATAAAAGGTAACTGAAAAAATCTAAAAGCATTCTCATCATGATAGTAATCTAGCAGAAAAATGATTTAACATATATCGTACCATGCACCACGACACCACATTTGTAAGCTCATGTACGTGAGAATGTGTGGGTGAAACATGAGACTCTCTGAGCTCAAGAAAAAATAATTTCTGATCCTCTTACTCTTATAATAGAAAAAATAATAGAGATTTTAATTTCTTTACTGACTCTATAAAGAAAAAATATTCGCAAAGAGAAGTAGGGAGGATTGTCATGCACTTAGTTTGGTTATCAAAAACAAAGTAACAGAAAACATTTTGAGAGAGTTTTGCTCATGTTAACAGTTCCATAGTCACGGGGCTCCGTTGCCCCTATCGTAACATCTTTACCTTATTTCTCTTTGTTATACACACCTTATCTCTCTTTGCCTTTTTCTTTGCCACCATTCAAAACACTAATAGTTTTTTTTTCATTTTTTTCTTTTCTCATTTCCCCTTTTAAGGTTTAAAATAGGGTTTACAAATAAAACGTATCCCCAACTGAGGCATACCTTCGGTCCATGGCACGCCGAATCCTGGGTGCCCTCCATCTTTGCTTATTCCGCGCAAGAAGAGCTTCTTCATAAGCCAGATATTTTTTACATTGAGATAGACCATTTCTATTATTGTTATTTAAACCTAAAAGGGTGTCTGAGATACAACCATCTGAACCCTCGTGACCCTCCAGTGTTGGTTGACTTGTATTTCATGAAAAAACTTGCGTGGGTTTTTTCTTGGTCATTTTGGAGTATGGAGGGTCTTGAAACAACAAAAGAACAAAAATAAGGTATTTTGCCTATCAGAATTAAATCGAAATGCATAGGGATTTTGCAGGAAAATCCACTAAACCATATAAATTCTTAGAAATAATGCATGATTGATGGAAATAGCAATAATATTACTATATGGCATGAAATAGATGATACAAAATGCATGTGTTAAAGTCTTACAAGCAGACTATCTTAACGAGAACAATAATGGAAGTAGATTTCACAAGATTAGATGTAAACATTGTCGAATTAGAATGACCTCGTGAACTCTTAACTAAAAATACTAACTATGCTCATGCATTGTGTGATATTCAAAATTGATTGTCAAAGTGGACAACTCTAATGATAATATGACGAGTTCAAGACATGTCAATAGAAGACTGAACTATGTTAGAAAACTGAAAACACCAGAATTATAGCATTGGATTATTTCAAATCAATTTAAAATCTAGTAGATCCATTCAGAAAAGGGTTATCAATAAATGTGATAGATATTGCATGATGAGACAGTTTGAGACACACTTGAGTTGACGATGGCGTAACCCAACATATTTGATCAGACATTCGTGAAATAGTAGATGGGGAAGCAAACCTTTCAAACTAGTCGAGAGAATCTTAATAAAACTCACACCGTTGTGAATGCAATTATATCATAGATATTTATCAGACGTGTTGATTATATGTTAGTGTGTTATGTGTGGCTTCATGAGCGAAGACGTTGTCCGGTAGGACGATATTGAAAAACACGTCTATATGAGCCACACTGCAAGTTTTTGTGTATTAGATTTGGTCAAAACTCTAGTAAAATAATGAAAGGTCAAGAGTGTGAATTATATGCTGTACTTGTGGGGTAACTTGCGTCAACCGGTAACAACATTGAGTGAAACTTTGTCGGCACAAAAATGGCAATTCAAGCCATAGTCCATTGTCGGTGCACAACTATGTCCTCTTCACCGCCATGACCGCCGCACGCCGGTCCGATCTCATCGGCCGGGCACGCAACTAGCTAGAACAGTGCCTTTCGACTGGAGCGGTACGTACGTCCCGATCTCCTTCATCCCGGGACAAACATCTGAATGTGTTGGCATCTCCAATCAAATCAAATGATCATACAGTACTCCTAATTATCAACGGATTCTCCTGGTAGGCCGCTCCGTGCATGCATGGCTGGGCCTGCGGATGGACACCGGCCCGTGGTGGGGCGTCTCGAGCGAGCAACCCGTCGCGTCCAATCACCGAATGCAACGCACCATCACCATCACCGGTCGACGACGACGCTGCACGCTCCATCCTTGGCCTACGACTCGTATGTTCACGAGCCACCCCATTGATCGCATTACGGCTTGCCGGAAATTAAAGCGGCGACGTCGACCTGGGCCTATCGTCGCGTCTCGGCGTCTGCACGATCGACGAGCGCCAGGTAGGGATGGCAATGAGTACCCATTACCCGTATACCCTGCGGATGAAAACCCTATTAGGCTAAGGGTTTGGGGAGAAAAAATACCCATGAGTATGTAAATGTGGAAATCTTGTACCCATCTGGCAGAGAGGGTACGGGTACGTTTTCGTATAACCCATACCCGCATACCCATGTACCCTTCTAACTCCGTGACAAGTGGGTCTCCCAATAATACCCTAATAATGTAGCTACTAAATTTTATGACTATATGTGCTGCTTATCATTAAAATGTGTTGCTGCTTATACACAAGTGTTGCTGTTTATAAGTATATGTGTTATTGTTTACAATGTGTTGTTGTTGACAATGTGCTGCTATTTATAAGTATGTGCTGTGGTTTTAAATGTGCCGTTGGTTAAAGTTATATGATTATATGATGATGTTTACGACTATTTTCTACTCAATATGTTGTGTTGCAAACGTGGGTATATATTTCCCGCGGGTAACTTTTTACCCTATCGGGTGAAGGGTATGGGAAAAAGTTGTACCCGCACAAGGGTATGGGTACGGGTGACGGGCAAGATTTAGGGGGGCGGGTCCACCTCATACCCTTACCCTGCGGGTGCCATCCCTAGCGCCAGGCCGTCCGAGTGATGGAGCTTCGCCGCAACCACAGGCCGCACATGTGCGCAGCCACTATTTCTCGCTCTTTGCGAATTGTAGTGTGCGCTCGCCTTATGGACCTCTGATGGGCTGAGGCTCACTAACCTTTTTTTTCTTCTTAATTGAACTTTTCTATTTCTTTTCTCCGTCATTTTTTGGTTTTTATTTTTTATTTTCTGATGTTGTTTTCTTTCCTCTTTTATTTTTGTTCTGTACATATGTTTTGGTAATATATTAGAATATTTTCTTCCTGACTCTTGAACCTTTTGTTGAACCCGTGATCAATTGTTTAGAACCAACAAACATTTTTTACCTCGTGTTTTTCGACCCGTGAACACTTTTTTGAACCATGTGAACATTTTTTGAACCCGTGAGCAATGTTTCGAACCCCTGAACGATTTTTGAACCTGTGAACATTTGTTTTATCGTGAAACTTTTTTGAACTTCGTGAATATTTTATTTGGACCCGCGAACAATTTCTTAACCAAACTTTTCAAAAACCGGAGCATTCTTTTAACACAAACCAGTGTTTTTTTAATTGTGATCGCTTTTTTAAAACTCTTTGAACATTTTTATTAAATGAAGTAAACATTTTTAAAAAAATGTGAAACTTTCTAATAGAATGAACATTTTATTTAAACACGTGAACATTTTTGTAAAATAGTGTGAACATTTTTTTAGTAGCATGATTGTTTTAAGTACGTTAATATTTTTGTAAAACGGTGTAAACATTTTTTTGTAAATATCGTAGACCTTTTTTAACAGAGTGAACAGTTTATTTAGGGTGCGTGAACACATTTTAGTAACTTGAACATTTTAATACCCCCTCAACATCTTTTCAATAATTTGTGATCTAAAAACCGTTTTCCACAGACTATTTTCGAAAAAAATTCTAGAAATCTTAACTATATAAAGGACAAGCAAAAAATGTAAGATAACGGAAGAAAAAAGAAACACGCGCGTCGCTGATCGCTATTTTTTTTTCAGACGCTTGATCGGTCAGGCCCAGGTCTGTGTTGCGTCGGCGACGTGAGCGAGGCAAATGCTCCCGGTCGCTAGGAGCGATGTATAGGAGTTCCCGAACAAAAGGAGCCAGCAAACCTGGGTCATGGTTGGCCCAGAATGTATGGGCCTATACTGAGCCGTACTCTGTAAAGGCCTGAGCTCCGCGGGCTGCTAGGTTCGTGTTTTTGTTTTTGTAAAACGATCAGAAAGTTTACCTCCGAGAGGCACTCTTAATTACTGTTGCAAAAAAGAAGCAAAAAAATGAACATTTAAATTTAGAACATGGGAAGATGCTACTGGCCGTACAAGCTTATGATCATGTTATAATAACGGCTTGTCTTGCTTTTGATAAAAAGACTCAGCGTTTTTCACTCTTTGGACACATGCACCTTTTTTTTCTTCCTATTGTAAGGCGAAAAAGGAAGGGGAATATTTTATTGCTCATCTTCCCCCTTTGCATGCACGAGATCATGACATGGCACTTTTGTCATCATTTCATTCGTTTCGCAGCTAATCAGCCATTTGAACTTGAAGTATCTTATCTACTTTTCCTCCTAGCTAGCTAGCTAGCTGCTAGTATGAACTTTGCAAACATCACTGGCTATGCACGCCATTTTGTCTCTCTTTCTTGTTTCAAATAGTGCGCACGCTCGTTTGGTAGTAGTGCGCTCTATGTCGATTTATACAAAGCTATCAGCATGGCTACGTTCGGCATCGAGATGGTCCGATGACCATGATAAATCCAGCTTTTCAAACTGGTTTGTGCATATTTTTTCCATTTGGCTGAGCAATTTTCTAACCTTTCATGTCTTTCTCACAGCAGATTATAAAATAAATTTAGCAGGTCGCAATTTAGCAAGCACAAACTGAGTCTTGACGTCCTCTCCCTTCAAAAACTTGAATGTGCAGCTTTGCAGAATATAGGTAGGTGCACCTATTCCCTGCATAACGAAAATGTGAACTTTTTTTCAAATAATTTTCATACAAATTGGGAAAATAAGTGTTCTCACATTTTATAGGTGTAAATGTTTGTGAAGAATCACATTCCATAGATTTTACATGGTATCTTTAGTTGATTGACTTCCTTGAAAGCAAAAGATGATGTATCATTCTTTTATGTGTGACACTTGATTTGTATTATTGAATCTCATAGGATTTTCTCCGAATGATCTCTTTGCACTAAATTCTTAGACCTACTTTGGAAAAGGGATATAGCGCAGCTTGGTAGCGCGTTTGTTTCGGGTACAAAATGTCACGGGTTCCAATCATGTGATCCCTACCTATTACATCTCTTACGGGCAGTAACAAGGGATCAATTGAGATCGATTTAAATTGGAAAAATTCAGAGTTTCATTTTGTTACCTGCATGCAGTACAAAAAAATCATCCTTTTCTTTACTTATACCTGCCCTGATCCCAACTCCGTCGGAAGGAATTGTTTCTTACAACTCTCATTTGCAAAAAATAAAAAACTCTCAACGGCTCGTGAACCATTTACGCTCGATCGATCGGAGCCACCACACCCGGGCACCGTCCAATCCTCGTCCGCATGAAGCCCATGAATGCTGGATCGGGCCGCCGTCCGTCCGTACGCGTGACGGTGCCATGCATCGACTGATTCCGTCGCATAAATAGCCGCCGTAGCCCGTCACGGGGGCGCGGGGCCGCCGGGTCAGGCACACGCCCGCACGCGTGCGCACCCGCGTGACCGGCTTCCTCGCAATTCACGGGCTGCGTATCCGGTAGGTAGGCCAGTAACTGCACTAACCGTATTACCCGTTCTTCTCTTTTCTTGGAGAGAAGCAGTGGCAGACCGACAGTAGGTACTGGCATCAGGCATCGCTGAAAGTCGCCATTACAGTATCAGCCTCCGATTATTGGTAAAATAAGACGCTGGCAGCAGTTAGAAGACCGTCTGATTAGACGGTGCCAACCTAGATTCTTACGTGTAAGGTAAGAAACGCGGGTCAGTCGGCAGCACCAGCTACCTGCTCGATCGGTTTAGCATCCAGGTGCGCCGGTGCATGCAGTAGAGATGCCTGCTTCGATCGAGGCTAACCATACAAGCACGAATAAACTTGGTCCTAAAAAATAGCTTGGTCCTGCGCCTGTGCTGTGATATGACTGATTCTAGCTCTTGTTCTTTCTCGCTTCACACCGCCTCGATCTACTGCAACTGCAAGCGAGAAGCTGCCGTCCCAAGTCATTCGAGAGCCAGCCATCCATTCGAACGTCGACATCGCAGCAGGGGATCCTAGCTAGCGATTCAAGCATCGGATTCCCCTAGCTATACAAGGAAAAAATCAAGCAACATTTCCCAATCGGAGTAGCTAGAAACGAATAAGAAAAGAACAAGCCAACGGCCTAGCTTGCTATAGCAGCTAGAATAAATACCAACGTACAGCACCGTAACCCGTCCATGCACTGCATCCTCGAGAGCAGGTAGCCCATGCCGACGTGCTGCATGCGTCAATTTACTGTGCGCGCCATGCCGTTGCCGATCCATCCTCCCGTTGCACCGTCGGCTGGGTTGGGGAACGGCGGCCATGCCGGGGACCATGGATAGATGCACGCACGCATGGGTTAACAGTGTGCATGCTACCAGTACTGCGCCGCGGATGCATGCGGCGGGGGAAGTGCCAAAAGAGAAGGATCTTGCTGCTGCCTGCTGCCACTGTAAGTTTTCTCTTGGGTTGCAGGTGTTCGTTCTGCTCTCGTACTGGACTGTCTCCTGCATGCTGCTCCTCTTTTGGTTGGAGCTACCCACATCTTCTGGCCTGCTGCTGCACACTCCATTGATTGCAGCTTGCAACGGTGGGGGCAGTAACTTTGTCAGCTTGGGATATGGAGTTTTACTGCTGCAAGGACAGCCTGCTTAACTCATCTGTGGATTCTCTGTTACGCTCCTAATTAACCCCAGTTCTTGTTGTAGCTTAGCCTGCTCCATGTGCGCAGCTCGTTTGACACAAGGAAAATATGCAGATTAATCAATGGTATGGCAGTACAAGAGTAGGATTTCTGCATGGAGGATTACATTAATGCATGGAGTATGTTTTCTTGGATGCGGTGTATGTGTGTTCCCATCATTTGGATCAAATTGATAAGACTATCAAATTCAAGTACTAGGCAAGTAGCTAGCTTGGTTGTCTCTCTGTACACTGTCGTTGATGTTTAATTAGCTCTAGTACTAGTAGACTAACAAGTAGCTCGCTCACACGTCATTGGCTCTCTAAAGTATTTTGTTTACTTAACCTGCCATATCTCTGCACCGAGTGTGCGTACGTATACCTGCCTGGAATCCCACAATTACATCAGCACTTCACACGAGAATATTCGGATCCAACCGATCGCATGCAGGAGTTCTCATTCATAAATTAGAGGAGACATCGTTTTACTTAACTAATTTATTCCCCGCAGTGGATCGAAACTTTTGTCCGGCCTAGTGAGACGCATGTGACATCACAAGATCGCACAAAACTTCGATTGGTCAGAAAGAAGCCACATGTGGATCGGATTCTCGTCTCCACCGATTCAAAGCAAGAGATGTTGAGTGTCTGAATGACGCTAAAGATGAGCGATCCATACCTATCGCCTAACGTTATTGTTATTATATGTTATCCCGTGTCTGTTTCTAGCGTGGCAAGGGCATTCGATCGTTACGGCTACAAGAGGAAACGACAAATATGTCATCATGTTAGAAAACCAATAAAAATGAGAGAATCCAATGTCTGAATGCAACAACATTATCTATCCCTTCCACCCGCTCGGAGGATATGTACTCGCAACGAGTATACTATGCAGCATCGATCCTTAAACTCGTTAGTAATTCACAAAGTCACTTTGTTTTAATTTTTATAAACCATATTGACAATGTTTAACAAATTCTGGATTTCGTCAATGATGCATCCTATAAGAATGCAAAATCCCAATGCGAAATTATTTATAGTATGAGTTGCATAAAAATAACAAAATCATGTATTATTTAGAGATTTTAAAGTGTGTATAATAACTTAATAAGATCAGCACATTTGTTATTTTTGTGTAGCTCTGAATATAAAGTATTTCAATTTGAGATTTTGCACGTATTTTGATAAATCATTGATACCAATCAGACATTTTATTTTAGATTTTATGAAAATTTAAATGTATTTTTTAATTTTTTAAACAAAGGGACCACTGGAGCTCGGGAATAAGAAATCTCCAAGTAATTCTTCTATCAAGAATGACTATCGAGACTACTTTGTTGTAGAGTATTACCTTTTTTCGAGAATAGTACTACCTTTTCTTAGAATCGAGCACCTTTTTTTTACTTCATTAATTTCCGTCCAAAATAATCGGGGGAGGAAGGAGAGGCAACAGTCGTATTAAAGTTTAACGACACAGTTTTAGAGTTGGAGATGGGTTAACTAACGATCTTGCTCACTGCAAATGACTATAGCTTCATTGTTTCGCGAGATTACTAAATTGAGGAACAAAGAAGAACATAAATATGATATACATACACATGATAAATATAAGGCTGAGAAAGCAAAATTTTATTTATCGTGAGTTAATTTCAATCGCACTAATTGTGGGGACCCCAGACCGGCAGTCTGAGACCTCCAGTATGCATACATTCACGATCCCATGATCAGTCAGTCGTGAACAACATACTTAAGTTGGCATTGCAGATACATCATTCATTACATAACGAATACACGTTTCGCAAAATCTGGTCACATGACCCAGTCTTAAACAACCGCCACGCAGGGCAGAAAACACATATAGCAGCGGAAAACTTCAAACACAAACGTGGCAAAGCCCAAGTCATGCCTTGACTACCTACAGGCAGCTGACTGGGAAGACGGCCTAGTTCGCAAAGACGTCGACGAACTCTCAATCTTCCGCATACTCCTCATCCTCGACGTAGGTCTTCTAGTTGAGAATCTGGACATTGGAATATCCAGGGACACAGCCATGAGTACAATTACGTACTCGCAAGACATCCCGAATGAAGCTTATAAAATGCAAGTATGCTTATATGGTGGAATAGGTAGGCTGTACTTAGGGTTCACTACCCATGATGGATGAAAAATTCATCATGGTTGATTAACAATTTTATATCTCTGTTGAAAAAGATACTTCAAAATATTATAGTTTCTCTGGTGGATATTGCATACCCGAGAGATTTTGACAAAGAAGGTTTTAAGAGAAGAAAGATTTTCTTTGCAGAACTTCTTGTAAAACAACCTCCGGTTTTCCATCATCCGTACCTCCCAGGTACAAAGTTCACCTTTCCAGTACCTCCCAGGTACAATTCCTTTTCCCAAAACTTCATTTTGAAAACATCGACACAATGCTAGACGACATTGCCATTCAGCTGTCCATGACCGCGGACGCGGCTATTCGAATAGTTTTGACTCTGCAGAGTTTGTACACTTTCACCACACCATCCGGTACACCTGCCGTGATCACCACGGACTGTTCGTGACAGTATGCGAACATCAGGTAACCAATCATAACTTCCACTATGCCGATGCTAGTATGCGATTACCTCTTCAGTGGGTTTGTTCTCCCCGGCACCGAGTGAGCTAGCCGTATCGATCCGGTTGCCCCTAGACATCACACCGCCATGACAGGAGACCCACCGTTGCTTCCCGGTGGCACTCGTAGTCCACACTTTGTATGCCCATATCCAGCATTCGGTTCCGGGGACTCTAACCCCTTCTAGCCAATTGAGGTAAAGTCTCACACTAACACAAACAAGCTTCCATTAAGCCCGTGCCCATTTTGAGTAATGTGGTTGTACTGTAGGGCTGTCCGGACAAGACTAGTCTATGTGTCGTTTTCGAAAACACTTCCAAAAGCAATCTTCTTCACCATTCTCCCGTGGACAAGGTCCCACCTTTCCCGGGGTTTTCCGTAAAACCTTTGTTTTTCCAAAACACATTTGTTAGGGTGTCCACTTAGGGACTTCAAGATTACTATCTTGTGGTGGTAAATATACCATATGGTGGCTATGGGCTTGGCAACACCAAGTTGTGACTAATGGCAATATAATAATTTATATAATAACACTAGTAGTAATATCCATATCAAAAATAGTTTTGTTTGTCCAAATTTTGTAAAACTTCAGAAGTAAAACATGCATGACGTATAATGATAATTATAATAGAAAGCATTGGGATGGCTTGCCTTGGTCCTGGTTTGTCCCTGGTCTTGGGCAATATAAGATATCCAGACCTTCTCCAATAAATCCCGCAACTGTTACCTCTTCCTCGTCGTTATCTAACGTCGCAAAGAGGAAAGATAAACCTCCAATCAGAACCAAACAAAGACAAACATCACAAGCATAAGGACATACAGCAAGCAAACATCATCACACAACAATCTCCTAATTTTCAAAAGAGAAAAACAACTAGATACACATAGTTGATAAAAAAAGGCTATTAAAACTATGCCTGGGGTTGAGAAACCTATTCTTCAACCAATATGCAATGGAATCAGTGGGTGTTCCACTATCAAACCAAGGCATAAAGAGGTCAACTAGCCTCTGGTTACTTATAAAAATCACCTAAACACAAACTAGATAAAAAAAACTATCCATGCTAGTGAGTCACAAATATTCTTAAATACCATTCTAGCTATTCATGCTTGGCTAAAGGCTAAGTAATGTCCAAACAATGGTGACATGTTAACCAACCAGTAGCAACATGACTTGCTACTGATATTCAAACAACAATCTCTAAAATCATGCCACACAAATGATTTCATCCTCAAACAAATTCTAAAAACTAGGAAAAATCTAGGAAATAAGCATTCTAGTGATATTACTCCTTAACAACCACAAGCAACACCAAAAATTTTCTAACATGCTATTTATAAGAAGTAACACACTCATATCAGAGAGTATCAAACCTACACATGCTAGAAATCACAAAAAGAACACTAACACAATTTATAAAACTAAATAAAACTAAAAACAATTAATATCAGAAAAGCATCAAAACTAGTTTTGCACACCAAATTTAATCTACAGCTCAATAAATCACACCAAGCTAGGATTAGGTACTCCTAAACATATACAAGCAAACAAAATTGGATTCACATCAAAAATTATCACCAAATAAATTACAAAAATCCTAGAAGAGCTCACTGGACATTTACAAAAACACATGCCATTTTAATTGGGTTGATCTTTTGCAAGCAAGGCCAAGTGCTACTGCTAGGTATCACTTAGGGCTTTCGAAAACAGTTGAGTTTGCAAATTTTGGATCTGTAAAACACAAGTTATTTACAAAGTGGTGTTTCTGACCAGTGGCAACAAAACATTTTTCATGGATACACAAATTAATATTTTTGTGATCTGCAAGTTGGACATGGTTCTAGACTCATTGATTTACCACTGTGATTTTTGGTTTGCACAAAATCTAGATATAAGTATTTTAAACAGATTTAAAATGGAGGGTCAGAAACAGATCTGAGGAAAAAAAGAATAAACAGAAAAGGAAAAAGACTAAAACATCACCCAGCCCATTTTGTAACTCCTAAAATCATGAAAACCTAGGTACAGATACTCCTAAGCATACATAAGACAACACAATTGGACTCAACTCAGTTGGCCTTTTAAAACAAGCGCTAAAAATCCTATGGTCCAGAAAAGTTGCTGTGGGAAAAGATTAACTGCTCTTAGCCCGTTAAATATTTTTGGGTGAGGCCAACGCCAACGGCTTAGTATTTTCATAACCTTTCCACAGAATTTTGGTTCATATTATTTGGACTTATAAAACGCAAGATACACTAATTTTAGTGAGGGTCCAGTGAAGAAATCCGAAACCAAGCAATTTAAAGAGAGCAGTGCATGCAGCCTGCATGCAACCACTGATCAAGAGATCAACGGCCCAGGTGCCTCTTCAACCTCACGACGCAGGAACGCACAGGAAACAGAAATGGAGGCCTCGGCGGCTGGATTTCTCACCGTGGGGCTGGTGGGGGCGATGGGGATGGTGCAGGAGAAGTGCAGAGTGCTAGGGGAGGTTGGTGATGGCCTCAGAACTCTCCGACATGCTCTAGGTCGATGGCAGCACCGAGGTCGTCCGTGACGGGCATGGTACAGCGGCGGCAGCTCCGGGGTACCTAAAAACATACAGAGGTGCCCTTGATATAGATCTTGGTGAGAGGAAAACGTGGGTGCAAGAATGGAGATCAGAGGTGGACTGAGACGACGGCTATTTCCTTGGCAAGCTCGCAGTTTGGGCCGGAGAACTCGGAGTTCCTCGCTGACAGAGAGCTAGAGGGGCTCTGTGCTTTGGTGGGGAGGAGAGGTGAGTTGCTGGGATGCTAATGGGCAAGGTTTGGTCGTGGGAGAGGGCATGTGGCCTTATATCCAAGAGGTGGCCGGTCCCTGGTGGACTTGGAGCACAAGCTCGAGTGGGGAGGTGCACGGGGAAGGAGGTGCATGAGTGAGAGAGAGGTGGGGGCAGAGTTGTGGCGTGCTGGAGTGTGGAATGAGGGAGGGGGCACGGTGGCGTGGAGGAGTGGAGACAAGGTGGTGTGTGGGAAAAATAAGTCAACTTCTCCTCTTCTTCCTTGTCTCACTCTTCACTCTTCCTTCTCTCTCTCAAGTTGACTTCCAAAATCCATCCAATGACAGGGCTAGAGAGTGGGGACATAGGGGAGTAGAGTGGACAAAGTTTCCCTCCCTGGTTTACCCAAAAACAGCACGAAAACGTGCTCCCAAAAATCACCCCGAACAGTTTTCTGTAAAATTCAGAAATTTGAAAAACGGCTAAGTGTTGGAACTGCTAAGGCATAGCAAAAGTTCGTGCCTGTTTCACCTAGCGAATAAAATCCATTTGGAAAACTTTCAACTGGTAAATGATCACCAAGTTGAATACTTCCAGGAAATATTTTTGAACCATTTTTGAAAAATGCTAAAGGCTAGGGAAACATGCTGAACAGTGGGCTACTCTCTGTTTTTATATCTGTTTTCTGTTTCCAGTTTTTTTTTTTCTGTTTTATTCTGTAGCCACAAAAACATGCATGCAACTAAGGGTTCCAAAAGTCCAAAGGGTGATCCAAGGACATGGAGTTGAAGTACATACACCATAGATCATCTCCAACTCAAAGATCCCATAAAAGCACATTTTTGCCACATAAAATAACAGGTCCAAAACAGCAAGTTTTAACAGATTTCAGAGAAGAAAAACCTAATTAGAAAATTCTAAAAATTTATTTTCCTCAAACCACAAGCACTAACATACCACACATAGATGATCAAGAGTACAAGCACAAGTGGGTTCACACATAGGTTCATAATTTGGAGTCTCACTTATATTCTACAAAAGGCTAAAAATAAAAACGGGGGATTAAAAATGGGGGTGTGACACTAATCCCAAAAACATAGGAAGCCAACCAATGATCGGAAAGTAATTTGTGCTCCTGATCTCCAGTGCTCCCTTCGTTTTAGAAAAATAAAAAAATATAGAAGTTTTGAAATAAATTGAAAATAATTTTGGATATAGTCCATGATGTAAGCTACAGACGTGCAAAATCACAATGCGAAATCCTTTATATTATGGGTTACACAAAAATGAGAAAATCTTATTTTTTTGGAGATTTGAAACACTATATTCAGATCTGTACATATGGATTTTCAGATACACAAAAAAGTCATTTTTCTTTTTAAAATTTTGCATGTTTTTAGAATACATCATTTAGAATAACCATAATGTTTGTCATATTTTTCTGAATTTTTGAAATATCATTTTACAAACACAGGGAGCACTGGAGCTCTGGAGCAAGAAACCTCCTAAGACCAATGATGTTCTACACTATGTAGATGGCTCCCATTACTATCACATGTATACTTTAATTGTGTGTTTTTGTTTCCCCAACCCCACGCATAGGACAAAAAAGTAAAGAGATCCTATGATCTTCCATTTGAAATGGCAATATGGCATCCAATGGAAATCTATCTATTTGTGCCTATCCGTTGCCTCATTTCTAGCAGCAACCAAGTTCATTGGGGATTCGAATCCTATGTTTTCTCGCCATGCCGACGGTGGCCCCTTTAATTTGCTAAGTTTTCGCAGCATGTCAGAATCTAGTACAACCTCCGATCCATATTAATGGACTCAACTTTATCTAGATACGGATGTATCTAGTTAAGTGTTTAGACTAGATGCATCTGTATCTAGACAATGTTAAGACCATTAATATGGATCGGAGGGAGTACTAGTGATTAGTTTGCAATGGAAGGAATTTCTTGCATGCATGCATGCATGGTAAAACGATTAATTCAAATTCAGGTGGGACAGCTGCAACTCGCGTTGCCATCACACGACCAGGCGCTGCGCCCAACTGGGCATATCGAGATGCCGCCGCTAATCGATCGATCGACTTGCGTCGTGTACCTCTTCGTGGCTAGACGCCCACGCGCGCACGGCAGTGTGACGCTGACGACGATCCATGCACCTGCTCTCTGACAGTCGTACGCGCGCTATGTGCAGTACGTACGGAAGGCTGCCGTTGTTGGTTTACATCAATCGTCGGCTGATCTGTGCCTGTGGATCCATCGGCCACATCTATGCATGTGCCTTGTTGCCAAGTTGCCGTGTTACGTTCTGGTGCGTCATCAATGCCTCTCATCATTGTACACTGTAGATAGAACCCTCGCCAGGCCGCGGAGAGCCCTCACGGATCATCAAGGGAATCAAAGCGAATAAAATAATATCTCCACTGACGCTCCCAATAATGCTTCCAACAGCCCTATTCGGGGCGCCGACACAAAAACTCCCCCACCGGGCCTCCCAATAGCGGCAAAGTTGCCCAATATCGTCCTCGGCAACCTCGCTTCGCGCCTTGTTGGTAGGGAGGCAACCGTGGCAACACGCACCACATCTATTTCACTTTCCCCTTCCCCCTCCCCATTTTAATTCTCCCGCCTGCTGCCTCCCCCGCCCACCTCGTTCCCGCCCTCCTCACAATAGGCGATCCCCCGCCGACGATGTCTCCCGTCAAACGTAATCGTGGCGCTGCACGTCGTCGTGGTTGCTCTGCTCGTGGCGGCACCGACGGTCTTGTTCCTCGCGAGTACCGTGCGCGGCCGGCGGATATGTCGGATAAAGCATGGGAGCAGGAGCTGCATCATCGATCGCTGCTCATCAACGACAGGAAAGGGCGTCACACTAATGCAGCGTCTAGGCAGCAGCATATCGATCTCGTGTCCGCGTCGCTTGCGCTCAGTGATGGCGTGGGCGCAAGTCAAAGGAGCACCAACGCGCCGGGGGTGTCGTCGTCGAACCCAGCCTACTTCGATAGCGGCGGCGCAACTCCGCGTTCAGGGACAAGGATCTAGCCCGGTTTGGTGAGAGCGACCTTGGTTCCGACTCGCCGAACGTCGGCTCCGAGTCGACCTCAACCAGACGTTCTCTTGGCACACAGAACGTACACTCCATAGTCTCTAGAGGGCACACAGAACTACGGAAGGATCTGAGATCTTTTAGATTTCGATCTGTATTAAACACCCATAAATGCGTGTATCAGGTCCATCACATCAATTTGGGCATGCAAAGCTTATAAGATCTGCCTCAACAAACGTCTAAACATCCCGTTAACACATCCATCCAACCCATTTGCACGGCCCGTACCGTGCACCACCCGTACGTACACATCCAACCCATTTGCTATTAGAGTACAGCAAACCCGTACGTACACGCAAGTACCGCTAATCCTTCGCCCGTTAACATGCGGTTGGCTATCGCTGCTAGCACAAACACGTCCTTTCGTACTAGCTACAGGCGATTTACACAGTGCTCTCCCCCTTAATTTCGGTTGGATCTGTACTCCGCTGGTCGGCGGTACACTTCTCATAGATGATCACTTGAACTTGGGACTATTGGACACGCAACTCACTTAATTACAGAACAAGTACTCCTGCGTTGTGCTCTGCTCTCAACTTCTGAATGGATTGCAGTTTCACGCTGCCATTCCTCTGCTCTGAACATTTGAAAGAACTGCAGTATCCTGAACTGACGCAGCAAAACTACCCGCGGATATGCAGTCACTTTTCACACTCTGGCAGGAGCAAAGAAAGAAGGAAACTCTGGCACCGCGGACTCCAATGCTGCCCCCAAGTGGAGTACAAAACCAACAGTTTCAGTGCCACCGCTTGGGAGTATACAACTACTGCATGGCCATAATTACCCCCCGTGCGCGGAATGTTACCCGCTTGGGGATCCCCACCTTCTTCTCCAGAGTCCCAAACCGCGCTTCCCCAGGTAAATTAACGGCGTTTTATATGCGCCTGTGGTGAAACGGTGAGAGTGCGCTGAGACAAATTACTGACAGCAAACAATGCGCTGAACTGCACACTGCCACCCCGATCGATCGATCTACCATGATCTCACCCCCACCTTCCACGGATCGTCTTGTAGAGCGATCGAGACTATTTTTATGCTCATACTAACGTGCTCATGCATGTTGCCCCCTCTCTCTTCCACTTTGTTAAGTGCCACTTTTTGTTCGTCCTATCACGGCGGGCGAGCTCAGTTTACCTGCACACTGACTCGAACATGGTCATGGAAGTGACCTGCTCTTATTTGCCGCTACTAGAAGAATTCTTCCTTTGCATATTCTTCTCACACACAAAAAAAAAACGTATTTTCTGTTGCCGCTGGCACAGCCAAAGAGGGATAACAGAGAAGAACCTCCAATTTTCCAGATTCAGCACGAGGTAGAGCCACAGCCACCACAGGAGAGAAGTACTGACTCGAACATCATGGAGTAGCTGAAATTTTCCACATTGGGCTAGAGGTACAAACCGACAGAAGGGCACACACGCCCAATGGGGCGAGGTCACGAGAAGCCAGCCATACATAAAGATCCACACAAGTTTCAGTGCGAAGCCAGTAAACAGTAGTGTGGTTCCCAGTTAAAGTGAGTGGCACCGAATCCATGGTCCCTCCAATCTCTCCTCCTAGTTTTTTACCCAACCTATCCATTCACTCACTGACTAACCCAGATCCCGATGCAAGTAACATTCCTTAATGCCCCCCTCTCTCCTCCTCCTCCCACATGCATGGCATGATGCTTCCATGTGCTGGATCCAAAGCCAGCTCGATCCGAATCACCCTCACTAATCATAGTTACCAGCTTAGTTTAATCCATCACACTTCATTTTTTTTACTGTGGGACGGCAGAGGTGACTTCCAATGGCGTGTGGCCGCTCTTCCTTGGTCCCCCGGCCCTCCAAGTGGACTGTGGAGAAGTAACCTCCTTTCCACGGCACGCCATGCTAGCTCTGCCATGGAAGCCTCCACTGCAGTTTGCCTGTACCATGTTCCTGCACTCCTCAACTTCTGCTCGATCCAGTAGCTAGCTTTGTCTGTCCTTCAGATAGAAAGCCAAATAATTGCACAACGTATACATTTCACAAGTAATAAAAGTTTTGCAGAACTAGTACAGTAAGATGGATACACTGAAACAATGGCGATGGTTATATTAATTCTTGCAGTGCAGCTAGCTGCTGCACCTGCATGCTGACGATGTACAGTAAAAATTTCATACAAAATACAGGTAACTAGTAAGTAAGCAATTACAGGTGAGGGACTGATCGATGGATCTATCCTGTCAAGATAACTTAATTTCTTCTGAACAAATAAGGGAAATAATTAGAAGGGGTGATGGTGAAACTGTGAGTAAAGAAAGGTGGATCGAATCGGTGGTTGGTTGGTTGGTTAGGCTATAATGCTTCTTTTGTTGGATTGGAGTATTCTTCTTTCCGGAGCATCTTTTCCCTTCCCTTTTTCTACACGGCCGGCCGGCGCGCCTCTACAGTGAGTGACTTTCTAGCTACTGCTTCTCTCCACCCCCTTTGCACGCGCTCGCTTTCACCAGCTAGCTACCTAGCTGCTGCTCACCGCCGGGGCCCACTCGAACCGGCCGGCGTCGAGGGGCACGCCGCGGGCGACGTCGAAGTTGTACCTGACCACGGAGATCGATCGCACGTTAATTAGGACGCCGGCGGCAAGCTAAGATTTTTATGCACGAAGAAGGTAATTGGACGCTAGCAGATGCTACAGGAGTGCTAGTAGTACTTACTTGGAAGCGAAGCGCCTGGCCTCGGCCTCCTCGGCCGCCGCGAAGAACTCCTCGATCTCCGCTGCCGGAGGCATCCTCGCCCTCGCGGCCGCCTGAACTTGCGTAGACGTCAGTGCTGACGGCAGCGAACGGCTCCCGTTTTGGCCTGCCAGATCCGACTCCAGGTCGCTCAACTCGCCGTGCCGCCGGTGGCTCGAAGGCGTCGTCTCCCTCCTGAATTTTCAAAAACGATGAGCGGGACGGGCGTCATAAGCACGGCAGGAAGCATAATTCAGCAGAATTGCCATGAATCGAGCCAGAATTCCCACCTCTCGCGGTCACGGCCGCCGCTCTCCGAGTTGTCGCTCGCCGATCCCTGCTGCCGAACGTTGTCGCTGCCTGCCTGCGGAGCACACAAAGCCAACGCCTTTTCAGCAACAGAATTGAGCCGCTACAGATCTTGAATATCTGAATTTCGAATTCTAGGGTTTGTTTCCACCGAAATTCCGGCCCTCACCTCCGCAGCGTCGGAGCGGCACGGCGTGGAATTGTGCTGATCCGCCGCCGAGGACGTGTCCACCGACGACGCCGTGCTGGAGCAACGCGAGAGGCCGGCCACGAGCGCCGCCGCGCCGTGTACGGATTCCGGAGCCGGCGCCGCGGTGGACGAAGACGGCGGTGGCGCCATGAACAGCATGCGGCTCCGCAGCTTCAGGTAGCAACTCCCGCTCTCGCCGCCCCGAATGGACGACGAAGCTTCCGCGGTGGCGACCCTTCTCAAAGGCGAAGGCGGCAGCGGCCTCCTCCGCTTGGAGACGACGACCTTGGCTCCGGCGGCGGCCCTGGACCTGGTCCGGACGCCGACGGCCTGCTGCGTGACCTCCTCGCCCACGGCAGCCCCCCTGCACTTGCGCATGTACTTCCCCATATCGTCCTCCCTCGCGGCCTCGCTTGTCTTTGGCTGTTTCGCTCTGAGCGTCGGCCGGTGGGATATGCTGCGCGACGCTTCCTCTTTGGATCCTCCGGCGCGTCCGCGGTTCCCGTGCGCGTACACATATAACACGCCAAGGCAAGCTAAGCCCGGGGGATCAGATCCGGATCCGACGGCCAGGAGCGCCCCGCCGTCCTGACGGCGCCGTTAACAACCGGATCTGGCCGTTGCGGTGCCGCTTGTTTTCGCCTGTGCCAGCCAGCGAGGACGGGATACGGGGTGCAGCCGGTGGTAACGGCGTTCTGGAAATCCAAACGGAACGTGATAATCACGGGACTTCGTGGGACCATGAAGGACGAGATTACCCCTTCGATAGTGCGAGACACGTGTGCCGGGGTAGATCGGACGGATGGCATTAGCGTTGGCGAGATTTGAAACGGAAATTTGAACCGCTGGGAGGAAGGGAGGGGACCCGTGCCGTTGGGATTCGATTACGCCAGGGCCGTTGTTGCGTAACAGGATTACGTTCGAAAAAGGGAACTCGCGTTACAGGATTTGCTGCCGTGAAGAGGGGAAAAGGGAAAGAGAAAAAACGTTACGGGCTGGTGGCAGGCTCGCGTGCTTGCATAGCCTGAAGAAAACTAGTTAAATTTTGCGCGGCGTCACGCCGCGGCCTCGCTGAGATTAATTTGTGGTAATTTGTGTTTTTTTAAAATCGTGGTATATATATTGTAAGGAAAGGCAGTAGTTATAACGTGTATAATGTAGTTAGCGCAAATTCAATTTGAAATCATCCTCAAATGTGCATGTAATAAAGCGTTATTTAAATTTAAGTTCATATTTAAAGAGATTTAAGTTTACTTTAAGCATTTAGTAAATTGAATCGCATAATTGGAGCGAGTTTAGGTATTTTATTTGTAAATGTTAACCTAATCGGTTTGGTATGATATGCTTGTGTTTTATCTTACATATTAAATTTAACTCAATATTCGGAGGGAATTTTAATTGAACCCAATATTCGGAGGGAGTACATTGATTGAGCATTTTTTGAATTTAATTTTAAACTCATAATATGAGGAAAATGAATTTGCAGGAAATATTTTGTATAAGTATTTATTAAAGTAAGTCCATAATTAGCTGAAATGAGTTTGTATTTCCTACAAATATCCAACTAATCAAGCATTTTTAAATCTAAATAGAAATTAGAGAAAACTTAGCCATATTATCTCTAATATGTTAGCTAAATTGAAATGATAAAATTTGTTTCCTATTCTGACGTAAGTAGTTCATTTAAATTCATAATTAGAGGAAATACATTATGATTATATCGAAATATTCACCAGATTGAGCATTTATTAAATTTAACTACATATTTGGAGAGAGATTAATTATATTATATCTAAATGTGAAATATCTTGAAATGTTTGTATTTTGCTTTAATCATTTATTAAATTAAGTCCATAATTAGAGGAAGTGAATTTGTATTTGATTTAAATATCCATCTAATAAAGGTTTTTTAAAATTTAAGCATACAATTAGAGAGATTTTAGTTATATTACATCTAATATGTTAGCTAGATTAAAATGATAAAATATGTTTTCCTTTGTGACATAAATATTCTATTTAATTTCATTTTAAGAGTAAAAATATTATGGGTATATAGAATTATTAACCAATTTGAGTATTTATTTAGTTAAATTGCATATTTAGAGAGAGTTTTGTTATGTTATCTTTAAATGCAAACTGGTTTTTAAATGGTATGATATGTTTTTATGTTGTCTTAAATAGTTAATTAAGATACTTAAGTAGAGGAATTAAAGTATATAATATTTTTTTAATTCAAAATCAGCTTCATTTAATCAGAAGAAGTGCATTTTGGTTTTTTTTGTAAATGTTTACCGATTTTGAAATGCCCAAAAATATTTGCATTATGGTACAATTAATTAGAATTTATTTTTCTGGTTGTTGCGATATATTTTGCATAATTTTCTAGTAGGTAGATTCTAAACCATTAATTTTATAGTATTATTCATTTTCTGTAAATTATTTAAGTGAGTTGGGTCCAATTTAAAAAATGTCAAAAAATGTTTGTATTATGATATAAGTAATTAGAATTTGTTTTTCTGTTTATGCTGATATATTTTTTACATTTTTCTGGTAGATAGTTCTTAAACTATTGATTTTCTGAAAAAATTTCATTTTCTGCAAATTCTTTAAGTGAACTGGACCCACTTGTCAGGGTTTTAGTATTCACGCCGCGGCCTTTAAGAGAAATTTTATGTATGAAATGTTTTGTTATAATGACATAATAATTGTCGAAGGAAATTCGAATTTGACGAAATTCGTGGAATGGCTGTGCGAATTTGGATCTAAAAATTGCGGAGTTAGAGTCGACCAAACTCGAAAGCGATGACGGGGATGGAACCTACTTGTCGACGCGCATATATTTCATGTATGTAATTTTTGGTAAACGCGGGTTTTTTGCGAAAAATTTGACAAAATTCGTCAACGTTTGTGCGAATTTGGATCCAAAATCGAGGAGTTAGAGCCGACAAAACTCGAAAACGTTCACGGGGATGGAACCCACTCGTCGACGCGCATATATGTAAAAAAAATTGACAAAATTCGTCAATGTTTGTGCGAATTTAGATCCAAAATCGAGGAGTTAGATCCGAGAAAACTCGAAACCGTTAATTTTTGGAAAAACATGAGGAGCCGACGAAACTCGAAACCGTTAATTTTTGGAAAAACATGAGGACTTTCCTGCAAAAAATTTGAATTTTTTTTGTCAAATGTTTGTGTGAATCTGGATCCAAAATTGAGGAGTCAGAGTCGACGAATCTCGAAACCGTTCATGAGAATGAATCCACTTGTCGACGCGAATATATTTCATGTATATAAGTTTTGGGGAAACAAAAAAAATCTGAGGAGAAAAAGCGGGAAATTGGATCCAAAATCGAGAAGTTAGAGCCGACAAAACTCGAAACCGTTAATTTTTTGGAAAACGTGAGGACTTTTCTGAAAAAAAATTGAAAAAAATTTGTGAAATGTTTGTGTGAATCTGGATCCAAAATTGAGGAGTCAGAGTCGACGAATCTCGAAACCGTTCACGGGGATGGAACCCACTTGTCGACGCGAATATATTTCATGTATGTAAGTTTTGGGGAAACAAAAAAAATTTGAGGAGAAAAAGCGGGGGAAAAAATGCTGGAAAAAAAAATCGCTACAGTACCCCGGGCACTGTAGAACACTGTAGATGAACAGTGC
Organism: Poa pratensis; assembly: GCA_947311845.1. Classification (NCBI taxonomy): domain Eukaryota; kingdom Viridiplantae; phylum Streptophyta; class Magnoliopsida; order Poales; family Poaceae; genus Poa; species Poa pratensis. The sequence goes on along the minus strand of CAMZMU010000034.1, from coordinate 81,213,703 downwards.
ATCTACAGTGCCCGGGCGCTGAGAGCTCGCCGAAACGCGCAGCTTTTATATATACTATGAAATATACTATGAATGAATGAATGAATGAATGAATAACGGAGCAGAAGGTGGGGCCCGGCCCCGGATTGTGAACTGCAACACGTCCAGGCTCCAGAAACTGTGGACGAGTGGTAACGATCTCGAAAGGTTGCCCAGGAAAAGCCTGGTGGAGCTCGAGCACGTACAGCAGCGGGCATGCAGGCCGGACGACGGTTTAGGAAGAAAATCCTATGCGACCCTTCACCAACGACCTGGCCGTGGACCACTCTGGTCGACCGACACGACAGCGCATGCGGGGAGAACAGAGCGTGCGGGGGCAGCAGGCGGCCACGCGTCGGCCATGCCGCCGGTCTAGCCCGGCGACCCGGTCGCATAAGATTATTTTCGCCGGACCTGCATTCGCAGGTTCAGATTCTATCTGCCGCGCGGTGACTCGTGTAACTGTCTTGATTCCCTATCGGTGAGGGCGCTCTCTTTACAATGATGGCGGCAGTCGTCGCGGCGTCGCGGCTCCTCAAACTGCGTATCCAGGCGAACCGAGAAAGCACGCAGGTACAAGTGCCGAGGCGTGTCGGACGAGCATGATCAGATGGCAAGTTGGCACACGCATAGATCGACGTACGTGGCCGATCAGGTTCCTGCCGCTGGCCGATCGATCCGCGCGCAGATCAGCCGACGATCGATCGATGTAACCAACAACGGCCGTCTGCCTTCGGTACGACTGTCAGAGAGCAGGTGCATGGAGCAGAGACGCCGGCGCTCGCTCGCGCGGCCGGCCGGCCGGGGTCCCCGGCACCGGCACCGGCAGCCCAGGTCGTCGTCACACTGCCGTGCGCGCGTGGGCGTCTAGCCACGAAGAGGTATACGACGCTAGCCGATCGATTAGCGGCGCGCCGGCGCCTATGCACGTGTGTGGCGGCATCTCGATACTGGCATACGCCCAGTCGGGCGCAGCGCCTGGTCGTGTGAGTGTGATGGATGATGACCCACTTGAATTTGAACGGTTTGGGTTAGTAGTACCATGCATGCAATAGATTCCAAACTACTCCCTCCGTTCCAATTTAATTGACTTGCTATACATCAAATATGGATGTATATAGACATGTAACCGTATTGTCTATATACATCCATATTTGATGCATAACAAGTCAATTAAATTGGAACGGAGGGAGTATATTAATTACTAATCCTGCCAAGTGCCATGCATATCTTCTACCAACACTAGCTAGAGGACACTATCGATCGGCTTGATGAAAAAACATAGGATTCGAATCCCTATGAGTTGGGTTGCTGGGTCATTTGGTACTATAAATGAGCCAACAGATAGGCAGAGATAGATGGATTTTCATTGGATGCCATTTCAAATGGAAGATCGAGGACCTCTTTACTTTTTTTCCTACGCGCACGTTGGGCTATACACAACGTATATGTGGTGCGGCAACCCGATGTGGTCGGTGTGATGGCCTCAATTCGTTTAGTGAGTTATCCTTTCCATGTGAGAAAACCAAGGGCTCGTTTTTCGTTCAAAGCTAGATTAGGTGTGCTTGTGAGCAGACATTCACGTGTAGAAAAGTTGGAGATGAAATCATCCACATTGCCAATGATTGTGCATGTTTTGAGTGTGAAACCTCGTGGTTTAACCTTTTGGATGGATAAATCAAGGTGTCGGCTCGAAGCTTCGTTTCAGGGGTGAGAACAGTGGCGGAGCTACGTTTCTACCAGGGGGCGCCGCCCCCCCCCCCCCCCCCCCCCCCCCCCCCAGCCCACTGAAAATAAGTGAATAACCCATCAATCTATCATAGAGATTGGAGATGTCACCACATGTTGATCTCGGTTTTTTTTTAATTATTATAAGTTGACTAGTTCGGCCTTGGTCCTTATTATGTTAACATGAACATATGGTTGTCATTCGAAGATGCAGAGCGAGGGAGGCTTGTCTTACCTTCTTGGACAACATATCTTTATTTAATTTAACAAAGGAACTGCCACGCGCATGTAAAAATGTCCAGCCTTGTGAATTGGTAAGATGCTGAGTATAGAAATTACTCGGATGTAAATTAATGGAGTATTAGGCCATTCACAATGCGGCGCTTAGACGAGGGGCGCCAAGGTCTATTTCCTGGCAGATCAGTTGTTAAGTACTCCCTCCGTTCCAAATCAATTGACTTGGGTTTGTCCAAATACGGATATATCTAGACACTAAACAAGTATAGATACATCCATTTTTGTACAAACACAAGTCAAGTAATTTGGAACGGAGGGAGTATTACAATCCTGGCGTAGGTCTGGCATGGGCGCAAGAAAAAGAGGCGAGCGCTTACCTTTTCTCTGTGTGATGTGAACGAAAAGAGGGAAAGATGCGCGAGCGGATGGACAGTTTGCCATCTGCTGTTTAGCGTCTGGCGTTGGGAGAACGGGCGCACTAAACTAATTTGTTGCTATTTATTTTTTTCTCGTAAGAGTCTAGACAAGCGCCCTTCCATTGTGGATGCTCTTATGCAACAAAGTAGTTCTCCATGGTCATTTTTTTAAAGGGGAATTGCTAAACGAGATTAAGGATCAATGGTATCAAAAACTTCAAATGGAGTATGTGAAAGAGCATATCCATTCCATAGGGTGTTTTGATGTTTGTTGACAACACAATTAGAGGTCTAATGTGTGTGCTAAAAGTGTGCAGGAATATATCTATACTTTGCGTGCACAGGTTTTGATCCAAATATGAAGAAGTGTTGGCTTTACTGCTTCAGCCGGTACTACCAGGTCAATCCCGGTACTACCAGGTGACCCCAGCGTTTTGCCTTGCGGCACTACCGCGGCTAGTGCCGGGGCTAGTACCGCATCTCCGGAGGCCGTTCGGGTATCGTCGCGGTTTATCCCGGTAGTGGTTGCGGTAGTGGCGCAGTACTACCGCGAAGGAAGCACTACCGGACCAAGGCTTCCGGTACTACCATTGCGAGCCGACGCAGGATTCTTCGATCGGTCTTCGTCTCGTCCCCAAGTCAACGCAGTCGGTACTATCGGGCTTGGCCCGGTACTACCGACGCGCGCAGTTTCTGCTTCCAACGGCCAGAATTTTGGGAGGGGTATTTATTCCCCTCCACCTATCTTTGGACAAGTAGCTCGCCCAACCTTGAAGACCACCGTTATCGCAAGCTCAGGAATCACTAGATCTTCCAATCGCTCCATCCAAACTCGTTGATCTTTGGAGGATTGAAGGAGAAGGCCCCGATCTACATCTTCACCGAGTCGATTTACATTCCCCCCTCATTCACTTGAGGGACCATTTGCCAGGGTTTCCCTTTGAAAAAATCTAGCTCCTTGTTGTACTCACTTGTTGTTCTTGTGACAGATTGTAGCTGTTCGGGAGCCCCCAATTCAGTTGTGGGTGTGTGCCCCGAATCGTTGTTGTAAAGGCTCCGGTTTCCGCCTCGAAGGGAACCGATAGTGGAAGGTGAACCAATCCTTTGTGGTGCGGTTCATCGGAGAATAGGGTGAGTCTGTTGTGGCGTTGAGCAAGCCTGTGGTGCGCGAGCTCACACCCCTTCAACGAGACGTACTTCCTAAAAAGGAGGAACTCGGGAATACTTCCGTGTCTCCGCGTGCTTTCACTTCAGTTACCTCTATCCTTGTTTACTATCTTTACCTTGTGTATCTTGTTTAGTTGCTAGCTTGTCATATAGGTAAATTCACCGTATTTGCATATCTAGAGAATTTACCTTTCGTGTCAAGCCTAATTTGAAAAAGTATTAAAATTTGAAGTAGCACCTATTCACCCCCCCCCTCTAGGTATCATACGATCCTTTCAGTATGGACTGTGGGAACCCCTTTTAAAGAAATTCAATTTTATTTTTCCAACAAAAACATTTCGGGAAAGGAAGAGTATAACAAAACATATAGATGTCTAATTTGTACTTTAATGTTTCATTTAATTATCTTTGAGATGTTACCTACACAAAAATAGTCAAATGGGAAGACACAAAAATATTTTGATGGTTACCGTGTAGCCCGGGATATAATATATTATTCAAAAAAAAATACAGGTTCATAGAAAACATCTACATATATCAGTAAAAAAATGTTCAGAAATTTTAAAACTTTTTATTTTTTATTTTCTTAATACCGGGCTCTCTCATGATCGGGGTTCATATCGCCGCATTTGCGATGCTATATACTGTAGTATAATCGTTGCGAGTATATGCCTCCTAGCGGGTGAATGGATAGATAAAGACATAATGTTGATGCATTCAGACATTGGATTCCCTAATTTTTATTGGTTTTCTAACAATATGACATTTTTGTCGTTTCTTCTTGTAGCCGTAACGATCATGCCCTTGCCACGCTAGAAACAGGAGATAACATATAGTAATACCAATAACGTTAGGCGACAGGTACGGATCGTTCATCTTTATAGTGTCACATACACTCAACATCTCTTTCTTGCTTTGAATCGGTGGAGACGAGAATCCGATCCACATGTGGCTTCTTTCTGACCAATCGAAGTTTTGTGCGATCTTGTGATGTCACATGCGTCTCACTAGGCCAGACAAAAGTTTTGATCCACTGCAGGGTATAAATTAGTTAGTTAATTAACGCTGTCTCCTCTAATTGATGAATGAACTCCTGCATGCCATGCATCGGCAGATCCGAATATTCTTGTGTGAACTTCTCCTGTAACTGGGGGATTCCAGCTAATTAAACATCAATGTACAGGGAGACAACCAATTGCTAGCTAGTTTACCTACTGAATTTGATAGCTTATCCATTTGATCCAAATGATGGGAGCAGGCACACATAGTAGTAACATACACAGCATCCAAGAAAACATTCGAGGCCGGCGAAGCATGTAATTAACGGAATCCTCCATGCAGAAATCTCACTCTCGTACTACTACCATGCCATTGACTAATCTGCATATCTGTCAAACGGGCTGTGCACATGGAGTAGGCTACAACAGGAACTTGAGAGCTACTCTAACCAGGAGCGAAACAAAGAACCCAGAGGCGAGTTTACAGTGATTAGCAGACCGTCCTAGTGGCATGCAGTAAAATTACTGCCCCCACCCTTGCAAAGACTAGGAAATGTCACGCGGCGACACGTCGCGCCCGTTGTGGTACAAAAGTGTGAAATCCGCTGGAATTTGGTTTATTTTGTTTCAGCAAAAAATACAAAAATTATTTAGAAAACTAATCCAAAAATTCTGCAACAAAACAAATATTTCTTAGTTTATGTGAAAAGTTTAAAAATTTCTTAATTTTAAGAATTTCTTAGTTTCACTTTTGTACACAATGGATATTTGGTGCAACCTTTATGTGTAAAGTTTGAAAATTTCTTGAATTTGAAATTTTCTTAGAGGTAGAGGAGACGACGGCGGAACTCCCTGTGTGCTTCGATTTGTCGGGGAGTAGCTCGGCGCCGGCGGCGTCTCCGTCCGAGCGGAGGAGGAAAGAGGAGAGGGGTAGGGCGAGGAGGACCGGTTCGCAAATTTGAAAACACGCAGGGACCTTTGCGCAAAAATGCCACGCGTACCGTCGGATGACGAAGCGACGGCGCTTCTACAGTGCCTGGGCGACGTGGCCACCTGAAGTTTCAAAATTTTGAAATCCGTCAGAGTTTGTCTTTTTTGCGCAGCCAAAAATACAACGAATTTGAAGATTGGAGAGAAATATGTTTATGTCCGTCAAAACCAAAAGGTTAAAACATGAAAGTTGTTCGTAAGCTTGATATTCATCTACTCGTGAAAGGAAAATTTAAACGGATGACAGAGTAAGACGAATTTGACAAAATTCGTCAGATGTTTTTGCGAGTTTGGATCCAAAATCAAGGTGTTAGAGTCGACCAAACTCGAAACCGATCACGGGAATGGAACGTGCTCGTCGGCGCGCATATATTTCATGTACATATTATCGCGAAAAGAGCAAAAAAAAAGTACTGTAGCACCTTGCACTGTAGATGCGCATATCTACACTGCAAAGGCGACGTGGATGCCGTCATCGGAGGCTGAAGCGATGTGCTTATATATATATAGACTAGGAATTGTCGCGCGGCGACACGTCGCGCCCGTTGTGATACAAAATTGTGAAATTCGCTGGAATTTGGTTTTTTTTTTTCAGCAGAAAATACAAAAATTATGTGGAAAACTAATCCAAAAATTCTGCAACAAAACGAACATTTCTTAGTTTATATGAAAAGTTTAAAAATTTCTTAATTTTAAGAATTTCTTAGTTTCACTTTTGTACACAATGGATATTTGGTGCAACCTTTATGTGTAAAAGTTTGAAAAATTCTTAAATTTGAAATTTTCTTAGAGATAGAGGAGACGACGGCGGAGCTCCCTATGTGCTTCGATTTGTCGGGGGAAGGAGCTCGGCGTCGGCGGCGTCTCCGTCCGAGCAGAGGAGGAAAGAGGAGAGGAGGAGGGCGAAGAGGACCGATTCGCAAATTTCAAAACACGCAGGGGCCTTTGCGCAAAAATGCCACGCGTACCGTCGGATGTTGAAGCGACGGCGCTTCTATAGTGCCTGGGCGACGTGGCCACCTCGAGTTTCAAAATTTTGAAATCCGTCAGAATTTATCTTTTTTGCGCGGACAAAAATACAACGAATTTGAAGATTGGAGAGAAATATCTTTATGTCCGTCAAAACCAAAAGGCTAAAACATGAAAGTTGTTCGGAAGGTTGATATTCATCTACTCATGTAAGGAAAATTTAAACGGATGACTGAGTGCGACGAATTTGACAAAATTCGTCAAGATGTTTTTGCGAGTTTGGATCCAAAATTAAGGTGTTAGAGTCGACTAAACTCGAAACCGATCACGGGAATGGAACCTGCTCGTCGGCGCGCATATATTTCATGTACTTTATATGAAAAGTTTAAAAATTTCTTAATTTTTAGAATTTCTTAGTTTCACTTTCGTACACAATGGATATTTGGTGCAACCTTTATGTGTAAAAGTTTGAAAATTTCTTAAATTTGAAATTTTCTTAGAGATAGAGGAGACGACGGCGGAGCTCCCTGTGTGCTTCGATTTGTCGGGGGAAGGAGCTCGGCGTCGACGGCGTCTCCGTCCGAGCAGAGGAGGAAAGAGGAGAGGAGGAGGGCGAGGAGGACCGATTCACAAATTTCAAAACACGCAGGGGCCTTTGCGCAAAAATGCCACGCGTACCGTCGGATGTTGAAGTGACGGCGCTTCTATAGTGCCTGGGCTACGTGGCCACCTCGAGTTTCAAAATTTTGAAATCCGTCAGAATTTATCTTTTTTGCGCGGACAAAAATACAACGAATTTGAAGATTGGAGAGAAATATGTTTATGTCCGTCAAAACCAAAAGGCTAAAACATGAAAGTTGTTCGGAAGGTTGATAGTCATCTACTCGTGTAAGGATGACTGAGTGCGATGAATTTGACAAAATTCGTCAGATGTTTTTGCGAGTTTGGATCCAAAATTAAGGTGTTAGAGTCGACCAAACTCGAAACCGATAACGGGAATGGAACCTGTTCGTCAGCGCGCATATATTTCATGTACATATTATCGCGAAAAGGACAAAAAATAAATAGCGGGTACGGTAGATGCGCACTGTAGATGCACCCATCTACAGTGCCGGGCGTGCCGGGCGAGGTGGCCCACGTTCACAGCCCGCTGAACAGGAAGTATCTCCACTACTTATAAAAGAGCCAACTTTAGTTTTGCTACAGCCACCCAGACAAAGCGTACACATGTCGATCTGGACCATCAGATCCAGCCCACTAAAACGGATCAAACGACACAGATCAAATCTGTCCAAAGCAACGCCCCAGATTAATCCTGTCGACCGGCAGAGAAATTTCCTGCCACCCGCCCCACGTCCGCCTACCCTCCAGCGCATCCACGCACGTCTCGATCCCCTTTCCGCAAAATCGATCTCCTCGCGAATTCTCCGCATCTCCTGCCCGCAATAGCCGGCGGGATCTCTCGCCCTACGCCTCCCCTCACCCTGCAGCACAGAGATCCCATCCCCGTCCTCGCCGCCATACTCTTCCTCTCCCCGTCAGCTTTTTCTACCGACGAGCAGCCGCACCTCGAGATCGACGCCACCGATCGTTCGGCCAGGCCGCCCTTTCTACCGCCCCAACTCTGTCGGCCCGCCTACATCCTACCACACCTACCCCCGTCACCACCCTAGCGATCCCGTAGATGACCAGGGGCGGTGACACGACCAGCAGTAGCATGCGGAGGGACGGCGACGCGACACAAGCAGCGGCATCGTAGAGTGCTGATTAGCATGTGGTGCCGACGCACGAGTAACGGAAGCTCCCCGAGCGATGGGATCCTCCTCCATGTGGTCGTATCAGCAGACTGATCCACCTCCCTAAGATAGGTACTCAGGCATCGCGGAAGTGATTGATTCTGTGCAGTAAGAGTGAATATCTCGAATTGGACTGACAACCGGTTATTCTTTTTTTGAAGTAGACTGACTACCGGTTATTCGAAGATGTAAAGATTTATCTTTGCGATTACCACTTACTCTATTGCCTTAACTTTTTCTCAATTAAATCTGTCAGTTTCACAGCTAGATTGGTAGGGAGAAGGAGGGCAGGAGCTGCAACAGCACATATATTTTGTCGAGCTATTTTTTTTATAGTGTTAGATCGTGACCTGCAACGAGATGTGACACATGAGCCTGTTGAATACTTTTTCTGCTGGGTGAAATCTTGAGAGTTACTATCTGATTTCCGATCTGTACTGCTCCTCCTGAGCTCCAACTAGACCATCGAATTCTTAAGTGAAGCAGCTTCTACCTTGTGGGGTTAAATAGGAATAAATCCCTCCAGGCTGATGCCATACCTATGTTCTGAACAGAGTGGAGTGCATTGAGCATATGAATCATTTTCTCCACCACAGTGGCTAGCTTTGGAATTGTTCAATTTCATTGGTTAACTTATGATTTTCAGGAATAGCTACCATGGTACTCCCATATCATGAACTTGAGAAAATAGTGTGTAGGTGTAGTAGTGCATTCTTAATTGTACTTCCTTTATTCTTAATTTGAGCAATAGTGCGGATCGAATTTTGTATTTTTTTTGTGCTTTTGTTAATCTGTCATTAAAAAAGTGTGTCAATTTCAATTTCAGAGAGCAACAATGGTATATTTTTTCAGATAAAGAGCAACAATGGTATGAACCTGAAATGGTGGATTTGGAGATCTTTCTTACATGGGAACCTGGATGAACAGAGAGCACTTGAGCATGCTCTGAGGCTCCATGATGTTGTCCTTTTGACGTAAGATGAGGTTAGTTCGCCTATATATAAGCCCTAAGGGTTATGGCTGATTTAACATGCGATTATGTATCCTACTGGAGCATATTCGAGTTATGTGCCGATTTAGTGATTTGATTACCTTCTGTCAATACTGGCTTTGTGTGTCGTCCTGACTTTACTTCTGTTTACAAAAGAGGATATATCCAGTGTAATGGGTATCTTGTCATATTATGGGCGAAACCTTTTATAATGATGGACAAACACATTCTATTGCCAACTCCAAGTCGGGTGCGGCTCTGGACTCGACGTCCAACCAGGGGGGTCCCATGGGAGGGGCTGCCCCTTCCGCTGCGCCGGTGGCTCGCACGCGAGTGTGGCTGAGGCGATGATGGTGGAACGCGCTCAGGGGGAGCCCGTGATCGACGAGTACGGCAGCCACCTCTCCCAGGCTGGTCCGTGGCCGCTCCCGCTCAAGGTGTTGGAGCAGCTGCGGGAGGGGGAGCGGGTCATCTTGGCCCCGTCGCGTCTCCACCCCGGGGATGCCCCGATGTCCCCGCCGCTGGACTCCTCCACGCTCGCCTCGGTGGGGTCGGAGGATGAGGGCTCCCCGTCCAAGACCACGGAGCACTTGTCGGCGGGCGAGGAGGAGTTGGAGGATCTGGTCTCGGAGGAGGAGGTGGGGGGCGCTGTGGAGGACGCACCAGGAGCGGTGCCACGCCGGCGCCGCACCAAGACGGTGGCGGTTGGCCCCCCGCGCAAGAGCGCTCGCCTCCATGGGCCGGCGGCGTCGGTCCCTGTGGCAGAGCGGGCGGAGAAGCGCGCAGCGGTGAAGAACCTCGATACTCCGGCGGCAGCGCAAGGTATGCTCTCCTCTCCCTTCGCGGTTCTTCAAGACCTTCCTGATACGCATTTAGAGTCGGTCTTGCACGATGTGGGTCTTGCCTTCTCCCTGGAAGTGGGCACGGCCAAGGAGGCCATTTCGCTGGTGCGTGCCAAAGAATTGGCCCAAGCTTCTCTAGCGGAGGCTGCCTTCCGCAAGGATCTGGCAGCGACGATGGCCGCTGTGCACGATTCCTCCGCTCTTACCTCAATCATGGGGGTTGAGGGTGGCGAGAGCGAGACGGGTGCGACACAGTTGGGTTTGCCTGGGAAGCAGCTCTCTTCCTGTACCCCGGTTCCCCCACTGAGAGGCACCCGAGCTGGGGGCACGGGTTCCCGTCGCGGACGGAGGAAGACCGGTGCCGCGTAGATGCGGGCTGGCTTCTATAACATCCGGGGGTTCGGGCGTCCGGGACGCCGTACCCAGATCCGAGAGTTCATTTCCCGAGAGCACCTGGATTTTGTTGGTCTCCAGGAGACCATCAAACCCTCCTTTACCACGGCGGAACTCTCGAGTATCGATCCGAGAGGGTGCTTTTCCTGGCACTCTTTGCCAGCGTCGGGTCACTCCGGGGGTATGCTCATGGGGGTTAATGAGGATACTTTCGAGGTTAAGGAGTGGAGTAGTGGCTCCTTCTTTATTCGGGCAGATGTTCATCAACTGGACTCGGCCCAGGACTGGTCGATTTTTGTTGTTTATGGACCTGCTGACCATCGTCGTTCCCAGGATTTCCTGGCGGAGCTCACTACGGCGATTTCGGCATGTCCATTCCCGCTAGTAGTTGGTGGAGATTTTAACCTGATCCGGGGATCAGAGGATAAGAACAACAACAATATCAACTGGCCGAGGGTGCATAGGTTTAACGACTGCATCGCTAACCTTGCACTTAGAGAGGTGCGGAGGACTGGTTCTCGGTACACGTGGACTAACAAGCAGCTGAACCCGGTCCGGTGTGTGCTGGATCGGGTGCTTATGTCGGCGGATTGGGAGACCCTCTTCCCGCTATGCTCCCTGGTGGCGGAGACCATTGTGGGCTCGGACCACTCGGCCCTTGTTTTGAGCTCTGGGGAGGAGCTTAAGAAAAGGAGCAATCGGTTCTTCTTTGAGAAGAGCTGGTTTGAGCGACCTGAGTTTGGGGACTTGGTGGCCAATAAGATTAGGGAGTTTGCCGCCCTGGGGGGTGCTCAAACGGACTCGATCACCGCTTGGCAATTTATTGCAAATAACCTGAGGCAGTTTCTCAAGGGTTGGGGAGCTAACCTAGGTAAAGCGGAGAAACAGGCTAAGGAAGAGATCCTGGCTCGGATTAAGGTTCTTGATGACCGAGCCGACTCTTCGGGTCTGGATGACGAGGGATGGGCCCTCCGTTATCACCTTGAGGACCAACTGACCCACTTTCTCAAAGTGGAGGAGGAGTACTGGCGGCAGCGGAGCCGTCTCAACTGGTTACTCAAGGGCGACGCCAATACGGCGTTCTTTCACGCGGTGGCCAATGGCCGAAGGCGGAAATGTGCGATCTCGCGTCTCTCGACCGAGCAGGGGATCATCTCTGAACCTCTGGCGCTTCAAGCACACATTTACGACTTCTACCGCGCCCTAATGGGCTCCCCGAGCGAGCAGCCGTTGTTCTCGCTTTCGCACTCCTTGTGGAGTGCCCGTCCGAGAGTCTCGGACGAGGAAAATATGTCGCTCATGCTGACCTTCACGGGAGAGGAGTTGGACGCGGTCCTATCCAGCATGAAGGTTGATACGGCGCCAGGGCCTGATGGCCTGCCAGTTTGCTTCTATAAGAAGTTCTGGCCCCTGGTCAAACCGTATATTCTGGCAATTGCTAATGACTTCGCTCTGGGGAGAGTTGACATTGCAAGGCTAAATTTCGGAGTGCTCACTCTTATTCCGAAGATCCCAGGGGCGGAGGACATTAGACAGTTTAGGCCTATTGCTCTGATCAACGTTGCTTTTAAGTTCGTTGCTAAAGCATATGCTCTACGTTTAGCCCCGATTGCTCACCGCACGATTAGTAACACCCAGTCGGCATTCATTAAGGGCCGGCTCCTCCATGAAGGCGTGGTCTCTCTTCAGGAGATTATTCATGAGACTAAGTCCAAGAAGCTCCGGGGAGTTTTTCTTAAGCTGGACTTTGAGAAGGCGTATGACCGAGTCAGCTGGGGCTTCCTACGGGAGGTGCTGACTCGAGCTGGTTTCGACCCGGGTTGGGTCCACAGAGCGCTCAGTCTGGTCTCGGGGGGCCAGACTGCTATCACCATTAATGGCGATATGGGTAACTTCTTCCGCAACGGCCGGGGAGTTCGCCAGGGGGACCCGCTCTCCCCCCTCCTCTTCGACTTTGTTGTCGAGGCGCTAGCTGCTATCCTGGATAGAGCCAGGGCCGCGGGTCACATTCAGGGCGTGATCCCGCACTTGATTCCTGGGGGAATCTCGCACCTTCAGTATGCGGATGATACGATCATCATGATTCAGCCTGACGACTTGGCGGTGGCCAACCTCAAATTCATTCTCCTTTGTTTTGAGAGCATGTCAGGGCTCAGGATTAACTTCCACAAGAGCGAGGTGCTGGCCGTGGGGGTCAGCGCCGAGGAGCAACAGCGCATCGCTAATATGCTCAACTGTAGACTGGGGTCTTTTCCTGTCACCTATCTGGGTCTTCCGGTTAGTGATAGAGCTTTATGTGCGGGGGACTGGGGGCCCCTCACCAGGAAGGTAGCGAAGCGGGCGGATCCTTGGCTGGGCAAATTTATGTCCTCTGCTGCCCGCTTGACCCTCACAGACGCTTGCCTTTCTAGCCTTCCCCTCCATGCGATGGGAGTGTGTCTCCTTGGGGACGGAGTGCACAAGACTATGGACAAACACCGATCCCGTTTCTTCTGGGAGGATAACGGGGTTAAACGGAAGTACCACTGGGTTCGGTGGTCTGCCGTGTGTCGACCCAAGGCCATGGGGGGCCTGGGAATTATGGACACCAAGCTTATGAACTTGTGCCTCATGGTCAAATGGGTGTGGAAACTTATGTCTGGCCAGCAGGGGCTTTGGGCGGATATCCTGCGCAACAAATACCTGAGACACAAGGACCTCCTTGTGGACTCTCATGGCCCGGGCTCCCAGTTCTGGAACTCTATACAGAAAGTTAAACCGTTGTTAAGCTTGGGAGCTAAACACGAGATCCGTGATGGTTCATCCACGAGGTTTTGGGAGGATTGGTGGGTTGGGTCTGGACCTTTACGTGTCAGATTCCCCGACCTCTTTGCTATTGCCGCGGACCCGGGTGCTTCTGTCGCCCAGTCCTTTCGCGACGGAGATTGGCATATCCCATTCCGCAGGGCTTTCAACCTGCGTGTTCGGGTAGAGTGGGAGGACCTCCTCCGGGAGATCACTCCCTGCCACCCCTCGACAGGGGCGGACATCCTATCCTGGACCTTAGAACCGTCCGGGAGGTTCTCGGTTAGATCGCTTTACCTAAAGCTGTGCCAGGGTAGCCCCCGTAAGCACTTTAGCGAGATTTGGGGAATTGCGGTCCCCCTCAAGATCCGTGTCTTCTTATGGCAATTGGTGAGGAAACGCCTTCCCTCCAGTGATAACATTTGCCGAAGACGCGGACCGGCGAGTGATAGATGCGCCCTGTGTGATGAGCCTGAGGATACGAATCATATCTTCTTTGGGTGCACCCTCGCTAGATTCCTGTGGAGCGCAGTTAGGGAACTGCTCTCCTGCTCTTGGAATCCTTCTTGTTTCGCCGAACTCTATCGTATTATCATGGAGTTCAGGGGCCAACCACGTCGGGTTCTGTGGATTTGTTGTGCCTCCCTTTGCTGGACGCTTTGGATCATGCGGAACAAGTTTACTATTGAGGGGTGCTTCCCTTCGCAGCCGGCTGACAGCCTATATAAAATGTCTATGTATCTGCAGGTGTGGAAGCCAGTGGCTAGACGACAGGACAGAGGAGAGATGGAGGCGGTGATTGGCAGGATCCGCGCGCTCCACGACACCATCAGGGACAGAGACTAGCTCTCACCCCTCTCGCCTGCCGTTTGTATCCGATGTGCCTACGGGCTGTGTGTGTTCCCTCACTCCTTGTTTTGAGTTGAGGTGGTGTTGTAGCCTGCGTGCTACCTGGATCTTCATTGTGTGTCCTCGTGACCTTGATGCGTTTGTGGGGTTTGTGACCTAGCCGGATGGCTTTATTAATTTAAAGCTGGGCTCAGCTCGAGCCTTCCGTCTAAAAAAACAAACACATTCTATTCAAATTTATTGTTTTGTTGTATTGACTTCTTCTTTTTTTATTCAAAGGGTCATCCTCCTATAATTTTCAACTCATATATACAGTTTCACGACTGCCACCACCCACGAGTCAGTAACGTCTCATTCTCTTCTGAACCGCGTTTTGACGACCTCAAGATTGAAGTACGAATATAAAAATGCCATTTCCTTGCAATGCCGCTAACATTAATGTCAATGCTGGTGGTAAATCGAGTCAGATGGTTGGCAGCATCTACATTTCGTGTATTCGGAATTTTCTGCAAGTTGATAACATTGATAGCTTGTAATATGCCCATGGTTCATTGCCCTTTTATTTAACTTTCTCAAGGTTAAGAACATTGACAACTTCAAACATGGACATGGTTCATTTACCATGATTTAAGTGTCTGGTGGTTAAGCATATGCACAGCTTGTGACATGCCCATGGTTCAATTACCTTGATTTAATTGTCTGATGGTTAAGCATATGCACAGCTTGTGACATACCCATGGCTCATTTTCTGATGGCTACTGACATGGATCAGCCCCACTTATGCTTGACAGCTTCTGGCACGGCCATGAGTATTTTCTAATTTCTGACATGGATCAGCCCCACTTATATTTTTTTCTTTGTAGCAGTCTTTTTTCTTTCTACTCCTCCTTGTTCTTTCAGAGTTATCGCAGTAGATGGTATGGACACATCAAAAAGGAAATAACAATACTTCCAATACCATGGTTTCCACATCTACTGATGAACAATTGACCACTGTAATTATGTACTAATGCAGCTGCTGCAAGATTTCTTGTTGATTTTAATATCTTCCATTTGACAACCTCATAAGATTATCAGCCATCTCTCTGTAGGTACTACCGGGAACTAATTTCTGAGTTATTGATGTTACCCCTTTTAGTTTTCTTCTTATACGCAGTTGTTTATTTGGAGTTAGTACAGTAGATTTACTGACTTTGAGGTTCTATAGTTGAGAAGAATAGAGACTGCTTCTTGGAATAAGTATTTAAGAGGGTTTATTTAAGATTGCAGCAATGCTTCTGATGTTGGCGAGCACCCAGCGCGGCAGCGCCGCTTCAGCTGCGCCTCAGGGTGCAAGCGGGAGCCCGAGTACGTCCGCAATTCCTACGCGGTATGCCGTGTACGCGCCGCGTATTGGCCAGGCCGAGAGCGCGTGGAGGAGGAGGAGGATGGGGCTGGCCTCGATGTCGTCGCCGGCGCCTGGGGAGGAAGCGGCGGAGCCGCGGAGGTACTCCAGAGCCTCGCCCCCACAGCCCCCCGGCCACCAGCCGCCGCAGATTCTTCACGCAAGCCGCGATGGCCGCGGCGGACGTTCAGATGGGCACAAACGGCACCGCCTTGAACTCCAGCTTCTCCTCCACCGAGAAGTGCTTCACGGCGAGGTGGTCCTCCCAGTCGTTGGTGATGCTCGTGTAGAAGGAGGCAAGTATAAGCTGACCCCAAACTGGCCGATCATCCCACGTCGGCACCAGCCTGCAGCGCCTCCATGAGCTCCTTGGTGTCAGAGCGTGCAATGGTGCCCTGGTTGTTCACCAGGTCTGCCCGTCAGAAATTCAGAGGTTTCCCGTCAGATACTCATTCATTCAGAAATTTTGGCTCTCGAACCAGATCTTGTCAAGGGCCTGCAACATTTGCGTCGAGCGTGAGCAACCAAAATCATCTCTGACGAAGGGGATGAACAGAGGAAGAGGAGGCAAAAAGAGGGACAAAGTCTACTGCATAGGTACATTGGAGGAGTTGGAGATGAGCTCCGTGAGACGAGGATGAAAATTAAGTTTGTATTATTTTTTTGAGGACAATGTGTGGACAAAATGAGATGTGCAATGCGTTTCAGTAGATTCCATCGTCATATTAATATAAAGGTTCCGTGTGCTAGACAGGAGAGAGGAGACTGCCCCTCTCTCTGTACAAATACACAATTTCCTCATGATGAAATTTTAAGAAATTATACGTGTGTGCACACGTACATGTCAACTAGTAGATAGATAGATAGAATAGATATGCAATCAATGGACTGTGGGTCGCTCCAACCAAAAGAGGAGGAGCAGCATGCAGGAGACAGGCCAGTACGAGGGCAGAAGGAACACCTGCAAAAGAGAAAACTTACAGTGGGTGGCTCAGAGCAGCAAGATCCTTCTCTTTTGGCACTTCCCCCGCATGCATCCGCGGCGTACTACTCCAGTACTACTGCTACACTATTAACCCGTGCGTGCGTGCGTCCATCCATGGTCCCCGTGCCCAACCGACGGTGCCATGCAACGGCCAGATAATGGATCGGCGTGGGGCGCACAGTAAATTGACGCAGCGCGTCGGCATGGGCTACCTGCTCTGCTAGCTCACGCTTGAAGAGGATGGATGCAGTGCATGGACGGGTTACGGTACTGTTGGTATTTACTCTAGCTGCTATGGCTAGCTAGGCCGTTGGTTTGTTCTTTTCGTATTATTTTCTAGCTAGGTGTGCGCATCCTCCGATTTGGAAATGTTGCTTGATTTTTTTGGCTAGGGGAATCCGATGCTTCTCTAGCTAGCTAGGATCCCCTGCTGCGATGCCGACGTTCGCTTTGCTCTGCAAGCAAATGTACTGATGCAAGTCAATGCACCTAGGTTTCTAGTTGTACTTAGTAGTTCTCTTAGCCATTGGATGGCTTTCATCTTATCTTGTGTTGGAATGGATGGCTCTCAGATGCTTCACTAGCTAGAGGCCGCTTGATGCGAGAAAGAACAGGAGTCAGAACCAGTCATATCTATCTAACACGAGGAGGGCCAAGTTTCTTCGTGCACACATGCATGGTTAGCCTCAATCGAAGCAGGCAGCTCTACTGCGCCGGCGCACCTGCATGCTACACCTAGCAGAGCAGGTGCTGCGTTGCTTTGCTTTCTGCTGCCGACTGAGACCCACGTTTTTAGTTTTACACGAATCTTGGGGGCGGCCATCTATTTTGATTTACAGCCTAATCAGACGGTCTTCTAACTGTGCTAGCGTGCTTTCAGTCGACAGTCAGTATACGTCATGCTTCAAGGAAAGTTTTTTTTTTTTAGAACTATGCTTCAAGGAAAGTAAAACGGGCAATGCGGTCAGTATAGTTACTGGCCTACCTACCAAGTACGCAGCCCATGAATTGCGAGGGAGGCGGTCACGCGGGCCGGGTGCGCATGCGTGCGGGCGTGTGCCTGACCCGGCGGCCCCTCGTCCCCGTGACAGGCTATTTATGCGACGGAATCAGTCGATGGGCGATGGCACGGACGGACGGCGGCCCGATCCGGCATTCATGGACTTCATGCAGGCCAGGACTGGCCGGTGCATGCCCGAGTGGCGGGGTTCCGATCGAGCGAGCGTAAATGGTTCACGAAATCACGAGCCGATGGGAGAACAACAAACAATTCCTTGCGACGGAGTTGGGATCAGGGCAGGTATACTAGCATGCTAGCTAGCTTGCTGATGGTAAAGTAACATGATTTTCCAGAATGCACCATGTAAAAATGTGTGCTCATTTTCCTACAAAGAAGTAGTAGTGTAGCCAAGTGCGGAAAGTGTTATTTGCTCCCGAGATCCAGTGCTCCCTCCTCTTAAAAAAAATTGAAAATCATATTTGTGAGTTTAAAAAATTTCTGAAACAAATCACAGGTGTAGCCAATGATGTATCTCATGAAATTGCAAAATTTTAATTTGAAATATTTTATATTTTGAGCTACACAAAAATAACAAAATATCGTAAAACTTAGAGATTTGAAAATAGGCATATTTCGATATACAATTTTTCATTTTTGTGTAGCTCAAAATACAAATATTTGGAGCTGATATTTTGCATGTTCGTATGATATACTATTAGCTACACATGGATTTGTTTTCAGAATTTTTTGAAATACATAAATATGATTCTCGAATTTTTTAAACTGGAGGGAGCACTGGAGCTCGGGAGGCAAAAGCCTCTAAGCCAAGTGGGTACAACATGTTTCGTATACCATGTCTTCTGTTAGTCACCAGTTTTGTGCATGTTTCTCTGGCAACTGTGTTTGCATGCATGATTGCCAAAGAAAAAAAAAGCTAAGAGACAAGCTACATCTTTACAGAGAGTCACAAGTTTTCATCTTCAGCAATGGGATTTTTTTCCGCGCATATACATTTACTCCTATAAAATTTGAGAACACTAATTTTCCAAATTTTTATTAAACAAGACTCTTTACAACGCAGGAAAAAGTTTCAGAATTTGTGCACGTATGGACTATATTCCGCAAAGCTGCACATTTAAGTTTTTTAAGGGAAAGGACGTCAATACGCAATCTGTAATTGTTGAATTGGGGAAGGAGGAAGATCGATCACCGAGTCAGTTCGGTGGGCGGTAAACACTTCCACTGATCTCGCTATATTTAGTAAGGAGCAGAGGAAGAAAAAAATAAAACCAAAGGTACGGTGGAAACCTCCTACGGATGGTGTTATTAAAATAAATACCGACGCTTGCTTCATAGAGAATGTCATGTCCGGCAGCTCGGGGCTGGTGATCAGAGATCATAATGGTGCACTGATTAGAGCTCAAGCTCTATGGTATGACCATGCTGCCAATGCCGTGGTGATGGAAGCTGTGGCTATTGGAGATGGAGCAAGGTTGGCGCAGGAAAGAGGATACTAGCGTTTAATTATTGAAAGTGATTCAAAAGTTGTGGTAGACCTCTATGCTGAAGATGAACAAAACAAGTCGGAGATTTTGCCAATCTGTAGGGAGATAAGAGAGATAGGAAGAGCTTTATCTAGCTTTAGCATTACTCATGTTGGGTGCGAGGCAAATCAAGCGGCCCATTTGTGTGTGAAACAAGCTAGTGCAGACAGGAGAAGGTGCATGTGGGTCAATTATAACCCAGGCTTCCTAGCAAATACTCTTTTGAGAGATTGTAATTTCGTCAGTTAAATCAATAAAGTTCTGAATTTGCAAAAAAAAATGTGCCATGCTAAACTTATTTTATAACCTGCTGTGAGAAAAAAAACGAAAGCTGAGAAGAAGTTGCTCAGCCAAATGAAAAAAAAAAACAGCACAAACTAGTTTGAAAAACTGGATTTATCATGGTCACCGGACCACCTCGACGCCAAAGGCAGCCAAGCTGATAGCTTTGCATGAATCGACATAGAGCGTACTACTACTAAACGTGCGCACGCGCGATTTGAAACAAGAAAGAGATATAAAAGGGCGTGCAAAGCCGGTGATGTTTGCAAAGTTCATACTACTATACTACTAGTACTACTACTACTACTAGCTAACTACTCGGTTTGCACTGCAATCATCAGGAACAGGAACTAGCTAGCTAGGAGCAAAAGTAGAAAAGGTACTTCAAGTTCAAATGGCTCATTAGTTGCGAAACGAATCAAAGTATGGCAAAAGTGCCATATGATGATCTCGTGCATTATGATAACGGGACGATGATCAACGAAATATTCCCTTCCTTTTTCGCCTTACGATAGGAGAAAAGTTCATGTGTCAGAAGAGTGAAAAAGTTGCATCTTTTTATCAGGAGCAGTGCAAGCCGTTATTATAACATGACCATTAGCTTTTGTACCATTAGCATCTTCCCATGTGCTAATTTTAAATATTATTTTTTGCAACAGTAATTAAGAGTGGCTCATGGAGGTAACATTTTGAACATTTTACAGAAAAAACACATACATGAATCTAGCAGTCCAGGGGGCTGAGGCCTGTACAAAGTTCGGCCCAAGATAGGCCCGCCAAATCTGGGCCAACCTTGACCAGGTTTGTTGGCTCGTCCTGCTCGTCCGTCCCCCAGTCTCGCCGCCGAAACTCCTTCGCCGGCGTGGACAAGCTAGCCTCTGCTCCTTCTCCTCCTCCTCCTTCTCCTGCCGAATCACGTCTACTCTAGCCCGCAGGTGTGCTCCTTTGTCCGATAGTCCCTGCCCTCCACCGGATTCGTTGTGGGATCAGACGCATCCAGACTGCCATGCAGTCAGCCGCCGCTCCGGTGAGGGCAGGGAGCCGCCTCTGCGTGCGCTGCGGCGAGCGGAAGGCCGCGTTCAAGCGGCCCAAAACCCTAGATCAGGTGAGCCTCGCCGGCTTCCCCCTTTCAGTAAACTTTTTTGAATGCTTCGGATGTAGGAGCTACGTTGGGGCCGAACTGGGCCATGGCCCGCCCAGGATTTTTTGTAAAAAACTAGCTAACCCTTATGCATCCGAGGCCCAGCCCACCACAAGCATTGCTCCTCCCTGTACGCTGCCTCCCAGTCCCAGTCACTTGCTCGTTCCTTCCTCTCCTCCCGAGTTTGTTCCTCCCTGTACGCTGCCTAGGTTTAGAAATTTGGACCCAAAAAAGGGAGGAAGCGGGGGGAAGCGGTAGAGCAGAGAAGACACATAAGTGTCACGCCGCCGTAGGCAAGGAGTGGTTGGCCGGGCGGTCGCTGTTACCCGCAGGCATGGCCGCACCGCACGGGGCACGGGGCCGAAAGGAGTTCTTCGCGGGCAGACATTCCGGACGAATCGATCCCCTTCTCTCCTCAAATTTCTCTATTAGGTAATCTTATTGCTTCCCCAGATTCTTAGTTAGCAATTTGTAACGTATATTCTTCACAAAATTGTGAATTTGTTCTTCAATTTCCCCCAAAATTTTCTGTTCTGTTTTAGCCTGGCCTGCCCAAGATTTTTTTTCGAGCTCCGCCATTGTAGTTGTAGCCTCTAGGAGCTTCATATCAGTTCATCCTGATTGTTATAGTCTTGAGTTATGGGGACCCAAATAAGATGTTCCATCTATGCAATCATCCAGCTCTTGAGAAATTTCTTGATATTTCGAATTGTGATGTTTCACCATACCCTGTGCAATTTATGTGTGTGTGTGTGTGTGCTTATGTTTCATCTATATTGCCTTACCTGACAAGTGTCTTCACTTTTCCATCTGGCAACTATAGAGGCAAATCAAGCGGCCCATTTGTGTGTGAAACAAGCTAGTGCAGACAGGAGAAGGTGCATGTGGGTCAATTATAACCCAGGCTTCCTAGCAAATACTCTTTTGAGAGATTGTAATTTTGTCAGTTAAATCAATAAAGTTCTGAATTCGCAAAAAAAGTGTGCCATGCTAAACTTATTTTATAACCTGCTGTGAGAAAAAAAAAAGCTGAGAAGAAGTTGCTCAGCCAAATGGAAAAAAAATAGCACAAACTAGTTTGAAAAACTGGATTTATCATGGTCACCGGACCACCTCGACGCCGAACGCAGCCAAGCTGATAGCTTTGCATGAATCGACATAGAGCATACTACTACTAAACGTGCGCACGCGCGATTTGAAACAAGAAAGAGAGGGAAAAAGGGCGTGCAAAGCCGGTGATGTTTGCAAAGTTCATACTACTACTACTACTACTACTACTACTACTCCCTCCGTCACAAAATAACTGTCTTAGATTTGCCCAAAAGTAAATGTATCTAGACATGAAACATATTTAGATACATCAACTTTTGGACAAATTTGTGACACTTATTTTGGAACGGAGGGAGTACTACTACTACTAGCTAACTACTCGGTTTGCATTGCAATCATCAGGAACATAATCTGGGTAGCTAGGAGGAAAAGTAGAAAAGGTGTTTCAAGTTCAAATGGCTGATTAGTTGTGGAACGAATCAAAGTATGGCAAAAGTTCCATATGATGATCTCGTGCATTATGATAAGGGGGACGATGAGCAACGAAATATTCCCTTCCCTTTTCCCCTTACGATAGGAGAAAAAAAGTTGCATGTGTCTGAAGAGTGAAAAAAGTTTGCATCTTTTTATCAGGAGCAGTGCAAGTCGTTATTATAACATGACCATTAGCTTTTGTACCATTAGCATCTTCCCATGTGCTAATTTCAAATATTATTTTTGCAACAGTAATTAAGAGTGGCTCATGGAGGTAACATTTTAAATATTTTACAGAAAAAACACACATGAATCTAGCAGCCCAGGGAGTTGAGGCCTGTACAAAGTTCGGCCCAATATAGGCCAGCCAAATCTGGGCCAACCTTGACCCAGGTTGCTGGTTCCTGCTGTCCCCTAGGTGCGCCGCCGAACCCTTCTCGCCGGCGTGGACAAGCTAGCCTCTGCTCCTTCTCCTCCTCCTCCTTCTGCCGAAGCACGGCTACTCTAGCCCGCAGGTGTGCTCCTTTGTCGATAGTCCCTGCCCTCCACCGGATTCGTTGTGGGATCAGACACATCCAGACTCCCATGCAGTCAGCCGCCGCTCCGGCGAGGGCAGGGAGCCGCCTTTGCGTGCGCTGCGGCGAGCGGAAGGCCGCGCTCAAGCGGCCCAAAACCCTAGATCAGGTGAGCCTCGCCGGCTTCCCGCTTTCAGTACACTTTTTTTTATGCTTCGGGTAGGAGCTTCATATCAGTTCATCCTGATTGTTATAGTCTTGAGTAATGGGGACCCAGGATGTTCCATTGTGCAATCATCAAGCTCTTGAGAAATTGCTTGATATTGTGAATTGTGATGTTTCACCACCATAACCTCTGCAATTTGTGTGTGCTTATGTTTCATCTATATCGCCTTATTGCTTTTTAGCTGACAAGTGTTTTCACTTTTCTATCTGACAGCCATAGAGGAGTCTTTGACATTTTGTTTTTAGATATGCAGGGAGTGTTTCTATATCGTCTTCGAGGACGAGATCCATCGAACAATTGTTGACAATAATTTGTTCAAAGCCGGCGAACGTGTGGCAATTGGAGCTTCTGGTGGAAAAGGTATTTGCAGACTAGTACAAAACAATCAAGTAACAGATGCTTTTTATGCAATAGATGTGCTTCCTAATCACTACTCATTGAATGATAAACACCTTAATACCGTCTTCTGTATATATCACTTCATTTCTAGTACGCTAGGTGCTATCGTCTCCTTGAGCTTTGCATTTTGCAAAGTGTGTGTTATCAAAATGTTCATTCAACATTCTTGCCACTGCAACAGAGATAAAGGTTTTGAATTAAGGCGACCAGTTTACAAATATAGTTGCTGATGTGGTTGTTCAAAAATATGATAAGCCAACTAGCAGTATTAATCATTTATCTTATCTGAATAACGCAAATGTTGCTGAGCTTAGTGTTGCAATGCTTGCTTATTTCTTACTTATTGAGCTCGATCTTATAGCAGATTAAAACACTTGTCTGTACTGTTCTGCAGATTCAACTGTGCTTGCGTACGTGTTATCAGAATTAAACAAACGTCACAACTATGGCCTTGATCTGTTCCTTTTATCTATTGACGAGGGAATCACAGGCTACAGAGACGACTCTCTGGAAACTGTTAAAAGGAATGAGATCCAGGTTCCCCTCCTCGTTACCAGATACATATAGTTCTGCTGCAAATTTTTGCTTCTTAATGTTTTCTCTTGTACTATTTATTACGAGTTAATTTTTTCTTATTCATGTCTTGCTGATTCAACCATGCAATTCACTTATTGCAGTATGGCCTACCATTGAAAATAGTTTCTTATAAGGACCTCTATAAGTGGACAATGGATGATATTGTGAAAGCAATTGGCCTGAAAAACAATTGTACTTTCTGTGGTGTATTTCGACGTCAGGTAGCTCTTACGTACTCTTGTCAGTAAGACAATTGCGTGCTCATTAATCAAGTGAACGTTCCATTCTTATTAGGCACTAGACCGAGGTGCTGCTCTCTTGAAGGTTGATAAGATTGTGACTGGGCATAATGCAGATGACATTGCAGAGACTGTCTTGTTGAATATTTTACGTGGTGATATTGCAAGGTAAATGTTGGTTAATACTAAATGTTGGTTACCCAATACCTTATTGTAGGAGTACTAAATAAGGTATGCTATTATAACATTGTTCTCATGATTGTTGTGTTGGTATTATGCTTTTATTTTATAGGTTAAGTAGGTGCACCTTCATAACTACTGGTGAAGATGGGCCAATCCCTAGATGCAAGCCTTTCAAATACACCTACGAGAAGGAGATTGTTATATATCCTTGACATAAAATATTCTAATCAGTTCTATTTTCTGTTAACATATTATGCTTTACCCATCAAACATGCCCTGAGATATTTAATCCTTGACTGTATGACACGTATGCCTATTTCAAAAAGCTGGACTACTTCTCCACTGAATGTAATTCCTGGTTCCTTTTTATGCAACTTCTTATTCTCTGCAATTGAACAGTAGCTCCTCATTCCATTACCTCAAGATACTAGGGATTGTGAATATTGAATGAAAATAAAAGTTTGCAATAATCAGTGCTTAACATTTGATAGTCAATGCCGTACACATTGCTGTAGTTCTGCTAATCTTTCTTCCTCCAAACTTAGTGATGTGCATTTAGAATCAATACAATTTTGTTTGACCACTGTTCCCATCTGCTGTCAAAATAAAATTTATGTTTATTGGTTCTCTATCACAATTCAGGTATCTATTCACCAAATGCATATCGTGGATTTGCTCGTGAATTTATTAAAGATTTGGAAAGGATGAGGTAAAGACTTTTGCTGTCCAAAAGTAGGATTATTTCTTTTCTTTACATTTCTTCATATGTTAATGTATGCAATCTCTGGATATTTTTCAAGATATTATGTATCGTTATCTTGTTTCAGTAGCTTGAATCCGTACATCATCAATGGTGCAGGCCTAGAGCTATACTGGACATCATAACCTCTGGTGAAAATTTCCGGATATCCACGACAACAAGAATGCCAGAGCAAGGAACATGTGAACGTTGTGGTTACATTTCGAGTCAGGTATTTCGGTCACATCTACTCTCAAATTTGCCCCCCTTCTAGATCCTCTGTCAGCTCAAGATAACCAACCAAAGAATGATTCATTTGCCAGGACAGTTCAAAATAGGTTGATTAATTGCTTATAGAGTGACAACTATTTTCTCAATACTAAAGCACAGTTAGCTCTCATGTAGAACATTTTTATGCAAAGTATTTGGACTGCATGATTTATCCTGATTTTGGCACCTTTGAACTTTTTCAACACTTTTACTGACTGAATATTGGATGAAATCTGGCTCTGTAGAAACTATGCAAAGCGTGCGTCCTGTTGGACGGCTTGAATCGAGGCTTGCCGAAACTAGGTATAGGGAGGACTGCTAAAGGCAGTGCTGGAGCTGATGGTGACGGGCAAGGCAAACGTCCAGAGAGGAACAGATCAAGCCTACAAGGAAAACATGGCAACTTAGACTTCTGAATATCTACTGTAGTGGACACCGAGGAAAACTCGTGTATTACTCGTGTATTCCTTCAGTATGCTGTACTATACTGTAACCTCTTTTAGTTCATGGCCATTGCTGCTTGTCAAGACAGTAAAAGTGATCAAAATGAAATACAGCACAGAGGTATCTAGTGCCACCGGGGAATTGTTATTTAGTAAACAAAATTCAAAGAGATTCACGCCACGTGTCTATGCTTATTACAAACGACAAGGTTGTCGTTCGTTCTACAGTCTACAAGTCGATTATCACCCAGTTTTGTAAAATAATGGTGTATGTGTTTGTTTCCTTACATTCGTAAGAAGAAAGATTATAAATCAGTTCACCTGCAAATATTTCAGCAAAAGTAACTTTATAATTCCGTTAAAAATAGAAATAATTCCCAGGAATACAACATGTGCAGTGCAGAACAGCAAGGACTTTTGTCACAAACATGAGAATGTTATGTTGCCTGCTCAACTGAATATTCTTCAACAAGAACGTTATCTTGCCTACTCCAAATAATAACATTATTTTGGGTTCTCAAAGTATGCATTACCCCAGCCTACAAAGAAATCGTTTTCGGGCCTTGAATGCTAGAGCGGTCGAAGCATTTAAATTCACAAACC
The DNA here is from genome assembly GCA_947311845.1 of Poa pratensis. Classification (NCBI taxonomy): domain Eukaryota; kingdom Viridiplantae; phylum Streptophyta; class Magnoliopsida; order Poales; family Poaceae; genus Poa; species Poa pratensis. The sequence continues at coordinate 81,187,472 of CAMZMU010000034.1, read as the reverse complement.
CTCCAGATCACCGTTTCATGATGGCTCAGTAGCAACAATACACATTTGGGCAGCGTTATCGCGCAGGAAACCGGTTCGGCACTTCAAATCTTCCGCTTTCGTAGGACGATTATTGACGAATATCATTGTGGAAGGCACTTTTCTTGCCGTAACCGATTCGGCCTATTCTGTCAATGCTGCTTCCTGTCCTTATCCCTATACTCACTGTTGGTGGCTCTTCACTGAATGATCAACATAAGTGGCTAATATCACATCATATACATCTGGGCCCCACCGTTTACAGTAAAGAGCCGAAAAGCACAACAGCGATTATTTGCTAAAAAGAATTCCATTGCTGACACTAAAAAAGGTTAGACTGTTAAGACTTAGGGCACCTCCAACGGGCTGGCGCAAACGGACCAGCCCAGTCCGAATCTGTCCGATTGGACATGGGAGGTGCTCCAACGGGCTGGCGCAAAAGGCCTTGTGTCCGCGCGGACAGGCGATTTCGCCGCAAACGCGGCCCAATTTTGGGCCAGCTTTGGGGGAGACGCGGACACGCGCTGTGTCCTCCCATGTCCGCCCCTGGCCCACGTGCCAGCGACCGCGGCCGCTCCTGGTCCTTCTTAAATGGGACACCTACTCGACGCGTTCCCCACCCGTCCCTATCCATCCCCACCTTGACGCTTCCACTCCAAGCCCTAGCCACCACCGACCGCCGCCGGCCGCCATGAAGCCAGCCAGGTGGTTCTTCAGCAAGCCCGGCCGCCACAATGCGGAGGCCAGCAGCTCCCGCGCGCCTCCGCCATCCGACGCGGCCCGCCGTGCCGCAGATCGACGGCAGGAGCTGAGGGCGGCTCGCAATGCCCGTCGTCGTGCCGCGCGAGCCCGCGTCTCCAAGGACGTCGCGGAGATGTACTGGGAGATCCGCGCGCCCCTGCCGTGGGGCGACGTCCATCTGCCAGATGGATGGCATCTCGGGCCGCAGCGCGTGCCCGTGCCTGCGGTGCCTCGCTCCGGCAGGGCGCGGACGGAGGAAATCCTCCGGCGGCGTAGCTTCCTGCCGCCGGAGTTCGTCAACGACCCAGCCTACCGCATCGAATCGCCGCTGTGGGACCGCTGGTTCGAGGTGGAGCACGACGCGCGCCGCCGGCAGGCCTTCGCGGGCTACGCGCCGGAGGGGTACCAGGCCATGGAGGACGAGGAGGCCAACCTGCAAGCCGCCATCGACGCCTCCAACCTGGAGGAGCTGGGCCAGTGGCCTCACCTCGCGGAGGCGCTCCGGGAATCGGCGGAGGCGGCGGCGACGGCGGCGGAGCAGGAGCGTGCGCAGCGGGAGGCGGAGGGGTGGGAGCTGTACGACGAGGCGGCCGCCTGGCGTCGCATGGACGAGGCGGATGCGTACAACCGCCAGGAGGAGGAGGAGGCTGCGGCGTACGGCTCCGCCAGGTGCCGTGGTCGCCGTGGCTGCCCCGGAGGCAGTGGCAGCCTGCAGGCCCACCGGCGCACCTGTTCTCTGCGCCGCCGTACGTCATCCTCTCGGATGACGACGAGTAGATGGCCACGGCCACGGCGAGTACCTGGCCACGGCCACGGCGAGTACTCCGGCAGGCAGCCAGCCCCATCCCCAAACCCACTATAGCTAGGGTTTAAGTTTTTTTTTCTCGAATTTGTGTCACTGGCCCGTGGGGCCCTATTACTGAACCTTCCTAATATATGTAAATTATTCCTTTTTTTTCGCCTTATCCATTTTTTGCGCCACGCCGTTGGGGGCACCTCCACCCCAAAACGAAAACATGTCAGCGGTCCGCCCCCAAACGGACCAAAAGGGACACATTGGGGTGTCCCTTTGCGCCAGCCCGTTGGAGGTGCCCTTACTGAACAAAAGAAAAGCAATCCCTTCAATCTCTAAGGCAATTATTTCAACTGGAGTCCCTTTTCCATTTATATATTTTAAATAAAAAGTAAGATAGCAATAACAGGTCGAAACCAGGTCTAGGCAGTAATGCAACATTGGACTGCACACAACAAGACTTGAGACTCACTGCTCCTCCCTGAAGGCGGGCGCCCTTGCCACTAACACAGATACCATATAACTCTTGATGTCATCCTTGTTCTTCAGCTGACATTTCTATTTGGATTAGAAATAAAAAGGAAAGGAATCAGCAGAAGGGCTATCAGGCATCTGAAGATAGTCAAAGACAAAAGAGGAGGTACGACAGTAATCAAATATCAGTGGTCATCAAAAGCCAAACTGATACACAAGTTCCAGCTTATGGATTAAACGACTTAATGTCCAGAGCAGAAATAATTTAAACCTACAGTTTATCCATCAAGATGTTGCTTAAATAGAATTCTTAAGATAGCCTGTGGAACAACTAATCACATACACATTTCACAGTTATACCAAACGATCAATGGTAGATGGGATGAAACAGTAACAAAAGTAATGAATCTAGGACGACCAGTGCAGCCTATTGTATAAAACATTTTCTGATAATGCGTTGCTCAAAATCACAAGTTTCAACCACAGATACATATATAAAGCAAATGAGCACCAAAGTATTAAATATTAATAGAATTTGCATATCAAAGTTCGGGAATATCATCAGAGTTCAGAAATCACCAAAATTAATTAAGAAAGCTAAAGGCAAACCTTGCAGGAGGATCACTCTTGAGCTTAGGGAATTTGGGAGGCCATGTCATCATAAAAGGATGGATCCGCTCTAGAGTTTGATCCTCTTGTGTCACTCATAGACTTTACGCAGCACCCTGCGCCTAGTATCGAAGCAGAATGCACATTGTCCCAACTTGAGGAATACAAACTCGAGAAAGTCCCCTGTCTGGGTTGTTTGAAGAAGAGTAGCAGGCTCGCCATAATCCGTCCAGCCCGTCATCCCCAAAGTCTCAAACATCTCGGGCAAGCTAACGACATCAGCAAGCAGCCAGTTCGGCGCGCCGCCTCTACCGAGGTGGAGCCAGATACAGAGCTGGAGGTCCTCATCAAGATGGATGAGAAAAACCGCTGAATCATCATAGACCGGTGCCAAAATCATAGCTTCGTAATCGTACCGCTCCATTCCTTCCGGGAGCGGGATCATGGAGAAGCTCGAGGTTTTCAGGTCCAGCGCCGCGATGCTGGTAGAGTGCTCCAGATAGATCTTGGAGCCGACCAGCAAAGGTCTTGAATTCGACTTGGGTTTAGGGAGCACGGCGGCGGCCGATGAACGGAAGCGCCACTGGCCGTCTTCCTGCAGCACGTATATGTGCGCCTTGTACTTCACGGAGTATTCGCCTTTTCCTTTGATGAGGAACCACATGGAGAGCCACACGAAGGCGAGGCTGTCGCGGCTGCCTTGGTCCACCTTGAGGAGGAAGTGGGCGGCGGTGCCCGCGGTGCCGTCGAGCTGGTCGTACGGGGTCACCGGGATGGCGACGACGCCCCGGTGAGGGCTCAACGGCCAGTGCACCTCGACAGCGAATCTGTTGCCGTAGAAGCCGCTGACGAGCACGTGTCGTTCTGGAGGTCGGAGATGACCGTGAATTCCTCGTCGTAGGCCTCCAGGCCGCCGTAGCTCTGGACCATGCGGACGGCGGCGGCGAGCTCCTGCGGCGGCGGCTGATCGGGTTCAGGCGGCGGCGGCGTGGTCGGCTGATCAGATTCAGGCGGCGGCGGCTGTTCGGATTCTGGCGTCGGCGGCTGATCGGATTCAGTCGGCGGCGGCGGCTCATCAGATTCAGTCGGCGGCGACGGCTGATCGGATTCAGTCTGCGGCGGCGGCTGGTCCGATTCAGGCGGGGGCGGCGGCTGATCAGACTCAGGCGCCGGCGGCATGGGTACGAAGCGAGGGCGGAGCAACATGTGTGTGGTGTTGGACCTGGTGGCGACGTAGAATCCGAGGAGGCGGGGGGGTGGATGTAGCGGAACCAGCGGAGGAGGAAGGGGTCGGAGGCCACGAAGCTCCAGCGCTTGCAGACGAAATGGAGCGGACGAGGCTGGTGTGGAGGTCGAGGCGGAGCATGATGTCGAGGAGGAGGTCGTGGTTGTGGAGCACCATGGACACCGCAGTGTCGCCGTCGTCCGCGGTGTTGCCGTCTGTTGGAGATGCATTGCAATCGACCCTGAAATTAGGATGGACGATGAATTGCAATCCATGGATGCAGGTCGAGATGAAACGGAGGAAAAAACTGGATCTTACCCTTCCAGAACCTCAGTAGGATCCATCTCCACTGGCGATTGATTCAATCTACCCTATGATGAGGATTTAGGAGTAGGAGGAGGAGACGGCGGGGAAGCAGTTGCCGGAGAAGTTGGAGGCGAGCAGGTCAGACGGCGCTCTATCCACCATGATCCACACATGCCACCACTTCTCGATCGGCAAAATTTGACACATCTGACCTTTTAAAAAAAACTTTTTCGCATAAAATGAATCTACATTTTAAAAAATTCACAATCTGACCATTTTTCATGGCGCCCATCCCCGGTGCACCATGACGCCTTGCCACAAAATTGACAACGCCACATGGACACGACCAGACCCACCCTACTATCCATTGTCAGCAACTAACTCCATTTAGTGGAGAATAAATTTGCGAGTAAATGTGCTGGTTGGCAAAGGTAGGCTTTTGAATATGGCACGAACACGTTGGTACAGAACTGTATGACCAATATGATTTTCTTTATGATTTTTGACGTGGCATACCCTCCGGGCACCCCCACTATTGGTATACCTGGTGCGTTCCAGCCGAATCCCACCTGGCGGTCCAAAGAAGCCCAAGAAGCTACAACTTGGAGTTCAAGACAACAACTCATGTAAACCCTACCTAGCTCTCTTTATAAAGCCAGACAGGGGCACCCTTTAGGGAGGAGGGAGACGAGAGACACGCATAGGCATACGCAGATCTAATCTGCACTACCATCGCCCTCGCAGCCACCATGTAACCTCAATCATTATAATCAGACAAGCAGGAGTAGGTCTTTACCTCACAATGAGGGGCCGAACCTGGGTAAATCTCTACTTGTCAGCCGTCCGATACTACCGGCGCCATCTTCTCTCCTATACAAAACCCTAGGTATCTCACCTTGGATTTAGTGGTAACCCCACGTCAATTTCCTTTTATAAAGTCCCAGTGGGGATCAGAAAAAGATGTGATATGTATAGATCTAAATTAGTATGGCAAGAAGATAAAGATAAGAAGAAATATCACTTGGTGAAATGGTCGGTGGTATGTCAACCTAAAGAACAAGGTGGACTGGGAATTCTGAACATTGATTTAATGAATCAGGCCCTGTTGGCAAAATGGTGGTGGAAATTAGAGACGGAAGGTGGGTTATGGCAGGAAGTTATTAAGAAAAAATACATTAAGGGCAAATGTATCTCAACGGCTAAACATAAACCGAGAGATTCGCAATTTTGGTCTGGGATCTTAGAAGTGAAAGAGACTTTCTATAAATTTTGTAAGAAAAAAGTGGGTAACAGAAAATACTAGGTTCTGGGAAGATTGGTGGGTTGGAGATAAACCGCTCAAATTGAGCTGTCCCAGATTATATGGAATTTGTAGAAAAATAAATTTCACGGTGGCGGAAGTGCTAAAAAATGGTTGGGAGTGGATTACTTTTAGGCGAACCTTATGGGGGGACACTTTACTCCTCTGGATAACATTAAATCAAATTGCAATGACATTATTTTATAATGAGGGGATGATCAAATTATCTGGTCTTTGACAGGGAATGGGAAACTTATGTCAAGTCCTTATACAGGAAAATGATTCTTAATGATATTGACTATCCACACAAATTTCTGTGGAAGTCAAAGATACCACAGAAAATTAAAATATTTCTGTAGCTTACCTTGAGAAATAGTATTCTAACAAAAGATAATTTAGCAAGAAGAGCGTGGCAAGGACCTACAGCTTGTCACTTCTGTGGTGGTCCTGAGACGGTGGAACACTTGTTCCTTACATGCTCTATGGCTAAATTACTATGGAGTATTGTATTTTGCGCTTTTGGTTTTGGTAGAAAACCTACCTCAGTGCATGACCTATTTGGTGCATGGTTACGAGGTTTTGATGGAGACAGGAAAATTTTAATGCTAACTGGGATTGCTGCAGTGCTATGGAATGCTAGAAATGAATTGTGTTTTGATAAAAAGAAACACCAGGATCCTTTTGTGCTAATTCATAGGGTGAATTACTGGATTAACGCTTGGGCTGTTTTACAGAAAAAACCGGAAAACAAAGAGGCGCTGATGTGGGGAGCAAAACTACTAGAGCGAGTGACAAATGAAGCTTTCAACGCGTCCAAAGGGTGGAGACCTGGAGTTCGAAGAATCACTCAGTAGAAGCTGGACATGTTTCTAGGAACCCTGAAGCTGAGCTTGAAGGTGGAAGTAGGAAGTGATAGATAGTTTAGTTTGGGGAGAAAATGAATGGATGTTGGTCTTTGCTGGTTGTAGTTTTAGATGCTTTACTTACATGTTTTGTTCGGCTGCGTCTGGATGTCTCGCATGTGAGAATTTTCACCGCATATTTAGCAATATTTGGTACTAGAGATAAAATTTAAAAATAACTCATCGTACATCATGTTTTCTTGTCGATCATATCTTAATTACGTGGCAGGTTTAAAATAAGACCGTCTCATACAACATTGTACATGATTGTTGTGTTGGTATTATGCTTTTATTTTATAGTTAAGTAGGTGCACCTTCATAACTACCGGTGAAGATGGGCCGATCCCTAGATGCAAGCCTTTGAAATACACCTACCAGAAGGAGATTGTTATATATCCTTGACATGAAATATTCTGATCAGTTCTATTTTCTATTAACTCATAATGCTTTACCCATCAAACATGCCCTGAGATATTTAATCCTTGACTGTGACACGTATGCGTATTTCAAAAAGCTTACTTCTCTACTGAATGTAATTCCTGGTTTCTTTCTTATGCGGCTTCTTATTCTCCGCAATTGAACAGTAGCTCCTCATTCCATTACCTCAAGATACTAGGGATTGTGAATATAGAATCAAAATATAAGTTTGCAATAATCAGTGCTTAACATTTGATAGTCAATGCATTACACATTGCTATAGTTCTGCTAAGTTTTCTTCCTCCAAATTTAGTGATGTGTATTTAGAATCAATAGAATTTTCTTGACCACTGATCCCATCTTCTGTCAAAATAAAAGTCATGTTTATTGGTTCTCTATCACAATTCAGGTATCTATTCACCAAATGCATATCGTGGATTTGCTCGTGAATTTTTAAAGATTTGGAAAGGATGAAGTAAAGACTTTTGTTGTCCAAAAGTAGGATTGTTTCTTTTGTTTACATTTCTTCTCTGGTGAAAATTTCCGGATATCCACGACAACAAGAATGCCAGAGCAAGGAACATGTGACCGTTGTGGTTACATTTCGAGTCAGGTATTTCGGTCACATCTACTGTGTAATTTGCCCTCCTTCTAGATCCTCTGTCAGCTCAAGATAACCAACCAAAGAATGATTCATTTGCTTAGGTTGATTAATTGCTTATAAAGTGACAACTATTTTCTCAATACTAAAGCACAGTTAGTTCTCATGTAGGACATTTTTATGCAAGTATTTGGACTGCATGAATTTGTCCTGATTTTTGCACCTTTGAACTTTTTCAACGCTTTGACTGACTGAATATTGGATGAAAATCTGGCTCTGTAGAAACTATGCAAAGCATGCAGGAAAACTCATGTATTCCTTCCTGTACTACATCGTAACCTGTTTTAAATCATGGCCGTCACTGCTTGTTAAGACGGTAAAAGTAGTTGAAATGAAATACAACAGAGTAAGTGCATCTAGTGCCACCTGGGAATTCTTATTCAGTAAAAAAATTCAAAGAGATTCACTGCACATGTCTATGCTTATTACGAACGATGAGGTTGTCGTTCGTTCTACAGTCTACGAGTCAATGATCACCCAGTTTTGTAAAATAATGGTGTTCTGTGTTTGTTTCCTTACATTCGTAAGAAGAAAGATTATAAATCAGTTCACTTGCAAATATTTCGGCAAGTACTTTCTAATTCCGTTAAAAAAAACAAATGCTTCCCAAGAATCCAACATCTGCAGTGCAGAGCAGCAAGGACTTTTGGACAAACTTAAGTATGTTGCCTGCTCAACTGAATATTCTGTAACAAGAATGTTAGGTTGCCTACTCCAAAGAATAACATCATTCTGGGTCTCAAAGTAAGCATTACCCCAGCCTACACAGAACTCGTTTTCGGGCCTCGAAGGCTAGAGGGTCAAAGCCATTCAGTTCACAAACCCTCCTCCAGATCACCATTTCATGATGGCTCGGTAGCAGCAATACACATATGGGCAGCACCATCGCGTAGGAAACCGCTTCTGTGCTACAAATCTTGTCCGCTTTCATAGGAGGATTATTGACGAACATCATCGTGGAAGGCACTTTTCTTGCCGTAACCGTTTCCGCCTATTATGTTCACTGCTCCTTCCTGTCCTTATCCCTGTACTCACTGTTGGTGGCTCTTCACTGAATGATCAACATAAGTGGCTAATATCACATCATATACATCTGGGGGCCACCGTTTACAGTAAAAGGCCGAAAAGCAATAGCGATTATTTGCTAAAAAGGAATTCCATTGCTGACGCTAAAAAAATGGTAAGACTGTTAAGACTTACTGAAACAAAGAAAAGCAATCCCTTTCAATCTCTAAGGCAATTATTTCAACTGGAGTCCCTTTTCCATTTGTATATTTTAAATAAAAAGTAAGATGTCGAAACAAGGTCTATGCAGTAACGCAACATTGAACTGCACTACAAGACTTGAGACTTCCGCCTTGCCACTAACACTACCATATAACTCTTGATGCCATCCTTGTTCTTCAGCTGCATTTCTATTTGGACTGGAAATAAAAAGGAAAGGAATCAGCAAAAGGTTTATCAGGCATAGAGGAGGTACGGCAGTAATCAAATATTACGTGGTCATCAAAAGCCAAAATGATACATAAGTTTGAGCTTATGGATTAAACGACATAATGTCCAGAACATAAATAATTTAAACCTGCAGTTTATCCATCAATATGTTGCTTGAATAGAATTCTGCCTATGGAACAAATAATCATATACACATTTCACAGTTATACCAAACGATCAATGTTAGATGGAAAGCAACGAATGTAGGATGATGAGTGCAACCTATCATATAATAGAACATTTTATGATAATGCTTTGATCAAACCCACAAGTTTCAACCACAGATAAGCATATATATAAACAAATGAGCACCAAAGTATTAACAGAATTCACATATCAAATTTCGGTGATATCATGAGTTCAGAGACAAACAAAATTAAGAAAGCTAAAGGCAAACCTTGCAAGATGATCACCCTTGAGCTTAGGGAATTTGGGAGGCCATGTCATCATAAAAGGATGGATCCGCTCTAGAGCTTGATCCTCTTGTGTCACCTCATAGACTTTACGCAGCACCCTGCGCCTAGTATCAAAGCAGAATGCGCATTGTCCCAACTTGAGGAACACAAACTCGAGAAAATCCCCCGTCTGGGTAGTTTGCAAAAGAGTAGCAGGCTCGCCATAATCCGTCCAGCCCGTCATCCCCAAAGTTTCAAACATCTTGGGCAAGCTAACGACATCAATAAGCACCCAGCCCGGACCGATGTGGTCTATGTGAAGCCACATACAAAGCTGGAGGTCCTCATCAAGATGGACAAGAAAAATCCCTACATCATCATTGACCGCTGCCAGCATCATATCTTTGTAATCGTACTTCTCCATTCCTTCCGGTAGCGGAATCGTGGAGAAGGTTGAGGTTTTCAGGTCCAGGGCGGCAATGCTGGTTTTGTGCTCCAGATAGATCTTGGTGCCGATCAGCACAGGATTTGAATCCGACTTGGGAGAAGGGAGCACGGCCGCGGCAGATGCACGGAAGCGCCACTGGCCGTCGTCCTGCAGCATGTATACGTGCGCCTTGTACTTGAAGGAGTATTCGCTGGTGGGTCGTTTCACTTGGAAGGCCATGGAGAGCGAGACGTAGACGAGGCTGTCGCGGCCGCCGCCCTGGTCAAGCTTGAGGATGAAGGTGGCGATGGTGCAGCACGGGCCGTCGAGGTGGTCGAGCGGGGCCACGGGGACGGCGACGACGCCTCGGTGAGGGCTCATCGGCCAGTGCACCTCGAGCGCCGAGTTTCCCTTGCCGTAGAAGCCGCTGACGAGCATGGTGTCGTTCTGGAGGTCGCAGATGCACGCGAAGTCCTCGTCGTACGCGTCCAGGCCTCTGTAGCTCTCGACCAAGCGGACGGCGGCGTCGAGCTCCTCAGGCGGCGGCGGCTGATCAGATTCAGGAGCCGGTGGCTGGTCGGATTCAGTTGGCTGCGGCTGATCGGATTCAGGCGGCGGCGGCGGCTGATTAGATTCAGGAGGCGGTGGCTGGTCGGATTCAGTTGGCTGCGGCTGATCGGATTCAGGCGGCGGCGGCGGAGGCTGATCAGATTCAGTCGGCTGCGGCTGGTCGGATTCAGTTGGCTGCGGCTGATCGGATTCAGGCGGCGGCGGCGGCGGCTGATAAAATTCAGGCGGCATGGGGACGAAGCGCGGGCGGAGAACGATGTGGGTGGTGGTGGACCTGGTGGCGACGTAGAAGCCGAGGAGGCGGGGCGGGTGTTGGCGGCGGAACCAGCGGAGGAGGAAGGGGTCGGCGGCGACGAAGGACCAGCGCTTGCAGACGAAGATGGAGCGGGCGAGGCTGGTGTGGAGGTCGAAGCGGAGCATGATGTCGAGGAGGAGGTCGTGGTTGTGGAGCACCATGGACACCGCGGTGTCGTCGCCGTCCGTAGGGGATGCCCTGAAATTGGGATCGACGATTGAGTTACAATCCAATCCATGGATGATGGATACAGGTGGAGATGAAACGGAGGAGAGAACTGGATCTTACCCTTCATGAATCTCGGTAGGATCCATCGCCTATTCCTTCCACTGGCGATTGATTCAATCTACCCGCTGTGATCAGGATTCGGGAGTAGGGGGAGGAGACGGCGGGGAAGGAGTTGCCGGAGAAGTTGGAGGCGTGCGGGTCAGATGGCGCTATATAGGGACCCAGTGCCGCACGTGCGACCACTTCTCGAATCCACAATTTCCGATTGTCAGCAACCAACTCCATAGATCGACATTCTCCATAGCCGTCGGATATGTTCTCATCAAAGAGCCCATTCCAGTATGATCAGCCCACAACTAATGGCAGTTTGTGTTTCCATCAGACCGACTCCCATCGAGTAGCTGCTCTCTCGTTTCAGGCATTGTTTGTTTCGTGCCTTTAGTTTTTCAGCATCTAAAATGAGCTCAATTTTTTTTTGAGAACAACAACTTTATTAATCAAATAACAGAAACATAATCAATTAACAAGGAAGCTAAAAAATCCGGTGGATCTTCAACCCAAACATGCGGGAGAAGATCTGTCTCTCTCTATACATAATCTGCTACTGCATTAGCCTCCCTATTACAAAAACTAAACTCGCACGCAGAAAAACTTGACGCCTGGACATAGATGTCATCAAATAAAGCAGCCGCCGTTGTAGAAGGGAAACACCCGGACTGAAGAGTTTCGATCACCGACAAACAATCAGATTGGATGATTATCTTTGAGCATCCAATCTCATTTGCTAAAGCTATACCTCTACTAACAGCTTTTGTTTCCAGGGTGTAGGCATCAATGGCATACAAAATTGGATTGTTACAAGCTGCAATAAAACTTCCCGTGTCATCTCTAATAACAACACCAATGCCTCCAGAAAATGTCTCCCCGTTAAAACTCGCATCCACATTTATCAGCACAAAACCCTCTCTCGGCTTAATCCATTTGCTTTTCCTAGTAGCCACTTTCTTCCTCAAAGCTCGGATATTATTCTCAGTAATGATACGTATAGACATTGCAGCGATAACATTAGGGGAACTTTCTCGCCATGTACCATTTGTCGTCGCATCCACCAAATGTACCATGCCGCAGTAATAAACAGTTCTCTTCTGTCTCCATCCTTTTCCTTAACAATGATTTCCTCCATAATGGCACTTCCGGCCCGATCAACACGCATCAATTTTTCTAATCTTTCTGCCAGTCCTAGTCGCCTCCAGATCTCTTGTGCATAGTCACATGTGAATAGAACATGTTTTATATCTTCACAATGAACCGCGCAACGAGGACATTGGCTTGAAACAGGTATATGTCTATTTGCTAGCACACCAAAACAGGGAAGAATTCCATGCAATGTTTTCCAAGCAAAATGTTTTACCTTAGCTGAAACCGAACTCTTCCACAACAAGTCCCAAACTTTGTTTATTGTTGATGCTCCCGTACCAAGAAGGCTTTTTCCTGGCCATCAAACTGATGCTTCCACTCTCCATGATAAGCCGAACTAACTGAAAAGATTGAATTTTTTGTATGTCTCCATGCCACAAAATCCTCCATACCATGAGTAGGAAGTGGTATTGAAAGGATTCTATTAACATCAATGACAAAGAAATTCTCACGAATAAGCTGCTCATCCCATGATCCTGTTATTGGACTGATCAGTTCTTCAACCTTCGACATAATTATATTATTCCTTGGTGTAACAATCCTCGCGTCCGCGCTGGTAGGGATCCATGGGTCAGACCAAATATCAATTTGGGTACCATCACCTACACGCCAGATACAACCTCTATTAAAAGATTGTATACCTGCCAATAAGCTCTGCCAAGTAAAGGATGCTCCGCTTTTCATTTTTGCTTCCAACAATTTTCCATCAGGGTAGTATTGGGCTCGAAGAACCCTCGCGCACAAGGATTCAGGGTGGCACAGGAGACGCCAAACCTGTTTAGCCAACATAGCCAAATTAAAACAATGAGGATCTCGGAAACCCAACCCTCCTCTGTTCTTCGGGATACATAATTTCCACCAAGCGAACCAATGCATCTTCTTATCATTGACATCATCACCCCACCAAAATTGCAAGATTGTATCCGTCATTCCTTTACAAATGTTTTTCGGAATTTTGAATACAGACATCGCAAAAGTGGATATAGCTTGTGCTACTGCTTTCAGAAAAACTTCTTTTCCTCCCATTGACAGTGTCCTTTCCTTCCATCCATTGATAATCTTTTGAACTCTTTCCACCAAATACTTGAAACTGTCACTCCTGTCAGCTCCAACTATAGAGGGTAAACCAAGGTACTTGTCCGAAATTGCCTCCGTCAATATATCCAGGGTTGTACACACTTCCACCCTATCTTCCACCCATGTATTTGGACTGAAAAATACACTTGATTTTCCCACACTCACCAACTATGGGCTCAATTTTGCCTCGCTGCAATGTTCAGATACGCCGTTTATGACCCTCGAAATTTCACTAGTGCCTAGTACGTATAGTTCAGTTCCAAAATTCTGTACTGTCTTCTGAATTGTCAACACCAATACTATAAGATGAAAAATGCTCTTTACACCAAACAGATGTTAAGAGTGACTAATTTCCAGTCGAACAAGAATTCTTGGTGAGGTGACATCATCAAACCTCACCTGCAACCCTTGCAAGTCATGCCTAGCACGAATCACGAAAAAAATCCAACAGAATCTAGTTGCAACCCCACTTATAACTAAAAGAAATCTCAATTGCAACCCAATTTGCAACTCATAATTGCAAGAATCACGATGAAAATTCGGTAGTGTAGGACTTGGCTGAGCACTAACCTAATTCTAGCTCAGAAATAAGCAAAACTAAAATGTTAAACTAATTCTCGAATGGTTCTATTTCTTTTTTATTATATTTTTTATGTCATACCAACAAAATAGAGAGAATAGCCAAAATACCATTGATGAAAACCGAGAGAGCCAAAATACCACTAGTAAAAATGGAGTTGCCAAAATACCACTCCACCTCAGTTTTCACATGCCAAAATATCACTACCATCAAATGTCAAATAAAGTCCGTTAGTCAACATAGGCAAAGCTGTCAGATTTGCATGACATACCAAAACTACCCTCGACCTTGGCTTCATCTAAAGGAAAAAAAAAGAGAAGATTATCTCCTCCCGCACCGCACCTTCACTTCCCAGGCCATGGCGCTGCGTCGCCTGTCCCGCCGCCGCTCCACCGTAGGCCGTCGCAGCCGCTCCGCTGTGCCTCCCCGCCGGTAGATCCTCGCTGACCTCCGCCCTTTCTCGTTCCCCGCCGGTCCGTCGTTCCTCTTTCCCGGTCTGCCCCGCATCCCGCAGCTCGGCCCCAACTCCTCGGCCGCCGCTGCTCACTCCCACCGGCGGCGCCGCCTGCTGCTCGTCCCCGGCGCAGTTCTCCACCTCCATCGTCATGTCAAGCGCAGCACAGCCCTCACCACAGTAATGATTTTCCCTCCCTTTTGTAGCATCTTTTTTATTATTGTTTGTGATTTATGGATGTTAGAATTTGTTCCTTTGTGTTATGTTTCAGTGTTCATCCCGACGACGCATTTCAACTTGAATTAGATGTTCAATCATATTTGACAATGGTAGATGGCAGAAAAGTGTATCGGAGAGGCAAAACATGGTCATTTGTGGTAGATCGTCGTTTGTCCGTGGAGCATATAAAGCGAGCTGTAGAGGAGAATTTCCAGTGGTCAGATGAGCAAAGAATGACTATTTGGTATGGGTCGGGTGAGGATGTCATGCCTTTGATTTCGGAATCAGAGATTGCAGAGTTGTTTGATAGATGTGCTAACTCTAGGATAATAAGGTTTGGTGTGACAATTGAGAACAAACAGCAACCAAATGATCCTACTCCTGTCACCATTGATGATGAGAATGATCAGCCCATCCGTGCTCCTTTCTTTGCATGGCCGAAACAAGCCTATGAAGGGGAGTATGAGGATGATGAGCCTGTGGGATTTAATGAAGAGAAGACATACTTGCCGAAGGAGAAGAATGAGCCGAAGGTAGTTGTCCCAAGTGTTGCAAGAGTTCCATTGGGAACACTAGATGTTCCCAACTCTTATGATCCGCAACATGTGGCAGGGGATGATGAAACTTTAATTGCTAACAAGGTGGCTCCCACGCATATCCATGATAGAAACATTCCTCAAATTGAAGTAGGCGTCACTTTTCCCAACTCTAAAGCATTTAAGGTTGCATTGAGACAACTTGCAATTAGAGAAGATTGGTCATTTAACACAGAGCATAGTGACCGAGAGAGATTCAGGGCTAGATGCACTGATAAAGAATGCCCATGGAGGATAAATGCCTACAAGATAAAGAATATTAGTACTTTCATGGTATGATTATGATATTTAGTTTGTATCTTCTGTTTCTGATTACGTTTACATTGCAACCTATTTGACACCAATTTTTTCTTGTTGTTGCAGGTATCAAAACTTCCTTTTCTCCATACTTGTGGGAGCGCTAATTGCAGCAAAGGAATGGCAAACCGAAATTGGTTGGCTGATAGAGGGATAGCTGCAGTTCAGGAGGATGCCACAGTGAGCGCAAAGCAGCTTAGAGACCGTTTGCAAAGAGAGTATGACATTAAGCTACAGTACAGTGATGTTTGGAAAGGGAGAGCTCGTGCACTGGATCAATTGCAAGGTACATATAAGGAGAATTTTCAGTTGTTATGGAACTTTAAGGCTGAATTGCTTGCAGCCAATCCTGGAAGTATCTTTGAGATAGACATAAGAACAACTACTAACAAAAAGGGTGATATTGTGCACTATTTCAACCGGTTGTTCATTGCCTTCAAACCGTGTATTGATGGTTTTCTGGCTGGGTGTAGACCATATTTGGGGGTTGATGCAACATTTCTTACGGGCAAATATACAGGACAGTTGGCTGCTGCTATTGGTGTGGATGGACATAGTTGGATGTTTCCTGTAGCATTTGGCATTTTTGAGAAGGAAAATACTGACAATTGGGTGTGGTTCATGCAACAGCTGAAAATTGCCATTGGAGATCCAGCGGGGCTTGCTATCCATACCGATGCATGTAAGGGGTTGGAGAACGCCATTTCTACAGTGTACCCGAATTGTGAACATAGAGAATGCATGATGCATCTGATGCTTAATTTCAAGAAAAAATTCAAAGGTGACATCCTAGATAATATGTGGCCTGCATCATGGACATATGAAAAAGAGAAGCATGAGGCTCTAATGGCGGAAATAGAAGCCAAAAGCCCCGAAGCAATAGCCTATTTAAGAACTTTTCATAATCGTGTGTGGATGCGAAGCATCTTTTCAGCAACAACTAAAGTTGAGTATGTAAGCAATAATTTGGCAGAGGTGTTCAATAATTGGGTTAGGGACTACAAGATGCTTGCACTTGTTGAGTTTCTGGACACACTTAGGGACATGATAATGCAAATGAGAGAGAAACGAAGAACAATTGCTGAAGGGCTGCAAGGTTGCATACTACCTAGTGTGATCAAGGAGTTGAATCAAAAAAGTAAGGGGCTGCATTATTTGGAATCAAGAGCATCACCCACTTTAGCTGAAATATCAGGAAATGGATGGAGGCACACCGTCAACCTTGAGACAAAAGAGTGCTCTTGTAGGAGATGGCAGATTTGTGGTAAGCCATGCACACATGCTCTTCGGTTCATATTCTCCAAAAAAGCTAGATTAGAGGAATATGTTGATGATAGCTACTCGGTGGCAAGATTCAAAGCAGCATATGAGGGAATTCTCATGCCAATTAGAGGAAGATCGCAATGGCCCAAGGTAAACCCCGGATTTGATATGATTCCTCCAAAACTCACAAGGAGTGCTGGACGTCCAAGAACTAGGAGGGCAAAGAATTACACCGAGGGTGGAACAGGTAGAAAACATAAATGCAAAAGATGCGGACAGTTAGGCCATCTTAAAAAGACTTGCAAGGAGCCCGAGATTGAAAGTGATGCTGATCGAGATGCAACTCCACCTCCGCGGTATTATTTTGTAGATCTCAGTTTTCTTTCGCTTATTATCATACACATTGCATACTAATTTTGTGCATTGCCTTGTAGGAAAAAATCGAAGGTTGAAGCAAGCATGGCAGCCACTTCTCCAAGGACACCAACTAAGCAATGTACTCAACCTGCTACTCCTACTACAAGCCCAATGACAAGGCAAAGGGCTGCAGCTATTGCACATGCGTGTACACCTCCTAGTGCATCCACAAGGAGCAAAGTTGCTACAGCCAGCCCTCGTCAACAAATTTAGTGCATTTGGGTGTGAGAACCATGATGTTTTGTTGCCTATGTATGCAAACTGCTGTATAGTGGTCAGAACTACTATGTTGGTCCTTTTGGTGATCTAAACCACTTATGTATTGTTGCTGAACATCTATCTCTAGTATGATATAGTGCACCACTATTGTCTCTTGTATAGTTTATACTGTTGTGCTGAAATGGTGTTAAAATGTTGTCGAAATGCTGCTGAATGGAGATCATAAACGTGTGAAGAGGTAAGGGCTTTTGTGTCTTTTTTTTGAAGATGTTAGTCCGGTTAGTCACTTGTGGCATTTTGGCATGCAAAACTGAAACGGAGTGGTATTTTGGCAACTCGGTTTTTACTAGTGGTATTTTGGCTCTCTCGGTTTTCATCAATGGTATTTTGGCTATTCTCTCAACAAAATATTCATCTGGATTCTTAAAAGTGTTTCTTCAATGACCAATACTGCCCTTGAGCTGAGGAGAGGAGTGGGGCTACGGTACCCATCGAGTGGCTGCTCTCATTTCAGGCATTGTTTGTTTCCTGCCTTCAGTTTTTCAGCATCTAGAATGAGCTCAATTTTGTCTCGCTGCAATGTTCAGATACGCAATTTAGGACCCTCGAAATTTCACTACTACGTAGCATGTACAGTTCAGTTCCTAAATTCTGTGCTGCCTTCTGGATTGTCAATACCAATACTATAAGATGCTCTTCTGCACGAAAGGAATGTTGAACTAAATCTCAGAAAGGTTTATATTTCATTTTATTATGGCATACCAACGAAATATTCATCTGGATTCTTAAAGGAGAGCTGAGATCGCTCACCAACTGATTGTCCTCACGGGCATCAGAGTTGGGGGAGGAGAAAGACACGAGAAGGGCGATCTGGTCTTGGTGTGTTGATCAAATAGTGCAGATATTGCTATCAAAGAAAAGGGCAAATTATCAAAGAGGAAGAAAAGATTGGGCAAAAGATCAGTTACATGGGAAGTAGAGGCAAATGATCCATACTACCATGAAAGTGTGTTCGCCTATATGGCTGTGTGCAGTCGACATTGTAAGACAGAATGGAACCAAAGGTACACAACAGAAGGTGGAGACTACACTGGAAGTGAGATGGTAACATCGAGCATAAACACCTCAAAACTGTTGTACAAGGCTACACATAGATTCTGCACTTCCTCTATTAAATGCACATGTACTGATTTTAAACAGTAAAAACAAAATCCTTCGCTTTCAACAGTTGATCAACTCAACGGGTATGTCACCTCCAACTAAGTTCAACCAGGCTTACTACAGCCCCAACCGGCAAATCGGGCTGCTCTTGATGAGGTTGAAATCAACCTGGAAATCAGAATATTAGCATTTTTCTAGTCAAAAATAGAATATTAGCATTTTACTCGAAAATCGAATAGTAGCATAGACTCGAAACAAAAGGAACAAAATTAACAGCATAATACCTTTGGCCCAAAGAGGTCCCGTATATTGTCGATGCCATAGAGAATCATGGTTGGCCTGGATTACGCATCAAAATGTGGTCAGCGCAGATTTCTTGCAATTTGATAGGTAAAGCATTGTGCACACAATCTCATCTAGTTTTTTCTCTTACACTTCTACTCGAGAGATTATTTGCGAAACAAAGATTGGGAAGACGAAAGATTTTGTGAAAAGGGTCTAAGTTTAACAGGTAAATGCACATAAAGGAATCATTAATATGGAGACTGTTGCTAGCTTTACCTTTCAAGTGAAAGACCCCATGCAATGACATTAACACCCTCTGGCAGTCCCATGGGAAGTAACATTTCGGGTCTGAACATACCGGAGTTGCCGATTTCAACCCATTTCTTCAACCCATCGTGGTAGCTGAAAACGGAAAAACAACAATGATTCATCATTCATGGATCACAATAACCATGAAAATAACAGCAATCGAAGTTGTTCTGACCTGAAAATCTCCATGCTTGGTTCAGTGTACGGATTGTAGGCAGGTTTGAAACGCAGCTTTGACATGCCTAAGAGTCAGAAAAAGAGACGTGACATTCTTAAATCTCTATCTCTATGTATAAAAAGTAGTAGACGTAACAGATACAGGAAAAATAAAGAATATCAGAATACAGAAGACAGTTTGGTGGATATAAATTCTACAGCTCGATACAAGTGAACGCCTCGCAGTATTTGACAGTATGGAACATATACAGTACAATATTTATCTTCGGAAAACATAATCAAACAGAGATAGACTATATACACGAGAAAAAGAGCCTAAAAGACATTTCCATTGTGTTCCTACTTTAAAGGGCATGGTTGTATTGCTAAATATAAATTTGAGGGTTCTCATCCAGAAATGCAGCATACTCAAGATCAAAGCAAGAAGACCACAAGAACAAAGCATCCCCAAGCAACTGTTATCACCAAATAGCAGAGGACAGTCACTATTTTGCATTAATTAAAGCTTGTTTAAGACTCATGTAAATATGTTCTCCGTTCTCTTGGTAATGTTTAAATCACAATCTAAACCATCTTAATTATGCTGCACCTCTAGAAGCCAACTTGTCGAATATTTGGGAGATGGACATGGAAAATAAATATTCTTGGAACAGTTGCACACCAGATGGCAGTAAAGCTTTTGTGAATTTAACAGCAAGATCTATAAATATTTTAAAAAGTTGATGGCTTTGGATTAGCACCTAGTCTCGAGAAGAAATCCTCCAATACACCTATCAGATCACCAAGCGTCAAACCATAATCACAAATAAGACCTGAAATGAGAAGCATTGTAAGTAGCTTCATAGCTGGAAGGTTACTGCGTTACATCCAAGATATGGACCAAATATCAACGGATTAGAACCCATAGGCAAGAAACGATAGAATGGTTACCTTCTATCTGGTGGAATTCCGCAAGATGAGTTCGGTCCACAGCTTCATTCCGGAAAACACGATCGATGGAATAGTACCTCTTAGGAGCAAAAGGTTTCTGAAAACCATGGTGGTTTATCAAAGAAACATATCTCATGAATCGTTCAACATAACAGAAAAGGCAAATTGATATCACCTTCACTAATTTAGCCAAACTAAGACCATATAAGTTACAAGGAAATGGAATGAGACAAAATAAGCAACACTTAATTGATATACCTCCTGCGCTAGCTTGTATAACATCCTTGAGGAAACTGCAGTTGTGTGAGTACGAAGCAGGTTTTTCTCTGCTTCATCTCGCTTCCAATCGTAACCATATCTGCAGACAACAACCTCAAATTATGAAGTCTCTGGCTAAATCGCAACAAAAACACCACAACATACCCTTTGGAGCCATAACCACCAGACTGATGGACTTGCTTTACTTTCTCAAGATAGTCATCAGGTAATTGTGTTGTTGTAGATGGGGCTGCAAGAAGCACGACCAATCAAATATGTTTACATAAACTGATGACTGAACAGATTAACGGAACCTTTACCTTTGAGGAAAAATGTATCATGTGAATCCCGAGCAGGATGCTGTTGTGGCTGGAACAGTGAATCAAAATTCCAGAAGCTACCAAAGAAACATAAACCATAAGCAATGTTAGATGTATATATATATGGAACCATATCCCGTTATTCGGAAACAGTGATATGCTAAATACGCTACGTTATCTTTAAGTTTTCACATAGTGTTGTCTCCGATCTATTACTCTGAAATGACCTCAAGTTTCAGAATATCTACCATTACGAGGTACTGACCACGAGAAGTATGTAAACTAACAATACATTGTCTTATTTTATATAACAAGGCATTTTATCAGCTGGAGTAGGACCAGTCAGAGAGTAGGGTATACAGCTTATGGTTACATTTGTGTGGTACAAACATAAGAACGCACCTGCTCTCTACAAACATGTTCGTCGGCATCTCACAGAACCTGTTACATCAACAAAACGAATTAATCCATTTTCCGATATGCTTTTCTAATTGCAAATATCACGAGAAGATTATTTTATTTACCCCATCTCGAGGAAAATGTTCTGGATGGCCTCCCGGACCTGGCACAAGTCCACCAAATAACAATTTTGAGTTATCCGCTTTATCACAAAAGCTGTTTGAAAAAATGGAGCAACTGTAAAAGATAATAGTACCTCTAACAACGGTTGCACATATCCTACTGCGATAGGTTGTCCGTGAGCTCCATAATTATAATCTTTAAATTCCAGATCCTTCCAGTCACCACTTCAGGAAAGATAAAACACACATTAGTTTAAACAATTTGATTTAGCACGACAATAAGTGTATGGGGAATACATAATACATGGAATAGCACAGCTGTCTTCTTTGGAAGAGAAAAGGATAATAGCCAGCTAACAATGCAATGCAATGCAATGCAAAGAGCATAGTCCTCTTGAGAGAAGTGACATCAAATTACCTCTTGAGATGTTCTCGTGTCACATCAGTTGCCAAAGTTTTTCTCTTTGCAACAAACTCAGGACCCTTCTTTAGTGAATACCAAATTGTTTTCCTGAAAAACAGTAAAGCAGTTGTAAAGATTAGGCAAAATTGACTTATTTTAAGGTAAATATGACTACTATTTGACACCACACTTAGTTGGCATTTATTGACACACTGGATGGACAATGAGGAGGCATTGTAATTTGCTGGAATACACATGACAAATTAAAACGTATATCTTTTCATCAAGTTCTTGTTTGATCTGCCGCTATTATCACAATATCCCTCCTTTTAGGGTTAATGCTATCAATGGTGAATCGATCATTCTTATTTTGAAGTTTGGGAGATAGCTGGTATGAAAGACCATGTTTGCACTTAAAGAGCAACCAAAAATACAGATGTGGTAGGGTAGGCTTTAATGACTTCCAATAGCACGCATGGCCTTTTCACTCAGGTTTTCTGAGCGACCATAATTTTGCAGTGCCCATCAGGAATTTATTGATTTTGTAATGTGTCTCAGAAAACGTAGAGCAACTATATTGTCCATGAGCCCAGGTCATCTTAACCACACAAGTTACAAACTGCAACAAAAAGTTCTCTTCAATTAAGGTACTTACTCCTTTGTTACAAGCTTTCTTCTCTTCAAATCGGCAATCGCTTTGTCATCAATAACCTACATAAAAATCCTTTTTCTTAAAGGAAGGTAAAGAATCCACAGTAAAATGGTAGGAAACAGTACACTGCAATACAGGATAAAATTATTTGTACACACTAAAAAGTACCAAAGTTTTCAGAGGTAAAAGGCTCGGATGCATTGACAAGGATCAAACAGAAATTGGTTCACAAATGCAAATGCAAAATATGGGATGCATGACGAGCAATAAGGAACACAAACCTCCCCGTTCTCCAGCATTTTAAGCTGCTCTTTCAACTCATCCTCTATGTGCTCAACCTGAATAAAACAAAGAAGAAAAAGATGTCATATCTACAGATAAAATTTTGACGACAGATGAAAGCACTGCCGAGAGACCTTTAGTGGACAATGAACTAGTTATTGCACTTTGAAAAGAGTTGAACTATGATCAGCAAATTTAAACATCTACACCAGACATGAACTGAATTCATCGAGGAAATTGACAGCATGACAACATTACGCCCGAAAGAACAGTAGATACGGCAGGCAAGTTTCCTATATAGATACACACAGAACTCAACTCTCTCTCTCTGAAGACAATGAAACAAAATGAGCTAAACTCTATACTTCTCTGAAGATAGAAATAAACTGAGCTCAGCTCCATACATTTCTTTTCAGCATGGGGTTTTTATTCCCCTTCTCGATGTCAATCCACTTATATTTGGCTGCTGTCTTGAATCCAATTTCGTAGACGTTTCCCAGTTTCTCCTGCAATGCACGAATGTAAGCATCAGCCACTTGACTCCAGTTGAACACCTAAACCCAAACCCTATTGACTGAAATTCAACACCTAATGTCATTAGAGAGAGAAATCACCTGGAGCGCGGACTTTCTGGCACCCTCCGGTGGGATGGCAGCGAAGAGCTGCGCCTCGGGGGAGCCCCTCGCGACGTACCCCTTGGCCTCGTCCGTGAGCACCCACGCCTCCTTGGTGATGTCCTGCGGAAAGTAAGCTCGTTAGATAAAAAGTTGGGGGATTGGGGAGGGAGAGGGGAGAAGCAGGAGAGTACCGCGCTCTCGACGATGCGGAAAGCGGAGAGGCTCTTGATTACGTCCTCCAGCTCCTTGTGTGGGACGCCGAGGGAGGAGGCGAAGGAGCGGGAGTCCGCGATCTCGGCGTTCGAGTTGAGGTGTGCGAAGAGGCCGGCCTCCACGTCCACCGTCGGCAAGTTCGTCGCCATGGCGCCGGTCGGAGAGGTCCCCGCCTAGGTTCCGAGCGGCGCAGGGGATCGAGGGGAAGGAGGGAGACGGCGGCGGCGGCGCTGGCTGCTGTCTCGTTCGGGAGATGGAAGGAGGAAAGAGATAACGGATAGGGGACCTAACGGGTAAAGCTCTCAAAAAGGTTTGAGCTCCGTTAACTCGGGCTCGGGTCGAGAGCCTCACACAGATGCGCAACACTACACCCGTCCAGCAAACGGAGCTTGGCTCTGATGGTTGGGTTCCCTGTGGTGGAACCAGCCCACCCAGGTTCAAGTCCTAGACTTGGCATGGGCGTTTGCATTTACCTGGATTTATTCCAGGATTATCCGGCGCTATTCTTTCAGTGGTAGGTGACGTGCCCGTCAACAGCGAGGCGCCTGTGGTGACTTCGTCAACCTCAAGATCTGCCGGCTCAGTCCTTCAGAGGTGCTCATAGGGGTAGGGTGTGCGTGCGTGCGTTCATAGGGGTGAGTGTATGTGCGTATTTGTGAGCGTCTGTGTTGTACTGTGTTCTCAAAAAAAAATACACCCGTCCGTCGACGGCGTCGGCGGGGGACGGCCGGTCGCCGCGGGAGTGGCGGCGGAGGCCCAAGGTTGCAAGTGCCGGCGCACGCGTTTGGGTAGAGCAACCCTAGCTATCGCTCGATGCAAAAAATAATTATACGGAGTACTGGTTAAATGCATCCACGGTTACTTGTCTGCCAAGGACTTGTAGACACTAGTTGCGGTAAGGAAATATGGGTTTGGGGGGGAGTGGGGCAAACGCCGGCACCGGTGAAGACATATTTGCTGACATGGCGGCCGGTGGACGTCGTTTCTGCGAAGCGATTGTGTCCTGCCTCCACTCACAAATACGTGAACTACTCCGTCACGATTAGAGAGAGGAGGGAGGGGAAGGGATGCAGGCGATGGCGTGTTTGAGCGGTGAGATAGGGTTATTGGCGGTGTTCATCGGCGTGCGGCTAGCGAGGGGCGACGGGTAGTTGTTCCGGTCCGTCGTCGAGTCGTCCATGTCTCTGTGGGACCATGGCGGCCTGACGGCTATCCTCCTCCTGAATATGGTTAGTGGGTCAATCCCGGCTCAACGCCCCCCCCCCCCCCCCCCCCCTCTCTCTCCTTTTCGTATTTGATGGTTTAGATGCGGATACTTTATGTCGTTTATGGTGTATTCTAGAAAAAAAATGATGTTTATGGTGATTATTTGTTGTTTTCTTGGTTGGTTAGGTTTGGTTAGGGATTTGGGTACCAAAATTGGCTCAATTAGTGCTACAATTTGATGTTTTTATTTGGTTTTCGTGTTTTAGTTTTTTTTTTCACAAATGGAACATATTAATATCGTGGTGATACCAATTACACTCAGTATCTGCACCAACAAAATATTCAAAAGACATTACGGATGCACATGGCCACACAGCCAAAAAAAGAAATAGAAGAAAAAAATTAAAGCCTCGTCGCAGTGATCAATTCCTCACAGCTGCAACGCAAACCATCGCCGAAGACAGCACCCGTAGTCCACATTTTCCAAAAGCGGCGCCTACAAGAAGGGAACAGTGCACAATCGCCACCGTCGCCTGATCATAGATCTTAGTTTTTCACTCTGAAGAAAATCCGTACTCTCAAAACAATGACTTCAACAAAGGACATTGTCAGGTACAACCAATTAAGGTCAGAACTTAGGTTTTCACCATGAAACACAAGATCTTAGGTTAGATCCTTTATTAAGCCTGCGTAATTGATTTCCTAATGATTATGTGCGCGAGGAGACGATATTTGCGTTGGTAGTTTTCCAGTTTGGGTAGGGCTTCGTGTAGGGGTGTTGGTATATTTTTTGTTTGGATTTTTCTTTAATTTCAAAATATTAATTGTTTGCTTATAATCGTGTAGGGTTCCGCCTCCGTGCGTGATGGCATGGCCCAGTTGCTTCGTGCCGATGGAGTCTCGTTCCGCGTAGCGTGCCGCGGCCGTGGCGGTAGGTCCGCTGCCTCCGTCAGTGGCGACATGTGCCACGTGTCGCTTGGCGGGCCTGCCGCCACTGTAGATTTGACAATACTATTAGGAGGTGGTCTTTTTTGCCATTTCACTCGGCCAAGTGGTATGTTATGTCAAAAAGTCGTTGCTCTGACAGATGCTCTTAACTTTGGCTAGGTTATGTTACATTTTTGTTCTCCTTTGATCTTGACTATGATTTGTACATTATGTTGTCGGAGAGACCATATATAATTGGTATATTCTTGGTAGTAATAAATTATATCAAAAACCGCGATGAAACCAATGAAAATCTGGATATGGAGCTAGTAGCTATCCATGTCCGATAATCGACCACGCGCGCTAGAAGGATTCAGCAGATGTGGAGAACTGAAGGTTGGAGGTGAAGGCCTGGCCGAACCTCCACCACGCCGGCACGACGTTCTGGAAGACTACGGTCTGTCCGGCCGTGTCGGTGACCCCGAAGGTGAGCGCCTGCCCGATGAGCGCGGCGAGGGACTGCCAGTTGGCGCCCCAGTTCCTGCTCATCGGCATCCTCTCCGTGCCCGTCCCCTTCACCCACACCGCCTTGATCGACCCGGCCCCGGCCACGTTCGAGATCAGCACCAGCTGGAAGTGCTGGAAGCCTCCCATCGTGAACCGCACCCCTCCCTGCTTCACGCACGCCACCCTACACAGGAAACATCGATCACAGATTGAGAACAAAGTTTATTATCCAAAGTCAAACCGTCCAACGATAGGGTTTTGTTTATTTTACCTTTGGTAGAGCACATGCACGATGCCGCCCTTGTAGATGCCGATGTGGAGCCAGGCGGGCTGGGCCATGTCGAAGTGCGCGAGCGGCGGGTTGCACCAGCCGCCGTCGTCGCCGGCGAGCTCGTAGTTGGGCGGGCAAAGGTTGGTGGCCGTGACGGTGACCGACTTCCCCCGCACGCACCACTCCGCCCCCTCGGACTCGGGGTCGCACGCCACCTGGTAGCACTCCCCGCAGGACGTGCCGTCGCCGAACAGCGCCGAGCTCAGCGCCGCGGTGCTCGTCCCGTACCCCGACCAGTACAGGTTCCCGTACCCGCACGCCCCACCTGCAACACACGCACTGCTGCTTAACACGCTCCACGTAGTACTGAGCCTGCAACTGGTGGTTCGAAGCAACGCGAGATGCTAAAATGTGCAGACGCCGGCGATCGAGAGCTTACCCATGGTGCCGGAGGCGTCGCTGCCGCCGTAGAAGGTGGCCGAGCCCTTCGACCAGCCCACCGTCGTTGCGGGGAAGCGCGACGCCACGGCGACGACCAACAGCATAAAGCTACATGGTTTACTACTCCGCGTCTCCATTGCTCACGATCGAGCGTCAGTGAGAGTGATAGTGTGAGAACTTAGAAGTAGGATTGTAGAACTGTAGAACAGATGGATCTCTAGTGGTCCGCTGTACACGCGTACGCACGGTTCTTAAATAGCAGCGGGAATGAGCGACCGACCGATCAATCGAGTGGAATTAATCTGAAAATTTTAACCCTGCCGGCCGGTGCATGCATGCACACACCGGATCGCTCAGCTAGAATTGCGGTTGTAGCAGCAAATCGGCGATCCATCACTCGACGAGAGAATGATAGAATCAGGCGCTCAGGACCAACACTTGTCATATCCTGAGTGGTTTGTTTACCGTTGACATGCCGGCCGGGCTGGTGATAAGATGATTCCTTCCTGAGACCTGTGGTAACTGGTAAGTGAGCCGGCAGCTCACATGAGGACGGCCACAGCACCACAGGGGCCGGGGAGAATCAGGTCTCATTTCATTTAAAGGAACTTCATAGATTCTTTTAAGATTTAATTTTATAGGAATTTTCCTACGATTTGTCGTTTGATTCATAGGATTACTTCCTATAAGAATTTTTCCATATGATCTCTCTACTACATCCTTTAGAATTCTCATTCACTCCAAACTCTTTTATAATTTCTTTACTTTTCCTTTACCATCAGACACAAAGTACTCTTCTCATATGATTCAACTAGACATGACATTCCAATCATATGGTTTTCTTATTCCTACACTTTTCCTATCCTATAAATCAAAGGAGCCCCTAGGTGTGCTGTCGCAAGGATTGTTGCGAGAAGGTGCCGACGCGTAGTCAAACTCAGTGCACGCCGACGTGCATCTGAATGGCCTTCCGAACAGGGTTACAGTTCATCTTCCTCGTCCCCGAAACAGGCCGCCTAACGCCTTCTGCACGTCGAGCAGCACCTGGGATGTCAAAAACGCTATCATACGAACAGCCAAGGCAACCAAAAGCAATCAATAAGCTTTATACGAGATTACAAATACCATATATGAATCTTTTGACTATGTCCCAACGAAAACTTCAACTGCTGTAGTGCTTCTTATCCTGACATTTGGTGGTTCTTCCGCCAAATCCCGAGCCTTTATGTCTTGACTACATAACCAGGTACTAACAGCATGGGTGACATTACTAATCCATGAATTTATACTTTTGTTTCTAGTGAATATATACTATTTCTCATCTTGTTCATCATCAGTTGCTGTTGCCATTTGCAGTTTTCATGAAAAACAAATAATTGTTATCATTTGCTCTTTCTTTTCAGATCGACCGTGATCTTTCATGAGTTTTACCAGGAAAATACATCAATCTCCAGAGAATGATATATAATGGCATGGTAGGAGTAGACAGACAATTACCTCCTGTTTTTCAGAAGTTTCTTGATGCAAACTTTTTAATGAGGCAATTTGTACAATATTGCATGTACCCTTTCTCATTTTTTTTACAGAGCGGGGCTTTGAGAGTTTTATCGGGGTTGGTACCACTAGTAGTCCAAGGGGAATTGTTAACCGAATCAAACAGGGATCTTTCCCTCTCCCCAAGTCAAAGAGTTTGGACTACTAATCGAGCTATTCTTGGATGTCAAGTTGTCAACTACTCTCTCCATTCCTAAATATAAGATGTTTTAACTTTTTTCCACATTCACATGTATCTACATGTATTTAGACATGTTTTAGTGTATATTTTCACTCATTTAAATCCTCATGCACCTAGTCAACATATCAAACATCTAAAACATATTATATTTAGAAACAGAGGGAGTATATATTAAAAGCACCACGATTGTACACATTTATTCTCTTCAAAGGTTTGAAAAAAATTAAAGAGTATTATCCTATCATCCTGTGTCTATTCTTATGTCTACTTCTAACGTGTGTTGTACCATGCATAGTCTCAAGAACGACATCACATTGATCGTCGGCATATCCCTCATTTCTTTGTTGACGCATTTAGACATATAGTCAACCAAACCTAAGTAGTTTGTCCGATCCAAATTGATTTTTGGTAGAACCCAGTTAGAATTGTTAGTGCATGTGTCGGTAGGAATAAATTTTAAAGTTGAACCGTTAGGACCTCTTTAATCCAAAAGTATTAGTACAATACCCCACGCGTTGCGGTGGGATCTCTTTACAAACTTTAATGTGTAAATAAAGTTATAAGACACATGAATATGAAGTTGACGACAAAAACATGTTTCAGAAAAAAAGTTGTCGACAAAAGTATGATAGATTCAATTGTAGTTGAGAGGCTAAATTTAATTGGGGTGAAATGGTTGTGTATTTGACAACAATTTACCCCAAATATAGTTTTTGGTTGATGATGTAATTTTGATTATGAATGAATAAATAGGTATGATGTGTTAAAAAATTGTTGACATGGACAATTGTATGGCTTAAAACAATTAATGATGTGGATATGTTGCATGCAAATATATATACAATCATTAAGAAATGATAGTGGGGATACATGGATAATTGATTGGCTAAAATAGTAGTGATGTGGATAGCTTGCATGCCAAGATAGACAGAGACGGAGGAAGGGGAAGACGAGCAGGGCTAGGCCACCCCCAACAACATGATTTTCTTCATATATGTCCTAATACTCATGCTTATTCTTAGTAGCTCCAAGCCATTTCGCCCCCTCCAACGTGATTCTGCCCCCTTCAATCTTACTAGCTGGCTCGTCCTTGAAGATAGACAACTTAAGTGACCTTTCAGTGGGGTTTTACTTTATAAAAAGTATAGATAGATAGATAGATAAATTCCAATAGTAACTTCTATATAGTCTTTTGTTCGTTTATAGGACTAGAACTCGTAAGATTGTTTGAGAAATTCAGTTTGACTCCTTGTGCATATTCTACTTTACCAAAAAAAAAACATTCTACGTGCGCAAGCAAAGTTTCACAAAAAACCCGACATTTTTGTGTCTGGTGTAAAAAGACAAAAAAATGTCTCATGAAAAGATTTATTTTAGCACCGAATTTTGTCTTTTACACAAACCACAAAAAATGTCGTTTTTTTCGCGAAATTATTTTGCACGCACATAGGATGTGATGACGTATGCCTGAAGACTCTTGTAAACTTTTTTGACATTTCGAAATGCGTTTAAAACATTAATAAGTTTTAAATCATCCAAAGATTCCTACAGGTTTTTTTTGAGAATTAATACCATATATTATATCAAATAGTACATGGTAGGGATACACGAGCTGACTACTGCGATTACAAAATAAAGACTAAAAGAGACAAGCAAATCTTCAACTCTTTCTTCTTCATGACACAATCTTGTACTTTTCTGAAGGCAACCGTAATCAATGACAAATATAGCAAACCACGGACCTGTGAATACCAACAAAGGTTCTCCCATAATTCTATTTTTGAGCCGCAATGCCAAGGCTTTGTGCACGCACGCAATCATTAAACTAATCAAGCAACATCGGCAAGAGAACCAATACTGATATTTCAGGAAAAACAACCGAACAACTTGGTCGACGTCGTTGGGAGCCGAGAGAACGAATCACCATTGTCGAGGACGTAGTAGCCGGGACAGATATCGCAAGGACAATTCTCCTCGCGGCAACCATGAGAAAAAATCCAAAACCGATCTGGCGAAGCAAGATCTGAAGAACCATACCTAGACAAGTGTAATCTTTTAACACCACCATTGACGCCGGGAAGAAGATCTCGTCGTCGAACAAAGGGTCAAAGATTACTTATTGTAGACGAAACCATCTCCATTGAAGAAGAAGACGCTACCAAAACTCCAATCCAATCTAATTCTATTGAAAACTCCACTCATAGATCGGGTTCCCCACCCCTCCGACGCCGGCGTGGCCGACCGGAGGAGAGGGAACCGATCTATGGTGGAGGCGGAACGATGGTGGCGGCTAGGTCACGAGAGGTTCCTCTCGTACGGAAGGGCTGAAACAATAATAGCTAGTCCTTCTACAGGCTTCTCTTTTTTATAGAAAAAATCATCCCACAGTTTTTTTAGATGAAATTCATCACAAGTTAAACATAAATAAGCGAGCATTTTATCTACACTTTTTTTTGTGAGACCAACACGGATATAGCTCTATATTTCTTGGATACAAAAAACTATCAAAAGAACGCCGTCTCAAGAAAAAAAAAGCGACGACGGCACTGGGGAGCCGCCAGTTTCGCCGCGCCGCCACAGCCACAGCTGTCGCTTTCGCTTTCCTCCCCGCTCCTTCTCATATCCCGCTCTGGTGTGCGGCGTGCCCATGGCGAGCCCGTCGTCGCCGCGCCTCCTCTCCACCCTCCTCGCCGACCGCCTCGGCGCCCTCTCCGCCAGGCCGTTCCTCCGCCCCGGCGCTCCAGGTAGAGGTAGGTGCCCCGCCTCTCCCCTCTCGCGCGCCTGACGCCCCGCAGCTGCTCGCCTCCCGTGCTGAGATGGCTCTCTCCTTTTGCAGGGCACAGGCGGGTGACGTGCCAGGCCACGAGAACGCTCTCCAACTTGGTGGATTCCCTCTTCAATAGGAGGTGAGCCGCCTGTCTCCAGAGCTACGTTTCCTTGCCCGGCTTGTTGGATTGTCACAACTGTTAATTAGACGCCAATTGTTCTTCCTGGGTAGATAGAGTGGCCATTTGCAAGTGGTATGTGTAGCATTAGGATAAACATAGCTTTATTAGTGACCCATCAATGAACACCTAATGGCCTGATTTTTGTTACTCTATTTGGGAGGAACACATTTATTTCCCATGTTCTTGATCAGCCCTCTAATTTGAAGCCGTAGCTGGAATGGGAGTCTATTGCTTCCCTAAGGTTCGGGTGCTCTCTTTCCCGCAGTACTATGCATTGCTAGTTTCCCTAAGGTTTGTAAGGCAGTGGTTGAAGCTTGAGGCACAATTACATTTACATATGCTATTTTGAATGTGTGAGTACCGGTCAGGATGTTGTGCCAATCTACGAAACTATTGAAATTGGCCATATTACACTCACAAAGTCTGTCAAGATTCATCATGTATGTGTATCATTATAAAAAAAAATGCACATCATGTAGTTAGGTAAAAGTATTTTTTTGAACTGTAGGTAAACAATATTTGAAGTCTTGTTAGATAAATGGGTATGGAATTCCCTGAGTTTACTGATCTTATCGTTTGTGCCTGTATGTACTCTATCAGCTGTGCTGCTCATATATGTTTGTATGGTGAAAATCATGGCATACATTATGCCGTGCCTGTTATATATATTGCTTAAGATGTCTAATTTATGGTGTGGAATCAGAGATAATGGAGAATACTGTTGAGTTGGTCTCTTCCTGTTGATTGTGTCCATCGTTTATAGGTCTCTGATATTCTTACTATTGTATGGAGCATACATGTAGATTCACATTTGAAGTTTTTTCTTTTTGGACTTCCACAGAAGTCGGGATGACTCACTGGAAAATAACCCTAGACGCCTACGACCTGGGAAAGTGTCTCCTCGTCTAAGCATTCCCAGTCATATACAGCGGCCTCCATATGTCAATGCGCGTCAAAGACCTCACATGAACAATGGACCTGAAATACATGATGAAAAAGGGATTGAATGCATGAGAGCTTCTGGAAAGCTTGCTGCACAAGTTTTGAAGTTTGCCGGGACACTTGTAAAAGTAATGCTGTTATTGCCATAACCATAAGTGCCTGATTTTTCTTTTTAATTGGTGGAACCTTACATGCACAAGGGAAAGATCATTCATTCTTCCAATACTTTGTTAAGAGAAAAGAGCACACTGAGCAAATGGATCCTCTGGTATTGGTTAAGGTGCAGGACACAACTCATACGTACTTTAGACACCTTTCAAGTAGTTTGCCAAGTAGAAGTGCCTTCTCATCTAAAGTATCACATTTGCTGAAAATAATTCCGTGTCATGGGGGGCTGGCCCCGCTACCCCTCCATTAGTCTGCTCTGGCATGTGATTAGATTATATTGTATCATGTACTTTTCTTGTGGCCTATACCTAAAACACAAAAGTAATTGTGTGTAGCCCTTAAGGAAGTATGACAATTGATTCTCTGTACACTTGATGTATGATCATGCCTATTATTCTCAAACTTCCCATATACTAGGGTGGTCTAAGGCTAAGTTTCTGAAATTGATTTTTTTCTTATTTACAGCCAGGCATCACAACTGATGAGATAGATAAAGCGGTGCACCAAATGATAATAGATAATGGAGCATACCCATCACCTCTTGGTTATTGCGGATTCCCGAAGAGTGTCTGTACTTCAGTGAATGAATGCATCTGTCATGGGATACCAGATTCTCGACCACTTGAGGTAAGCCATCCAGAATCCGGAGATAATGAATTTAAATACATACCAAGCAATTTACAGTTAATCTTTTTTTTGGCAGGATGGCGATATCATCAACATCGATGTTACTGTCTATCTCAATGTAAGCCAAGGATAATCTATACATCTGCTGAACTGACTACTGTTTAGTTGCTATACTTCTTTCACAGACAGTGCAAATAAAGAAAGAAACTGAAGTTCTTATTTGTGGTAGATATCCTTTCTGATGTTTTTCTGGAGGATATTTTATTCTATCTATTCTTGCATGGTTGTGAAGAAACATCACACTTTATATATATGAGAATACAAAGCCTAGGTTGGGCTTAGAGGTTAGAACTTATGTGCAGATTCAGTTGATATATCTTACTTTCTCTGTTCCAAATTATAGGATGTTTTAGATATGTCAATATGGACTAGATACAGACTGAAATGCCTCCATTCCAAATTATAAGATATTTTAGATATTTCAATACGGACTACATACGAACTGAAATTAGTGAATCTATACACTAAAACGTGTCTAGATATGTCCGAATCAGAAAAAAACTTAAACATCTTATATTTCGGAACGGAGGCAGTAGTATGTATGTATGGAGTATTGTATTTTTTAAAATAAATGCTGATGCTATGATTGGTATCTAAATTAACCCATTACATTTTTTGGTCAACACATATTTGATTCCAGGGTTACCATGGTGATACATCTGCTACATTTCTCTGTGGTGATGTTGATGATGAAGCAAAGAAATTAGTTCAGGTTATCTCAATTCTGTGCTAAGAATATTTGGTTAATACCCTCTGTCATTAAATATGCATTAGCCTATGAAGGCATGAAGTCCTGCTGTTTGCTTGCATTAGTGATGTGCCTGAACTCCCTTTCATTTTTTTCTTGTTTTTTCTGCTTCTTGTACTTCCACAGGTGGTCAATTTAAACATTCATATGTGCTATACAATGGGGGATATGTACCCATCATGGTTTTTGAGTCGAGCGACTAGTCGCGACTAGTCGACGACTAGTCGATGAGTCGCAAAATAAAGTCGACTCAGCATCTCGACTTGACTAATTGGTTGAGTCGAACGACTCAGTCGACTAGTCTCGACTAGTCCAGGTTTTTTAGTCGAACGACTTAAAGTTGGCCCCGCCCGTCATATTTTTTCCAATATTGCTTGCCCAGCTCCCCCGTGAAACCTAGATCGCCCCAATTTTCCCCCACTTAAGCCTTGGACACTGTATGGAGATGCCCAGGTTTGTATTATAGACTATTAATAAGTATATAGTTATATACAATTATACATATAATATGGTAATTTTATAGTACCTATTGCTAAACTACTAGTCGACCATGAGTCTTGACTAGTCACGACTAGTCAAGAGTCGCTACCCCTGAACGACTCGCCGACTCGAAAACATTGGTACCCATGCAATCTTGACATAATTCATTTGTATTTTAAAAGATATGTGTACTAAGTCACTAATTTTCTAGTCATATGGCAATAAGATAACATAAGTTTTTCTTAGAGAAGCTGAATTTTCTTTGCTATGCATTATCGAATGTCTTTTTTTTTTGCAACCAGGCAACAAGAGAATGTCTTGACAAGGCTATATCAATCTGTGCTCCTGGGGTGGAGATCAACCGCATTGGTAGAACCATACAGTAAGTACATGAGAGCCTATACTACGAAGTTTACATACACACTTGTATTTTTCTCATTACTCTTTTGCAATCTGTTGATTCGGTAACCAGGGGATTCTATAGTTAAAATAAACTTCAGAAACTTTCTGTGGCATAAGTTAGAAATCGGTGCTGTTTGGCTCTTTGGCATCTAGACAGAACTTGATAATACCCATT
The DNA here is from genome assembly GCA_947311845.1 of Poa pratensis. Lineage (NCBI taxonomy): Eukaryota > Viridiplantae > Streptophyta > Magnoliopsida > Poales > Poaceae > Poa > Poa pratensis. The sequence goes on along the minus strand of CAMZMU010000034.1, from coordinate 81,152,533 downwards.
TTCTTGGCCTTTTATTACAGTGGACATAAAATGGTTTCTTGTTTCTGATAAGCGCTAATTAATCGTGTCCTTGAAACAAACTATAGTATCTTACACCGCCTTAAGCCTCAAAAAACTATAGTATCTTATACGGAGTATTGAACATACTTTCCTCGTTATAGATCTTAGCTTGTGTTGCACTGTACTTAGCTTGTTAGAATTTGGAATTTTCTCTGTACCAGTACCCATCTGCCAACACAGTTATACTCTGACAGAGGTGGACTGTATGCTTGTGGAGTTTGTTTATACATAATTTGATTGAACTCTTAGTCCTTTAATAGACTTCTAATTAGCCTGCTTATTGGGTATCCTCATCATGTTTTCAAACTGTGCACTACCTTACTGAAGATTTCAATGTTTGAAGGGACCATGCAGACAAATTCAAGTACGGTGTAGTTCAACAATTTGTCGGCCATGGGGTAGGAAAAGTGTTTCATGCTGAGCCTGCAGTGCTTCATTACCGTGAGTTCAACATGCGAAACTATGTTTTACTCTATGCTGTCTCAAACAACTATTGAGCTTCTAGTTTGCCCATCGGGTTTTACAGAGGATGCTTTGATGTTGCGTTTCCCTCACATCACTGTATATATGGAATATGTGTGCTGCCATGGACTAACGTCTCTGGAATTTGCAGGAAACAATGAAAGGGGCCGCATGATTTGAACCAAACGTTTACCATAGGTACGTTTTCCCACTCTATGTAGTCTGCGGACGGCACATAGTGGTGCCTTATTTTTTTTCCAGCATATGAACCTGACAGATTTGCTTCCCTGTCCGTGTCATCAGAGCCGATGCTAACCATCGGTAGCACAAACGCTACCATATGGTCCGACGACTGGACCGCGGTGACGGAAGACGGGAGTCTGTCAGCCAGTTTGAGCACACGTTACTGATCACTGAAGACGGCGTGGAGATACTACACAGTGTTGAGCGCGGCTGAAGATCAAAGCTTGGCAACAGATCCTCCATTTTTTTTTCTGGGACTAGTTTGGTTAGAATCCAATTGCAAACCTACAATTCTTTAGCTGCAAAGCATTCATTTTTCTGAATCTCGACACGTCAGAAGGTCGATGTATAGATTATAAGAAGTCCAGCGTCTGCTGTTGGGATTCCAGCGTGAGCAGATCAAGATCCAGCCTTCTTGGTTGTTCAAGGAGGCCTGATAATTCTGGTTGAATTGGTTGGCTCCTGGGGTCGATGAATGGCACATTTCGCCGCATCTGTTGGCGGATCTGCTTTGCTTTGTTAACACTTCTCCACGACTGATTGCGAGCTTGATTAGTAGTAGTCCCCGGCAGTTTCATCAATCAAACTTTGCTCTTGATCGTTCCATTCACTACCCAACATCACAGTCGCTTCGAAAATTCCAATTAACTTTAAAATATTTGGCTTGTTTGCGGCTGCGAGCCTGCCATGGTATGTCGTGCTATGTAGTCAAATGGTTATCCCTGTTAAAAAAAAGTTATCTCCACGTAGAAAGATACTCCTACATTAAAAACTAATCCACTGGGATCTCACCGACCGTAGCAGATCTTCACAACCGTTCCACTAAACCCTAACTACACGCTGTCGGTAGTCTTCTAAATACGCTCACTGTCATCCGGGACCCACGCCGCCACCACACGCCGGGACCCACATGTCAGGGAGGAGGGAAATGCCCATATCCCTACCTGCCTACCACCTTTACCGCACCACCTTCCCATGCTCGTCTCCCCAAATTTTCCCCACAACTTCTATCTGCCGAACCAGGAAGGCCCAAACGAAAGCCTGGATTCCAGAAGCTTCTAGCGGCAGCACTGTAGCAATCGCTGCCGCGAGGCTAGGCGCGGTTGCTCCTGCGAGATCGAGGAGGCGAGGAGGTCGCGAATAGGGGGAAGAGGCGGCGGAGCGCAATGCCGTGCTATCGGCGGTAGCGATGGCGGCGGCGGCGGCGGCGACCACATGGCGAGGGGCATAGCGCGGGCGGCGTCGTTCGGAGGCCGCGGCGCGACGGCAGCGGGGTGGTTCTCGTACCGGCGCGTCACAGTGGCCGTCTGCCTCGGCAACCTCGTGGCCGCGCTGCTCGTGCTCCGCGCCCTCACCTCCTCCTTCGCCCCCGCGCCGCCCGGGCAACGCGTCGAGGCCGCGCGGTACACGGAGGAGCAGATTAGGAGGGTGGAGGAGTCGATCCGGATCCGCCGCGAGGCGGAGCCCGTCGAGCTCGTCCAGGCGGTACAATCTAGAATCTCTCTTTGTGGAAACTCTGATGGGTTCTGTAGCTCACCTGCGATCTAATCCTCGAGTGCCAACAACAGGTGAAGAAGCTGCGGAAGGTTTTCGCGCGGGAGGAGAAGAGGCGCAAGGAGCTGCCGTTGGAGCTCAAGCAGAAGGTGTCGTATGACATCGTGGGGCGGCTGCACGATTTGGGGGATAACAGCAGCGTCATCCAGCAACGAGGTATTCTGCATACTCCGGTTCCAAATTAGCAGTGTAGTAGTAGTACTAGTACTGTTTTGTTTACAATGAAGTGAACTCCGGAATTCCATCCAGCATTTAGAATCTGATTATACATGCGCATAATTTGGACTTGTATGCTTATTTTGTCTGGTTTGTGGTTGCGACAGGCGTATTTTTTTTAAATGTCATCTGACGTGTTCAGCAGAGGGCTGAAGTAGATGTCTAGATGATACTTTTTTTTTTTTTACTTTTTTTGACTGTTTTGTTTACAATGAAGTGAGCTCCTGAATTCGTTCATCTGATTATACATGCGCATAATTTGGACTTGTATGTTTATCTTGTCTGGTTTGGTTGCGACAGGCCTATTTTTTAGAAGCATGCCATTTGACCTGTTCATCAGAGGGCTGAAGTAGATATCTAGATGATATTTTTTGTTTACTTAGTTCAACTGGTTTGTCAGTTTTGTTGCATTGCAATTTGTAAGTGCTCTCTTGCAGGTGTCAATTTCTGCAGTTAACTTTTGCACTGCTGTATAGTTTAAGATATGCTAGAATTGTAGGATTTCAAAGCAACCCTCTGACTGAAACAACAGAACCATAAATAATCCATGTTTAACTCCATGAGACAATTACCTCTTCTCAATCGACTCACAATATATTTTACTTCTGTACATTTGGATGACCTATCGGTTTATAAACCTTGCACTGGTTCCAGATTCTTTAATTGTATACGCAGCTATTGCATATCAATTTTACCTGTTCGCAGAACTGTGAATTGAAGATGGTTAGGGAAGGGGCTTGTGAATTGCTTGATGGTATCAGCTGCCTGTAGATTATTTTTCATTTATGTTTTGTGCGGCTTCATAAACTATTAGCACTAATTGTAAAATAATGTTTTTGCTGCTCATGACTTGCAGTTGCTGCATACATGATCTTAATTTTTATTTGTTAAGAGCAGCGTTCCGTTGATTAATTTAAATTGTTGTCTTGGTTTGTGATATTGAAGTGCTCATGTTAGTTGTTGTCTTGGTTTGTGATATTGAAGTGCTCATGTTTATTTTCCAATATATGACAGAAGCTATGGAAACATGGCGTGTAGAGACGCTAAAAGATACCAGAAGTGCATCTATTCAGAATTCATCAAATTTGGGCCTCTCCATTGAGGAAGCACGTATGTGAGCTTTACTGTTAAAGTTACTCACTTCTACATGTTTAGTTTGCTTTCTAATGATTTGATACCTCTTGGGTGCGTTCAAATTGTTTATTTTTTCTTTCTCACTTGGATTTAAACCTTGTCTATAGGAATGTTAAAGCGAACCCTGGAGTTTAACTGGCATGCACTGTTGGAGGATATTGGTCTTTGGATACCAGTAGAAGTCCCACACACCGAACATGATGACAAACCTGAGAATGAACCTGAAGGTTTCTTCTCTAGCATTGTGGATTTTATTTATGTTTTATAAAGCTCAACAAATACGTGGTGCCAAGTCTAATCCTCTTAGTTAGGATTAGTGTTACGCATTAGCTTTTGAATTGCTCATATAGATTGAGTTTCAAACAAATTGTTGCAGAAGAAGAGATAATAGCTGGTCCACCTTTGGATCCACGATGCAATGCTGAGCTACATGCGATTATGGTGGTGCTGCTGTGAAATGGGGCTTAACGCACCACAAAGAATCTGCTGCTGATTGTTGTCAAGCGTGTCTAGACCAGGCTAAGAATGCCAGGCCAGGTGAAATGAAGTGCAATATATGGGTTTATTGCCCATCAGAGTTTGGTTGCTATTCACCAGACAAATATGAGCATAAACATCAGGAGTGCTGGTTGAAACGGGTATGCCTGCCTGTTCTTCGAATCTATCTAACCATTGAAGCTATTGCCCTTATATATTTACATTTTTAACCATATTTAGTTTGGATGGGTGTTAGGATTATCTGATTCTTCTTATTTCCTGGATTGGCACATTTTAATGCATAAATGAGATAACCGCTGTTTAGTAATAGAAATGAGATAATCCTCTGTTTAGTAATAGAAATGAGAGAAAGTGGTGTTTACAAATGTTCACAAGTGGTTTGAATAGCGGAAACAAAATGTAGGTCATGCTTATGCACGTGTTCAGTTCTTGTACAGAAACAAGGATAGAAGGTGTTTATGAATGGTCGACAGTAATTTGGAATAAAATATAGGTCATGCTTGTACTCATGTTACTAACTTATTACTATTGTAATGTAATTTAACATTGTCGTAATACATTAAAACTGTAACATTAGTTTTGTGGCAAGTTTTTTTTTCAAAGGAAACTGGAACATTAGTTATGAGCTGTAATTCTAGAACTTCTCCTGCAGCTAACTGTAGCCTGTGCACTTCCTAGTGCATTTTATTTCATATTTGGCCAAGCTATTCATTGTGTTGAACTTTTGAGCTAGTTTGAGTAATGACTAGAGTGATACGTTGGACAAGTGTGTGGTACATTCTTGATGGGGCTAAATAAATTCATCAACAGCAAAGCTTGTTATGCCATAAAGATGCTTCTGCATGGCCCATTTTACATGTTCCTAACACTGTTAGCTTTATGTTGAATCATCGAGTTCTTTCTGTGTTGTAAAATTGTCGAAACTTCAGTTCTGGGAGCAGCCATGTTTCTCTTCTGACGGCATAAATTTTTTTTTCCTGCTCCTATCATGCATGATGATTGTTTGGAGGAGTTAGGTTCAGTTGGACAAATTAAATTAACGCTTGTGATATGCATTCCTGGTGTTTTCGTATGAGGCTTTGTTCTATACCTCTATATGCCAAATGTTAATTATATATTTCCTGTTAAGATGGAATGAGAGTCATTGTTTCTTCACCCAGGCTAACTATCTCGTGATGCTCTGCAGGATGACCGGCCTAAACTGAACTTTAAAGACAAGTACGCGGAGTCCTACAGAGATTCTCATCCCAGAGCCCCTGTCGTTGTCCCCTGGATGTCAGGTGTCACCAGCGCGTGAGCTACAGGATCATTCGAGATTGGGAGATCTGCACTGATGCAGCTACACTGACGAACCTTCATATATCATTCTTTCATTTGCCACGACACCGTTTTGGTTTTCTTGGCGTATATGATGTACAACATAGATTAGACGATTTGAGGAAGATCGCTCCTTTTGAGGCAGGCTTGTTGAGGGTGTAGGGGCCAAGGGATATGTGGTGCCGATGAACTAAATCCAATGATTCAGCTCATGGCCACCTGTCTTTGTTTCTGAAATACCCTCTGGGGTTTAACATCAATTGCAACTTTGCACCATCAGCTACATCTATTATGCAATTGTCGAGCTAGGGCCTTCAGTTCTATGCAGAGAACGTAATTCACCAGATGTCGCGGGACGCAGCTCCCCTGACGTAGCGTACCTTGCAGTGGTGTCACTGACGTGTGGGTCCTATGGGCCCACGGCAGGGGTGCCATACGTCAGAGGATCCATGTCCACATCGCGACCATCCTCAAATTTTTATCATCGTCAAGGAAATCAAAGCAGCTAGCCTTGAGTTTGGGGCAGACGAGGTCCTTTGCCAGCTCCAACATTGGAACCACACTGTCTATTGTGACACCGTCTGAGGACTGCGCTTCAGCGCAGTGGTGAGCCCTGCCGGTGTGCAGCTCACCCGCCTGGGATCGACTCCACTAGGGAGCGATTTTCCGGGTGTCTCACCCCAGCCGGTACTGTTTACTGAACACTGTATCAACACTGTTCATTAGGAATAGTGCAATAAAGAAGTCCGCTTTGCCTCACGTCTATGTGCCACAGGCGAGATCGACGTGCAATAAAGAAGTCCGCTTTGCCTCACGTCTATGTGCCACAGGCGAGATCGACGTGTCCGTCGGTCACCGAAGCACTGGTCTTCGTCTAAGTCTCTCAGGACGTAGTGCTGGGTTATAGGGTGTAGGTCTAGTTTAGACACATAGGTGAGATGTGCGTGTGTGGTGTGCGTCCTGTGTGTCCGAACAGGTGCTACAACTTGTAATCCCAGAGAGGCTCTCAAAAAAAAAAATTGTGACACCGTCTGCACTTAGTTTGGGGCTTATTGGTAAAATAAGCCTTTCTTCACACATCTTCACTATGGGCACTTGATCAGCATGCAACATAAAACAATATTTTATTTTCATTACACAGGAATAACCAAGTTAAGTTGTTCAGAAATAATAATATGCAGGCGCCCGTTAGAGGGTCCACTTGCGTGCACTCAAGTCAGGTTCCCTCAAATTTAAATAGTCAGGTCACCATGGCGCCGTTGAGGAATGGTACCGTCAAATTTCTTCGTCCAGGTATTCTCTTACAGGACATGAGGAAAGTGGAATATTAGAAGACGTTTGTACGATTTAAGTCCTATTCATCCGCACTCGATAGCTTGATGCTAGTTGCATCAGCATCCAAACTGACTTTTAAAAAGACAGAAAAACAGATAAAGTAACAACTGGTAACTATATGGATAAGAGAATATTATGTAGCTGAGCTATATTTGTTACAAAAGCAAGCAAAATAAGTTCCAACTTACTCCAGCTACGTTAATGAATATTCTATCCTGATCTTAAAGCTTAAGCAAACAATGGTAACTATGGGAGGATATGAAGGCATAAATCACCATCACCCAAGGGTCCACGGAGATGAGGGTACGTAAACTATCGCTTGCACTGTCAAACTGTTCCGACTGGCTCTGCTTAGACGATCTCCACTCAACTTGTTACCACAGTTCAACAGAAATATAACAAGATTATCATAGAGTCACTAACTAACAGCCTAGATATAAACAGGCATGGACCAACAAATTACAAGCACCCCAAAAGAGAACAATTGCCATAGAAGAATTGGCATATCTTTTCTAGTGATCCAGGTAGAACTCAGAACCATGAAAGCTCTTGCAACCACTAGGCATAAGATGATAAGCAGAGGACATGCCACTGTAATATGACGTTGCAGGATCACTCACAGCTCACACTAACACGAGAAAGTTCAGAGAATTCAGAGAGAGATGAACATGAGAGGTTACAACTGAGCGACCTATTCTGGTTTTCCTTTATTTAAGCAGAGGCTGATCCGTAGTCCTCGCTAACTGAAAAAGGGGAAAAACGCCACGCACCGGAGAGCTTACCAGTCGTGCCATCCCACGACGCTCAACGTGCTGCAGCTATCTACTCCGCCATGATCGCATCAGATCAGGCGGTGAACTAGTCTAAGCAACAACCTAGTCTATCTCTGAAACATGGTGTGGACAAACACACTGCACGTTCAGCTGTTGTTCAGATAACGGAAACTAACTAAGCAACATGGTTTAACTCAACATAATAGGCTTCAAATTCATCGAGGAAGAATTGATGTATCACTATCACCTTCGGGTTTTCTTGTGAGCAGCAGGTTTGCTGATAGTTGGTTTTTCATGTGCAATCTTGAACCTGTTCTGCGCTTCAATCAAGGGAGTCGGAATGCTCTGCATCAACTGGAGGTACTCACCAGATGTCCCCACCATCTTAAAATTGTCAACATCAGCGAGGAAATCAAAGCAACTAGTTTTTTTTTGAAAGGAAGGCAAAAGATTTGCCTTATCTATTTATTAAGAAGAAGGTGTCCGGTTTATTAGTGGAAGAAACCGGACGAAAACCATACAACAAACACGACAGGGAGGAGCCCACGCAACCTACGGAGCACGGATACGGTGCTGAGGTCTCGTGTCCGTGTCGGATACAGTATCCGATACGGATACTGCTCCGATACTGTATCGATACGGTTCTAGACGTATCGGCCGGATTAATGAATTAAAACAATTGTTGATTAATTCGGATACATGTCGATACGTTTTGGACACAGATCGGATACGGCCCAGCCCATATGTGCCTAACCCTACCCGATGCAACCCCTCGTATCACTTCCTCACACCCGCCCCTTCCCTGTCCCCAACGAGACGAAGCAGCCGCCTCCCTCTTGGTCTTGAGCGGCGCCGCCAGATCTGCAGCCAGCCGGCGGCGGCGACCGGCCATCTTCCTCGGTTCTTCGCCTCCTCGTGTCCTCCTCTCCAGCAGCCGTATCCGTCCCTCCTGGGCGGCGATCCACATCCAGCGGCCGGCGGTGACCTAGCCGGCGGCGACCCAGCCGGCGGCGACGACCCAGCACTCCAGCAGGCAGCCGGAGCCGGGCGGAAGCCAGCAGCAGGCCAGCAGCTCGTCGTCTCCTTCCTGGCTTCTTCGCCTCCTCGTGTCCTCCTCTCCAGCAGCCGTAGCAGGTACGCCGCCGGCGACGACCCAGCAGGCAGCCGGAGCCGGGCGGAAGCCAGCAGCAGGCCAGCAGCTCGTCGTCTCCTTCCTGGCTTCCTCGCCTCCTCGGGTCCTCCTCTCCAGCAGCCGTAGCAGCCTAGCAGGTACCAGCTCCTTCCTCCTCTGATCCTCGTGCTCTTCTTCCTCCATCCTTGTGCTCTACTGATTCTTGATTCTATTGAGTGATTGTAGATGGCAGAGCAAGCTCCAAATCTTAGGGCTCCACTATGGAGGCATGTCACTATTTTAGAGAAACAAATCGGTGGGGGCAATACCAAATGGAAATGTAACTTCTGTGATCATGTTGCCACTTCTAGCTACTCTAGAGTGCAAGCCCATTTGTTGCACCTATCATATCAAGCATCTGCATGTAAGAAGGTCACAATAGAAATTCTGACCGAACTTAGAAGTGAGGTTGAGATGGCTAAAAGAGCATTGGCACAAACAAAGGCTAAACCTGTGTCATGTAGTGTTGGATCTACTTCATCTACTGCACACAATCCCAACAGTAGTACATCTAGTAAGAAGAGGAGGGGAGATGGACCTAGTACTGAGTTAGAGAAAGCTTGGGCTAATGATCTCCGCAACCAATTGGATGCAAAGATTGCAAGATCTTTCTATTCCGGAGGTATGTGATAAATGTGCAATCAGTTTTTTCATCTTTAGCATCAATTCCATTACTTTTCAGGTATGCTGATTATTTTTCTATTGAATTTACAGGGTTGCCTTTCAACTTTGCAAGAAACCCACACTATCAAGAAGCATTCACCTTTGCTGCAACACACAACATTCCAGGTTATAAACCCCCTGGATACAATAAGCTTAGAACTACACTTCTGAAACAAGAGAAACTTCATATTGACAGATTGTTGGCCCATGTAAAGAGCACATGGGGTGAGAGGGGAGTTACAATTTGTGCCGATGGTTGGTCAGATCCACAAAGGCGTCCACTCATCAATTTTGTTGCTATTTCTGAGAAAGCACCGGTATTTTATAGGGCTGATAATTGTGAAGGCGCCAAGAAGACAGCAAATTACATTTTCGAGAAGCTGAAATTTGTTATTGAAGAAATAGGGCCTCACAATGTTGTCCAAGTGATAACGGACAATGCCAAAAATTGTAGAGGCGCAGGTTTGCTTGTGGAGAGTGAATATAGCACAATATATTGGACACCGTGTGTTGTACACACTCTTAACCTTGCTATGAAAAATATTTGTGAGCCAAAGAAACCTAAAGAACATGATGATCATTTGATTCATTCAGCCTATGAAGCACTAATATGGATTACCGAAGTCAAGAATGATGCTATGATGATAAAGAATTTCATCATGAACCACCAGATGTGTCTACATATGTTTAACCACTTTAGTGCTTTGAAGTTGCTTGCTATTGCTGAAACAAGATTTGCCTCAATTGTGGTGATGTTGAACCGGTTTGTTCAAGTGAAGAGTGCTCTCCAAAACATGGTCATTAGTCCCGAGTGGGATGTTTACAAGGAGGAAGTTCAAGTTGCAGCTAGTGTCAAGGAAAAGATACTTAGTGATGTGTGGTGGGGTAGGGTGAACTACATTCTCAAGTTTACCGCTCCTATCTTTGAGATGATACGTGTGGCGGACACAGACAACCCATGCCTTCATCTTATTTATGAGATGTGGGATTCAATGATTGAAAATGTGAAGAAACAAGTGTATCTATATGAAGGAAAGGATTTAGAGGCAACTGATTGTTATTTCTTCAATATTATTAAGGAAATATTGCTCTCAAGGTGGGCGAAAGGAAATAACCCTCTCCATTGCATGGCCCATTCACTCAATCCAAGGTACTCCATTTTGCTTGCTTTACATGTTTGAATTTTGATCATTCTCTACATGATGATTATTTTAACTTATGCTTATTCTCTCTTGTAGATACTATAGTGCCAAGTGGCTTGCACAAGATAAAAACCGTGAGCCCCCCCACAAGGATGAGGAGGTGTCTAGGATGAGGTTGAAGTGTTTCAGGAAGTTCTTTCCAATTGAAGAAGATTTGGCAAAAGTGAAAGAAGAGTACACCAGGTTTTCCACATCCTCCGGAGAATTTAACGATCATGAGTCCATCAATGATAGATGGATGAGTACTCCAATGGCTTGGTGGACCAATCATGGTTCATCAATTCCTTTATTGCAGAGCTTGGCTATTAAGTTGATCAGCCAACCAGCCTCATCTTCTTGCTGTGAGAGAAATTGGAGCACATATAGCTTCATTCATAGTGTCAGCAGAAATGCCTTAACTCCTGAGCGTGCACAAGACATGGTTTTCACCCATTCTAATTTGAGATTGCTCTCAAGAAGATCAGATTCATACAAGAAGGGTGAATCAATTATGTGGGATGTGGGAGGAGATGCTTATGAGTCTCTCACGGGTGTTGGTCTACTTGAAGTTGCAAACTTGTCAATTGATGAGCCAGAGTTGCAAGCCATCTCATTTGGAGATGTGGATGCTGGTCTCATCAATTTGGAGGATGATGAGTGAGGACGGAGCCTAAATATTAATGTGTTATGTGGTCTTGTAATATGTTATAATTCTGTACTGCCAGTCTGCCACTTAGTTGCTATGTAATATTTGAACTGCCACTTATTCTCCTATGTTATGTAATATTGAACTTGCTTATGTTATTGTCTGTTGGTTGGTTGTTGACTTGTTGTATGTTTTGGACCTTTGGTTGGCTGGTTGGTTGTTGCATTTCAACATGGAAGAAGAAAAGCTGAAAAGGTCAAGTGCTGCTGCCATTAATTATTCTAGTTACAACTTAGAGTTCAGTTGAGTGTTAAACTATTAACTAACATTCTATCTTGCTGTCTTTGTCTTTAGAACTTGCCTTGCCTACTACTTGGAATGGAATGGAGGGTGAATTGGAATTTGGATGCTTCAGAAATCAGAAGTTAAGAAACAAGGTAATCTGCTACTCTGTAGTTCAAAGCTGCTGTTACATGTATTTATTTTCTGATTTCAAAAAATATTAAACCGTATCCTCGTATTGGCGCGCTTTCAAAATGCTGAATTTCCGTATCCGTATCCGTCTGATACGGATAGTATCCGTATCCGTGCTCCGTAGCACGCAACCATAGAGAGCAACACCTAAAGCGAGCAACAACCACAAGCAATACTCGCCCAACCTAGCACAACCATGAACTGGCAACACGACAACCTCAAATTGGCCCAACAATCAAGAAAAAGTGGAAGCTTTCCTAGGGAAGCCAAGCTTCTTTCTTGCCCTCCTTCTGAGAGACTTCTCCACCTTCATTAGAACACCGTCTGAAGCTGTCCCCGCTAAGACACAAGCAATATCCTTGACATATCCAGGACAAGCTGCCTCCAAATCAACAAGCAAGTCACAAACCTCTTTGCCAAACCGGGCCTCAGAGTTAGGCGCCAACATAGCTGCCTCATCAACCTGGTCACTCGAAGATGAGAAAGTGACATAAGAAACCAAACCTCCACTATCCACAGAGGACGGCGGCTGGCACAACTCAGACAGAGGTGGGGATGGCGCCATGTCCACAGCCAAAGACTCCAGTGAGCCCAGCTCGATCGGAAGCACCATAGACGATTCCCCACAAGGATCCTGTAGCTCAGGCAAGATCTCCAGAACTGGAGCCACAACCTCGGTGATGACGGCACTGCCAACGACAGACGACATCGCATGCAGTGCACGAGGAGAAAATTCTCCAAAGGAGCATTTAGTCCCCTCATCAACGGAACCAATTTGGAGCTCGGGCGGCAAAGGCATAACCGACGCAACCTGAAGCTTGACAAGAGCGTCGTGGAGCTCACAGCGAAGTAGCTCAACCTTCTGAAGGAGCTCCAATCGCAGCAGGGCAACGTTGACATTGGAATCCTTGCAACACCCAGCAAGCGATCTTGGCGGCACCGACACACACAACGAAGGACAAGTCTGGACGGACGGAGGGTGGCTTCGCTTGGCAGGAGCACTAGTGACCGGAGAGCAATCGCGAGCTGCCGGCGAGCGATCACGAGCAACTGGAGAGCGAGCACGACAGAACCTCTCCCGGTGACCAGGGCGACGACAGCGAATGCATCTGAAAGGCTCACGGCATGCACTGGCTTGGTGGCCACGGTCGAGGCAACGGAAGCACCTTCCTCGAGCCCAACGCTTGAAAGCAAGGCAACGCTCACGACCTTCCCTTGACTCGGGGAGAGGGCCTCGGCTGCGGCGGCAGTTCCGACCCACATACACCCAGTCATCCTTGTCGTTGACAGAGGCCGCACTTGGACTCTGACCCGCCGGAGGCGACGGCAGCGAAGAGCAAGCTGCCATGGCAGCAGCGCCGAGCGACCCGGCCGGAGTGGACGTCGTCGCCATGGGCTTATGGTGGCAGCAGGGACGAGCCAAACGACCCCCGGCAGCCGGGTCAGCCTTGCGGGGCGCCAGGACGGCCGCGGCCAGCACGGCGGAGGAGGTGGTCGACGGAGAAGGCACGACCGGCCCGGGCTGGGCCATCTCCACCTCAGAAACTTCGGTGTTGCCAACGACAGCAGCAGCAACATCTGTCTTGGTGGCCGCCAGCAAGGTCGCAAGGGCAGCAGCAGTAGCACGCTGCAGCTTGGGCAGCGATTCCATCACCGGCCTGGGCGCAGCAAGGCGCGAGGAGGCCGACAGCGGCGACTCCAGAGCTTGGTCAAGACCAGCAGAGGGGGGCGAGCCGAGCGTGCCCGTCAGCACAGCGCCGACGGCGGACAGCGGTGCCGGAGCGGCCGTGGACGCGGGGGCGTGGCAGGTCGCGGGGGCGCGGGGCATCCCGAAGCCCCAGTCCATGGGACCCATCGCGGAGGCCGCCGCCATGGCCATGGGAATGGCGGAATCTTTGGGAGCTGCCACGGGTTCAGCGGGCCCAACCCCTACATGGCAGGCGGATGGACGGGAAGAGGTCATCGAGGGGAGGCCGGATCCGATCGCAGAGCTCGGAGACGACGTCGTAGGAGAGAGATCAGGCCGGCGGCGGCAGCTCAGCCGTGGTCGCCATGGGTCGCCATAAGTTGGTTGGGCCAATGGCCTATTTTCTCCTCCTGTTCTTATCGGATGATCAAAGCAACTAGCTTTGAGTTTGGGGCAGATGTGGTCCTCTGCCAGCTCCAACATTGAGACCACATTGTCTATCGTAATAGCGCTGCCACACAGCTTATCCTCACAAATCTTCTTTAGCCCCTCTACCCTGTATCTATCAGCGGCTACGAGCAGGTGCTGGAAGAGTGCCATGGTGGAACTGACATCCTTTACACCAACATCAGACAGTGAACCATGATACATGTAATGGAGCATTGATATGAAGGTAGAGGCCTCCATGTCTTGGATGGTGATAGAGGTCATCTTGCTTTCAGACATCGGGCCATAGAGCTCTGCTTTAAAGACCGGCGATCTGGCTGCAAGCACCAGGCGATGTGCACTGAAGCTCTCCCCGCCAACGTTGAAGGAAACATCAGTGTGCTCTAGTTTATCGAACATAATGGCCAGATCATGAGCTAAATCCGGGAGCTCCTCCTCCAACGAAACGGAGCACAACACATCGAAGTAGTTGTCCACCACACAGTTCGCCATGACATCGTCCCACGCTGCGAGCAGCGCGCAATCTCCTTTGTTCTTCGAATTGGACATCACTGTTCCCATCGAAGGCGTTGGTGAGCCGGTCTTGTCAATGAAAACCATGTGTGCAGACACCTTGGCAGCGCCCTCCAGGACGGGGTCGTGCTGTGCTAAGAAAGAGACCACGATGGTGCCGGTCGAGCCCACTAGACCAATCAGGTAAGATGCAGTGCATTTGCATCCAGCAACGACGGCCATCTCAGTTTTATGGACGAGAAGAAGTTGCAAATGGAGGAGCAAGCAAGACTAGTTGAACAAGAGAAGCACCTCTTCTTTATGGACACATCAAACTTCGATGATAAACAAAAGGAGTATCTCAACCTTTGCCGTGATCATCTCATGGCCCAAAAAAGAATGATGATGAGCACTCTCATGGGAGGGATGGGACCAATGGGAGCCATGGGAGCAATGCCCGGCATGGAAGGGATGGGAGGCATGGGAGCCATGGGAGCAATACCCGGCATGGGAGGAGGCATAGGAGGCATGGGAGGAGGCATAGGAGGAGGCATGGGAGGAATTGGAGGAGGCATTGGAGGAGGCATGGGAGGAATTGGAGGAGGCATGGGAGGAGGCATGACTTTTGGTTCTCTCATGGGAGGCATGGGAGCACCTTCCGGCGCAATGGGGGGCATGGGAGCCATGGGAGGCATGAGTTTTGGGTCTCTAATGGGAGGCATGGGAGCATTTGGAAACATGGGAGGGATGAGTGCACCTCCGCCTTCTGGTGTGCCACCGAATCCTTCTTATGGTGCCTTTGGAGATAGTGCGAACACCGTCCCAATTTCAAACGATGGGGAAGAAGGCGAGGAGCAAGCGGAGGAGGAAGAAGAGAAGGAAGAAGAGGAGGAAGAAGAGGAGCAACAAGAGGAGGCATGATTGTTGTTTGTGTGAACTTTATTTGTCCCAAAACTTGCTAGTTCTATTGGTCATTTTGAACTATGTCGTGAATTTAAAATATGCTATGTTTAAATCGTTTTGCATATTTTTACATTTGAGATCATTTCCTTTGTGTTCTTCCTCGCCGGCTGGGCGTGAGCGCGCTGCATTCTCGCGTGTCTGCTGGAGCGCCACATCCGAGTGCGGAATTTCCTCGCGTCTGCTGGAGCACCAACCATCCGGCGCGCGCGAAAAGGCTAATTCGGCGCCGAAAAACTTTTTTAGCGCGCGGCGCGGTAGCGCCTCTGTTGGAGATGCTCTGATACAGGAGATTGCTGGTAGGCCAGGGATCCTCGGGAGACGAGAGCCTTACTCGGACACGGATGCGGCTATTGTCTGTCGTAGGGACGAATTCGCAGTATGATGGCTTGGCTTCGGCCATGATTCTTTCAGCTCGACCGATTCGACCTGCGGGAAGTGGCAGAGATATCCAATCAGCGAGGAAGCGGCGGCGGCGACGTCTGCCCTCGTTTGTGGGAAATTATTTGGGATTGGAAATGGTTTTGAAGGGAGTTTCGCAGGCGGCGGAACGGACAGAGGTGGAAGAGGCGGCGTGGGACTCGTGAGCCTGGCGAGGGCTGGCAGCATGCCAGCATAACAAAAGGTATATATCCATGTTTTCCCGTTATGTTCCCGTTACAATCCATGATCTTTTTTTTTTTGCACGAAGATCCATGATCAGTATGTCGTGTTACGTAGCTCGAACCGATAACAAAGGTATATATCCATATATTATGTTCACATAGTTTTACAAAAATGGTGTTATTAGTCGTTTATGCTCCCGAGCTCCAGTGATTTCGTCCATTTCAAAAAATCAAAAAATATATTTAAAAGTTTCATAAAAATATGAAAAAAAATCATGCATGATGTCTTATAAAATGTGTAAAATCTCAATGCAAAATACAGTGCATTATGACTTACACGAAAATGACAAAAGTTAGAAATTTAAGACTACATATTGTTCACTATACTCAGATTTGCACATTTGTCATTTTTTTTAGCTCAAATGGTAAATTATTTTCCATTAAAATTTTGCATGTTTGTATGATATAACATTGAGAACTAACATGCATGATTTTTTTCATTTTTTGAAACTTATAAATATGTATTTTCTATTTTTTGAAATTAACGAGGTCACTGGGGCTCGGGAGCACCAAATCTCCACTTTGTTAATAGTGCCAAGTCTTACGAGGGCAGTGTTTGCAGACAGAACTCCACAAAGCTCTTTATTTTTAAAAATCAAAATAAGATATTGAATTTAAGAAAATCAAGAAAAATCATGGATATAGATAATGCTGTATTCTATCAATGTGTAAAATATCAATTGGAATATGTTATATTTTAGGCTGTTCAAAAAGACAAAATCTGAAACTGAAAATAGTGACACGCCTCAAAAAAGGCTACAACTACCGAAAAGAAAACGAAGTGAGCCCGACCTGGACAAAGGGAACCCAATATCAATAGAGATCTCTTCAGATGCAGATTTAAAACTCATCCACCAAAGTTGAGGGAGTGATAGTGGGAAGCAAAAGGATAGCAGGAATCACGCACAAATATCAACAGGGAGTGAGACAAACGCACAAGATGCGAATAGAGTATATTCGTGCTAATCATCTTGAGCATATTCTTAAAAACGAAAAAAAAAGTTGAGCAACACTCATCTAAGATAGCTGAGAAAGAACTATTCAATACTAGAAAAAAGAGGCCAATAGATTAGCTGAATAAGGTGAAGAAGAAGAAGAAGAAGAAGAAGAAGAAGAAGAAGAAGAAGAAGAAGAAGAAGCAACCGAAATAGCTGCAGCTGCCGAAAAATTCAAAATCCGCATTTTTATGTTTCTAAAAAATTCGAAACAAAATATGCTATGTGTACATAATGTTGAGATTTACACTGAAATTTTTTATGCAAAATTCACATTAGTTTAGGCTACAAAAATGACAAATGTAGCAAATTTTCAAAATTTTGAAACTGTGCATTGTTCACACATCCAAATCTACACATTTATATTTTCTCCAAGCCAAAAAAAAACAAAATTTTCATTTAGATATTGCAGAGTGGTAGATCTCGAGATTATCTACACCTAGGTTTTTCTCGGATTTTTTTAAGCACAAAAATGTCGATTTAGATTTTTTTTTCAAAACGCCGCAATCGTGTTAGACACGATATATGTTTATTATGTTATAAATTTGTAATTTCAAGATTGATCCTCCTCACGGCAAGCAGAGGACGACCACGTAAACTCAAAACGTAATCTAAATTGTACTCCCTCCGTTCTAAAAAGAATGACTTTCATTTGTGTGCAAGTGAACGTATCAACACATGTAACATGTCTAGATACATCCACATTTAGATAAATGGAAGTCATCCTTTTTGGAACGGAGGGAGTAATTTGTAATTACCTCTGCCTGCTTTAAAAAAAAAGCTCTGACCACAGCTTCTGCTTTGTAATGGCGGTGCTCGCGCAGCTGATTTTGCCTCTTAGACTCTTGAGAGAGGTTCGAATTCTGCTACTCCCTCCGATCCATATTAGTGGGCACAACTTTGTCTAGATACACATGTATCTAGTCTAAATACTTAACTAGATACATGTGTATCTAGACAAAGCTATGCCCACTAATATGGATCGGAGGTAGTACAAAAAATGAGAGCGGTTCGAATAAATTTGGTGACATACAAAATTACAAATTCAACCACGGGTTTACCGAGCGTTGCACCCTAAGTTCAAGTCCACGAGACGTGCCACGCGCCCACGCCAACGCACCACTCAGCAATCGCACTTCTCTAGAGTGATTCCAAGTCTCCAACTACCTCGCCGGTCAATCCTCACCGCAGCGCGCAGCAGCAGCTACCAGCCATGTCGGGCGGCGGGCGGCGAGGCTGGAGCCCGTTCGACGCGATCCGCAGCTTCCCGTCGGCGCCCGAGTCCCTCATGTCCCAGATCGACGCCGCCATCGCCTCCACCGAGTACGCCCGCGCCTGCGCCCACCTCGACCCCGCCTCCGCCGCCTCGCGGCCGCGTCCTCCCTCCGGAGAACGGGACGAGGAGGCGTCGTCCGCCGCGCGTGCTCCTCCTCCACACGACGCGAGGGTCGCGGACGAGGCGTACCGTGCGGCGTGCGCGGCGCTCAGTGCCGGGCGGCCGGACGCTGCCGTGCGGTCGCTGCGGGTGGCGCTGGCGAGCTGCCCGCCGGATAAGGCCGCCGCCGTAGCCAAGGTGAGGTCGATGCTGGCCATCGCCTCCGCGCAGCTGCACCGGCAGCAGCACCAGGCCCAGCAGCAGCAGCAGAGCAGCAGGAAATGAGATTTGTAATCACCTGTTCATTTCTACAGGATTAATTTTCCATTTACTACTGATCCACAGCTGCGTGGAGTTGTAAAGCAGAAGAATCGTGCTGGCTATAATTTGACAGTTCGATTCCAGCATAAATCAAGACGAAAAAAATTCGTGCGTCACAAACATGGCCTTGATCAGCTCAGTGCAAAAACACCTTTTATATCTTTCGTATAGCGAATTACAAAATCTTCAGCTATAGTTTGAGCAGATCTAATCAGTTCTTGGTGTACAGCCGGCTTCTTTGAGCATTGATGATTCGCTCAACACCCTCGACTAATTATTTCCCCTAAAAATGGGTGCGAAAAAAATATTGTAACTGTGCTACAGTCAAGTGAGCAGTGCTCTCGCCACGTGAACTCATGTTCAGCCTCATTCTTCATCAGTGAAGCAAAGATCGAAGAACCTCTGGTCCCGGGTCTAGATTAAGATCCAGCAAAGGCAGGAACGGAAGGTCCTCACAAGCACTTCTTGATGTCTGAAAATATCGCTGTTTCCTTATTTGCTGCCTCGACATCATCAGGTGATGCAACAGCGACCACAACTCCGTTGTCCTTGATGGTTTCCACGGCATCAGCAAACTCCTTGAAATCCTTCACGCTGCAATATGAGGAACAAATGATAAGTGATTTTGCACAAAAAAACATGCGATGATTCCGCAAGTGCACTAAAGGTAATTTGGACTTCAGAACATAGAAATCTCTACCTGGTTGCGAGTATCTCTTCACGTCTTTGCTGGCGTTCCTCCTCAGTGATGCCCAACAAATATCGCATTAGACTGGAAAACGCAAAAAACCATGTTTAGTACTCTGTGTATTCAACATGTCCTATGGCATTATGTGCGTAAATCTTGTTGATATATGTGTTTGCACTTTGCAACCACAATCCAAGTCAAGACTTGAACTGGTTACAAACACATTTGGAATCTCACCAAAAGAAAAAAATCTTCATGGACACAAGCCAGCAATAAGCCACCGGTTTAGATAACCCCCACATTAGAAGTTCAGCACACATTATCGTTTTGGAGTTTGTTAAAACAGCTGATGACATGCATCAGTGAATTGTGTGCTGAGTCAGAGTTAACATTAAAGTCACTGTGCACTATGTGGAATACGGAGACAATTACATACCTGCTGTAACCTTTAGCATCTGGTAGTTGGTAGGAATCAACATCACCTATGGTGCCAATAATAGCTTTTGTGAGAGCATCATCATCTATCTCTAGTTCTCTGAGGAAGTTGGCAGTCCCATCATAGATCTCTAATGTTTTCAGTAAGTTTGGGTCACGGTATGACAAATAGGAGAACACGCCTGCAAAAGCCAAAAGAGAGTATTTACCATAACTTCGAACGAGAAGACAGCAAGATAAGGTGCTTTAACTATGAGATTAATGTAAGTGGAGCCACTTGAATCTGTAATCTTACCAGCAATCAAGAACAAATATGAAAGTAAGAAATAGGCATAAGATCGAAGTACCTGAATGAGTGTCAAAATCACAAAACCCTCCATATGCTCCACCACTAACTCGAACACGGTCCCATAACCACGTATTGCTTATGTGCTTGGATATGACATACGCGCTTCCATTGAGCTGGTATCCACTTTGGTACAGGTTTCCAGCTTTTCCAACATAATTAACCTTCAGGCAACATATAAGTTGGTCAACAAGGGAACAATCATCTACCAAAGTCTACTCAAAGCTAATGCCAAAGGGCCAGACAAGTTAGCTTTACCTGGGTAGGGATAACAATGGCTTCATTAACAGAAGGCAGTCGAGAGAGCCATGGATCACTTCCCAGGGATGGAGCACTTGGCAGTGCATCAAGAAATTTGGCAATATATTGACCAGATTTTTCAAGATTTTTTGTGTCACTTGTTATGTTTATTAAGCAACCTTCCTTAGAAAATAAAGACTTCCTCATTTCCTCAAGTGAAGCAGATATTTTGTCCCAATCTTGATCAATCTTTGTTTCCAGATCTCGTAAATACTCAAGATAACTGGCAATAGCAACAAATAAATCAACATTTCAAAATATGAAGAACGCGGCTGTGTCACATATAGATCTGTAAACAGTGAGAAATGTGAAATCTAAAACAAAATATTCGCTGGATAAAAAATAGCTACCATGTCTTGCTAAAAATACAAGAAGTGTATCTTTTCAAATAAAACTAAAGCAAAAACAATTAAAGGTAAGCAACCGAGATGCTGTATCAAAAGGGTAAGCTATGGTACAATATGTGTATTCATGTAATTATGCTCACAAGGCCATAATCATTTCAAAAAGCAGCTGACTTAACAATCTGCGGTGTGTATATATCATAACGAATCTTACCTAACACCACCCATTTGCTCACCAATCCATCCAGCTGCATTTAACTTAGCATCCATTCTAGCAGCTGCTATCCCGTGGCCACTACCCCTCAATCGATTCTGTGTTAGACAAATTATTAGACAACAAATTACATGCATGCATATGGTAGTCTAAATCACAAATGTAGTAGTTTAGTACCTCCATTCTTGCTTTACTTTGGGAAACAAACTGCTTGAACCTCTGCTGTTCTGTGAACTGAACATCCTGAAGAAGGCAGTTCATCTGAAAGAACAGAACAAATATTTATTCTCATGATACAGATATAAGATCAGTAACTGGGTGACTACAGTATGATTTCCGTATAGAGAGATGAGCATTTAACAGATTAAACATGTCATCTCCACCATGTCATTGCCATTGGTGGTACGATCTACACAGACAAAGATCATAAACATACCAGATGAAACAAATCTTCTACTCGCGTTGACATTGCCTTTCCCCGAACAACAATACGAGTAAGAGGCTCTTCTTTTCCCTTTATTGAAGATGTTAATGGGTAAACTGATATGCCTCCAGTTTTTCTTCCAATTAACTGATTAAGCTGCACGAAGTCCATGTCTTTGGTGCCCATCTCCAGTAAGGATTGGCTGGAATGAACCAATTAGTTCAAATACCACATAGTATATGAAAGCACAGAGAAAAGCAAAATATCTTCAAACTTTCATGATAAATCAGCAACAATGTACTGATCGGATAGCTCACCAGAACAAAGGCAACAGTTGTAGATGTTCTTTCTTCATTGAACCCATATCAAATACAGCTTCGGAGTAGATTACATCATTGGTGAAGAGATCATGTTGCAAAACCTTGACACCGTTTATCTCCCCCACCTAAATACGGTATTCCAGAATGAACCATCAAGTTGAATTAAAATAATAAAGTAAAGAAATAGTAAAAACAGACCTCAGGAAACAACAGTTAACACCACGTCCTAATAAATAGTTCATACTTCTAACAGTGTCAAACCATCCATTGTACTTTCTAAAAAATCTTCAAGATTGATAATTTTAAAAATTGACCCACATAATTGATGATTAGACACTAGGTGCTGGTTTTGCACCCAACTAGCACATAGCCTGGAAATATTTGGCTTCAAGCTAGTGAACTCCTCTAAACATACTTTACAGCATTAGCATTCTCTTAAAGTCGCCCGTTTTGTACAAAAACATAGGTATTTGCACGTAAGGTCACGGCATGTTTGACACATACTTGGAAGTTGGAACTGGACAACCCCTAGAAGGCAACAAACTAACCAGCAAGGCAGCAAGCAGTATGGGCTTTGAAAATCTTGCACAATTTCAACAAGTCGAAGCTCAAATGGAGACAATTGTCATCACCATAAGGAAGCAGTAGCTAACAAAAATAACACTAAAGAGCACATAAACCATGCTGCTCCCTTTTGTCCAGGACCGAACAAATTACATCAAGCAACCTAGGTGGTGCACTGATTAATCTGTATGTCTAGAGGAAAAGACAGAAATAAGGCCATCAGTGGACCACACACATCAAATGGTTTCGTAGTGTAGTGGTTAGCACTCCAGACTTTGAATCTGGCGACCTGGGTTCGAATCCCGGCGAGACCTACTTTTTTAGCTGGCATTTAGTATTTCCCGTTAAAATGTACTCGCATTGTTTGACCTGACATCTAGTATTTCCATGGTACAATGTACTCACATTTTTAAGCTCCTATTTAGTATTTCCATGCTACAATGTACTTAAAACTTCCATGGTACAAACTCATAAGTGAAAAGTAAGCGCACATTACAAATTACCTTAATACATAAATGAGTATAATACAAGATTGCAAGTGAATCAAAAACAATTAACAACATTCACGGTGAAAAATCTTGCACAATTCCAACCAGTCAAAGCTCAAATGGAGACAATTTTCATCACCATAGGAAAGCAGTAACTAACAAAATAACACTAAAGAACAAATAAACCATGCTCCTCCCTTTTGTCCAGGACAGAACAAATTGCATCAAGCAACCTAGCTGGCAGACTGATTAAATATGTCTATCTAGAGGAAAATACAGAAATAAGGCCATGAATAGACCACACACATAAAATGGTTTCGTAGTGTAGTGGTTAGCACTCCAGACTTTGAATCTGGCGACCTGGGTTCGAATCCCGGCGAGACCTAATTTTTTAGCTGACATTTAGTATTTCTGCGTTTAAATGTACTCGCATTGTTTTACCTGACATTTAGTATTACCATGGTACTATGTACTCACACTTTAAAACTGATATTTAGTATTTCCATGCTACAATGTACTTAAAACTTCCATGGTACAAACTCATAAGTGAAAAGTAAGCGCACATTACAAATTACCTTAATACATAAATGAGTATAATACAAGATTGCAAGTGAATCAAAAACAATTAACAACATTCACGGTGAAAAATTAAATAAATTAGTTTGACACAAAGGAAATCAGGCGTGCAAACAAGTTGCTTAAGCATCTCGGTAGTACAAATTCATATGAGTTCTGACCAATCTGGAGGACAGATTGGTTTCTGTTTGGACTTTGGATCTCTTGCTCAGCCCGGCAATCAATCTTAAGCCTACCGGTTAAGGATTAAGGAGGCTATTTGCTAGTCTCCAGTTAGCTTTTGTCCGTGGTGATAAATCATTGTCTAGAAAAATTACCCAAGCTGAGCAAAGGATTCTTTGTATCACCCGCGGTCAAATTTACCTTCTACACCGAACAGGGTTTGGGATAGGAGGGAGGCTGACAGATTCACATTACCATGTCATGTACATATCAATTGCACCGCAATTACTAGCGATGTAATAAAAATACAGTGCAATGAAGTTCTGACCAATAATTTTAACTCTTGCCAATGCTAGAATATTACAGAGGGAAAACATCATAGTACCCAATCAACAGCTAAAAACAAAGCAGTAAACCTTGATAAACAATGTTGAGCCAGAAAGAACAGTTTCATTGAAACTTGGCTATGTCAGCAGGCCTCTAATTTCTTCCCCAATCAGGACAATACAACTAATGACGATCCAACCATGTACTGAAGTACAGTTTATCCTTTTCTATAGCTCTACTTGAGCCAGGATTTTGAGCTAACCTGGCCTAATACTTTCAGCTGAAGTAAAGAAATTTGCAGCCCATTAGCCAAATAGGGGCTAGGGTAAAGTTGTAAGTCGAAGAATTACCTCTATTGGTACATGAATAGCCTTTTTAGGGATATCTTGTAGTGACAGGCTAGGAACAGCTTTGAGAGCTTCTGGAGAATCTGGAGTTTCTTGTTTGTCCTTCAGTTCCTTTGTAGCACGTGTCAACTCTGCAAGATCCTCCTGAGTCATGCTAGATTTTACTTGTTTTAGAATTTCTTTCTCAGCAGCTTCATCACGTGAGGCTTTCTCCGGATCAGGCTGCACAAAATGGTATTAAATGTTCAGAGGCAACAACAAAAAGCATATTTAATATAAAACTCTCAGGTGGGAGGTCCTCTATAGACCTGCATTTCAACAGTGACACGATGTGCGTTCTTCAAAATATATTTCTCAATGAGCGGAGAGAATACTGCTTTGGATCCCTTCTCTGCAATGCGTGCTTTGAGTTGCTGCAACGGCTCTTCATATTTCAGAGGCTCGAAAGGGTCCATGTCATAAATCCATTTTCCCTGCATTTTGTTTGTGATGTTGAAGGAAATATGAATATGTCGAAACATGTCTGTCTATTTCTTTTTTACAAATCACGAATCAGGTGTTCTTACCATCGAACGAAGCATCAGTGACAGCCCTCGAGGGAACGACCCTGTGTTATTCTCCCTCAAAGAAAATTCAATTGTGTTCATAGATGCCTCCACTGCTTCTGATGCAAACCCCTCATCTACCAAATTCTTCAAAATTTGCATAACCAGCTCTTCAACTTTCTCAATGTTTTCCTCAGATACACCTTTCAAACCTATACTGAATTGTGGTTGAAGAAGCTCATCCTCAACACCACCTCCCACAATAGCCTCTCCCAAACCACTTTCAAGAAGAATTCTTCTAAGTGGTGAAGCAGGAGTACCCAGCAATAGGTGATCGAGGAAACCAAGTGCAAGCTCAGTTTCTACGTCCAGTGGCTCCTCTGACAAGAGCCAATTAGTGCAAACCATAAATTTCTTTTTCAAATCACCTTCTTGACCAGCAGGATACTTCTCTGTGATCCTCCTTGGTTCTTTGAAAAGTTTCTGTGGCATAACCTTTGATTCATTACGAGCAGGGCTGGCTTCAAACAGGTCAAGATACTCTACAGAAGAGAGGCAGGATAAGAAAAAATGGTGTCGAAAACGGAAAATATAAACCCACAACAAAAGGTTAAAAAAAACCCTGTTAATAAGCATGACTAACCACTTAGAATGCGTAGTCGCTCTTTTGTGTCATCGTCACCATAGAACCAGATCCTAGCATTGCTCGGATGATAAAACATACTGTGGAACTCCTGGACATATGAAAAAACTCCATTTAAATCAAACAAACTTATTAACCAACGTTAGCTTACTGCTGCATCAAAGTATAGAAAATATGAGTCAACACTAAAAGCAATTTAGTCACTAGAACGTTTAGTTATAGAGGAACAAAAGGGCCTTCATCACCCATGATAGCCAACGTCTAAAAGAGTGAAAGACATCACATAGACATTGAAAGTATTTGCATATAAGAGCAAATGACAAAATAAATATCAATTAATGAAAATACAAATACGAACTGAGGGTGATTATGTTCTACAAGACCTTGAACTCTTCAAAAGTAAGCTTTGGAATCTCATTTGGGTCACCACCACTATCCACACCATACGTGTTATCAGGGGAAAGTGCCTGTAGAAAGGTCAAATATGTTAGATACTGCTACTTGTAGGTACTGGCATCTGAAATCATGATAAGAGAGACTGGTGAAAATGAAATCCGGTGAGCACAGTGCAAAGGCGTATACAAGAATGGGACTAGGAAAGATCAATTAAGGAAGCATGGACTGGAGATGGTTGAATGTACAGCTTGCTAATGTACTGAAGTCTTACATAAAACCAGCAACCAAAAAGCAGAACGAATACATGTGGAAATGCAACAGCCAGTGCCCTGGCCCCGGTGCATATCAGTGCTTATCAAGAAAAATGTGTGGTTTGTCAACAAGCAAGCCTAAATTAAATCCTAATTGATAAAATATAGACAGATTGACATAATGATTAATTTATAGGATTGCAACAATCACAGCAATAAATATGTTCAAGAGGCCCTGATCACAATAGAATAACCAACAAGGTGATTCCAGTGTACTATGATGCAAAGCTTGACAAAACACATAAGCAAAATCTCCTACTGAGCTCAAAGCCACAGACTGAAAACAGAATTGAACAAATTGCTTACCTGTTGAGTCACACGCCCCATTATGTTATCAGGCTGAGAGTAAACTCCTTTCATCTCGTTGAAGACAACACCTACATTCACATGTCAAAGTATTGCACTTAGCTACTTTTTGAGGAATGAGCAGGCCTTGCTCACATGCACATGTTTTGGCTCCATTAAAATAGCCAGTAAGCAAACCTTTATAGGATATCTCTTCTTCGGGATTGTTAAGCTCATAATGCCAACCTTCCTGTTGAAACGTTTGGAAGTCCTCAACACACTTAGGGAAAAAGACAGCATCAAGGTATACATCTACCAAGTTATAGAAATCCTGCAAAGCAACAACAGAAATGATGATAATGCTACAAGAAGAGTGAACTGAATAGATGACCTAAGCAAATAAATGGTTAATAGGTGTCACCTTGGTGTTTGTTGATGCAACTGGATAACATGTCCGATCCGGATAGGTGAATGCATTCAGGAAAGTATGCAAACTACCCTTTAGGAGCTCAACAAATGGCTCTTTCAACGGGTACTTTCTTGATCCACAGAGAACACTATGCTCAAGAATGTGAGGTATGCCGGTCGAATTTTTCCTGGTAACAAAGGACACTTACTCAGAAACGCCATAACAGGCTTGTATGAAATGATATGTTCTTTACTTCTTCCCCTATCTAAGAAATAAACCCCTACTTCGTTTTCTTTTGCATGATAATATACCATGAACAATACCACAAGGCAAGGACTAGAGCACTTACGGAGGGGTACGGAATACAATGCCGAACACTTTATTCTCATCGTCGTTTGCCACGGACATCACTTCTGCGCCCGTCTTCTTGTGCTTGTAAAGAACAGCAGCTGATTTGCACTCGTCTATCACTTGTTCAGAGACCTTTTCGAAGCCTAGCTTCGCTGCATACTCATGGACATCATCGGTGTCTGCGAACGTGATAATGAAACAGGTCATGCATTCGCACATTGATTCCCAAACTACAACTTATCATAGTCAAGTCCGACAGAGGTTACTCGAACAACGGCCAGCTATTATTCTAATTCAAGTAGTGGATTTCTGGCTATCACGTTACAGATTCATGAGCAAAGCAGCATACAAATGAGATGCAGAATTTGATCGTAAACCCGACTACGAGACTCAACACAATGCAACCTCGGACCTTAATTTCCAGTCAACTACGCACTAGCAGTCTTAGCACGCTACTTTAAGAAATTGTATTCCCTCTTCGAATAGAAATTGCAGGTAAATCAGTACATAAGATTCTCCGAGGAGTTCGTTGGGTCATAACCAAAACGGTCCCTCACCATGGGGCGCGGGGGCGGGCGAGGTGGAGACGGCGGGGACGGAGAGGCGCCTGGCCAGGCCGGGCGCGGTGAGCGGCCAGTACCGCCCGGCGCAGTGCAGCGGCGCGGCCGACGCCAGGAGGCGCGAGCCGCCGGGCAGAACCGAGCCGCCCCGCGAGGAGAATGAGGACGACGAGACGCGGACCGGCGGCGCGGGGCGGAGGAGGAGGCGGCGGGCACGAGGGTCCTGGGCCTGGCGCAGCGCTGGAGGAGGCGGCGGCCGGAGGTGCGGAGCAGCGCCACCCGCTCCATGGCGTAGGTGTCCAGCTTGCCTGCCGTCGGCTCCCTGGGCTGGGATTTGTGCGCCTTGTGGATTGGAGGAGGGGCAGGCAACGCAACGTGGCGGCGCGGTAGCTCGCTGCGGCTTTGGCTAGGCTTTTCTTCTGCTTGCTGGGCTTTCGTTGCTTGGGCTAGAAGAAGAAGAAGAGGAAAAACGCTGTTTTTTTCTTCAGCTTTTTGGATGGGTTTACATTTTCTTTTTATTGTGGCTGTTAAGGTGTGAGAGTGAGTGAGCTATGGTGCACGCGTCGAGTTTTTTGGCGTTTTATGGACGTGTTTGTAGCGTGTACACGAGAGAGATCTGGAGTCTCGCAACTCGTTGAATCTCGAGTTTCCTGGTTTTAGAGGGAAGAGAAAATATCATTTTGGCCTACCGGGGAACACATTCAGTCCACGGCGAAAATTTGTTGCCAAGCTCCTCGTCAGCACTAGACCGATGGCTCTTTTATTCATCTCAATAGCAGCACCATTGTTCTGTGATATCTAATATCTTCCTCTCGGGTAAGGTTTTTGTCAAATCTTTTTCTGCTTTTCCATCTATCTCGGGCCCATGTCAACATCGGAATCACAGGGTCTAGTATTAACCAACCCCTTCCTATTGAGTATTAGATTAACATCATATCACTCTCATTTATAATTCCTTTTGCGGTTTAGTCATTATTGATCCCTCTGGCATCTCTTTCTCTTCCGGTACCATCACCCCTAACTAGCACACCATGTACCATTCTCTCCACATCAAATAAAATGTGATATATGAAAGGATCCTTGGTAAGCAGCGATCCATCGTGCAAGACGAGAGAGAAGCCAGAGTACACCAGCCTTGCAGTATATAGTGTAGAGCTAGAGAGAGTGAGAGATCAGATGGAGGAGGCAACTTTTCAACTGACAAGTACAAGGGGGAGAGGTTGCCCTCCTCTCTTAATATAGGGGAAGGGGGAGGTGCCTTTCACACCAAGGAAACAGCCCCCTTAGGGTCGGCGCACCAGCGAGGGGTGGGCGCCCCCAAACCCTGGCTAGCCCCCCTTTCCTTGCCCTCACAAGGCAACTGGGCCGCCCCACTTGAGCTGCCCCTTCGGCCCATGTGCTGCCCCCACTTGAGTTGAACCAACTGGGCAGCCCATGAGACCCCCGGAACCATTATAGGACCTTGATAATTTTAGAACCTTCATGGATCTTCTAGTGCCTTTCGGGGTTCCCCACGACTTTCCCGCTACTCTGGAACTTCTGCGGTATCTTTCCAAACTATTTCAATCACATCAAAACTATTATGATGATATTCTCTCGTGATTCTAACCATCCTAGTACCCAAAACAGACTGAAGTATTTAAGCGTGTGACCCTGCATTTTCGCTAACATGGAGACATGACCTGAAAGTCTTTCATAATCAATAGCGGGATCTGGGCGGCCATATCGATTCCTACAGTTACACGAATGGATTCGAGTTAACTTGTTGTTCCCATGAAGAAATTCCGTAGGGAATTTACATTTTTGTTGAGTGCGTGTCCATTTTATTTATGTTGACGAACATTTCCCCAAGGTGAGGTTTTACTTTGTTTTACCTTATGTAAGTTCATCTTAGTTTTTTTTTCGATCGACAATGCTCAATCCTTTGAGTATCCTTTTTCTTTCACATAGTTTCTCATATGTTTCCAAAGCCAGCTTGAAGAGTTCTATTATATCCAGAAAAAATCCATTCCAGCAATTGAGCATCCGTGACACTTTCTCGCCCTGATGTTCATAATTTCAGTAGCTTGCATAATTTCATACATTTCCTAGGCCAGTCCAGATGTATTGACCAACTCTGATTTTAAAATGTTCATGTTTATACTGTGTATCAATTCTTGTGTGAGGTATCAAAGAGGTTGTAAAAGGAGACGCAGGTTTCAACAATACTTTGAATGGTGTTAGGTTTTAGTGTTATACTCCCCAACCTGGGCCTCAAAATTGTATTTATGTATCCTGGTGTCATGTTTATGTAATTATGTTATCAAGCTGGTTGTTTGTATATGTATATGGCACGTACCATAATTAGCCATCTCTCGGGACATATTTCCTACCATATTTAAGTGTCCTTTATAAAGGATCTTCTACAATATGGCAGGTCATGGTTTTGTGATTTCGATTACTAATATTACTCATGTAATAGTACCGCTAAATGCATATTTCATTTTTTCTATTCTGAACCACGTGTTTTTAATGTACGTTATTAAATGTGTGATGGGCATCTCAATTTTAAAGTGAGCATGTTGGATTCAATATGATATGAAAAAACTGTGATTGTAATATATTTATATAAGTCAACATGTGCACTGCACATGCCTAATTATTAGTCTATAAAAGTAGTTGGTCCAGATTCCGTGAGCATCTAAGCTCGGGATCTCAACAGAGTTTTACAAAGCTTATTTTCTTTTCAATGCTTAGTCTGAAACATATATGTCCCAATGTATCACGCAACCCACAAGGTCACACACAAATACAAGCCCGCCAAAAAATGGGCTGGAATAAAAAGTACACACAAAAATAGAAAGAAATCGAGAGATGAGGAGGGTGGAACGAGATGCAAACCGTGAACTAGGCACACCCTCCCAATTGTTACTAGATTCATACCAGCAACAAGCAGTCGAGATTGTGTTGGCCAATACATGTATACTACGAATAACGTTGCAATATTATATAAAATATACTACACCCAGTTGTACAAAACAAACAACATCGTCTATCTCCTCAACCTTCATTCGTCTAGAAAAAAAATCTCAAACAAGTGAAAACAATTATCCAAAATTATATAAATGAAAGCAATCATGATAGCTTTAGAAAGAAAACATCATATGCCTGTGAAACAAAATAGCAACGGAAACACAATACATGAATAATCTTAGCACACATCTTTCATTGCCAGGCTACATAGTATTATCATTGTAAATTCGCAAATCGCAACGTTTGTAACCTCTCCCGATATGATAAAATTTTAATGGCTGGCGCTCGTGGGTTTTTCCTTCTCCTTGGAGGGGTTTTCATTGTTAGAATCTTGTGCCCCTATGTTGATTTGATCTTTATCGTTTGTATTTAATTGTGGATCTATAACAAATTGGTGGAGCAAATTTTAGGTGAAGGAAACCACATGACTAGAACTACAGCGGGGTGCAAGATTGATGGGATGATCGCCAACTGTTTCAAGCCTTTTAATTTGTTTTACATCCTTTTGAACTTCACTAGCATTTTAATTTATAGCTTATGTTCTTCGTGGTGTTTTCCTTGAGGGTTCCGGGTTTGTAATACTATGGTGGACACTGGCGGAGCTATGTACAAGTGAGGGGGGGGGGGGGGGGGGGGGGCACCGCCCCCCTTAGCCCAAATTATTTTAGCCTAACTACCCTACATAATCTAGGTTTAGATAGATGTAAAATGGGTAATTGGCCCTCTCATGCAGCCAATTTTGTACATGCCCAAGCTCCGCCACTGATGGTGGATGATGTGTTTTGGTGACCTCAAGACTTTGTAGCTATGGGGTTTTAATGGAAATTGGGGATTTAATCCCTTCTATTAAAAAATGTGAATAGCACTAACTATTGGTAACTACTTTTGTTGGGTTAGTTAATGGCGACGTATCCTATGCATCCGGCTAATCCGTGCATCCATCGGCCCTCCATCGTCTGATTTAAATCACACACACCACACCACATGAGTCTTGTTATTAATTTGCACATAAACCCCTTCAAACTTTCTGTTGGAACATATCGCTATACACTAGACCACTGGATGAGCTAGACCGTCGATGAGGGGCGGAGAACCAGACGTCCAACCTGCGGCGCTCGACGTCGGCGGCGAGAGGCTGAAACACAAAATATGTATCGTAGGCACATGCTATTGCTGGGTGTGAACAGAAGGTTGCATGCATGTTTCGGGTTGATGGTCGCCACCGGTTGCATCCAATTTCCATTGTGTTGTTGCCGTCTCTGCGGCCTACTGCGGCATTTTGGTGGCCGCCGGCGTGCGCGCCCTTTGTGGTATCTGCTCGCCGGCTATTTGCCGCCACTGCAGGCGGTGTTGTGCCATCGCGCCGGCAGCCACGTTGTGTGGTCGTCGATTAGCCAGCATATGTGCTTTGCGCCAATTAGCCTTGATCTGATTTAGATTTAGTACACAATCGATCAGTTAAATATGTGACGAAGAGACATCAAGTGAGTTTATGAGAATAATGTTGTAACTTAGTTTTCCTGGCGGGCCTGTAAGTGCAAATGAGCCACGATTCGATACCGTGCGTCTGATTCAAATCAGACCGTGAAGGGCCCGATGAATGCACGGATGCACAAATTAGCCGGATGCATAGGATACGTCGCCTTAGTTAATTATCTATGCATTGTAATAGTTAGTAGTTATCTGTTACTTTTATGGATTAAATCATATGATAAATTGCTCATATTTTCATCAATTGTTGGGTTAGTCTGTATATACCATGTGTATTTCCTATTTGTCATTGTCTATTTCGACATATTGTTGTGTGTATTTCTAATAAACACATTAAATTAGAAACCCAGAAAAAGCTTGCTCATTGTCTGAGGGAGGCTAATAGGGCCGCACATGTTTTAGCTAAGTTTTTTTTTAGGTCGATCATGATGTGTGGCATGGCGATCCTCCTTTACTGTAATCGCGGACGATGTAACTATTGTGGCCAATTAATATAATCTGCCGTAGTGACTTTCAAAAAAAAGGAACTAAAATAAAGACAGAAATAGTCGGAAAAAGGTAGGAGTAAAAAATCGAGAAGAAAAAAACTCGAAGACAACGGAGAGCTCCCTCGTACTAGTCCTTGGCTAATTTTTTTTAAATAATGCACGAAAATTATTAAATTGTGGAAATAATACGCAGTTTTTATTTTTTTCAAAAATATTCCTCAGTCGGTCCCGTCGAAGCCGACAGGGCCCAGTCGGTCGCGACGAAGACGACAGGGGCATACTCGGTGTCGACGAAGCCGACAGGGCCCAGTCGTCCACGTGGAGACCGATTAGTGGATCGTCCACGTCGCCACCGACGCTGTCGTCCTTGGCTGGCCAGTCGTTCTCGCCGACGCCGACTGGCGGGCCCAGTCGGTCGCGCCGAAGCCGACAAGGCCCTGGACGGCATCAAGCACGGGCGCTCCTTCTCTTCTCTCTTCTCTTTCCTTCTTTCTTCTTCCTTCCCCTGCGTGTTCTTCCTTTCCTCTCTCCACTCCTCACACGAACTGAATTAAACCAGTGATTTAGACCAACAATCTTCACGTTTGCCACCATTAATCGGTGCTAAAAGATAGAGGGAGGCTAGGGAAATTCCGATCTCCTGATGGGATAGCTCGTGGTGGTGGTGGTGATGGTTGGCGGGTGGTGGTGGTGGTGATGGTGGTGGTGGTGCTGGAGGGCTGCGTGGTGGTCGTGCTGGAGGGCTGCATTGTGGTGGTGCTGCTCGTGTTGGTGCGCCGTTGATTCGAGACTGCCGGACACCGTCGCCTCTCACGCTTCTAGGGTATGATTCGATTTATCAAAATTGTAGTGCTATATTTGTTACATGTATGAACATGTGTTGTTATAAAACAGATTGTGACGGTAGTCAATATTGTAGCTATATTTGTAGGTTCATTCGAATAAATGTAGCTATATATTGGTTGTGGCGGTAGTAAATAATGTAGGTATCTATGTAGTGTAATTAAATATGTGTAGTATTAATTTTAAAAACATGGTGTAGGTAGATATATATTTGAAGTCGCTTCTGAGGTATATATAGTGTAGGTAGCTATATATAGTTGGTGCTGTTATATGCGGAATAATATTAACGATGGTCAATATTTATTTATGTCAGCGGAGATGTCTGATTTAGTGAAGATCCGATTTTTCTATGGTCCTGGTAGAGTCCAAATGTGTGATACGGGAGCTGATCTGAGTGAGTTTGATTCTATAGATGTCGACATGCCAGCTCCTGAAACATGGTCTCTAAGTCAGGTTAAAGATTGGTTGACTGAAAGTTTAGGGTTTGATAGTCGGACACAGACCGTCAGTGTTCATGCTTGGTGGAGCCATTCAAGGACAAATATTTACTTCATTTTAAGACCACTAGAGTGTGATTCTGATTGGGTGCGATGGTTAAAAGGCTGCGCAAAAAGGAATTGCTTTCCTTGTGCCCTAGTTCTTCCCGCCTTGAACGAGGTCAGTGCCCCTGAGTACGAGTTTAGTGCCCATGAAGGTGAGGGTGCTTATGAGCCTGGCCAGGGAAGTGAAGAGATGAACATATCTTTGTCAAATTATGGGTCTGATTTTGGTGGTGGTGGTTACGAGTCGGGGCAGAGCAATCAAATACAAGGAGGGGACACTGACAGTGGGGAGGCGGATGGCGACGAGGTAGGCGGGCACATGCAGAACGAGATCGAAGATGAAGATGCAGATGGCTACAGTGCTGAAGGCGATGATTCAGATGAGTCATACGGGGAAGAGAACGCAGATGAGGTACCTAATCCTGCAGCATGGAATCAGGACCACTCTTCGGCGATGACCGTAAACGATGGTCATGATTCGGCATGGCAATATCATGAGAACAACATTGCGAAGGGTGCTTTGTATACTGACAAGCAAGGTTTGAGGGATGCAGTCGTTAAATGGGCATTGTCCACCCACAGGGTTATGAAAACTACCGTGTCAAGTCAAAAATATTTGACAATGGAATGCGAGACAATAACTTGTCCTGGCAGGGTGCGAGACAATAACCTGGCTGAAACATACAACTTTGTCCTCAGAGAAAACCGTGCGTTGCCACTAACAGCCATCCCACTAACAGCCATCGTGGAGGGTATTTTCTATGGCACATTGAAATATTCCAGAGAAAGACGTGAAAGAGCTGAGAAGCATATGATGGACAACCCGACCTCGCCTTATTGTGAGAAGGTTACGAAGTACATGAATTTGAAGCTGGCAAAATGTTGCTCCCACAGTGTAACTGCCGTTGGGAATCAAGAAAGGAGATTTGAGGTCCGGTTAGCCCACAACAAGTTCGGATGTGCAAACGAGGTGAGGACGCATGAGGTGAAGATTGGTAATGAGGTTTGGCCAACTTGCGAGTGCACCTGCACCTGCTCCCACAGTGTAACTGCCGTTGGGAATCAAGAAAGGAGATTTGAGGTCCGGTTAGCCCACAACAAGTTCTATGTATGAGACATATTATTATCTACGCACGAGACATATTATTATCTATGTATGAGACATATTTATGTTCGTATGTACGACACATATTATTATCTGTGTACGAGACATATTATTATCTATGTACGAAACATTCCACATTGCATAAATTAATTTAACATACAACACTACACGTCCACGTTACAACTTCACTAGTTCTAAACACTGCATAGAACAACTACTCGTACAAATATTGCATGCAACTCAACGATAACTAATTCGAATCAACGACTTCACTTCCCTCTGCCACGTGCTCGTGTTGGAGGCATGAAGTCGTCATCACTATTTTCATCGACGACAGCCTTGGATGCACCAACACTCTTCAATTTACGTCTAGAGTTGGCTCGTTTAGGAGGCATGAAATCATCATCACTATCATCTTGAACGGCTTTCTTGGATGATCCACCACTCTTCGCCTTTGATATAACCCTCTTCACTGCTTCAGCGTGAAGGAGATTTCCAGCCCCATCACGACATGCGCCAAAAAGCATTTCCATCCAACCAAAATGAGGGATCTCTTTGTTCAGAAACTGTCCATCGGCAGGCCAGTGCTGGACATTCACAAAATCAGGGGAAAAAAGTTTGTACGATAACACTAGATTCTAACATAATATAAATTCGGTACTTAGTTACCTTCACGTGAAATGCATA
The DNA here is from genome assembly GCA_947311845.1 of Poa pratensis. NCBI lineage: Eukaryota > Viridiplantae > Streptophyta > Magnoliopsida > Poales > Poaceae > Poa > Poa pratensis. The sequence continues at coordinate 81,116,661 of CAMZMU010000034.1, read as the reverse complement.
GGCCTCCGACGAAAAATGTATTATCTTTAACTTAGGTGTCATAGGCATGTCCCTAAGCCCCGCCTCAATAGATTTTACCTCATTAATTCTCTGCCATTTCCACCGCCACCCATCAATTTCATCTGAAATTTCTTCAGGGGTCATCTGGATTTTGTTTTTTGTTTTTTTGCTATAATTTCTCCCAGCTCACGAATGTTGCCCCACTCACTAACTAGCTCCCTATAACAGCTCTTGGGCCTACCCTCCCTAATACTACCATCAGTCCATATTGCGGCGTGATACAGAACACACCAGGACCTATGCTCCGAAGTAGGACCCGAACTACCAGACATCGTTCCTATGCGACTGAGAAAATAACCACGCACCACACCCCTCCTCCATCACAAAATCTGATGGGGTATATATATAGGCTCACCCGGGAGAAGAAGAGCGGGAGAAAAATGGCGGGAGAAAAAAGGCGGGAGGAAAATGGCGTGAACAAAATGGCGCGAGAACTATGGCGGGAGAATTAGGGCGGGAGAAATATGGCGGGAGAAGAAGGGCGGAAAAAAAGCCGGGAGCGCGAAACAAATTTAGATCAGGAAGTGCATGCACTAATCGGCTTTAACAGAACCGATTGGTGCCTGTCGTCCTCGTCGAAGCCGACTACGGCATGCCCCCAGGAACGACAGGCCTGTCGGCTTCGACGGGACCGACTGGGCCCTGTCGTCTTCGCCGAGACCGAGTAGGCGCTGTCGGCTCCGACGGGACCGACTGAGGAATATTTCTGAAAAAAATAAAAACTGCGTATTATTTCCACAATTTAATAATTTCCGTGTATTATTTAAAAAAAATTAGCCTAGTCCTTGCCCCCGCCATATTTGCTAGTTTTATCCAAACATCATGCGTTGCATTTGGCGGGCATATAAGAGTTGGCGGGAAGAAAAGGGAGCGACCAACACATTTTCCCTCCAAAAAGCGATAGCGGTAGAGACTCACGCCGTGCGCCGGCGGGGAGAAGATGGCTACAAGCCATGCGAAGAGGCCCCAGAGCGCCACCGCCGACCGCATCACCGCGCTACCGCTGGATCTCCGTGCGCGCATCGTCTCCTACTTGCCGTACTGCGAGGTCACCCAGCTCTCCGTTCTTTCCCAATCTTGGCGCCACATCCACCACCATGTCCCCGTAATCCACCTCGACCTCGGCGAGTTCGTCAACTTCGAGAAGCACATCTTCGACGAGGAGCTCTCCATCCCAGGCCTCGTGGACGACACCACGCTCCTCGGCATACGCGTCGCGCTCGCTCATCGCGCGCGGGAGGGAACCGCGTCCAAGGTGGAGGAGATGAGGCTGGCCTACAGCGCCGGGGACCCCCGAGTGAAGCGGCACGCCGACCGCCTGATCGCGCTCGCGGACGCGCCCAAGATCCGCCTCGACGTCTGCCTCGGCGCCGTCGAACACTTGCCGAACCTGTGGAACTGGAAGGTGGACCTGCCGCCCGCGGCGCGTTACCTCAAGATACGGTCGCTGGACCTCCTCAAGCCCACCCCCGCCATCGCCGGGCCGGGTGCTGCCGCCCTGCGGGAGCTTTTCCTCCACGACGTTAAGCTCCGCGAGTGGCCGCGCCTCCCGTCCCTGCGCTCCCTGACGCTGAGCATGGTCACTGCTACGGGACCGTTCACGCCTGGCGCGTCGTGCCAGTTGCTTGAGCACCTGGCAATTTGGGACTCGACGCTGAAGCACCCTCGCGTCGACATCCGCCTCCCGCACCTCAAGAGCCTCGACATGGACGACGTCGGCATCGAGCTACGCGGCGACTTCCTCTTCCCGTACGGCGACGTGACCGTTGACGCGCCGGAGCTGGAGGTGCTCGAGGTCAATTGCAGCACTGGGTGCACCGTGGAGTACAAGTCGTTCACGCTCCGTGCATCGGCGATGCGGTACCTGCGCTGGCTCGATCAGTTCGTGGAGCGCGTGCGCATTGACGTCGGCAAACCGGGAAGCGTCGCCGGGGGCACGATCCAGTTTACCTCGAATGGGTTGCTGGAGGAGATGCGCTACCGTGAGATGAAGGACTACCGCGCGCAGATGATACAGATGCTCCACGGGCTCCTGCCCCATCTGCCTCCGGGGACCGTGGCCGACACCGCACGGTGAGACAGACACGCTTGTTGTATTTTACTTGCTCTGTCACTCAGACTCGATGCATATCTATCAACACTGGCACTGCAATGGTCATCATGGATGTATTGTTCAATTCATTCAGGCCTTACATGACGTCCAAGACGCGCACCGTGATGGATGAAGATCTGGGCGAGATGGTTCCGGAGGAGACGCTCACCTGTGACCTCCATCGGCTCATGTCGAGGGATGTTTGAACACAACGAATGTAAGTTTGGGAAGAAACCTTGTCTGCTTGTTGAGAGATTCTTGAAACTCTTTCCTTCTCCACAAGATCACAACGAATGTTCTCTGCTTCCAGTCCTTCACTAGTTTCAGTACCACTAGTACCTATCTTCTGTATGTCGTTATGTCATTTTACTTTCATGTACCGGGAGCTGCGCATCTAGTTGTTTTCTCTGTTTCAAGATGGTTGGATCTGTGACTTGATAATCCCTCGTTCAAAGTACCTCGTAACACTGGAAAAACAGTGGCATCGCCTGTTACCCTGTTTTGATAAACGTAACGTATCATCTTTTGAATTCTGATGGTCAATTCAGTCTGGACTACGATGTCAATCGCTTCGACGTATCAACGGTATGCCCTGTTGTGATAAAATGGCAAGTCTTTTGCCTTGTTTCAAAAAAAAAATGTAATGTGTGATCTTTTGAATTCAGATGGTCAATTCAGTCAAGGCTACGATGTCGATAGCTTAACTGTGTACCTGTGGCAGTGCGCACACACGTTTAGTGTGTGAAGAGGTAGCAGCTCACCTCTCCTGTAGCACTGGCGGCTGATACACCCTCTGTGTAGCTCGTGCTGCTCACTTCTTCTAGGGATACCAGCTGATGGCTTATATGGGCTTGGGCCACATACACAACACTCCCCCTCAAGAGGGGTGATAGATATCTATCATTCCCATCTTGTCGCACGCTAAGTTGCATTCTTTGGTTCCCAGTCCTTTTGTCAGGCAATCTGCAATTTGTTGTCCTGAACTCACATACTCTATCTTGATAATCCCCGCATCCAGCTTTTCTTTGATAAAGAATCTGTCTATCTCCACATGTTTGGTTCTATCATGTTGAACTGGGTTGTTTGCAATATTGATTGCCGACTTGTTATCACACCAAACATTCATGCAACTGGTCTTTAATATCTTCAGCTCTTCTAATAGATTTCTTGTCCATAACAACTCACTCAGTCCCTGAGACATGGCTCTGTATTCGGCCTCTGCAGTTGATTTGGAAACCACATGTTGTTTCTTGCTTCTCCAAGACACTAGATTTCCTCCTACAAAAACACAATGGCCTGAGGTTGATCTCCTATCATCCAGGCAGCTAGCCCAATCAGCATCACAGTAACCATCTACCACAAGGTGTCCATGACTTTTGAACAACAGTCCTTTCCCAGGTGTACCTTTCAGATATCTCAAGATTCTGTGTACCGCCTCAAGATGTTCACTTCTAGGCTCATGCATGTATCTGCTTACAACACTTACTGCAAATGCAATGTCTGGTCGTGTATGACACAAGTACAACAATCTTCCCACCAATCGCTGATATTTTTCTTTATCCACAAGATCACCTGATTGGGCAGTTACTTTATGATTTTGATCAATTGGAGTTGAAGCAGCTCGACAACCTAGCATGCCAACATCACCGAGAAGGTCTAAAGTATACTTTCTTTGGGAAAGAGCTATTCCTTTTCCTGATCTGGCCACTTCAATACCAAGGAAGTACTTGAGTCGACCAAGATCTTTAACTTCGAAGGCCTTACTCAGACACCTCTTCAACCTTGCTATCTCTTCGTCATCATCTCCAGTGATAATGATATCATCTACATAAACTGCAAGAATGGTTATTTTCCCTTTAAAGTGTCTATAGAACAATGTATGGTCACCATTGCATTGTCCATACCCCATGTCACACACCGCCCGTCTAAACTTGTCAAACCAAGCTCTTGGAGACTGCTTTAGTCCATAAAGGGCCTTTTTTAATCTGCATACCTTGCCAGTAGTCTCAGAAGTCGAGAAACCAGGTGGGATCTCCATGTAAACCTCCTCCTGCAGGTCCCCATGCAAGAAGGCATTCTTCACATCAAGTTGATGTAAAGGCCACCCAAAATTCGCTGCACAGGAGATCAGAATCCTCACAGTGTTCATCTTTGCTACTGGAGCAAAGGTCTCATCATAGTCAATGCCGTAGGTCTGGCTATACCCCCTCGCCACAAGCCTTGCTTTGTACCTTTCAATCTTTCCTTCTGCATTCTGCTTCACAGTATATACCCACTTGCAGCTGACTGCCTTCTTTCCTGTTGGAAGAGGCGTTAGAACCCATGTCTTGTTCTTACACAGAGCCTCCAGCTCCTCCACCATGGCCATACGCCATTTTGAGTCCTCCTTTGCCTTCTTCCAGTCAGTCGGAATTGACACAGATTGAAGAGAAGCAACAAATGCTTTGTAGGCTGGAGATAATGCTTCATAGGAAACATAGTTTCCAATATCATTGACATTGAACCCATATCGTTCCGCTGGTATCCCCGCTGTTGCTCGAGTAGTTCTCCTCAAAGCAATTTTCCCATCAATTGATCCTTCAGCCTGATCTCCATCAGAGGAGATAGAACTCACATCACTACTTTGTTGTTCCATCAGTGGCTGATCTAGTTGCTCCCCCTGATGTGCAACACCATTACCACGCTTCCTTGAATACACCTTGAGTTGCTCCTCTTGCTCTGCTGTCCACCTCGGCACACTGCCAGGCACCTCCCCCTGAACCTGTCTCCTAGCATAAACTCGAGGATTTTGTTCTTGATTTATCCTGCCCCATATGTCTTGTTGCAAGTTCGGCTCCTGCTGGTGCTGCTCACTCTGCTGTACGGGAATGGCACCCACAATTGGTTGTTGTTGCACTGAAATTGGCTGCTGCACTGAAACAGCCTCAGCACCACCTGAAACAGCCCCAGCACCACCACTCTCCCCCTCGTGACCATCCGACGGGCACGACAAATGGTCAAGGTCTTTGAATAGCACACTAAGGTCAGTCTGGTCACCATAGAAGGGTTCAGATTCCCGAAATGTGACATCCATGCTGACAAAAGTTCTTCGCTCTGAAGGATTCCAACATTTATAGCCCCTGTCCAGAAGAGTACCCAATGAAAATACACTTCACAGCCTTTGGATCCAGTTTTCCCACGCCCGGTCTATGATCCCTAACAAAACATGTGCAACCAAATAATTTTGGGGGAACCACAAATTTGTTCTCTCCTAACAGCAGCTCACACGGAGACTTCATACCCAATATCCTTGAAGGAGTTCTGTTAATCAAATAAGTTGCAGACATCACGGCTTCACTCCACAAGAACTTTGGAACATTCATGGTGAACATAAGAGACCTAGCAACTTCCAGAATATGGCGATTCTTTCTCTCGGCAACTCCATTCTGCGGTGGAGTGTCTGGACATGAAGTCTGGTGAAGAATGCCATGCTCTGACAAGAAAGCCCCAAACTTGTTATTGACATATTCAGTTCCATTGTCAGTTCTCATTGCCTGCACCGGCACACTGAATTGAGTCTTGACAAGAGCATAGAAGTTCTGAAAGCAGTCAAACACTTCATCTTTATGCCGCATCAGATAAACCCATGTCATGCGTGAGTGGCAGTCAATGAAGGTCACAAAGTACTTCGCACCACTAACGGACACCACAGGACATGTCCAGACATCTGAGTGAATAAGCATGAACGGAGAAATATTCCTAAGTCCTCTACTCACATACGATGTCCTCGTATGCTTTGCAAACTCACAAGCATCACATTGTAACTTGCTCTTGTCTACCCCATTCATTATATCAGGGAACACTTTGTACATCTTATCAAAAGATACATGTCCCATTCTGCAGTGATGTCTCATCGCCATAGCCTCCTTTCCTTCAACAACTGCTGCAAACACTGAGTTTCCCACATGTCCGAACTCCTTACGATCCATATACCAGAGTCCTCCCCGCCTAATTCCAGCCCCAATTCTTCTACCAGACGACCTGTCTCGGATCACACACATTTTCTTGTCAAGAGTAATTTGACAATCCAATTGGTCAATCAACGCACTCAGCGACACGAGATTGACAGGAAAAGCCGGTACATGTAAAACTGATGACAACTTGATAGCAGGAGTACATTGTACCGTCCCAATACCCTTAATTGGCTGCGATGTACCATCAGCAGTATAAATAGTTGCATTTGAAGAAGTGCATTGATCATATGATTCAAACTCTCTAGAGTTACCAGCAACATGTTTGGATGCACCTGAGTCAAGAATCCACTCTGGATCAATCTTATGGGTAGCAATAGTAGCCTTTTCAGTACCTTCATTTGTGTAGACAAAATTTGTAACACCTTCCATCTCAATTTCATTCATCATCAACTTGAGTATCTGGATCACTCCTATAAATGGACTACCAGCTGCAGTCCTCGGTGTCATCCTGGCAAGCTTCTCCAACATCTTGGCCACATCATCCTTTAATTCCTGGAAACCTGATGCGCCATTTAATATGTCCACCTTGACCCCAGCCTCACAGGACAGAGAAGACCCCTGCTGTCCCCTGCTCCAACAGTCTCCAGCTGTGCGCACGCCGTCGCCCTCACACGCCCTTGCTGTGCTCCGGTAGCCTCCGCTCGCAGGCGCAGCCTCCTCCACGGCACCAATTTCTCCAAGGCAGGAGTCAGTTCAGTCCCCATAATAGCCTCCGCTCAGCAGCTTCCTCCAGTCCCGACCACTAGGTCTTCCGCTCCTGCCGCCTCCTCTCTTCTTCTCAATCAGCAGCAATGGGGCTCGAGCAGCCGCCGCGCCGCCGTCGCCCTTCTTCTCCTTCTTGCTCCCACTCACGCGTGCACGCAGCACCCGCGCAGCCTCCTCCTCTCCGTCACCCAGCTCTCGGCAGCTACACCAGCAGCCGCCCTAGCACCTCCGCCGCCGCCGCCGCCATCGAACCTGGCTCTGATACCATGAAGAGGTAGCAGCTCACCTCTCCTGTAGCACTGGCGGCTGATACACCCTCTGTGTAGCTCGTGCTGCTCACTTCTTCTAGGGATACCAGCTGATGGCTTATATGGGCTTGGGCCACATACACAACAGTGTGTCCCCACAGATTATGCGTCGTTGGTACTCGCTCTGTTCCCAAATATGTATACTTCTATATTTGTTGTAAGTCAAACTTCATTAGATTTGTCCACTGTCATAGAAAAAGAAAAGCAATATTTGCAACACCAAATAAATATCACAAATTTCATAATATACTAATTTAATGTCATACATATTGCTATATTTTTTTGTAAAGTTAGTCAAACTAAAAAAATTGACTTACACAAACGTATAAGTATTACCTAGTATATAACGGAGGCAAACTTTCACGCGCTGTGGTGCGCCCGAGTACTGTTCACGTGAACAGTTATGAACAGTGCTCAGGGCACAGTGGGATCTGTCCGTCCATTTTCAATCCAACGGCCCGATCAGCACCCCCGAGACATATTTGCAAAAATGTCCCTCACAATCCGAGAATTAGCTCCGCAACCCACATTTTCACTAGCAGAAGGACTACAATGAAATTACAAAAAAGTACAAGGACTTTTCTGCAAAAACTACACACAACTCGCCCCCTCTGCTCCTCTCTCCCGCGCGGCCGGCGATCGCCGGCGCCGCCGACGCCGCGTCCCGCCGCTCCGCTGCTTGCCGATCAAATCGAGGCATACGGGAAGCTCCGCCGCCGCGTCCTCTCCATCTCCGACGAGCAACGCGTGCTGGGACGGCCGCCGCGCGTCGGAATCGTCCGCGCCGAGCGCCTGCTCCTCCGCCGCGTTCGGATGCCGGCCACGTCGCTCCGACGACCCAGACGCGGCGGCGCCGCCACGTCCGGCTGCCCCGCGTCCAGGCGCGTCCACCGCGCCCAGCCCCGCGTCTTACCTCCCACGGATGCGGCGCCGGCGTGCTCGCCGCGGCCGCACGGCCGCCGTGCCCACTGCTGATGTCAGCCTGACGTCGCGGTGGGCCCACCCTGTCAGCTATTTTTTTCCCCCAAAAAACTAGAAAATGCAAACTTCTCTATAAATACTCGGAAAAAAAAATCTACCGAAATACTCAGAAAGAAAAACCTAACTACTTATGACAACAAACCAAACATGCTCGAATATTTCGAATCGGTCAACATTTCGACAAATTTATGGGAAAATCCAACCATATTCCACCATTTAAATTCAACTTCCAAATTTGAGCATTTTACAATTTTAAAACTCTTTCAAATCTGACCATTTTATGAACGTCAAAAAAAAAATCAAATCTAAATACCTTCACAAATTGAACAAAATTTCAAATCAGGACATTTCTACAACGTAAACTTTTCTTGAATTCCAATAATCTTCAAACTCAAAAATACCAACTTGAACAAAATTTCAAGTCATAACATTTCTACAACGTAAACTTTTCTTCAATTCCAATAATTTTCAAACTCAAAAATACGTGCTAACTACTTACAACAAGATACAAACATTTTTGTGACATTTTAACTTGGCACATATTTAAAAACGTCCTAAGTACATTCCCTACAATTAAATGGAGTTCAATTTAAAAATACTAACATACTGAATTTCCACTGATTATGTAGCTTTATTAAATATGCCACAATACAAACATAATCCTACATATTTTTGAACATTTAAAATTGCAAAAAATTTGGAGAAAATCCAACCGTCAAATTTCGACGCATTTTAACACTCCGAATCGAAATACAAGAGCAGCTTTTACTTAAATTTAGCATCAAGGGCGCGGCGTGCGCCGCGCCGATTCAACTAGTACATATTTGAGGAGGGATGGAGTACCTCATTTGTATTTTTTCACTCCGTAGAACGTAGAAGTCCCACTGCTTCGTATCGCAAACAAAGAAAAACTGACAACTCTTTGTTTTTTCAGCCCGTTTGCAAATGAGTTCCAGCCCAAAGCTCTGGATGCTGCCAGCCCTCGCCACACAACCCTAGCCGCACTCCGCTCCACACTCCCCGACTCCCACGCCGCTTCTTCCACCTCCGTCCGGCCGCCGCCTCCGTTCCGCCGCGTTCACAGCCTGCGAAACTCCCTTCCCGAATTTCCCACTAGCGAGGGCAGACGACGATTCGCTCGCGCGCCGCTGCTTCCTCGCTGATTGGATATCTCTGCCACTTCCCCCAGGTCGAATCGGTCGAGCTGAAAGCACCATGGCCGAAGGCAAGCCATCGGACTGCGAAATTCTCCCTTCGAAAGAAACTGGCCTCTTCCATTTCCGAGTAAGGCTCTCGTCTCCCGAGGATCCCCATCCTACCCACAGTCTCTACTGTTATGATACAAAGGCCGTCGTTGCTGGATGCAAATGCACTGCAACTTACCAGTCTGTTGGCTCGCCCCCCCACACGGTGGTCTCTTTCGCAGTGCACCATGACCCCGTTCTGGAGGGCGCTGCCAAGGTGTCTGCACACATGGTTTTCATTGACAAGACCGGCTCACCGGCGCCTTCCATGGGATTAGAGTTTGCCCTGCCCTTTGGGAATTGGAAAGGGGCTTGCGCGATGCTCGCTGGGTGGGACAATGTCATGGAAAACTGTGTGGTGGACAACTACTTCGATGTACTGTGCACTGTGCAGATCGACTGGAAACCTTCGGTAGAGGAGGAGCTCCCGGATTTAGGTCAGGATCTGGCCGTGATGTGGGATAAACAAGAACTCACTGATGTTTCCTTCCACGTCGGCGGGGAGAGCTTCAGTGCGCATCGCCTAGTGCTTGCGACCCGATCACCGGTCTTCAGAGCAGAGCTCTTCGGCCAGATGGCTGAAAGCAAGATGACGTCTATCACCATCCAAGACATGGAGGCCTCTACCTTCAGTTCTATGCTTCATTACATGTATCATGGTTCACTGTCCGATGTTGGTGTAAAGGATGTCAGTTCCATCATGGCACAATACCAGCACCTGCTTGTGGCCGCTGATAGATACAGGGTAGAGGGGTTAAAGAAGATTTGTGAGGACAAGCTGTGTGGCAACGCTATCACGATAGACAGTGTGGTCTCAATGTTGGAGCTGGCGGAGGACCACGTCTGCCCCAAACTCAAAGCTAGGTGCTTTGATTTCCTCGCTGATGGTAACAATTTTAAGATGGTGGCGACATCTGGTGAGTACCTTCAGTTGATGCAGAATTTTCCTCCTCTCTTGGTTGAAGCGCGGAATAGGTTCAAGATAGGACATGAGAAACCAACTATCAGGGAACCTGATTCTCACAAGAAAACCCGAAGGTGATAGTGACATAGCAATTCTCAGATGAATTTGAAGCTTATTACAGTGGCATGTCCTTTTCTTATCATCTCTTGCTTAGTAGTTGCAAGGAAATTTAATCCTCGTGTAGCTTTCATGGTTCCGAGTTCTACCTGAGCGCTAGAAAAGACATGCCAATTCTTGTATGACAATTGTTTTTATTTGGGGATGCTTGTAATTTGTTGGTCTGTGCCTGTTTATATCTAGGCTTTTAGTTAGTGACTCTTTATGGTAATCTTGTCTATTTCTGTTGATCTGTGGTAACAAGTTGAGTGGAAATCGTCTAAGCAGAGCAAGTCGGAACAGTTTGCTATGCTTGCAGTGCAAGCGATAGTGTGTACGTGCCCTCATCTCCGTGGACCCTTAGTGACTGGTGATGGTGATTTATTCTTTCATTGTCTCCCATACTTACCATTTGTTGCTTAAGCTTTGAGACCAGGACTGAATATCCACTAACGTATTAGCTGTAGTAGTTGGAACATTTTGCTTGCTTTCATAACAAAGATAGCTCAGCTACATAATATTTTATTTTCCGTATAGTTAGCAGTTGTTACTTCATCTGTTTTTCTGTCATTTTAAAAGTCAGTTTGGATGCTGATGCAAATAGCATCAAGCTATCGAGTGCGGATGAATAACACTTAACTCGTACAAACGTCTTACTTCTTCTAATATTCCACTTTTCTCATGTCCTGTAAGAAAATACCTGGAAGAAGAATATGACAGTAATATTCCACGACAGCGCCACCGCGACCTGACTTTTTAAATTTGAGGGGGCCACGGTGACCTGACTTTTTAAATTTGAGGGAGCCATAGTGACCTGACTTGAGCGCCTTCACAGTGTTATTTCTGAACTACTTACCTTGGTTATTCCTGTGTAATGAAAATATAATCTTGTTATATGTGGCATGCTGATCTAGTGCCGGTAGTGAAGGGGTCTGGAAAAAGGCTTACTTTATCCTGAAATTCCTGTAAAATCGCAATAAGAAAGACTTTGAAAAGCTTTTAAGAAAGAATTTCAAAAGGATTCCTGGGCAGGACTCTGCAATTTTTCCTTTGTTTTTTTTTTCTATTCTCCGGGCACCACACCCACTTTACCACCGATGCTTAGTGTCCAGTGTCTAAAAGCACATCACAACCAATTTCGGTGGCTTATTCTTCTTCACCTTATTCTGCTAATCTGTTGGCCTCCTTCTCCCAGTATTGGATCTTTTTTTCTCAGCATTCTTAGTTGAGTATTGCTCAATTTTTTCATTCTTAAGAATGCGCTCAAGATGATTAGCAGGAATATCCTCTATATGCATCTTGTAGTTTGTTCCCCTCCCTGTTGATATTTTGTGCACGATTCCTGCGATCCCTATGGGTTGCAAGACTTAGAGCATCTCTAACAGAGCCCTTAAAAGCCCTGAAACCTTAAAATAACCGCCAAAGACAGTTTCGAAACCTTAAAAACGGACATAGCAGTCCCCTTAAAAGCCGCGGACCCGTAAACGATTTTGAGGGGGACTGTGAATTCGGCCCGTGAAACCGTGAAATTGATGTTTTCGTGGCCGAACCGAAGGGCGCATGTATACCGGGAGAGCAGTTGGCGGGAGGGAATGTTCAGGACGCGCCGGTGAACTCCTACCACGGAACTCGCCGGAATCCGGCCGTCCTCCGCCAAACTCGCCGGAGTCGGCGGAAACTGAAGCCGCAGCTGACGCCAAACTCCCCGCAGGCCTCTACGTCGGCCCGCCGCCAGGGCTCCGTGTACCCGTCGCCGCCAGAGGGCTCCGTGGCGCGCGGCGGCGGAAGCAGCCCAGCGCCCAGGGGCTTGACGAGAAGCGGCGGCCGCGAGGAGCACCGGTCGCGCGGGGGTGGCCGCGACGAGCAGCGGTCGTGCAGGGGCGCCGAGGAGCAGCGCTGCCGGCTCGACGCCGAGGAGCGGCGGCGGCCTCCGCGACGAGCAGCGGTCGCAGGGGGCTTCGTCTGCTCGATTGGATTCGCGGTGGGCTTCTCGTTCTCGATCGATGCTTTGTTTCTGGATGCGTTTCAGCAGGAAGAAGAGGTACAGTGGAGAAAAAAGAATATTCGGAAATATTCGTTTTTTCAGTTCTCGTTTACAGTTTCTGCTATGTCGCGACTCGTTTTGACCCAAAAAACATGAGGTTCGTGAACCTTAAACCGGTTTTAAGGTTTCGCGATTTGAGGGCTCTGTTAGAGATGCTCTTAGCCCTAATGGTATCATTATGTAAAACTATGTGACCGTAATATATGGATATACCTTTGTTATCGGTTCAAGAACTATGTAACATGACAGACTGATCATGGATCATGATGTGACATATAACGGGTACTTCAGAGTTTAGACTACCTTTGTCTGGTGGTGTTTGGTGGTTGGCGTTGGTGGTTGGCGGCATTGGCGCGTGCCGCGGAGCATGCACATCTCCATGGTCTAGATGCTGGTTGCTCTTGCTCTGCAAGCTAATTCTGCGGGATATGAGAAGAGCCCAGAGAAATACTATCCTGACCTTGTGTCGGTGCCGGTGACAGCTACGCCTTCATGGCATCGTTTTCCTTCTTGGAGGTGTCGCCAGAGAGCTCCTCTTCATCTCCCCACGTGATCTGCTTGGACTCTTGGACTCTCCGGTTGAAAGCCTAAACTCCGGGTTCGGAGTAGGCGATAGTGGCATTCGCCTCTTCCCTCTAGAGGGTGTAGTCTCTAGAGGGAACCCCTCTTGCGTCAGGGTTGGGTGGACGTTGGTGCAGCGGCCATAGAATGTTCTCGTGCGCCGAGGCAGCGGCCTCGGAAAGTTATGCGAGCGTGGCCTTATGATGCAGGGTGGTGGCTCTCATGACTTGGGTGGCAACTCCATGTCGCTAGCGCGGCGGGGTTGTTGGCTCGGTCGATGTGTCCCAGAGGGGGCTGTCTGACTTTATGTCGAGGCGGTGGCCCCGGATTTTTGGTGTGGCGGCCGTGGTTTGCAGACAGTTAACTTATGCAGCTGGTGGCCGGGTCAGGCGGGGTCGTAACTCGAGAGCGAGTGGTGCTTTGTCGGGGCGGATGCTACGGAAGGTAGTTCTGGTGGACCGGCGCAAGGCGCGACAAAGAGGAAGAAAGTCGGGCATCGGCTTCAAGTTTTCGACAGCTTTGAGGGTGTTTGACCTTCTATCGTGTGGACAATGAGGTGGCTCTCGGTGTTCCTCATCGACGTGTCAAGGTCACTTTTGGCACATGGTCTCGTGGAATGTGATTTCTTCACCTTTGCAGGAGCGTCCCGGTGTCTGCTCCTCCCATAGCAGACGCGACTTCTTCTATTCGGGATTACCATTGATTGTGTTTGTGTGGTTGGCGTCCTCTTGTGCCCTTTGCTACGTCATCGACATGAGTGGGCTTGACCCTGTTTGTACCAGTTTTTTGCTCAGTTTTCCACTAATAAACTAACACCTTCTTCTTAATGGAGTAATTGATAAGGCAAAGTTTTGCCTCGTTTCAGAAAAAAGGACTAGCTCAGTCCGTTGTCCCCACAGATTACGGGTCGTTGGTACTCACTTCGTTCCCAAATATTACGGGTCGTTGGTACTCACTCCGTTCCCAAATATGTATACTTCTATATTTGTCGTAAGTCAAACTTTATTAGATTTGGCCAATTTTAGAGAAAAAGAAAAGAAATATTTACAATAAAAATTAATATCACTAGACGCATCTTAAGACATAGTTTAATATACTAATTTAATGTCATACATATTGCTATATTTTTGTATAAAAGTTAGTCAAACTAAAAAAAATCAGAGTTCAAAAAAATAACTAATTTTTTTGACTTAGGACAAACGTATAAGTATACTTATTTGAGGAGGGATGGAGTTCCTCATTTGTCAATTGTCACTCTGTAGAAATCCCACTGGTTCGTATCGCAAAGAAAGAAAAAGACTTGTTTTAGGGGAATTTTGATAAAATGACAACTCTTGTTTTTTCAGCCCGTTTGCAAATGGGTTCCAGGCTTCCAGCCCAAAGATCTGTATGCTGCGAGCTCTCGCCACAAAACCGGGCGCGGCTTGGCTGACTTTGCTAAGCAAAGTCACAGCTACAGTACCCTGACTTGGGCCGTGTGAGACGTTGGATCAAAATCAGACATCCCAGATCGGAGTAGCACTGTTTACACATTACTGTTCAGAAAAGCACTGTTCGCGGAACACTGTGGATGGACGATGTAGCATCGATCTTGGGCATCTATTCACGATCTGATGGCCGAAAATAAGCAAAGTCAGCGGTACTGTAACTTCGCTGCCTTTGCTTCTTAAAGTCAGCCAATCCGGAGCGCACAAAACCTAGCCGCACTCCGCGAGTCCCACGCCTCCTCTTCCACCTCCGTCCGGCCGTCGTCTCCGTTCCGCCGCGGTCGCTGCCTGTGAAAATCCCTTCTAATCCCTAATAATTTCCCTCAAGCGAGGGCAGACGACGATTCGCTCGCGCGCCGCCGCTGCTTCCTCGCTGGTTCCATATCTCTGCCAATTTCCCCAGGTCCAATCGGTCGAGCTGAAAGCGCCATGGCCGAAGGCAAGCCATCCGTCTGCGAAATCGTCCCTACGACAGACAATAGCCTCTTCCGTTTCCGAGTAAGGCTCCCGTCTCCCGAGGATTTCCGTTCTCATGATACAACGGCCGTCGTTGCTGGATGCAAATGCAAATGCATTGCTGTTTACCGGTCTGTGGACTCAGGCCTCGACATCGTGGTTGCTTTGAGAGTGTACCCCGTTCTGGGTGGCGCTGCCAAGGTGTCTGCAAGCATGGTTTTCATTGACAAGATCGGCTCACCGGCGCCTTCAATGGGAATAGGGACAGACATGTATCGGAGTTACGTGCTGCGCGTAGCGCGGGACGATGTCATGGCGAACTGTGTGGTGGACAACTACTTGGATGTGTTGTGTTCTGTGCAGATCTACTGGAAACCTCCAGCTCCATCGGTAGAGGAGGAGCTCTCGGATTTGGGTCATGATCTGGCCGTGATGTGGGATAAACAAGAACTCACTGATGTTTCCTTCCACGTCAGCGGGGAGAGCTTCAGTGCGCATCGCCTAGTGCTCGTGACCCGATCGCCGGTCTTCAGAGCATAGCTCTTTGGCCCGATGGCTGAAAGCAAGATGACGTCTATCACCATCCAAGACATGGAGGCCTCTACCTTCAGATCTATGCTCCATTATATGTATCACGGTTCACTGTCAGACGTTGGTGCAAAGGATGTCAGTTCCACCATGGCACACTACCAGCACCTGCTTGTAGCCGCTGATAGATACAGGGTAGAGGGGTTGAAGAAGATTTGTGAGGACAAGCTGTGCGGCAAAGCTATCACGATAGACAGTGTGGTCTCAATGTTGGAGCTGGCAGAGGACCACGTCTGCCCCAAACTCAAAGCTAGTTGCTTTGATTTCCTCGCTGATGGTGACAATTTCAAGATGGTTGCCACATCTGGTGAGTACCTCCAATTGATGCAGAGCTTTCCGACTCTCTTGGTTGAAGCATGGAATAGGTTCAAGATAGGACAGAGAAACCAACTACCAGGAAACCTGATTCTCACAAGAAAACCCGAAGGTGAACAATTCTCACTAAGATGAATTTGAAGCCTATCTGCTTATCATCTCATGCTTAGTAGTTGCAAGGAAATGTATTCCTCCTGTAGCTTTCATGGTTCCGAGTTCTACCTGGAGCGCTAGAAAAGACATGCCAATTCTTGTGTGGCTATTGTTCCTTTTTGGGGGTGCTTGTAATTTGTTGGTCCATGCCTATTTATATCAAGCCTTTTAGTTATTGACTCTTTATGGTAATCTTGTTATATTTCTGTTGAGCTGTGGTAACAAGTCAGAGTGGAATCGTCAAAGCAGAAGAAGTCAGAACAGTTTGTTATGCTTCCAGTGCAAGCGATAGTACAACTGTACAAGTACATACCCTCATCTCCGTGGACCCTTAATGAATGGTGATGGTGATTTATGCTTTCATTGCCTCACAGACTTACCATTCTTTTCTTAAGCTTTGAGATCAGGACGTAATATCCATTAACATAGCTGTAGTAAGTTGGAACATTTTGATTGCTTTCATAACAAAGATAGCTTGGCTACATAATATGTTCTCATCCATATAGTTAGCAGTTGTTACTTTATATGTTTCTCTGTCACTTTAAAAGTCAGTTTGGATGCTGATGCAACTAGCATCAAGCTATGGATGAATAGCACTTAAATCGTACAAGCGTCTTACTTCTTCTACTTCTCTCATGTCCTGTAAGAAAATACCTGGACGGAGAAAATGACAGAAATATTCCGCAACGGCGCCACGGTGACCTGATTTGAGTGCACGCAAGTTGACCCTCTAACGGGCGCCTGCATAGTATTATTTCTGAATAACATACCTTGGTTATTCCTGTGTAATGAAAACACAATCTTCTTTTATGTTGCATGCTGATCAAGTGCCCATAGTGAAGGTGTCTGAAGAAAGGCTTATTTTCTTCTGAAATTCCTATCAAATCGTAATATCCAGAAAGAATTTCAAAAGGACTCCTGGGCTGGACTCAGCAATTTTTCCTTTGTTTTTTTCTTTTCTACGACACCTTAACACAACCAATTGCTTTACTGGAGCGATGAAGAGATGAATCGTTTGGTGAACATCGCTCTACTAGACGCGATGGAAATTTTTCTTTAGAACTGACTGCAAAATGGTTTACATAAGAAATAACTTCCAGTGGGTTATATCAATCCTACAAAACACTCAACTACATACTCCCTCCGTCCAAAAATAAGTGTCTCAAGTTTGCTCAAAAGTGGAGTTATCTAGACATATTTCATGTATAGATACATCCACTTTTTGCCAAACTTGAGACACTTATTTTTAGACGGAGGGAGTAGTTCCTACGGAATTCGTTTAGACCAACAAGGCCCAGGCTCTTCCAAGTCCAAACCCTAGCCGCACTGCAATCGCACGCTGTCTCTTTTTGGAAACTAGTTGGAATGTACGTGCAACGCACGATTTCACAATAAAACGGAGCAATTTACAAATAGAAAAAACGTCCAAAAAATTTACAAATAGAAAAAGACCATAACAGGATTTATATGGATTACTTATTTTACACGAAGTTGTAGAACGGCGGACGTCAGAGCGGCAGGACCATGGCAATGACGTGCACACACGTGTAATCTTACAAATTTGTTGGCCACGTCCTCGATGTCTTTCTCTTTTTAAATCTTTGAGGACGGTTATACCTGGCCATGGCCGGGCTGGGCTTCAAGCCGGGGCTAAAAAAGCCCACGGTCGAAATCCCAGGTCCATGCCCATCCGACTTTGGCCCTATATTTCAGCCCCAGGTCCACCCATGACAGCAAAATCTCATCGGGCTTTCGGGACTTGGGCCAAGCCTCTTCCTTAAAACACCAATATGCAAAGTCCAGGTCCAGTCTCATGCGACTTTCGGGCTGAAATCTCAGACCCAGGCCTGGCCCATGGACAAGCCCATGTCGACCCAGGCCCTAGAATTTCGGGTCAGGCTTCCCATGGCCATGTATAAGGACGGTGGATCGTGTCATCACACAAAAAGCAACATCTCTGCCTTAAATCGGAGCCGCGTGGTGTATGGCCGAATGCTAACTGTACATATGGGTATAGCTGAATGTTAAATGTATGTCTACGAAACAAGTCATGTCGAAATAATTTGACCTTGTCTATTGTTTCCGTGTTGGTTTCCATTTATAAATATTTGTACCTCTCCGATAGAGAGGAGTTGTGTACTTTTATGATTCGTAGAATAGTAAGGGTGCAAGTGCATCCCATGGTCCAGACTAACACATTTTGCATCAAATATTACAAAAAACGATAACTTAATTTAAAAATTAAAATATCACATCAAAGAGCATATAATCAATAATTCATCATTCCTGAAATAATTTGAAACACCAAAATCATGAATCAACATGGCTCATTGTCAAACAAATGTTACATACTTTTATATAGGTTCTATCAATTATATAATTCCCCAACTGAATGCACAGTCTACCAACGTAGTGCTTCAAGCGATTATATAATAAAATTTCAACATATGTACATGCTAACAACAGCTTGATCATCATCATGCAGGGCAATATTCTAAATTGTTAGATCATGAGTATGTTGCAAGGTTCTGTATATTTCAGAAGCGAACCCCATGTTGCTTCGTCCTTCATGCTTGACCAGATCCCACAATTCAAATTTGTCAACCAGCTAATCAGGAATCTACGAATTAAGTTTGATCAGCTATACAAAGGTCCTTAATGTTAGAGCTTGGTTTTGGTTGTTATCTTCTTCGTCAATGGAGATGACTTCGTCTGCAATAAGTGATCTTTCGCGCTTCATTCGGCAGCGTGATCTCCTTCCCGACGTCAATGGTGGCTTTGAAAGATTAAGTTTGTCTAGGTATGGTTCTTCAAATCTTGCTTCGCCAGATCAATCTTGGATTGTTTCTTATGATTGCCGCGAGGAGGATTGTTCTTGCAATATCTATCCCGGCTACTACGTCTTCGGCAATGGTGATTCGTTCTCTCGGCTCCCAACGACGTCGACAAAGTGGTTCGGTTATTTGTCCCTGGAATATCAGTGGTGGTGCTCTTGTCGATGTTGCTTGATTAATTTAATGGCTGCGTGCGTGCACAAAGATTTGGCATTGCGGCTCAAAATTAAAAGAGGAGAACCTTTCGTTGGTATTCACAGGTCTGTGGTTTGGTGTATTCGGCGTTGTTCTACGGCTGCCTTCAGAAAAGTATAAGATTGTGTCATGGAAGAAGAAAGGGCTTGAAGATCTCATAGATTTGCTCGTCTCTTTTCATATTGTTTTTGTAATCAATGTAATCGTGTACTCTTTGCTGGTTTAATATATATGGTAAAATTCAAAAAAAAAAAAGGAATCTACGAATTAACAAAATTGTTAAGGCATTTGTAGAACATCCAGAAATCAGTATAATAAATTAATAAACATATAGCTTCTATGCCAAAATCAAGATCCTTATGACCCTAAAATTCGCTAACATGGCTCTATTGACGGCGCTGGATGTATCGTGTTGCCTCCTCATGTCCTGGACTCAGGATGGTGGTGTGAAAGGAAATCTGAACACAATTTGCTCAATGAAATTATAAAGAAGAAAATAAAGCGTAACAAACAAGGTTTGAACAACACATAAATGAAAAACTGAACACAAATTGATATTTATGCATCATCTCTGAAGTATAAACGGTTACTCCACCACTTAACCTTGATTTAATTGTCACAGTTGTAGATTTCTTTTCCTTATGATGAAATCAACAGAATATAAAATCCCAAGTCTCATCTGGTTCTGTGCATATCCAAGCTTGAGCACAACTCCACTGTCTCCACAAGAAATGATTTCCAACGAAATAACTAATGTAAAATATGAAGCTGTCCATCTCTTCTGATCTGGTCTGAACTGAACCACATATGTCTTCTGAACATGAAAATTTCAAGCAGCAAAACTATAATAATACACAAGCACTCGAGGACAGAGACAGACGTTGAATCAAGCTGATGATGATTGTTCGATGCTCACACAAATCAGAATGTGAGATCAAGAGGCCTTCCCTCCGGGCATTGCTTCCTCGTCTAGGTCAGGTCAAGTACAACCAGCTCCACCTGAACATACACAGATGGTGGCAGCACCTTATCAGTTATCACATCGCCCCTACATGTAGAAGACCCGAGGAACGGGGTGCCCTATGCTCTGGGGTCGTCGGCACGGCCCCGCACGCCTTGCAGCTAGCAGGCCCGGGTGCGCCCTGAAGCCGCAGGTGCCGCGTGCTCGGCCGCCGAGAGGAAAAAAGAGACTCGTCCGTGCAGAGGGAGAACAGAGGACGGAGAGATGCGGGAGGGAGAAGAGACGGCCTGGCATCACCTACTCCCAGATGTACCGCCACCGTCGACCTTGCAGACCATGCGATACGGATGGCTCCACATCGGAGGAGGAAGGGAGGCGGCGGGGCGGCGCGACCAAATGGCTAGGCAAGTTGAACTGAACAGATCAGGGGCGGAGGCAGCAAGGCATCGGCGACCTGAGACACAGACACTGAGGATGAGATCTTCCGGTCATCGACGGACATGCGCACTGTGGCGGGATGCCTGGTCAGCCTTAGTGAACTCCCTCACGGAGTCTTCTTCTTCAATCTCCCGTGCTGATTAAGGGTCGCCCATTGATTTGGATCGTTACCCGGCTAGCGACCCCTGTCGATCAAGTTTCGTTCCCGATTGAAGTCGATCGACCCCGGGTCACGGAACGCAGCTTTGACACGAACCTGGCCGTCCGTCTCCTGGCCAGCGACGTTCTCAGGGCCTGGTCGACGCCCATCCCATCCCTCATCTCTCTTCCACGCCGCACTCCCGCTGCACACGCGTGCGGACGATGGTTGTAGTGGAGATCATGTCTGTTGAGTTAGCGGTGGCAAATCATGTAATTATGACAAAAATGAAAAGGTGTGTTGAGTTGTCAAACATTAGAGCGACCTGGAGCGTTGATCGGTTATTGAACGACACAAATTTAATGTATCTCGAACATGTTTGCTTTTTTAATAGTACTATTTGGCATGTACGCACGTTTTCATAATTAAATAGGAGTAATTTACAGGTAGGAAAAGACCGTACGAGAGCCTATGTGCCCAATATTTATCAATACATTAAAAAAATTAAAACACATGTTTGGGGACAAACCTCACTTCCCGTCCTTATTCTTCGTTTCTGTAAATACATTGTACGTAAAATTAATTAGTGATAACCAAAGTAGGAGATCATACATATCACCTAAAAGAACATTTGGTCTTAATAGGTTGGCCTTATTACCAAATTATTAATTTAATCAATAGGTTACCCCTGATTCTCGTTGTTAATAGGTTGGCCCTATTACCATATTATTAATTTTCCTTAATAAATACCAAACAAGCAACAACGCATATAATTCAGTTAAAAGTAAAAAACTGAGCAAGATGCAAACCCAAGAGATGAGATACAGGGATCATTTGTTAGCAATGGATGGGGTCAGACTTGTCTATGGTGTGATTGAAATAAAGAACTGCTTGGTAGATTGGAGAGAAAAAGCAGAGAGAAAATACTTTATTTACTTACAGTGAAGGCGCCTCTACACTTGCTCTATGGGGAAGCAGCGCGGCCGATCAGCTAAAACAATCTGATGCTTGCAAGACTTGAGTTGCTAAATCAGGAGAACCTGTGCGCTGGCTTTCTACCGAAGCTGGGGATCAGCTAAAACAGATCTCAGTTGTTCTTGCGTGCTAGGTCATGAAGCTAAATTTCTGCCAAGAAAGATAAACGAATCAAGTTAGGATGGCACCGTATATATCGTAGATTCAAACTGCAATCAATGCCTTCCTCGTTCCTCCTCCATTGCATCAGCCACCGTGGACGGCCGTGTGGTCAGAACCTGCAGAGATTCAAAGAACCTCAAAATCCTCCTCCGCTGCATCAACTTCATGGATTACAGCGTGCTTGAGGCTAAGAAAAATTCAACGATTAAAGATCAAAGGGGATGGAGAGGCTGTTTTGGACATGTTTTTAGATAGACTGCAGGCTTAGTCCCAGGAGTTTGCGATCAGTCAGTGTAGTAGGGGGTTGCTCCTCTTCAGCTGTGCAGGGAGTTGTATCTTCTGAAACTCCATGAACCTGTCCTTGGAGATGAACTTGCAGTAGAGGAAAGTATTGCCGCTACAGGCCTACAGCCGATGGAAGCAACTGCTTGAATGCGACGACTCGGCGACCATGGCCAGCCCCGAGAGAATGTGGTCTTCTCGCAGACCAGCTTCATGGCGTGGGTTGATACTCGGCCACCACACCGTCGAGCGCGGCCTCCTGAGCCTGGAGTCTTCTGCGGCGGCCAAGAGCGTGTCGTAGGCGTGGGTTGGCGCCGAGCATAGAGAGCCTACCGATGCGAACGCCGGGTCGTCTGTCTCGACAATGAGGGTAGGGAAGTCGCGCTGCTGGCCAACCAGAGGTAGGGGACGGGACGGAAGGCCGGGCTAGACGCGTGCACAGCTCCTGCCAGATATAGGAGATGAGGGCGGGTAGGTGGCTATCTGCGCCCAAGTGGCGGCAGGATGAGTACGACAGCGGATCCTAACATCCAGGAAGTTGCCGGACGGCGGTGGAGTTGAGCACGCACGAGGACGGCGGCTGCGTGTGCGTCGTCTCCGGCCACGTGGAGAGTCGGCAGCGTATCCCCGACGTCTCCGACCGCGTGGAGGAATCGGCAGCGTATGCGCCTCGCGGCATGGAGGACGGCAGGACGGCGTGGCAAGCACGCGTGGAGGCAGGCGGCGGCGCAACCGGCAGGACGGGAGGAGTGGAGGAATCGGCTAGCTTGTTCGATCGATGGTCGTGGATTATGGCAGGTATTTGATAGTTTTCATCGTGGTCGATCACGTTTGTCTCCACGATCTCACGGTTCTCCTCGATCTCGTCTGTCTCAGCTATGGAATCTCTCCGTGACGTGCTCAAGGTCGATCATGTCTGTCTCCACGATCTCACGGTTCTCGTCGATCTAGTGCCTGTGGCAAGATGGTTAGTTGGGTGGTTGTACCCCTAGCCCACCAGAGTTCAAACCCCAGGTTTGACGCTGGTGTTTCTCATTTAAGGCGGAATATTCTTCAGTGGGAGGCGACGTTCCCGTCGACAGCGAGGCGCCCGTGGTGACTTCGTCAATCTCAAGACTCGACCCGCCGACTCAGTCTCTCGGAGGTGCTCATAGGGGTAGGGTGTGCGTGCGTGCGTTCATAGGGGTGAGTGTGTGCGCGTGTATATGAGCGCTTGCGTTGTACTGTGTTTCAAAAAAAAAAAAAAAAAAAAATCTAGTCGGTCAGCTATGGGAATCTATCCGTGACGTGATGAGATCGAGGAGCACACGCAGGAATCCTTTCTTTTAGCGGTGACAATCCATGTAATTTATAGGAAAACGAAAAGGTGTGTTGAGTTGTCAAACATTGGAGCGATCTGGAGCGTTGATCAGATGTTAAACGGCACAAATTTAATGTATCCCGAACATGTTTGCTCTTTTAATAGTAGTATACATGTTTGCTCTTTTAATAGTAGTATAGATATCTCTACTATATAATATGCCTAGAGGTGGTGATGGTACGTTTTTCTAATTCCCGATTTTACCTCTAAGTGTTAGAAAATATTACACGACCTGCCACCGCTAAATGAGACATAACGTTTCGGTATTCCTGTGGAAAAAATCCCCCAATCATGGCCATCCCGGCCCCAGCGATGCGCCGCCGCTGCCTCCCCGGTACGCCACCAGAAGCCACTGCCGTTACCTGCGGCCTTCTCCCGCAATCCTACTCCAGCCCACCGGACGACCTCCTTCTCCCGAGCACCGGCCTCCTCTGCCCGACACCCGCGTCTCTTCTTCTCTGTTCGTTCCCATGCGAGCCGCCGCCGACCGCTCGACCTTGCACTAGCGACCACCTTCTCGACCTCCGAGCTTCTTCTCGTTTTCGCCCCTCAATCAAACCAACCCACCACCAACCGAACCCCTACTCCTTTCTCCTTTGAGCGGCGGCGGCGACCGACGGGGATGCAGCGGATGCAGGCGGCAAGCCCCGAGCTCCGCCGTGGCAGATCGATGGAGGACAGGGGAGTCACCATGGATAGGTGGAGGGCTGGGCGGCTATTGCAGAGGTTGAGTAAGGAGAAGAATGCCCGCCGACGCCCCTACTCCCACGGCCCCCTACCAGCGCCACCTCATCCGGCTACCCGCTCCACCATTGTCGAACCAACTTCTCCCTTCGCTGCAGATGCAGCGTCTTCTATCGGGCTTCGCTGGCGACGCGCGTCCTAGCAGCCGGCGCCCCTCCTCCAGTAACTGCTCGTTCTCCCGTGCACGTGTGTGGCCGGCCAGGCCTGTGCGCGGTTCAGGTCCATGACCAGCGAGCAGCGAAGGAGCTATGCTGCTCATGTTGCCCTGTACGGGAAGATCAACCCGTACATGCTGTACTCACAGATTGGGGTCTCCAACAACGTCAAGGAGAATGTCCATTTTCATGTGCTTCAACTGCTCGATCAAATGCCTTAAGGAAAATTGCAAACGTCTGCTGGTGGAGCGGATCAACGGCTCAACTGGAGCTCGCTATACTGCCACTGGCATGGTGAAAGTTGTGATTTCAGAGCATCAGCATGTGGCTATTTTAGTGCTCAAACATTGAGGTGACTCTTCTAAACACATCTTTGTTATGGGCACTTCTGCGTACAGTGTACATGGTATAGTAATTACATAAATTAGTAAGAACAGGAGGCCTTTAGTATTGGGCCTGATGATATAGGAGAGATGCACGATGTGGCCTTATTTTTTGTAACTTACACGATTTGTATCCAGCGCTCTACCTTGCAGTGCTGTCTATTTAGGTTGCGTAAATATAGAAGATCTCGTAAACCTGGTTCACAGGATTTGAAGAAATTTATTCTTCACGAACATGACAGGAAGGAATATGTTTGAGATCACGACCGCATAATGAGTTTTGTAAATGTAAATTGATTTTCCAGGTTGGAATTTGATAAGTGCTGATATGTTAGTCCGTAACATGGGACCTTCCATCAGAAACTATCAGTTTCTGCCGTCAGGAACCGATTGTAGATCAGAGCAAATGTATTTTCTTAACTGTGTTTCTTGCTTCATGTTTGCTATACAAATTTAGGTTTAAGTGTATAAGCTGTATACAGTGAACAATAGCAGTGGTGCCACTTTTTTTTAGAAGAGCTTAATCATGGCATCACATAATTTTGTTTAGAGAAATTTTATTTATCTTAGTAGCGTGGGTAGACTAAGTAGAATGCTTCCTTGATAGTTTATCAAGAACATGAGCTTGTTGAATAAGTACAACAGCTTTGCATGGCCATGGCCAAGTTATCTTAGCAACTGTCGCTTTTATACTTTGTGGTAATTAGCACTGCTTTCTTGTTGTTTGTTCCTTCTTTCGGATGCTATTTCGTTACATCTATGGCTCATGATCTGTAAACTGTTGTGTAGCTCCACTTTCCAAATTTGTAAACTACAGACCTTCCATGATCGATCCAGGTACAACGACTACTCCACATTCCTTGAGCTGGTTTTATGCTAGCTCTGTCCTTCCGTCAGTCAGCTGTTCATGTTACAATACTTAAACTTTTCTATTGATGTCACTTTTGGTACTTTGGTAGTACTCCAATTTCTGAACGTGCTGACATGTAAAGTATATGTAAGGTTTGTATGATGTGCATAATCGATAGCATCGTTGTGTTCAGAGAGGAGTCAGGCTGAAACTGTTATTGAACAATGAGCACCATCAGCGGCAACAACCATGCTTGTTTTGAACCATCTCAATGGACTGCTATCATATCAGATATGTAGCATAACTTTTAGGATTTATCACCTGTTGCCTCATATCCATTTCCTCCTGGTTACGGAGTTGCACTGCACCCAAATATCTTCTATTGTGTTTGTTCCAGATTTTTCTCCTGATAGATCGGAAAACATATGTTCAGAAGTGAGCCTATTGTAAAGTCAGAACTTCTTTCCCTACGGAGATTTGTCTTGATCGACTTTCAGTGTAATAAATTGATATTTCGAGTTCACTTTTTTGTTTACATTAGTGGTGGAAAAGAAACTTGATTGCCCGTGGCAACGCACGGGCGGGCATTCAACTAGTCTCTACTATATAATATGGCTTGAGGTGGTGATGGTGCGTTTTTCACTTTCCCGGTTTTACCCCTCATGGTTAGGCTAATTACGCCCTCTGCCACCGCTAAGTGATACTTACCGGTTCGGTGTTCCCGTGAAGATGAAAGAAAAACTAATCGTGAATCCCTGAGCTCTCAAACCCGAGGGGGCAGAGCCACACGCGACCAGATCTCCGCGCTCCGCCGCTGCTCTGACGCCGGTGCAGGGAACGCCCGTTTGTGCCCTTCCGCCGCTGGGAGCCCATGCCTTCATCGCACTGGTTCCACCCTCCGCCGTCCCCGGCAGCCAACAGTCCTCCCCGTCCCTGTCCTGTCAGGTATTCTCATTCCCCCTTCCGATTCTGTCCACGACGGAGAGAGGCACGACCTCAGTTTCAAGGTGCAGAGTCTCGATCTGGTGTTTCCCCTGCCACCTGCGTGTCTGCATCGTCCTGTGTGGAGCAGCCCGAGGACCGGATCTGCTGCTGGAGCGTTTTGGCAGCTGTGTGCGTCGTCGCCCCTGATCCATAATCGGCCCCACGACAAGTTCATGCGAGGAGTGGCTGCTGGATGATACTTGCGTCTGGGAAGAGTAGCAGTAATTGTGCGTGCATGAAGTCGTCGCCTGGCCTGGGTCACGGAAAGCCCTAAGATGCACCTCTGGGCCATCAAAGATAGAGAAATAAACTCCTGATGAGTAGGAGAAGGAAAATATATTTTAAATTTACAAGAACTGAACCGAGATGCAAGGATTTTGGAGCTCTAAAGTAGCAGCCATGGAGTGAGATAAACAAAGAGGGGGGAGATGTACAGGGACGGGAGGAGCAGGTGTAAGATGAAAAACTGATTTTCATTAAATAGCGGGCCGCAACCGCCCCACTGCTAAACAGATAATCCAGATTTTTTTTAACAAGAACAGATAATCCAGATGTGTGCCGCATCTGTTTCCTACAAAAACTACGCATGATTTTAGGTAATTTGAGGATGACCTACCAGGGGTAATTTGAGGATGGGAGATGCCCTTGGACACTAGACTAGACTAGATGTTCAAGTATTCCTCTATTTTGTGGCGCCCGCTTTTGCTGATTCTATCCGGCCCATTGGATGGTAAATTGCCCATTTGCGAAATTGTCTTTCCGAAGGAACCGGGAAAGTTTCGCTTCACATGCTAGTAGTGTTTTTTTGGTCAGCAATGCAATTCACCGAAATCCAACAGCTGCTCGGGGATCATTAACTGACTCAGGAAAAATCACAACAGAAGAGAAGATGGCACGCAATCGCAATTGCTTTCTCGTCTTCCGTCCGTGTATACACATTTGTTTATCTCTCCGAGGCGACAAGTGTGATCGATGTTGCGGAGCTGAACCCAAAAAACATGGCGAGCGACAATCCCGTCGTGGACCTTCCATTTAAGTCCCCGCCACGTTCGTCCATTTGATCATTTCCTGCCCCGCTTTACTTCCTTCCCAGCGCGCTTACTTGCCTCCCGATCAGAAGAACCCTCCTCGCCACGACGCCGCGCGCACCTCACGCCCACAAGGCCACAACCAGAGCCAGAGCCAACGTGATCGATCGATGGAGATCGCCACGGTGCCATCCTCGCCGCCGCTGGAATTCCGCTTCGACAGCGCGCTCATCGACGACGCCTACCACGCGGACTCGTCGCCCAGCAGGAACCCCTTCGCCTTCGCCTCCGCCAACGACGTCAACCCGTTCTTGTCCACGGCACTGACGGCGCCGTCCTCGCCCAACCCGTTCGGGCTCCTCCCGCCCGACGACACGGCCGGCGGCGACCCCTTCGACCTCTTCCAGCACTTCGCCAGCGCGCCCGCCAGCCCGGCGCGTGCCGCCGCCATATACGCGCAGTTCTCCAGCGTCCACGATGACGGCGCCGATCACGACAATGGCGAGGAGGACGATCAGGACGACGGCTTCCAGCCCCGGGCGTCCTACTCCACGCGCACGGTCCCCTCCGCCGTGCCGTTCGACTGGGAGGAGAGGCCGGGGAAGCCGAAGCACGGGTACGCCGCTAGCTTGACGGCCACCGGCGGGGACGGAGAAGATGCGGACTTCGACTTCGGCGTCCTCCTCGACCGGAGCGCGCAGAAAGCGCCGGAGCTGACGACGGCCGACGAGCTCTTCGACGAAGGCAAGATCCGACCGCTCAAGCCGCCGCCGCGCCTGCTCGACAGCAGCAGCATCGGGTCGTCGGCTCGTCGCCACGGTCAGCGAGGTCCGCGATGTGGTCTCCTCGGCTACGGGGCCTGGGCGGGCCCGAGCCCGATTTTGATCCATTCGCCGCAGCCATGGCGAATGCCACCAAGGCGCCAGCGCTATCCCCTCTCGGCGCCGGTGCCGGCGCCAAGGACGCAGCCATTGACGCCGGAACAGACACCGTGCCCATGAACCCCGAATCCGACGCGTCGCCGCGCTCCGTCCCTCCGCCGACCGCGAGCAACGGCGGCGGGAGGAAGAAATGGCGGCTCACCGACCTGCTCCTATTCCGGAGGCTGTCGGCCAAAGGCCGCGCCACCGTGGGCGCCAACATCAGCAGGGAACCGGTGTTCAAGTACTCGCCGGTGCAGCACCTAGGCACGCCGGTCAAGAAGACGGCACCGGTGGCCGCGAACGACGACGCGTCGGCGGCAGGGAAGCAGAGCAAGTACGCCGCGGCGTCGGGTGCAGGGGACGGCAGTGGGATGGCGGCAGCGCGGCACAAGCAGAGCCTGCTGGGATGCGTCCGGCTGAACCCCGGCCTGCACCGGCTGGCCAAGGGTCTGAACGTGCCCACCACGTCGCACTTCGGTCGCCGCAACACCGGGTCGGCCATGCACGGGTAGATCGACTGAGAGTCCCTGTCCATTAATTACCGATCGCTGCCCTTGCAGAAGAGCGATACATTCTTTTTTCTTCTCTCCAGTTATTTTTTTCTTAACATTGGACTGAAAACGCTGTACGACACGATTCAGGAAGAGATCTTGCAAGAACACAATGTTTAGCTACTGAGTTCTTGACATCGAAAATGTACTATACTAGCAGCCATGTCGCATGTTGCCTGGTATTACGACCGAAGCTGGTAGTGCTGGTCATGTCGTGATCGTTTGCGTTTTCTTCACATTTGATTGAAAACACCGAACCACAACAGGATTCAGGAAGAGATTTTGGAAAACACATTGTTTAGTTGCTGTATTCTTCGAGTACTACCGTTTCCTTGACATCGAAAAATGCACTTACGAAGCTGGTAGTGCTAGTCATGTTGTGGTCGTTTGCTGCTAAGGTATCGCTAGATTCGCAGGATGATGATTTGACAAAATGGAATGAGTTTCTGTGATTGCCGCCGGTTCTCTGGTCAAAGACAACGTGAGGAGGATGCCTGCCGGCGAGTCCAAGGCAACTAGTCCAGCCATGCCATGCACGAACAGGTGTTCCCCTGAGGGCCTGACCTACGCGCCGGACATTCCCCCGACGTGCGCTGCATCTTCTCACTGACGGAAGGAAGATTTTGTAATGAAAAGTTTCAGATCAGGGTGCATGATATATGCGATTCGCGCACGACGTCGTGGGTGTCGGGCGGGGCGCGCGTGTCCGAGATGGGAGTGGTAGTTGCCGCCCAATCGATCTCGCGGCAAAGTGTTTTTCAACGGCCTGGGTCCGGCCGTCGTTCTCCAGCCGCCGACCAAAACGGTAGTTGCTGCTGCGTTTGGATTTTGTCTGATTGTTGTTGCCTCGTCGCAGATTTACATTGTCTTACCGACAGGCTTCGTGTACTTGGGTTTCGACGGACTGGTCCGAGCAGGTCTGTACTTGGGCTTCACTTTTCAGCCCGAACCACATGCTGAGAGTTTGGGAAAACAACTGTTCTTCTCTCTCCCTCAAAAAAAAAAAGGGAAAACAACTGTTGTAACTTTGGTAAAAGTATTCTTACCAGTCTCCCTAAAATAATACCGTATCAAGCTTTCAGTTTCCCTAAAAAATACCGCAATCGACTTACTTTCCTAGTTGTGCTAAGACATGCACGTGATACAAAGTTTCCGGTAGACAAATAATACGTGTTTTTTAAGTCAACCATTTTTGTTCATTATGATGAAAATTAATTTGCAATTTTGTAAATAGAGAATCTAAATGAGACCCCTTTTACTTGCTCATTCTATCTGGACTTCTGTTTCATCTAGGAACGAAATCTGGACTTGTGCTAAGTGAGCCTGGATTTCTTATCATTCAATGAACATATTGTATTTCATTAGAGGGTTATATAGTATTTACATAAGGGCCAATCTACATAAGTTTTAGGTGGTAAGATAAGTTGAAGGCGCATATTCTTATCATAAGAGTTTTCCCACCACATCATAACCACGTTCTTAAAACTCGCCACTTCTCAAAATATACAAGATAGAATAATTTTCACCCTCAACCTTTTAGGGAAAGAGTTTTACGCAAACTTCTTCTGTATTATCTCGGCCATGTTGTATTCTCGTAAGATAATACACACTTGCTAAAGATGCAACATAAGCTACATTATCAACACAATGGGAGTGTATCCATAACCATATACATATAAAATGATAGCAATATAATCCCAAACCCCTACTTTAAATTGTAAAGTATCTATTTCTTGTTGATCAAAGACCAAAGATCTATGAATAACCACCTCAAGTTTGACTAGGCAATTGGATAACCAACTCTATTGCATTGTCTTCGAATCTCCATTGTACAATTTTTTTACATTTAGGATGCAAGTTCAAAATATTATGTTGTCTTCTATTTTTTTACACAAAAGAGCCCCTCCCCTCCCGATTAACCAATTTATAGGAAGAAACTGAACTTTTGGATTTGGAAAAAAGTATCAGAAGATATACCCAAGATAGATGGTGATTGATAGATCAATTAATTCTCATATGTTCAAGTACGAGTACCACACGGACACACCTAACATAAAGCTTCTAAATGATATATATTATTTAATTGTGAGACTGTTCGATCCTCAACTATTTCTCATGACATCTTATGAAATTTTCTGAGGGCATCTATTACTGCCTCAGGTATAGGTGGGCAATGCAGCAAGTAGGCATACATATGAATTAACTTATCAAAGCCCCAAACAGTACTATAGGAATCTAATACTAAACATTCACATGTGATAGTTAATATAGGAAATTCTAGAGATATCCTATTTGAAGGCGGTCGAGATTCAAATGCGAGTTGGATCATTCCTTCTATTGATTTCCTAGAAATTCATTTTAGGGCTCCTTTGATTCGTAGGATAGGAAAAATGTAGGAATAGGAATTCCATAGGATTAGAATGACATGTCTAATGGAATCCTATGAGAAGAGAAATGACAGGGATATACCTTTCGGGTACCCTACCATGAGGGTACCTGGTGCACGTATCGACTAGGCCCAATTATCAAGAGCCTACATGAAGCCCATAAAGGAAGGCCCAAGAAGACGGAGTATCCTCCAAGTTAGGCGTAGCCATAGTCGGTTTAGACTTTCCTTACTTGTAAACCTGAGTCGGTTGCGAACTCCCGAGACCCAGCCTATTATATAAAGGCAGGGAGGGCCGCCGATGAAGGACACGCAATACTCGAACCACCAAAACTCTAGCGAGATCGACATCTCGCCGGGACTTCATTGTAGCTCACATATACCCTCAAATCAATACCAGACAAGCAGGAAGTAGGGTGTTACTCTCCGGAGGCCTGAACCTGGGTAAATCCTTGCTTTTGCTTGTCAGCCGATGAAACTACCAGCTCTACCACGTTCTCTCCCCCGTAATCTCAACCCTAGGTCCTTAACCATGGGATTTGATGAGTTAACCCCTCGTCAAGAAAGTTCCTTTGATTGGGTGAAGGAAATTTTCCAAGAGGCTAGACCTCATGTTATTTTCCTATGAAGTTTGCACTACAAGATTCCTATGGGAATTTTTCCTATGCGATGTGATCCTATGAATCAAACGACTGCTGAAGGAAAAAATCCTATAGGTTTTCAATCCTACCAAATCCTTTCAAAATCTTATGAATCATTATTTTCATGTCTCTATGCTATCATTTTCGATGAATGAGCAGGAGGTAATTAATCTTTACTTCATTTTTTATTTAAATAATATCAATTAATATAATGTATGATAAGCAATTACTAAATGTACTTAAAACAAAGTAGTAATTCGCAGGATGGAGAATGTACTTATTATTGGAAAGTCTAGATATATCCTATTTGGAGGAGACATGATTAAAATCAAGGAAGGGGTTATTCCTTGTATTGATTTGATAGAAATTCACTTTTCTTATTCAAAATTTAAATGAATGAACCTCTTGTAATATTTTTATCTCTATTCTATGTCACAAGATCCAACTCAATATATGAAGAAGTACCAATCAACAAATGAAAATATACCGGGGTGGGGGTTGGG
Organism: Poa pratensis; assembly: GCA_947311845.1. Taxonomy (NCBI): domain Eukaryota; kingdom Viridiplantae; phylum Streptophyta; class Magnoliopsida; order Poales; family Poaceae; genus Poa; species Poa pratensis. The sequence goes on along the minus strand of CAMZMU010000034.1, from coordinate 81,084,100 downwards.
GTTGCTGCTACTGTGTTTGGATTTTGTCTCATTGGAGCATGCTTTGTCGCATAGCATATTAACAAGTGAACCGTAGCATTGTTACTGATAGACCATACACATCCCATAATCTTTTTTTCCTTAACAATGATCAGATTTTAATAATTAATCAAAGACTATACATCATGTCTAAGAAAAACCGATGCAAAAGCAAATGTCAAGGAACATTGATAAACTCTAAAGTTAAATCAAAGCGCTCTCAAGTTGCCATCTCTAGCTCCACCAATTGTATCTTAATGTCCTTTCATGAATTGAGTATAGAATGTTTACAAGAACATACATGCATAAGCTTGACTAACCTCAAAGATTTTAGATACACATATGAGCCTCCATCCCAAAAGGTGATAATCTTACACCGTTGAACGCACCACGACCGAGGTGCTCCCCTCACAAAACATGTATTGAACAGTTCCTACGTCAACAAACCACCAAAAGAGAAGAGCATGATGATGATAGGAGAAAACAGGAGAAACCAAACCACCACCGGGTCCACGATATCTGTCGTGAGCACTCGCGAAGGACACATCAAGATATACTAGTGGAATTTGGTGCGGCGACATGCCGCACCCCCTGTATTTAAAAATGTCGAAATTTGAAAATAAAGTTAGTTCGAACGGTTTTTATTTTCTGGAAATTGTTGAAGTAAAAGGGTACCACATGTGAGAAATCTAACTTTTTTAAAAAGATTTATGTGATGCGGTTAAATATTTATTGGCTGGAACGACATGCTGCACCCGCTGTATTTAAAAATGTCGAAATTTAAAAATCAAGTTAGTTCGAACGATTTTTATTTTCTGGAAATTGTCGGAGTAAAAGGGTACCACTTGTCAGAAACTTAACTTTTTTAAAAAATGTTTTAGAAAAGGATGAGATTCACGTTAATTTATCTGATGCGGTTAAATATTTATCGTCTGGAAATTATCGCGATAGTTTTTTTTTTCTTTTTTCGAATTGGCAGTGGGTAATATCCTGCAGTGGGAAATACAATGGGCATTTATTAGGTCGTGTGGAAAGTTTGATTTTTTGTTTTGAATTTGGAAATTCATCTATTTTTTAAATTGTGCACAATGGTATGTGTTTTTAAATTAGAAGTTGAAAATGGCAACATCATGAAATTGTTTAAGTTTGGAAATCATTGAAATTCAAAAAAAAAATCATTTTTAAAAAGGTTGGATTTTAGAGATTGCTCAAATTTGGGAATTGCTATGACTGGGAAAATTTACGTTTTAAAAAAGTTTAGATCTTAAAAATTGTTGAAAGTGGGAACGTACATGTCACGTTCTTAATCGGGTTTTTTTGGAGGGTTTAAATTTGAATTTTGGATAGAAATGGTCCAAATTGGTTATTTGTTTTCCTAAAATTTTGCCATATGTTGAGAAATTTGAATTTTCCAAACATGTTTGTTTCTTTGTCGTGAATAACTGTTTTTATGGTTTAAAGATGTTTAGGTTTTAAAGTTGTTCAAATTAGAAAGTTTTTAAGATTTGGATACTGTAGCTGCGTAAGGAGTTTTTATTGTAAGAAATGCGAGGTCTTTTCCACAAAAAGCGGTGTGCGGGGACTTTTGATGCAAAAAAATTTATTCCAGAGGGCCGATTTATGTTTTTTTTGGAAAACATGATGGTTTTACTGCAAAAAATGGTGAGCGCTGTAGAAATGCATATCTATATGTCTGTTGAAATAAAAGGGCTAAAACATGAGAGTTGTTTGGAAGAGTGATGTGCGTCTGCTTGTGAAAGGAAAATCCAAACGGATGACTGAGCGCGACGAATTTGACAAAATTCGTTGAATGTGTTGACGATTTTGAATCACAAATTAAGAAGCTAGAGTGAACAAAATTCGAAACCGATCACGGGAATGGAATCTGTTCGTCGACGCGAAAATCACGGTGTTTTTTACTGAAAAAAAGGAAAATGCTACAGTACCGCGACACTGTAGACTGCTACAGTGTACAATAGTACTTACTGTAGCGGCTACAGCGGCCGGGTGGCTGACAGGCCGCGAAAGTGTTGCTCCTTTAATATATAGAGTATTCCACACAACAACGACTCCCCCATTAAGATGCCGTGGCTAAGGATACACAAAACTGACACAAAAGGGGCAACACTACACATTATGTATAGATCCAGGGTTCCCCGCCACCGAACGACCAGAGGCGCTGAAAGATGAGGGGAACGGGTAGAGTTCAGTTCAAATGTACAAGAACAAAGGGTGATCCTCCAGTTATCAAACCATTACTTCGATCATCAGGAATACACAAGATACATTGAGGTGTTTGAATTTTCCATGATCAACATACCCAATGTGTAAATCACACATTTCTTGGTTTAATTTTCTATACGACTCGCAACTTTTGGTCGGAACAAATGACTAAACATGTAGAGTCATGGAGAAGAACGAGAAAACATTAATCATAGTAGATTGAGAATCAAAATCTTGGTATTAGAAGAACCGAAGATATCCTAAACTTCTAATGTTAGATAAATGGACTAGATAGTGACACGAAAGTTGCGATGCGTCCTAGATTGAGGTAAATCATAAATGTTGCCAAGCAGAAAATAAGTTAGCTGCTAATTAGCAAATGTGATAAAGGGAGAATGTTATGTTGCACACTGGTATCAAGATTATGTGGAAGTACTAATATAGGTGTCACAATGACTAGCCCAATAATTTATTTTTATTAATTCCTGGCGACACAGGCATAACACATCATAGTAACATCATTCTTTAAAAAAGATGAAAATGGAATCATTGTAGCTAGGCATTACAGGCAAAACTGCCGCAACAGATAATTAACTAGCCCCTGCAATTCAGCACAATGTACTTTTCAGGGCCAACACGCGCATACTTGACACATCAATTATTTGGTGTAATCGATCATGCCTATGGATACAGCTGAGTGATTGTCGTCATCCCCAAAATAGGGTTTGGCTTGTAGTTGCCAAACCCCGCATCCTTGAATATCTTGCTCCACTGTTGCTCATCACGCTCCTTGCCTGATGTCACAGCCATCATGAGCAGATCGAGCTGGAGTTGGACATAGAGCATGTCCTTCGAAGGTGACGACCCGACGACCATGTCTAGGATGATCACTTTGCCCCCAGTAGGGATCGCCTTCCTGCACACCGTCAAAATCTTCACGCAGTCCTCGTCGTCCCAGTCATGCAGTATATGCTGCAAGACAATGAGCAGCAGTGTCAAAAATATTTCCGGAAATCAACAAAATAAAAGAGCACGATGTGTTGGATAGATTACGTGCCTTGAGGAACACAGCATCGGCAGAGGGGACTGATTTCATCATGTCGCCTGCGATGTAGTCGACGCCGGCCCCATCAGCATCAGCCGGGATGGAATTGATGACGTTGGGAAGGTCCAGCACCGAGCACTTGACATGCGGGAAGGCTCTGGCGATGGCCCTCGCCGCCGTGCCTGTCCCGCCACCGACGTCGACCAGCGAGCTCACCCCCTCGAAGACGTCTCGCTCGGCACAGGACGAAGTCCATCTCGAACCGGCTGTGGGACGCCATGCCGGCGTTGAAGACCCGGTTCAGCATCTCTGCATCGTCACGGCGTGCCATGACGCCCCACAGGTCCGCGCCATGCGCCAGCCTGAATGGCGTCTCCACCGCGGCGTCGTCGCTCTTGAACCATTCGGGGAGGTGCATGGCCGCCCCGACGAGGTGCTTGTTGGTCTGGGAGAGCACGAACGGGGAGAGGCCACTGTCGTCGTCCACGGTCCACCAGGAGGCGAGAGACCGGCGTGAGGCGGTAGATGCCCTCCTCCCCTGCGGCGGCAACATCAAGATCAACGGTAAAGATACCGGGACGGCGGCGAGGATGTCGGCGAGGGAGGCGCCTCCGCCGCAGAGGTGGATGGCTTTGGGGATCCCGAGCTTAATGGCGCAGTCAAGGGCCATGGACTTGAGGTAGCCGAAGGTGATGTTGCAGAGCTCGGCGTGTGCTTCTACGTTGGATGCGGTGAATGGGTGATGAGCACGAATGATTCGGGTCTCCTGAATCCCGATGTAGGTGTATTGGACGATGACATATAAGTCAAGTTTACAAAGATATACTGACAGCAAATCCTTGTGCTGTACTATATATTAAGTGTGATGTGCTTATATTTGGGAACTCTTTACTGCAAATATTTGAAACTATTTATGCATAAGATACACCATTAAGGCAGTAATAATATTTCCACGTCCCAGGACTTATCTAGAAGTTTCTGCAATACTAGAAAAAATGAATATCTTTAATAATGCATTAATGATTTTCACGTCCCTTGGAGAGTAGTGTCAAGTTTTCCATGTCGCCTCTAGGCGTTTTCTCCACAGCGTGAGTAGCTGTACTATATATTGTGATGTTTGGACGTTAGTACTATTTCCAAGATCTAAGTTTCATCGGATTTACAGCCGCGCAAAATGGACAAGGTGCTCCTCTCTTCGTGCGTACCTCGAGAGCAAGAATGGCAGCTGATCCTGTTCTTAGGATTAGCCCTGGTTTCTCTCCTGCTCTTGACGAGGAAGAAAGGGCCGATGAGCAAGCTGCCGCCGGGCCCGGCGAAGGTGCCAATCCTTGGCAACCTGCACCAGCTCGGCCCGCTGCCACACCGCACCCTGCGAGATCTGGCTCGGGTCTATGGGCCGGTAATGCAGCTGCGGCTCGGCAGGTCGCCGGCGGTGGTGCTTTCCTCGGCGGAGGTGGCCTGGGAGGCGCTGAAGGCCCACGACCTGGACTGCTGCACGCGGCCCGTGTCCCCGGCCACGAAGCGGCTCACGTACGACCTCAAGACCGTGGCGTTCTCGCCGTACGGCGCGTACTGGCGCCATGCGCGCAAGCTTCTGGTGGTCGAGCTCCTCAGCACGCGCCGTGTCAGGGCCGCATGGTACGCACGGCATGAGCAGGTACTGTATTACAACCTTCCTTAAATTTTGACTCTGTTATCTTCTTGTGCTCCTCTTGATCTTGATTCGTTGTAGAATCACAATAGGGCGACTTCTCGCTCGACCACACGTCTAATCGCCATGATTTGTCGTAGATTTACAGTTTGCCGACTTCTTGCTCCACGACAAAACTAATTGTCATGATTCGTTGTAGATTAACAATTTGTCGACTTCCTGCTCCATGATAAGTCTAACGGTCAGGATACATTGTAGATTCACAATTTATCGACTTCTCGCTCCAAGTCTAATGTCATGATTCGCTGTAGATTCACAATTTGTCGACTTGTCACTCCGCGATAAGCCTAGTTGTCATAATTCGTTGTAGATTTGCAATGTGTCGACTTCACGCTCCAGCGGAAGTCTACTTGCCATGCTAGATTGCTTACGACAATCATCACCTATTTCAATTTGGCACATTTACAAGCACAACTCATGTATTACCCGGGCTATCCATTCACGCTAGCAGACACGTTTGATACACCACCTTGTGGGCTACCATCCACCAGCCTTAGCAAAATAAATGTCGGCTACATAGTGGGGTACAGTGGCGGAGCTGGGGCTGGTTGTTTGGGGGGGGGGGGGGGATTGGGCTTAGAGGGGCAAAACAGCATGGACTGGACCAACTTTGGGAGGGTGGGAGGGAGGGGGATGGGTTAATTCTGTATGTTTCTTCGAAAAATGCCATACGTAGCTCCGCCGTTGGTGGGATACACCGCCTTGTGAAACCATGCTCTCCGGCCTCATGTAGAAACATGGTTTCATTAAAGACAACTTCAGTGGTTTACCACAAGACATTTTGCTTTGAAGTCTCCATCCATGGTGATACACCTCACCCTATAATCCTTGATCATTAGGCTTATACTGCAACAAATTTTAATAGAGACAAGAACTTGAACACAAACACGAATCAAAGACTCGATGATGACTAAACGTGCTAGCATGCACATGCATGACTCTTTGATTAATATAACTCCCTAGAGGAAATTTTGCATTATCGCTTGCCCAAACGATCCGGAATCGTGTTGGTGATGGAAGCTTACATGTCTTCTCCAAGAATCGATCACATCAAAATAAACAGACACCTAAGCACGGAAAACTTTTAGCCAAAGGCATGTATGAGTACGACTCACCATGCTTTTCTTGATATATTAGCTTCTCCCACGATCTCGTACGTGTAAAAGTGTATATACACACGTCCAAGATTACTCCATACTAAAAACACTAGTACCTTTTAGTAGGATACGAACATATGATTACACACGCCTAAAAGCACCCATACTTGAGTCACAACGGCCACAATTCATCATGATTTGCTTCTTATATGCGCACTCAAACTTCAAAGTATGTTAGCTCTTAAACCATGTACTCCTTCCGGATTTTTAACTCCGCATCTTAGATTTGTTTCCAGTCAAACGTTTCAGTGTTTGACTCGGTTAATAAACAAAAATTTCAATATAAATACCAAATCGATATATAATGAGTATATATTCTGTGACAGCTCGAATGATATTGATTTGGTATTGAGAATGTTGGAATTCTTTCCTACAAACTTGCTTAATATTTTAAAAGTTTGACTTAAGACAAACCTAATACACCAAGTAAAAAGGAGCAGAATTGAAGGAGTACCTGATATGATCCGTTTTCACTGTCGGCTTTGTCTTGATAAGATTTTTTAACTAGAGCCTATTTTGATGTATATTTTGACGACTTATTCTTTTTTTCCTACAAAGTTTGCATCCGACGGTTTATATGCGGTTTATAAAGTTGTCGCTGTGTTGGTGTAAAGTCACCACGTGCTAACGTTTTACGGAATAGGTTGGCAATGTAATGATGTATGCATTATTGGCTAGTAACAGAAGTGTTAAGACGAAATGAAACCAACAGTGAAAATGGCTTGAGAATCGGCGGACTGTTTGAGTCACTGACCATTCTTTATATATCCAAAATCAGTTAAATGCATTGATGCTATTATTTCTGTCTTAGCTCTCTGTGCGCATAGCAATTTCATATTTTTGCTGGTATGCTTCTGCTAACATTAGGTTTTGCAGGCATTCTCTTAAATCATTTGCAATTTTGCATAAAGAATGCCGCGGTTGCAGCTGGCGTTCTGCAGCGCAACGTGCGTCGTTATAATTTCCGAAAATTAATGCATATGTAATGGATATTGATCAGGTGGAGAAACTGATGGGCACCCTGAAAAGTTTAGCTGGTCAGCCGGTGGCGCTAGACGAACACATCCTGAGGCTGTCCGACGGCATCATCGGCACTGTGGCATTCGGCAACACCTATGGCAGCGACAAGTTCTCCCAGAGTAAGAGCTTTCAGCATGCGCTCGACGAGGCTAATGAGATGCTGTCTGGCTTCTCCGCCGAGGATCTGTTCCCCAGAACCGTCGGCCGCCTCCTGGACCGACTCACCGGCTTCGTCGCCCGCCGCGAGCGGATCTTCCACCAGCTGGACGGCTTTTTCGAGATGGTCATCGAGCAGCACCTGGATCCTAACCACGCCCCACCTGAGAACGCCGGCGACCTCGTCGACGCCCTCATCGACTTCGGGAAGGAGAACCGTGGCTTCACCAGAGACCACGTGAAGGCCATGATCTTTGTATGTTCCCAGTTCTTGATTACTTATAACCAGTAGTATCATCGTCAATCTTTCATGGAACATTAACTTATGATGTGCACATACGTAGACCACGTTCCTCGCAGGTATTGGCACGAGCTCTGTGACAATCACGTGGGCGATGTCGGAGCTGATACGGAACCCGCGCGTACTGAACAAGGTGCAAACGGAGATCAGGGCCGCGATGCAGGGCGGTAACAACGAGAGCAGGGTGCAACTGGACGACGTGCTGCCCAAGCTCAACTACCTCAAGATGGTGGTGAAGGAGACCTTGCGGCTACACCCGCCGGCGCCCTTGCTGCTGCAGAGGGAGACTATCCGCGAAATCCAGATCGGCGGCTACGACGTGCCGGCGAAGACTCGCATTCTCGTCAACGCGTGGGAGATCAGCAGGGACCCGGCGAACTGGCCGGATCCGGATGAGTTTATCCCGGAGAGGTTCGAGGCAAGCGACATAGACTTCAGCGGCGGCCATCCCGAGCTGATGCCGTTCGGCACGGGGAGGCGGATCTGCCCAGGCATGTCCATGGCCGTGACTACCGTGGAGTTCACGCTGGTGAACCTGCTCTGCCGCTTCGACTGGGCGCTCCCGGAAGGGACGACGGAGGTGAGCATGGAGGAAGAAGGAAGGATCATCTTCCACCGCAAGACGCCGCTCGTGCTCGTGCCAACCATTGCCACCGCATAGCATAGGATCTCATACTTTATAGTTGCAGCTAGCTAAACATGGTTGGAGCAGAGAGCGATCGCCTATCGACTGGACAAAGAAGAGCTTAGCGTTGTCATCGCTTGTTGGCATGTGTAGTACTACTGCATACCGAAAAATCAATTCTACAACTGCTTGGGGTCTTGGTCTTTGCACAACCCTTCGTTTGCATCAAGATTCGTGCATGTGTTTACACAAAACACCTTGGACTAATACTCATCTATCATTCCCTATTAAAAAAAACCTTCCATGGTTGCGTATTGATCCATCTCCTTGGCATTCTTGTTCCACATAATCGCTTGTTGGTATATGTTGCTGCTTAACGAAAAACAATTCTACAACTACGTTGGCGTCTCATCTTATCACAACCCTTCATTTGATAAGATTTGTGCACATTTTTACACAAAACAATTTGCAGTTACACTCTCCTTATTTTTCAAAAGAAATCTTCTATGTTTCCTTATTCATGTACTCGGGTAACTGGTTATTAAATTCATATCTGTCTCCTTAGCATTTTGTTCCACATTAATCTCTGGCATTGCTGTTCATGAACCGATGGAAAAATTCATAAAACATATCCATTGTTCTAAAAAATTACATTTAATAGAAATTCTTCTCATGCATGGAGGAAACATGGAAAAAATTCCATTCTCGTATAAATAAAATCATGAAGAAATTCCACAAGTCGAAAAGCATGCCATGAAGTGAATGAAACAAGAGTGAAAAGAGCACAAGAACTTGCTGCACCAGGAGAAAATGTTGAAGAGATTATGATGATGTGCTTTCTGTAATTCTTATTAGCTAAGTTCTTTGGTTTTCACTAAGCTGGAGTTGTATGTTGGTTGCTGAGTTTAGGTTTTCGCTGAGTGGGTTTGGCACGTTGATGCTAAAACTGGATTAGTTCTTCATGTGGTGGCTAAAGATTGATGTCGTTTCAGGGGGTGTATCCCCTGGTGCGTGCAGAAAATATATTTACAAACTATGTATTATTAGTTTCCATATTAATGAAAATTGGGGGCTTTGGCCCCTCTCTCTCGAAAAAAGAAGAAATTCCACAAATGGATCTCGGCTAAGGAGTGATGCCTTGAGTAAAAAAAAGCATGAGACATGGACGGGAGCACATATCCCATTGATCTGATTACTATCTGAGGGACGGAACCTTCTCGTCGATTTGAAGGAGATGAGGCGGCTAGGGGAGGTAGGATCTGGTATTCCCGGAGGCTGGTGCAGGGAAGGTGGCTGGTTTGGATCTTGGGATTGTCGTCTTCGTGCTCCTAGAGGCCGGTGCGAGGGAGAGAGGCAACATGACCGGGGATTCTGGATCTGGTGCAGTAGGTGGATGGTTCCGATGGAGTGCGAACCAAGGAGGCTGGATCTACTGGAGTGTTTAGAGAGAGAGAGAGAGAGAAGAGAGAGAGAGAGAGAGAGATCAACTTCATGGGAAAGAAGTGAGTCCAGCTCACTTGGTTAGGGAAGTGGATGTACAACCCAGCCACCCAGGTTCAAGTCCTCACGGACGCTAATTTGGATTCTTATTATTTCAAAAAAAACGTTGTAGGGGCTTCCCCTACTGCATTCCTTTAAAAAAAAATCAACTTCATGGGACAGGAGATGGAGGTCTTAAAAGTGTATGTGCACACCTTAGACATTGTAGGGGAACAAAAATGTAGAAAGTACAGCCGGTGAGGCAAAATATACATGCACACATCTCAGAACACCAATATTCGTTGAACACGAGGGCGCTCATGACACTATATAATCTCCACGTTGACTACTTACTCCTCCGTAGAATAGAGTGTTAGGTATAAGCACACATTATTTAACTTTGTGAGCTAGCTATTATTCTATCTCCTTTTAAATTACTCTGCATATTAGGTTTGGTCAAAATCAAACTTTGAAAAGTTTGACCGATTATATACCAAAAAATACCATGATCTACGATATAAAATCAATATTACTAGAATCATCATGACATATACTTTTAATGCATTTAGTTTTGTAAATTTTCGTAAATTTTCCTATATAATTGGTTAAAGTTTTTAAATTTCTACTTTGGCTAAAACTAATATGCGGAGTAATATGAAATGGAGGGAGTGCCAAGGAGCTAGTCTATCACTGCTTATGTCTACCTTTTATTTTATCTCTACCTTATATTTTCTGTCTATTTTGGGATTCGCTAAGTCGCATGCTACTGATTTTTTGTTAAGTCCCAGTCAACTTGCTGCACTATGCAAACTTGCATGAAGATGCCTGCGAAGTTTATTCTTTTTTAGTGAAAAGGTCACAAGATACAACTCATATTGAAAGATTTACCAGATGTCTATTTAAGAAAGTAAACACGATCTAGGCTCTAAACAAACAATAGGAAGTAAAGTTATGCACAGACTATAGCCAGATTATGTGAGAACTTAGCTAGACCACTTCAGTCCCCCAACGCTCCTGGACCTAGTTCCTTTAGCTTGTTGCACAATCTTGTAAACACTTCTTCAATCATAGCTATATTCTTAGGCCAAGTCATCGGATACCACTGAAACCTACTTTATGTTTTTTTCTATAGAAAAGGGCGCCCCAGCCTCTGCATCGATTGATGCATGCGGCTTTTATTTTATTATTATTGAATATTCAGTTATCCTTACACCAGAATTACATCAAGGATCGCATAAAAAGGCAACATGAATCAGCCACTTAAAAAGAAGGACAACAGGGAATGACTCTGCATCAACATGTTATCCTCAACTCAAAACGCCAGCTGCACTGGGAATATAGATCCGACGCGACCGATTCCAGGCGGCTGCACCCAAAATCCATTGCGCCGCGCTTCTCCATTGATTGTAGGTAAGACCACGTACGGATCCAATGAGTAGCCATCGGGATAACCTCCATAAATGAAGTTTTCTTTGCTCTGTTAAAAATATAATCGTTGCGGACATTCCACAAGGCCAGAGTAAGGCGCAAACACCAACTCGAATTTGAACCTTCTCTTTTTTAGATACACCCTGTAACCAATTGCCAAATAAATTTCTTATATCATTTGGTGGTTTAATATTGAAAGCCATATACATACGGATAACCTACTTTATGTTAAACGGATGAAAAGGGTTAAACATCACTTTATGTTAAAACACTTTCATTTCTAGTGAACCAAAGATCGTATACCATTACGGTAAACCAGGAACCATGTCGCATGGTTGGTCTTTGCTCCCACATGCAGTAGGAAGTGCAGTAAACTCCACCTTGAACGAGGGACAACATTCACATTAAGGAAACCCCTGATCACACACCTGATATACATAGCAATAGGTAAGTTAAAAATGACTAGTAATTTTCATGTTTATTCGGGAGTTTTCATGATTCTAGCATTCTTAGCATGAATTTTATATGAACGCCTAATGTCCTCTACACCATCACTCACAAAGGTATTGGAATCAGAAGATTTTGATAATACCTTAGAATGTCTTGTTATGAGACAAACATAGGGATGCTATTCGTCATTTAAGGTGTCAAAGATCATCTTGTGGTGCTTGCTGAAGCAACAATAATTGTTGCTACTTTCTCGTTCTTCTCGAGCCAATTCACGAGGATGAAGAATCAGGACTGGAGCTTGACAATGATAAAGCATCAGATTCTGAGTCCCACTTGCTGATGTATGTGTGGGCCTTGTACTTGTCCTCCTTGTGGCACCTTTGGCTGAGAGATGTACTCTTTTTTGTGCTTCTTCTCCTTCTTGTCCTTTTTCTGATCCATGTCCCTTATTATCCTTGCAGGTTCTTTCGCTTGGGCCATTTGAAGACTAATAGGAGCTGCTTCCAAACCTCTTGTATCGATTGTGTTTGTCGAGCTTGTTGAAGCGCCTGACTAGCAGAGTCATGTCCTTGTCCAGCATCAGTTTGGTGTCTTATTTATCACCAGATTCACTTCCTGATATCATAGTCACATCTCTTTTTTTTTGCCTTGAGGCGATGCCGTGTCTTCTCGAGCTGGAACTGACATCACAAAGAATCTCCTTTTCAAATAGAACGTTTTCGTGAGTTTGCATTCTTCCAAGAAACTATGAAGGCCTCATGACCTTGAACTTTGGCTTTTCCTTGACGAGAGTGTACAATCTGTCGTACTTGTTGTTGAGATCCAAAATCATATTCTTCATGGGGAAGATATTTCCTACATATCTGGCTCCGAGTAATAAATTTAATTTGTGATCTTGATGAGTCTCGAGTATATGCTTTGAGTCGTTTCGCCTCAGATTGAACTGAAGGAAGTAAGCTAATCCCTGATACGTCTCAAACGTATGTATAATTTTTGATGTTCCATGCTTGTTTTATATCATATGCTACATGTTTTATTTATGGTTTTATATCATTTTTATGTATTTTCTGGAACTAACCTATTAACATGATGCCCAGTGCCAGTTCCTGTTTTCTGCTGTCGTTTTGTTTCAGAAATCCTAGTAAGGAAATATTCTCTGAAGGACCTGGAAATTTACGAGGATTAATTTTACGAAGAAAAGAAGGCATCGACCAAATATCAGCCAGAGAGGGACCCACACCCCCCCCCCCCCAGACGCCACCGAGGCGCAGGTCAGGGGTGGGCCGTGCCCCCTGTCGTCTGGGCCCACCAGATGGCCTCCTGCGCTGCCTCTTCGCCTATATATTCTCCGTCTCCCGAAAACCCTAAGTACCCGATCAATTTCCACAAAAGATATCCGAGGCCGCCATCGTCTCGAACCCTAGTTTGTGAGGGTTCGGGAGCTCTTCCAGACACTCTTCCGGAGGTGAGATCATCACCGAAGGGCTTCTACACCACCATGCCAGTCTCCGGAGTGATGCGTGAGTAGTTCACCATTGGACTACGGGTTCATATATAGCAGTAGCTAGATGGTTGTCTCTTCTCCTTGTGCTACCATGTTTAGATCTTGTGAGCTACCTAATATGATCAAGATCATCTTTATGTAATGTTACATGTTGTGTTTGGTAGGATCTGATGAATTGTGAAGTTATGATCAAGTTTATTCATCTATCTATCTATATGTTTTATTTATGATCTTACATGCTCTCTGATGCTTGTAGTTGCTTTGGCCAAGTAGTTGCTTGTATCTCCAAGAAGGAGTATTTATGATAGATAGTAGGTTCATGCCTCCTTTGTCTGTGCTCGAGATGACAGAAAGCAAGCGTGACTTTGGATGTGTTGTTGCTACTAGGGGTAAAACAACGGTGTTTATTTCTACCTGTTATATTCATTGCTTACGTTATGCACTTTGCCTATTGCAATAATCTGTTGCTTGTAACTTAATACTTTCGGGTGACATGCTGGACAACTATCCCGGGGTGGATTATTAGTCATAGATGCAGCTAGCAAGCGGTCTATTTATTATGTTGTAATGCCCAATTAAATATTACAGTGAACTATAGCTTGTCATCATAGTATTGTCATGCCCTTACAATTTGTCAATTGCCCAGCTGTAATTTGTTTACCCAGCATGTATGGTTTATTTATTTTATGGAGAGACACCACTAGTGAACTGTGGACCCTTGTCCATTCTTTCACATTGCTTAAAACTCCGTTTCAATTGCTTCCCATCATCATTTGCTCGCTGTTACTTTTTGCATTTAATATCTTTGATTCAGCAAGCCAGGGAGATTGACAACCTTCATGTTTTGCTGGGCAAAGTAGTTTGTTTGTGTTTGTGTGCACGTCCACGTCAGAAACTATTTTGTTCAGGGGAACTTCACAAGTCTCCCGTCAACAACTCTTTTCTGGCACCGTGTTGAAGCCTTTTCCAAGTCCTACTGGTTCGATAAACCTTGGTTTCATAACTGAGGGAAACTTGCTACTACACTGCTTCACACCTTCCTCTTGGGGTTCCCAACAGGTTGTGTAGGCCGCATCAATCCCTCATAGTATCTAGCCTTGTCTCCTTGACTTGATTAATGCATGATATACTTCTTCAAGTTCATTCTAGATTTCCTGTAGAAATTCATGATTGTCGATGCAGGTAAATTCTTCATCACGAATAGAGTTGAGCAGTGCACCCATAGCGATTGAGCATGGGTGCTTCTCTTTCTTTATGGAATAATCTGCAAAGATGATTGGAATGGCAACACCCTGAGTACTCGTCCTTGTTGCTGTTGGAAGTGTGAGACCTTCATTGGTGACTCTTCATATTTTTTCATCCATTGCTTTGAGGTGTTCATCTTCATCTTGTTTTTCCAAAGGGCATAGTTATTTACATTAAACATAGATTTACTCCTAGGGGTTTCTAAGAATTACTCCAACTAAAAAGATATATAAACAAGAAGAGCAATGCAGTGAAGGACTAGAAAGTAATGTGTAGATTATGAAGAAGTGGAGCAAAACGATATATGATCTAAACAAAAGGTGATGCTTCAGAAAAAGAATGTAAACATAAGTGGTTTGCACATATGTTGATTCTTCAAAAAAGATAGATGAAAAACAGAAAGTTTGAACTAGAAGGGAAAAGAGATGGTGACATTGAAATTTAGTTCCGGAAATTCAATCTATTGGCAAAAGGTCTAAGTTTTTTTTAAAGGCTATGCACGCGTGGACCCAAGTCCTCGAACTTAGCATGATTCTCCGTTAGCCAAGTTCGCAAATTTAACGCGATCTCTTGAGTAGATTTTGATTAAATCAACAAGAACCTTCGCAAAGTGTGCATCGACTCATGCACAGATGGGATGCTCAAACGGCTGAGCCTAACCATTTAGGAGATGCCAAATCAATAAGAGTAACAAGTAGATATTGTCAGCTAGAAGGTGCTCTTGATTGTGCTCACACTTTTTCTCTCATAAGATTTACTGAAGAACAAGATAGAGAGGTGAACTTGCAAGATAAACAAGGGATCTCAGATCTAGAAATTTAGCTCAACTCACTAACCCTATCCTACGTGGTTCGGGTCCATCCGTTGGAAAGAAAGAAGCACCTAGTGCTTCAATACTAAGAACTAATTTTATCATTGGTTACACTCTTTAGAACATCAATTTTCATAAACTTAAGAACTAATTTTATCATTGGTTACACTGAAGCATTAGCAAGTTATACCAAGAGTTCAACCTAGTGCTACACGTTTTTCAACATCCTGGTTTTGTAGATATTTCCTAATGAATCGACGTAGAAGAATGCATCTAGTTTAGCATGCAATCAAGTTTCATTTTTTTTCACGACGATCTAACCCCTCTTAATAGTACGAGTTTTCCTATGTTATTGAAGCACTAGAGTAATGAAGCACCATAAGTACACTAGTTCTTCAGCTTCGCTTCTGAGTCTTCATAAGCATCTTGCTCCTTCGCATTCGGACTATACTTTCTTCACTTCCTTTTGAGGGGCGACGTCCTTATGGTTAAACCAACATTTTTGTACTTATTATTTGTGTATACTTAAAAGCACACCAGTCCCTTAATCGGTTGTCATCTATCATCCAAAATCATTTTGAAGAGCGCTAGATGCACTTTCATTCATAAAGGTCAAAATTACAAATATTTCTAATGATCAAATGAACAAGTCCAAATTGAATCCCTAAATATTTGTTTATATATTACATGTAAAACTATATTAGGAAAAATAATGGGTTCAGAAGTAGTTACGATTCAAAGACATTGCTTACATAAGGTTTGAATGAAATTTGGAATATTTGAACTGTCATATGTTATTTAAGGTTCATGGTTCTCACAGGTAGAGATTAAAATTATATTCCAAATACTAAGCTCCTTAGAATCTTTGCACTCTCCTTGCTCCACATGTCCACATCACGGTGGATCCCACTAACCTCTCATTTTATAGTCATAACTCTTCAAATATTAAAATTAAGTTTAAACACCCCACTATGGACCCCACTCTACAGTTCAGAACTCTAAAATATTATAACTAAGTTTAAAAATCTTATATATATATATATATATATATATATATATATATGTTTTGTACGCATCTGTTAAACTTCCGGTTAAAAAATGGTATTCTCAGCTAAAAAAGGAAAATTATGTCGGTGAAAAAGAAAAAATAACTCAATTTCTCCTCCAAATTTTTCTTTTCATGTTGCGCAAAATACAAAATATATTTTTTTACAAAAAATTTAGAGCGTGCAGCTATATGCTTTATTTACAAAAATCAAACCTAGACCTAGACATGTCGTATCGATTATTTTAGAAAAAAAAGAGATACATCGAGTTCGGATCTATTGGCACCTTACTTTCTCTGCCTCGAGCACCCACCATAACGTCGCGCAGACTGTGCCACGCGACAACGTTTCTCGCCCTCCACTTCCTTGAGCCGTATTCTACCAAATGAGATTGACCGTAGGACTTCGATGGCTAATCTATTTCCCGAGTTTGCAATTTTCATCATATCGTACATTGTCTAAAAATTATCATAACTTTGTTCAATTTTTTTGTTAAAATCTTCATAGAACCACGTCCACAATTTAATTTTCATGGCATTTCATAATTATGATCGCATCCTGATCTTCTTTTTTTTGACCGGCACTACGGCGGACCAAAGCTAACCTGAACAACTTTTATTAAATACTCAAGCTTTTACATCTTGCTGATTAAATTCATAAGTACATGAACGTATTATGTTTTTCTCATAATCTCTGCCATAAAACATGGGCTGTGAAATCTTATGATTAAATACATGTAGCTAACTAAAAAATCCTCACAATTATGATAATAACTTTCAGGGATATATATATTGGGTGACTAAATAACCATGTAATATCATAGGCGACGTATCCAGTGAAAACTTCAATTCGGTGCAAACCTGCAAACTATCATCCTAAGCCATCGGATGGCTGAGAACTTGCCTGTGGCAAGATGGTTAGGTGGGTGGTTGTACCCCCAGCCCACCAGAGTTCAAACCCCAGGTTTGACGCTGGTGTTTCTCATTTAAGGCGGAATATTCTTCAGTGGGAGGCGACGTTCCCGTCGACAGCGAGGCGCCCGTGGTGACTTCGTCAATCTCAAGACTCGACCCGCCGGCTCAGTCTCTCGGAGGTGCTCATAGGGGTAGGGTGTGCGTGCGTGCGTTCATAGGGGTGAGTGTGTGCGCGTGTATATGAGCGCTTGCGTTGTACTGTGTTTCGCAAAAAAAAAAAAGCCATCGGATGGCTAACGGAGGGAGCAGATGAGAAGTGGAACTGCTGATCAGAAACTTAACTCACTTTTGGGCAGTTGTTTTCTCCTCTCGCGCAGCACCTAGCCCAGCGCCGCCGCGGTGGTAAAGTAAATCCGCACGGACATGTCGTCACGCCGGCGAGCTCGGCGTCAACACGGAAATAAGGGGGAGGCGGATCTTTCTGGTACGGAGACTTGGTGGACCCAGGCGATTCGGCGCCGCGACGCCGAGAACATGCAACGGGGGACCGGCGGTGCCCGCAGACGACAATTGCGACGCGGTGCTGCCTCCACGCGACGGCAGCTCATCGCCCCAGGCGGCGGTGTCTCTTAGGAATCACCGCTGACTCCACTCGACGGCGTCAGTGTTGCCCTCACGCGGCGGCGGCCATGCCGCCGTCCCACATGACGACGGCTTGGCGTCCACGGCGCTGCCCCACGCGACATCGACTCGGCAGCCACGGCGCTAGAGAACGTGATGGCGTGTGTGTTCCAGCTTGATCCTGTAGGGAGACATTCAAGCTTGGTTGTGTGGATTGCAGCGCCTACTTCTGAACTTTTAAGGTGTTGCAGACTTGTAGTTTGCTGCTATACAGAATAAAGTGCAGGCAAGCTGTGATCTAAACTTGTAATTGTTGTGAAAGGATGTTATTTCTCAGACTCATTGTTAATTTTGTATTGAATTGGAGTGAAAATGCTCTGGTGCAATCTGGATATTGCAATTTGTCTTTCTACTCGGTGTTGTGACTCAGTTGCACAAATATGCTGAACCAAGCTCTTGACAAATAAAAGCATGTATGCTGGAGTATTTTGCTGACTCGATTGCACAAATTACTACGGAGTAGTATGTATGCTGCTGAGCATAACACCTAACGATAGCCCATGTGTGCTTCGGCTTGGTCAAAATGAGCTGCTACACGGAGCAAAACAGAGAGGAAAAAGAAGCAGCTAAATAATAAATCTCACAATGGAGTTCTTCCATAGTTTGAAAAGACAAACCACCAGAATGTTCAGAGAGATAACATTTTCACAGAATACAACAGAAATTGCTAGCACGATTCTACAACTAAATTGCAACATTCAGAGACTTCAGAAAAAGAAGCAGAAAAGGAAATTTAGAATCGAATATCCGAGTGTGATGCATTGGTGCAATTAGTATAGAAAAAGTGCTATTCTGGACTGCAAGAATTGAAGAGCTACGGTCTATAGACCAATAATATTGTCGCCGAATTACATTTGGACCATCGAATGTACTAAGAAACATAATTTACGAAAATGCGGATGAAGTACAACAAACATGAGATTCCTGGAGCGTACCTTTTGTAGTGTCTACAAACACCGCTGGGAAGAAGGCATTTAGAGAATTCCCTCCAAAAAAGGAAATTCCCTAATCGATGATTTTGTATACACTCTAGGTGACCTTGTAAGGTCTAGCGACTAAAATCTCTATAGTATAGTACCGGGTGCTTCACATTCACAAAGAACCATGGAACCAAGGAAAAGGAGAAAAGTAAGGGATGGGTCAAGGGGATGCAGCCCATGAGGTAAAGAAGGAAACAATTAAAAGGAATAGAAGATGGTATGGCCCATTCGGTGGAGGGAATATGACGGAGAGATTAGCCTAGTTGGAGAGATTTGGCCCAATTTCAGATTCCTGATTTCCTAAACCTTTTGTATTTTATTAGTGTAGGAAAAAATTATGAATTATATAATTGGCAAATATTTTCCAAAAAATCAAAAAACTACAACTAATAAAAATAAATTTATTGGCTTATTAGAAGTAGTTTCCACACAATTTTTGTGAAACTATTTTACTTGTGAGAAGGCATTTAACAAATCCCCAAAATTAGTTCAAGGGTTTATTAAATCATATTTTGTTGTGAAAATCGAAATATAAACTATGATTCAAATAAGACCATATAAAATATTTCTACACACGTTCTTATATTTTGAATGTCATAATTATCCCACTTTTGCAAATAGAAAGAAGTGATGGACAAATATTTATTATGTTCCAAAAGTCAAATAGATACGTTAAGCGTAAAGTGAGACACAATAAGATATTGATCCTCCATAGTTGGGAAACTCATATTATTCACTCTATTAAATAATTTAAACATAGTTGGACAAATATTTTAGATGTCACTCGAATCCAAATTATTGAAATCAACACAAATACAATCAAAAAGTTACCCGACCAAGATTTATGATTTGATTGTCATGTTAATCCACTCTTGTATATTGTTTGGAACCTAGGATGAGAAAGATTAAACAAAAGAAGTGATCCCGGCTCACTTGGTTAGGGAAGTGGATGTACAACCCAGCCACCCAGTTTCAAGTCCTCACGGACGCAAATTTGGATTCTTATTATTTCAAAAAAAAATCGCTGTAGGGGTTTCTCCTACCGCATTCCTTTCAAAAAAAAGATTAAACAAGTTCTCAAAAGTTTTAATTTGTTCCGAAATTTCAACAGAGAGACAGACAACTCAATCGTTATTATCTATTTAATTTAACATTCAAATGCCAAAAAAAATAAAATTGGGTTGTTATAGGCGCCACACATGTATTAGATTTTTACATTGAGTTTTTAATAAAAGATTTCGTACACGTGCATGACCAAATTACGTTTGCATTTAGACAGCCAATCATTTAGATAGAGAATGGATGAATCTTCTGACTTTGTGTAGTCACATCGATGGATGGAAACTAATTTGTACCGTTGTATACGTACGTCAGTGACCTGGGAACCGCAAGTCTGGGATAACGCTATACAGGCTTTCTCCACGCCATAGATGCTTGGACGATGTTCCATGTCTTTTCTTCTCCGGCCCGGAAATTTTCTGTTTGGATGGGGAATTCTGAGGCAGCGCGCACTTGACGATCGAGCGGGAGATAATACTATAGGTACGGACAGAAACTTACGGATGGACGTGTCCCACGCGTACGGAAGACATTTACGGACGGACGTGTCCACACGTACTTCACCCACCTGAAGATTCCGTAAGTTGTCATCCGTAAGGTGAATCGGCAAGCGCAGGCCGGTCTGTATGGGCTCCGACCGCCGGCTATATAGCCCAAATAGTTTAGAACCCTGCTTCATCCTAGACAACACAACACAAAATGGAGGACTGTACCTCTCAGTCTCGCTACTACTCCGTCTACCTCGGCTGGGCTCTCGTGTCGCTGGCGGTGGGGCTCGCAGTCTACCGCAGGTGCGTGATGGCGGCAAAGGCAAATGGCTGCTTGCCGGGGCCATGGCAGCTTCCCGTCGTCGGCAGCCTGCACCACCTGGTCGGGCAGCTTCCTCACCGCGCCATGCGCGACCTGGCGCGGCGCCACGGCCCGGTCATGCTTCTCCGGCTCGGCGAGCTTCCCACGCTGGTAGTGTCAACCCCAAACGCAGCCCGCGAGGTGATGAAGACCCACGACCTGAAGTTCGCTAAGCCGCCGCTGACGGCCGTCGTGCGCGTGCTAAGCAACGACGGCCGGGACATTAGCTTCGCGCCATACGGTGAGTACTGGCGCCAGCTTCGCAAGATCGCCGTCATGGAACTCCTCACAGTGCGCCGCGTCCACTCCTTCCGTGCCATCCGCGAGGAGGAGGTGGCGTCCATGCTGCGCGACGTCGAGTCCGCCGCCGCGGCCGCGGCTGCCCGAACCATAGAGATGCGAGCGCGGTTGTCCGCCGTCATTTCAGACATCACGTTCCGCGCCGTAATGGGCAACCGGTGCAAGCAGCGTGACCTGTTCCTGCGAGAGCTTGGCACCTTTATCGGGCTCGCGACGGGATTTAACCCAGTGGACCTGTGGCCGTCGTCGTGGCTAGCCAGACGGCTTAGCGGCGGCCTGCGACGCGCCGAGGAGAACCGCAGTGCACTGTTCGGGATCATCAACAGCGTCGTCCAGGAACATCTCGGGAGGTGTAAGAGTGGCGGTGCCGAAGCTGAGGACCTGCTAGACGTGCTGCTGAAAATACACAAGGATGGTCGGCTCGACATGGTCGCTGTCGAAGGACTCATCTTTGTAAGTCATCTTTTAGAAAAAAAGAAGCCAACACATATCAGCCCGTACATCCTATATGATGCAGACGAGTACACACCCATTATAGCGCAGCATCTCTCTTAACAATTAGTGTATGTTGATCTGTACTACAGGATCTCTTCATCGGCGGAACCGAGACGTCCGCCACGACGTTGGAATGGGCCATGGCGGAGCTGATCAGGAACCCAACGGTGATGATGAAGGCGACGACCGAGGTGCGCCGGGCCTTTGAGGCCCGTGGCACGGTCGTCGAGGACAGGCTTGGCGAGCTCCGGTATCTGCACCTCGTCATCCGGGAGACGCTTCGTCTGCACCCACCCCTGCCGCTGCTGCTCCCACGTGAGTGCCGGGAGCCGTGCAAGGTGCTTGGGTTCGACGTGCCGAAGGGCTCGCAAGTGATGGTCAACGTCTGGGCGTTGGGTCGCGACGAGCAATGCTGGCCCGACGCGACCGAGGAGTTCTGGCCGGAGCGGTTCGAGGCGGCAGACGCGGTGGACTTCAGGGGCAACGACTTCGAGCTCCTGCCATTCGGCGCAGGCCGGAGAATGTGCCCAGGGATGGCGTTTGGTCTCGCCAATGTGGAGCTTCCGCTGGCCAGTCTGCTGCTCCACTTCGACTGGGAAAATCCGGACGTCTCAGACCCTGCCGAGTTCGACATGACTGAGGAGTTCGGCCTCAGTGTGCGGCGGAAGGCCAACCTCCTCCTGCGCCCTTCCCTCCGCGTGCCAATCCCCTAATTAAACAGGAGTCAACTGCCCTACGCCATTGTCTATGTACAGTACTAGGTTGAAAACTATTTTTTCACCAGATATTTGCTGCCCGAGCTTATTGTTTGTGTCCTAGTCACTAAAGGTCCTTCAAACGTTTGTCAACTGTTCCTAGAAGATAGGATAAAATAGGAAGTACAATTGGATTGTCTCGACAGTACGTTAGACGGACCTTGGACCGTTCCCTCCCCCATCTACAGTCGAGAGGGCGATTTCTTGAAGCTTCTCGCGCCCACCAGCTCGCAGCCGGCGATTCGCCGGATTTCTCGCCCTCCGGCGGCCGCTCCAGCGGCGGGAGGGCGGGGAATCCGCGGATCCCGGCCTGTACATAGTCTAGGTGTGCGTGGGTTCCAGCCGACGGCGTCGGGAGGGCGGTGGCGTGGTCGGAGTGGTGGTTTGCTGGCGGTGATCTTCCCCCTCGACGGCGGTGCTTCGGTGGAGCTCTGCGGTGGATCTACTGCCTCCGTCGCGTTCGCAGCTCGGTGCAGCTGCCGTGCGCGACTTCCCCACGCCGGAGTTCGAGGATGGCGACTCCGGCGGTTCAAGATCCTGGAGCGACTGTGGCGGCTCGGTTCGCCTTCGACGGCGTCCTCTGGTGTGGCCCTGCGGGGCTGGCGATTGGTGACACTCCCGTGCGCTCGGGGCTGCTCTCGATCCAAGGCTTGAAGGAGAGCAGGAGCGGCGGCACGCCACCGACGTCGCCTTGGTTGGCGGCGAGGTCGAGTTGCAGGAAGGAGGGTTCTGTAATTTGCTTTTCTTTGAGGTCCTTTCTGTAATTGTGCCGAGTTGTTGACAGTTGTCTTCACTAGCAAATAAAAAAAGGATTGTCTCGAACAGTTTTTTTTTTTTTTGCTTTTTAGGAGGGGGGTCGAGAGTAAGTGACCGGGTCTGGTCGTAACCTGGTGTGTGCGTGTGCCTTGGCCAACCTGGCCTAGTGGCCCGTGAGCGAAGAGAGAGGAGGCCCAATAGGTCACCAACGGGAAAAATAGAAAATAAAATAAAAACAATGGTTATAAATAAAGAGTTCTTTTACGGTGATAGAAATGGTACTAGGAAGCTGCAGAAACAAAATTAAGCTTTGGTGCATCTTCCCAACGTCAAAACATGCATACATTTTGACAGCCTAGGTAAACCAGAAAAAAAATCATCATGAAGAAAACCTTCAGTCGAAAATAGTAATTCGCAACAAGAAATCACGTAGGAGTATCTTGGTTGTTTTATCATGATGGATGTGTTGAAAACTTGAGATGCTTGTCATTTGAGTTCTTGGTTCACATGGACTATTTTCATTTATATTTGTTAGAATCGGAAGTGTTTCAGGAACCTCTTGGACCATCTCTCTACGATATTGTCGATTTGCATGTAAGCAGAACCGATAGGGGGAGGGGGGGGGGGGGGGGGGGGGGGGGGGGGATTAAGGAGCAACCGTGCAAGGTCCCCTAGCGGGAGGGCCCTCTGCCTCGTTGGTGTGGTAACAAGTCTAGCTCTTCTAGCTACGAACACGAAAACGGACCGGATCACAGGAGATCCGCCGGACACCAACTCCATGCGCCCTCCGCCGGCACTAGACATACCCCCGGAGTGAGAATAGGGTTGGGAGGACTTTACTATGACACTAGGATGTCGCCGGCGCCTCACCATCCAGGTGAAGATGGTGTTGTGGTGCTTCGCGACGACGGCGGCGTTCCTAGGAGTAGGATCTACGGATTCAACGCTCGGCGACTTCCTGGCTGCCATGGGGCTGGCTCCAATCCAAGGCAAGTGGGCCTCCCCCAGCTGGGCTGCCCACACTTGGTCCTAGCTCAACGGGCAGTCCATGGATCCTTCTAGAAGGTTCTAGAATGTTTCAGAATCTTTCCGGACCTTCCGGTGGTATTTACGGTTCCCCGAAACTTTCCCAGTACTCCAGAACTATTTTGTTTTCTCTCAGCAACACTTTGATCTTACTGAAACTTTTTCGGTGCAATTCTCTCGTACTCCTAACACGTCCTAGTACTCAACAAATCGATTACCATTAAGAGTGCGACTTCGCAGGTTCGGCAATGTTCTGCGCCGAGCGAATTGCCTTCAAACTGCTCCGGTCTTTCACTCGGGTGTATCAAAGTGGTTGTGATACCCGGAGGGCAAGCCGTCAAAACCCATGGTCGGATACCACAATTCTGGATGGACTGTCACTGCCACTTGTCTTACAAGTGGACATTTTTTTGTCGTTACCTTTTATGTGTAATGACAAACATCACTTCTCATTCTTGGGTGACGTTTTATGTCTCAGGCGCCGAGTCATCGAAAACATTCTGTCGGTCACAGCGGACATCGTAAGAGTGAATGTGACGGGTCACATTTACTCTGTCTGCCCACCTCGAAGAGAGTGAAGAATTTTATTGTTTAGATTTTCCCACCTATATTTTCTGTCGATGGGATTTGGTGGGTCATCAGGATGCTTAGATGACGCGAGTCGGGTTGACATCCTGGGTCTGACATCTATTCTTTATACCAAAGGATCAAGCGGTCGCAGTGCATCTGTGTCTGATCACCACGTGGTGGTTAAGCTCTGACACTCCTCGGGCTCAATGCATTGCAAAGTGTGATCCGCTGCGCTAGTTACCCCTCACTTTATAAGAGGGAGGGGTGCGGGCATTACTCAAACTGCCCATTCCCCTGCTCTTCATCTTCACCGCGCCTTCTCTCTTTTCTTCGCGTGGCTTGCAGCTAATGATCTGTTTTTATTTATACTTAGATATATGTTTTTTATTTCTCAAGCATGATTAGTTTGTCATTTACATGTTATAATGTGTTTTTCTTTCTTACTCATAATTTTGGTTTTCGTATCGAGTGGCTCGGGCTTTATGGCATCTCAAGGAGCAAACTAATCCAATCCCGCCGATCGGGGAGATAGTTCATGGAACTACTATGAGTATTGTTCTTTTTTCTTTTACTACTCAATGATTTGTCTAGCATTTTATTTTATTTTCCACCGAGCTTCCACCCCTTTCCATTTTTATTTAAAAAGAAAGAATCAGCTCATTACAAGGGTTACAAAAGAAAGGGGATAGGAAGAACAAGGAAGCAGGGTTGGTGCAATAATAGTAAACCCACTGTGAACACTCTCCATCGAGTGCCTAATATGGGAGGAAAATATGTTCACATAACAACGAGTTTAGAGAGTTTAAGCAGGATCAATTGGCAAACACACTCCGAGCATTACAAAGCTCACAGTCATTAGGCACCTGTAAAAAGACAAGCCTAGCAACTCAGCCAAATAGGTAATAGGCAAACAACCACCAGCAGAAGATAAGATCAGCATCTGAGGCACGTTCACGTCTCAGCTAAAACCTTGAAGCCACCACACCTGGATAGGGAGCGTGTACCATTTCCGGAACCTTGAGAACGGAGCAAATTGGTAGCCACTATTGAACCCTTGGCGGAAACGATGCCCTTTGGGGCCTCGTGTTACGTGTTATATAGCAGGTGGAAAAAGCCTCCACCATGGCGTACGTGGGTGGTATCGTACGGTCGGTGTACTACACCGTACTATACGTACCTTAGCATATTACATGTCTAACATCCCCCCTTAATCTGAACTTCCACGAAGATTCAGATTACGTCTAAACTCATGAAGTTGTCTAACAGAAATAGCTTTAGTGAATCCATCACCAATCTGATACGCAAACCTAATGTCTAGCCTTTTATTAGCTACTCTCTCACGAACAAAATGAAAATCAATTTCTATGTGTTTTGTGCGAGCATGAAAGACTGTATTTGCAGATAAATATGTGGCACCCAAGTTATCACACCATGGACATGGTCTCTCCTGAAGTGAAACTCCAAGCTCACCAAGTAAAGGTTCAACCCATATCAATTCTGCAGTGGCATTAGCAAGAGACGAATACTCAGCCTCACTACTAGATCGTGAAACAGTAGCCTGTTTTCTGGCACTCCATGATACTAAATTCGGACTAATAAACACAGCAAAACTGTTAGAGTATATTTGTGACACAGAAAGATATGGTAGAGATAGGATTTGTTTCTTGTCTTGTACTCCAGTCGGTCCCTTGTACGCCTTTATATATTCGCCCATGAGGCTCAATAATACATCCATCATATTTCGCCAATCTCATAATTCTACATGGTATCAGAGCGGCACGATCTGACCTAGCCGCCGCCGCCGCACTTCCGTACCGCGCCGCCCCAGGGAGGTCGATCTCCATGATCTCTCTAGGGGGCCGCGCCGCCCGTACCTAGGGTTCATCCGCCGATCGGTTGATCGGCTGCCCTGGTGTCTTTTTTTCGATCTTTAGATCGGTTTTCTTTTCTCCGCCGGTCACTCGATCGGCGTTTTCTTTTTTGGTTTTCCGATCATCGATCGGATTGCGTCGCCCACCGCCCATCGTCCTCGCGCCTCTACTCCGACAACGGCATCGACCTGCACCGGCCCGCTCCTCGACAGCCGGCTACCGCGGGCGACTCGCCGGCGCCGACTCCGCACCGGCCGGCTCCTTCCAGCCGGCTACCACGGCCGACTCGCCGGCGCCAACTCCGCACCGACTGGCTCGTCTTCACCGACCGCGTAACAAGGCCGGACGCGCCGTCCAAGGGACGCCTCGATGCGTCGTAGCCGGTTTCCCTCGCTTGCACGGTCTCCATCGCCGGTTCGTCTTCGTCGTCATCGACCGGGACTTCTTCGACAACGTCGCCCTCGACTCCGATCTGCGCGTCGTCCCCGCCATGGCACGTATAGCACAGCGTCGGTCTAATCAACCGATCGCGTCTGTCTACGCCACGCACGTCCCCGAGCACGCGCCTACCACCGATTGAGCATCGGGCTGCCGCTGCGTCGCCCCTTCGGGCTGCAGCGCCGCCGCCCTGTGGTTCTCCCCGGGGCTGCACCGACCCGCACGTCGCCGTTGTGTCACCCCTTCAGGTCGTAGCGTCGCAGCACGCGGTCCACGCCACCGCCCCGAAGTCGTCCCCACCATCGCCCTGACACGCATGTCGACGCTGCGTTGCCCGTCCGGGCCGTAGAGCTGCGGCACGCGGTCCGCTTCGCCGTCCCCGCACGTTGACGTCTCCGTGGTATGCGCCGCGCCGCCTTCCGAGGCGCGGGAACGCCACCGTCCGTGCTTGGCCTTCGTCATGATGTTGGGCTCTTCTTCGCCTACTTCGAGCACCGTCGCCGCGCCTCTACACACGACCGCCGTGGCTTTTTGCAGGCTATCGCCGTCGTCGTCGCCGCGAACCACAACTTCGTCTCCGTCCAGTACCAGCTCATCGCCAGCGTCACCGTCATCTTCCCCGACCACTTCATCTACTCCGACAACCGCGGGTGACATCGGCACCTTCTACCCCACGCCGTTTGGCGCCGCCACCGTCGTCGAGTCCTCCTCTGTTAGCCTCTCCGACCTGGCGTACAACTCCTACTGGTCCCTGTCTACGCATGCCCGGTGCTGGCAACACCGACGTGTGCCTTCGTCCACGACGTGTCCCCAGGCTTGGCAATCCTGGTGCGGCGCCTCGTCAACACCGACTAACCTCTGTCTACGCATGCCCGGTGCTGGCAATACCGATGCGTGCCTTCGTCCATGACGTGTCCCCAGGCTTGGCAAACCTGGCGCGATGCCTCGTCCACATCATCTTCTACCTTGCACACCACTACGCCTTGACTACTCGGCGCTCCCTTGCGCCCTAACCACTCGGCGCTCCCTAGCGCCCGCAGATCCACGACGGCTCCCTCGACACTGGCAACCCCGACTCGACAACGACCACGACGCCCTCGCACGGCTACCACCCTAAGCTCTCGGCTTCCTCGACATCGGCACAAAGGGCTATCACCTCGCTTGAGCTCCTCATCAGCTTCCTCTACAGTCCAAGCATCGGCGCCGCGACACCGTCCACGACGTTTTCGCTCGATGTCAGCCCAATGGATTCTATTTCGGTTTCTCTCCAGTCTGACCGTCCGCGACGTTCCAGTTGTTCATGACGCTACCGCTACGACTGCGGGGGGATGTTAGAGTATATTTGTGATGCGGAAAGATATGGTAGAGATAGGATTTGTTTCTTGTCTTGTACTCCAAGTCGGTCCCTTGTACGCCTTTATATACTCGCCCATGAGCCTCAATAATACATCCATCATATTTCGCCAATCTCATAATTCTACAAAAACCACCTGTAGAACGTATGTCATCAGGACAACCTGCCCAATCTGCATCAGAAAATGCACTCAAGAGAGTAGAAGATGATTGCTGGAAAGTTATTCCGAGACCAATTGTCCCCAAACATATCTCAATATTCTTTTTACTGCAGTCCAATGTGTAGACGTAGGAGCATGCAAATATTGGCAAACCTTATTCACAGAAAATGATAAATCTGGGTGTGTCAACGTGAGGTACTGAAGTACACCAACAATGCTGCGATAGTTTGTACTATCTTCCGGACCAAGAGCTCTCCATTAGCTAGAGAGAGTGGTTCGGTAGATGACAGAGGAGTAGGAGCAGGTTTGCATTGAAACATACCAACTTTGCTGAGCAAATCTGTAGCATACTTTTCTTGTGTCAAGAGGAGGTGATGCATGTAAAATGCATACATGAACTTTGCATTATATTACTTATATTTCAATCATATTTGCATCATATAAGGGTTATATCATTGTTTCCCTATTTTTCTGGAATTAACTCTGCACAGGCAGAAACCCCTATTTTCTATATTTTGATGTTTCAGGGACCCAAACGACGTCCAAATGACCTGGAAATTTACGAGCATCAGTTTTTGGAAGGAACAAAGCGTGGGAGCGAAGGAAGCGAACAAACGGAGGCCCGAGGGCCAAGTTCAGTGGGCCCACGCGGCCAGATTCCTTGGCCGCGTGGGACCCATCAACTGGGGCCTCGTGGCTCCGTTGCCGTCGATCTTTTTTCCCGAGCCTCCGTCTTGACCTAAAACGACTATAAAAATAGTCCCCGACGCACTTTAGAAGGGAGCGCCACAGAAACACAGAAATCACGAAACAGAGACCTGGAGTTGCAGATTGGAGGGGGAAAACTCCGGCGGGGCACTGCCGGTGTGGTCTCCATCTTCTCCAACGACTTCTCCACCGTCTCCATGATGAAGAGGGAGTAGTCCACCCCTGGACTATGGGTTTGTGGAAGTAACTTATGTATCGCTCCTCTCTTGAGCTTCACTAATTAGTACCGTATGAGCTGCTGAACGTGATTACGGTCATCTATATAATACATTTGTGGTGGATCTTTTTATGAGTTAATATATGTTTGAGATTGCAATAGTTTTGTTTCAGTTATGAAAGTAGATGCATATTATGTACCCCGTTCTTGTTTACTTGTTTTGATCAAGCTTGTGTATGAGAGCGTGTGAGGGGGAACGTGTGCATTAGTTGTAGTAACGGGGGGTGGCTAGTGCGGTGAACGTGAGAGAAAGTTCCGTGATTCACTTGGGTGTTTTACCTTACTTTGTTGCCTCACTAGGGATAAAAAAAAATACCATGCTACCGGAGATGTGGGTGTGACCATTGCCACTACTCCATGACTAGATCTAGCATGTTCTTATTTTAACTTCATGTCATGATACTTAATGCTATGCTCTGATTTATCTTAATTACTAAGGTGTTATGATTTAGTTCGCATCTTGGTGGAGTATGAGAGAGATTAATAAACAAAAGATCTCTATGTTAGGACGTGATGCCCATATAATTAGTAACTTGTCATGAAACCTTTTTGTTGCAATCTCATATGTCAATTCTAGTGTTCCATTGTCTACCACTTTATTAAAGAGAGAGTGCATTTGTGAAACCATGAACCCCGGTCCATTTTTAATCATAAGAAACACCTTTCCAACAACTTGTATCCATTTTACATTTTCTGCCATTTAAAAATCCGAAAATACAAAAATACTTTTACATCTTGCATTCACAATACAAAACCCAAAAATATCATCCATCATTGTTTCGACCATCCTTGCATATTTATTTATCATCATTGCATATTTATTTACTGTTTTGCATTCATTTTATCTTGATATCATTCTCACACCTTGTGCTTGACAACCACTTGGTGAGGTTGAGGGCCAAAACAATTTACTTTGTTTGTAGGTTTTCAAGAGAAGGATAAGAAGATAAATCTTTCACTACTGATTCCCCGAGAGTTCGATATTAAACCCTCGAGTCACCCCTCGTGGGGAAAACCGTCTTTCCTATACTATACACTCTGCACTTGGAGTCTCAACCTAACCCATATTCTTTTGACGCAGGTAACTACGTCAAGGGCCATCAGGAGGCCATCCTGAATTTTCTTCACTTCAATACCCAGAAAATAATGTAGGTCACCAAGGTCCTTGATAGCAAAGTTGTCATTAAGATCTCAAAGAAGAGCTGAGATTGTGAAAGTGCATGAGCCCCCATGTGTGGTTTTGGTAATTAATGACAATTTCTATGGACTAATGGTTGCATTGAGCTATCCTTGTAGGGCTTGTCCATTGGTAATGCTTGAACACCATGTGTTGGTATCAAGATTAAAAGAAGAAGATAAAGTGATGACCAAAGCAATATTTAAGTCATCATATACATTAAGAGAAGAAGATGAAGTGCAAGTTCAAGAGAAGCATATCGAAGAAATCCTATGCTTGAAGCTTGTCACCCATTTGGAGATATTGGTGAAGTGAAGATGTGCCTTATAGATGCTCTCCCATATTGGTGTATGGGGGGCGATATGTAAGTCTTCACCAAGCAAAGCGCAATCAAGAAAGGTGGTCCACTTGAAGAGATCAAGATCGTCATCATCTAGCTCAAGTGGAATGCGCAAGGCAAAGGTATGATCTTGATAGGGTTTCTATTTTACCGGTCTCAAGTTGTTAGTGGGAGACCGGGTTATAGGATATACGGCGTACTATCATGAGGGGCTCTCAAGTGAGTAACTTGATCGTATCTTTGTGGAGAGCTCAAACCTTTGCATACTTGGTATCATCATCTTTCTTGGTTCTTATTTTGTTTTTCTCCTAGTTGGGTTTTGGTGCTTGTCGTGATCTTCATGACAACCCAAGTTCTTCGAAAACGGTTTTTGTTGGGAAAACTTGTTGCGTTTTCGTGTTGGAAATATTATCGGTTTATCCGTGAGGAAAGTTTCAAACCTCCCCATGTGTGTCAACTTAAATCTATTTATGGTTCTTAATATGTCCACTCTTTGTAGGAAAGCTCTTGTCGTTACCTTTCCAACAAAATTGGTTTCACCTGATTTGGAGTTCAAACGAGAAAGTTATAGCATTTCAGGTGTTCTGAGTGGCTGCAGGAAATCCAGGCCGGAGTTTCCGGTGCCCCTAGACCGGAGTCTCCGGTGTGTTCACACCGGAGTCTCCGGCCTGCCGGTTTGGCACTCGTGCCTCCATGGACGGCACTCTCTGCCTTCGGTCCGGAGTTGGTCCGGAGTGACCCCGGAGTCTCTAGTCTGGCCGGAGTCTCCGCCCCTCCCGGACCGGAGTCTCCGGTGTAAATTTTCCTGCAACGGCTCTTTTTCTGGAGACCTATAAAAAGGCCCCCCTTCTTCCCCAAAGGGTAAGCTCTTCCAAGCACGAAATTTCCTTCCTTCTCACCTCCATTGTTGACCTTGAAAAACTTGCCTCTCTCTCAATTCTTCCCATGATTCTTGCATATCTTTGAGAGATTTGAGAGAGGAGATCTAGATCTATATTTTCACCAATCCATCTCTCCTCTAAGTGAGGGGAACCTAGAGAATCTAGATCTTGGAGTTCTTGTGTGGTTCTGTTCTTTGTTCTTTCTCTCTTCTCCCCCCACAAGCATTAGTTGCTTTTGATGGGATTTGAGAGTGAAGGACTTGAGCACTTCATGTGTTCTTGCCATTGCTTTTGTGCATCGGTTTGTGCTCTCCACGAGGATTCGTGGAAGTGAAAGTTCGTGAGCTTGTTACTCTTGGGTCTTTGGACCCTAGACGCCTTTTGTGGCGGTTGAGGCCTTTTGTGGCCACTTGGGAGCTCCAATCCTTTTGTGGATTGTGCCTCAAGATTGTTGTAAGGGACTCGATTTCCACCCACAAAAGGGAAATTAATAGTGGAAGGTGAACCGAGCTTTTGGGCAAGGTTCATCGGAGAATAGGGTGAGGCCATTTGTGGCGTTTGAGTTTGAAACTCACACCCCTCCAACGAGACGTACCCCCTAAAAAGGAGGAACTCGGGAATACATCCTCGTCTTCGCGTGCCTCGGTTATTTCTATACCTGAGCTCTTTACTTATGCACTTTACATTGTGATAGCCTTCTTGCTTGAAGTATTTTATCTTGCTATCACTTTGATGCTTCTCTTGCTTAGCATAAGTTGTTGGTGCACATAGGTGAGCCTAGTATATTTAGGTTGTTGGCTTGTGAATTTAAACACCTAGTTTTATTCCGCAATTATCAAGCCTAAACCGGAAAAGTTTTAAATCGCCTATTCACCCCCCCCCCCCCCCCCTCTAGGCGACATCCTTGTCCTTTCAGATTGCTTGATGTGAGGAACTTGTAACTATAATGTCATCAACATAAATCAGCACAAAAATAGTTAGACCAGATTTCTGATAGAGAAACAGAGATGTATCAGCTTTGGATGGTGTAAAGCCAAGGTCATGCAACTTGGAACTAAGACGAGAAAACCATGATCGGGGGGCTTGTTTTAAACCATATAAAGCTTTATCAAGTTTGTAAATATAACTTGGAAACTTAGAATCTTCAAAACCAGGAGGTTGTTTCATATAGATTTGCTCTTCCAGAACACCATGTAAAAACTCGTTCTTGACATCTAGCTGCCGCAAATTCCACCCTCGTGAAACTGAAATGGCTAAGACTTTTCTGATAGTAGCTGCTTTAACAATAGGACTAAAGGTGTCTTCATAATCAATTCCATACATTTGCTTGAATCCTTTTGCAACAAGACAAGCTTTATACCTATCAATTGTACCATCTGCACGTTTTTTAATACGATATACCCACTTACAGTCAATGATGTTTTTATTTGAGCTAGGTGGAACAAGATGCCATGTTTTATTCTGAAGCAAAGCATCATACTCCTCCTCCATTGCTTTGCGCCAATTCTGATCATCAAGTGCATCTGAGAGAGAACGAGGTTCACCTGTGGAGGCAAGCATACCATAGCGGACTTTTCCATCTTTGATACCATAGCAGACTGTTCCATCTTTGAGAATTCTGGGGTTTCAGATACCTTTTTGAAGTCTTGTGCGAACTCCAGGTGGTGAAGACTGAGCAGCATCACCAGCTACACTAGAGCTGTGCGCAGAGGATCCTGCTGGTCCGCTAGACGACAGCGAACGGCGCCCACCACGGCCCCCGGCTGGAGCACGTGCACGAGAGAGCCCACGACGGCCCCTGGCGGGAGCGACAAGCGTATCCGCGGCGGGCACGTGGCCAGGCGACGGCGACGCGCGCTCGGGGGACGTGGAGCGGGAGGAATCTGCATGTGGCGGGGACGCGGAGCGACACCTCGGGGACGGAGCGGTCGGGCCGACAGGGGCCTGCTGGGGCGCGTCAGCGGCAGCCTCGACATGATCCACCTCGGGATCGCTGGAGGTAGGCGTATCAGGAGCAGCTTCAGGATCAGAGGTGCCAGGTGAATCATCCTCGGATCCAGAGAAAGGCTCGTCATTTTCTGAATTTTGGACTTGGTCATTTGTGGTCGTTTCAACATCAATTTGATCAGAATTTTATGCAGCATCTTCAGCATCCGAAGGGCTATCATCTGAAACAGTAGAAACTGTTGGAGGAGCATTAGTGGCAACAGGTAGTAGACGCACGGTCATAGGGTCATCAACAATTGCATCCCCATCATGTGATATCGGAGAGGAAGAATCATGTGGTAAAAGAAGAATTTCTTGGTGTGCTCATCAAAAACAACATCTCGTGACACATAAACACGTCCGGTCTTAGGATCAAGACATTTTACTCCTTTGTGAATGGGGCTATAGCCTAAAAACACACATTTTGTAGATCTAAAGGAAAGCTTCCGTTTGTTATAAGGTCTGAGGTTGGGCCAGCAAGCACAGACGAAAACTCTCAACGAGGCATAATTAGGCTGGGTTTCAAGGAGGCGTTCAACATGTGTGGAAAAAATTAAGGATTTTGCTAGGGAGCATGTTTATAAGAAATGTGGCGGTGAGTAATGCTTCATCCCAAAATTTGAGAGACATGGATGCATTGGCAAGAAGGGCAAGACGAACTTCCACAATATGACGGTGTTTACGTTCTAAACCATTTTGTTGATGGGCATGTGGACAAGATACATAATGAGAAATGCCTACTTTTGAAAAGAAACCATGAAGTTTTTCATATCCACCTCCCCAATCAGTTTGCATGGTGACGATTTTTCTATTGAACTTGCGTTCTACAAGCTTTTGAAAATTGAGAAAAACTTGATAAACCTCAGAACAATTTTTGAGCAAATAGATCCATGTAAACTTACTGAAATCATCTATAAAGCTTACATAATATGAGTGTTTGCCAACAGAGACAGGAGCTGGACCCCATACATCAGAAAACACTTGTTCCAAAGGAACAGTGGAAACACTAGTGGAAATAGGGTATGGAAATTGGTGACTCTTAGCTAGTTGGCACGACTCACATACATGAGCATTTATTTCTGGAGTAAAAGAAATATTATTCTTCCTAAGAACTTGCTGCACCACAAATGAAGATGGATACCCTAGACGACGATGCCAAGTAGAGGATGATGGCTTTATTGTGACAAAAGCATGCTTGGATGACCCGGTCGAGATAGGCACTAAAGGGTAGAGGCCATCACGACAGGGACCTTTAAAAAGTGTTCTCCTTGTTGCTCAATCCTTTATAAAAAAGAAGAAAGGGTGAAACTCAATAAATACATCATTGTCTAGGGCAAGTTTATGAACTGATAAAAGATTCATTGATGCATTACGAACATGTAAGACTTTGTTAAGGTGTAAGGAATCATGTGGGGTGCAAATAGTTGTATGACCAATATGACTGATGTGCATACCGTTACCATCGGCGGTGTGGACGCGATCACGCCCCTTGTACTTCTCCTGGACAAAATGCTTGTTCAGCTCCCCGGTGAGGTGGTGTGTGCAGCCCGAGTCCGCATACCAGTTGGTATCAACCCCATAGGCTGCATGGGCTGTCTTCTCTTCTTCACGATCATCATCGCTATCAGACCCATCGTTCTTGTAATGCCACCAGCAGTCGCTTGCGGGGTGCCCGTGTATCTTGCAGATTTGACACGTGACATTGATGAAGGGAGTAGGAGCACGGCCATGTCGACCCGGCGGCCACCATCATCATGGCGGCGACCAGCATCATTGCTCCGTCCATCATTGCGGCGTCCGTCATCGCGGCGCCGTCCGCCGTCATCACGGCGATCATAGCCGTCACGGTGATCATAGCCACGACGGTCCATGCGGTGATATCCTCCGCGGTTGTCACCACGATCACCGCGGTAGTCACCGCTGTCACCACAACAAGAGTCACCGCGGTCACCACGTTCATCAGTCCGACCTCGATCAGCATGAGCTCGGTTGTCACGGCCACCATTGCCACAACGATCAACAGCGTTTGCGGACGAGACGAAGGAGACATCACGCCCTGACTCAGCAAGCATATCGCGACGGAGATCATGAGCACAAAGTTGACTAGAAAGGTCATCAAGAGAGGTACCGTGGTTCCCGTTCACAGAGGCCACGAGGTCGTTGTAGCTTGCATCTAGGCCGTTCAACACGTAGCCTATCATCTCATCATCATCAACAGGTTTGCCGGCAGCAGCGAGCTCGGACGAGAACCCTTGAGCTGGGCGAAGAACTGCGCGGCGGTCATGTCTGCTTTCCTGGTGTTGTTCAGTGCTCCTCTCAGATGATTGATGCGCGTCCGAGAGGTGGTGGAGAACATGTTGGTGAGGACTATCCACACCTCGGCGGCAGTCTGCAGATCAAGGACATGCGCCATGATTTTCGGCGACAACGAGTTCACAAGGAAACTCAGCACCGTCTGGTCCTTTGCAACCCACGCATCATAGGCGGGATTTTGGACAGTCATCTTCTTCTTGTTTTCGTCTTCAACCTCCAAAGTTTTCGACGGGGCGGGCACGGAGCCGTCGAGGTATCCGAAGGCATGGGCACCGCGGATGGTCGGAAGGACGAGGGTCTTCCAGAAGAGGAAGTTGGTCCACGTCAGCTTGGTGGAGGGAGGCATTCCGATCGCGGCAGGCGGGGCGGCTGAGGAGGACGCCATGGCAATGCAGCAGGATCAGTGTTGTGTTGTCTAGGGTTTTGGTTGTGATGCGGCGGCGGCTGGTTTTGGTTTTGGTTTTGGTTTTGGCTCTTTGGTGCGGCGGCGGCAATCAAGTGCGGCGGCGGCAGATTGTGTTGATTGTGGCGGCGGCCGGAGAGAAGGTCACGGCGGCGGCAGGTCGTGGATCGTGTGGCGGCTAGGTTAGGAAGAGCGCTCGCTCTGATACCATATTGAACCCTAGGCGGAAACGATGCCCTTTGGGGCCTCGTGTTACGTGTTATATAGCAGGTGGATAAAGCCTCCACAGTGGCGTACATGGGTGGTATCGTACGGTCGGTGTACTACACTGTACCGTACGTACCTTAGCATATTACATGTCTAACAGCCACCTCGAGCATTTTGTCTGCCCCAAGGCTCAGCATGTTCTTGTCACATTCCTTCTCAAGACTTGTCCAGTAATTCAACAAAGAAGATACATGAAATATCACCTCACAATGGGTCCTCAACTTATAATCACCAAAGGTTACAGAATTTATTGTATTACACATAGCCCAGCCAATAGTGGAAATGCCGGTGATACAGAAATCATCCCCACGGGAAAGAAAAGCATGAAACCATGCTAAGGCTTGCCACACATTATTGGGACAAACATTAGTACCCATAATCTGCCCTATAGCCCCCCAAATCACTCTAGCTACAAAACATTTGAAAAGGGGGTGATCAGTAGTTTCAATGTGATTGCAAAAGGTACAAAGAGGACATCCAGACCATTTTCTTTGTTTTCATATTATCTCTAGTTAGGATAGAGTTTTGGAACAACTGCCACGTGAAAATCTTTATTTTCAAATGAGTTTTATCCGAACACACCATTTGGAATTAGCCCTAGAAATAGTTTTCTCCGGCAACTTGTACACATATTTGGTAGAAAATTGTCATTTTATTCAAAGAACAAGAGACAACATCAGGATCTTCCAATAAATGAATAGATTTCAAATTGGCAAGAACGTCATTCCACTCCCCAAGCAGGTCACTAGCCAAATGTCTCCTAAAGGCAAAATGAAATTAATGTCCGCAACTTTTCCTTCAAAGTACAATCTTGATTTGACAAATCCCAAACAAACTGATAAGAAAAAGGAGTACTATTTCCTATAGGATCTTTCCATAATCTGCAGATCTCACCATTTTTCATTAAAATTTTCCTCCCCCACAAAATATACATCTCTGACTTTCAAAGTAGTTTTCCAACAAGGGAAATCGGTAAATCTTGGTTAACTGTGGCCGCATTTCTCGGATATATAGCATGAATGACCGTGCCACAAACCAGTTTTAGTCTCAAGCTTCTTCTCAAATTCTTAATGCCCAAGCCACCTTTTGATATATGTCCTGTCTCGGATGATGGACACCGGGAGTAAAGGATACCCCCTTTTTAGGTTCGGCACGGGGCGCGAAGGAGGCTGGAAGACGTCTCACCCGGGAGGTGTTTGCCAAGTTCTTCATCGGGACGAACAAGCAAACAACACAGGGACACAGGGAGTTTTACCCAGGTTCAGGCCGCCCGGAGGCTAAAAGCCCTACTCCTGCAAGTCTGGATTGAGGTGTTCATCATGGAGTGGATTACAAGGGTGTTTCTGGGGTGAACCCGGCAGGGTACCGGCCGGAGGTAGACGAAGAGCGGATCCTGCCCTGGGGAGATCACCTCTCTCTCTACCCTTCGAACCCTAGTCTAGTCTTGACTTGCATCCAGCCTCTGATCCTTTTACCTCGGTGCCTT
The DNA here is from genome assembly GCA_947311845.1 of Poa pratensis. Taxonomy (NCBI): domain Eukaryota; kingdom Viridiplantae; phylum Streptophyta; class Magnoliopsida; order Poales; family Poaceae; genus Poa; species Poa pratensis. The sequence goes on along the minus strand of CAMZMU010000034.1, from coordinate 81,045,835 downwards.
GGTCCTCCTTTTATAGGCTAAGGGGATACCACAGGCGCACGCGAGGGGTGTGAGGGGTTTTGGCGGGAGAAAACCCCTCGGCGGTCTTTGGAGGAGACGTGGCTTCTTCTCCTCCAAGTATCTTGAGAGATGTCGCTGTCTACCTTTAGGAAAGGAGGGGAGGGCGGTACTGACAGCCCCACCGACCACGCCCAAGGCAGCATTCTTCGAGGCACGTCCTTCATCTTGGCGCTCAAGTCTTCTACCAGCTTCCGGCACGAGCTGGCGTGCTTATCCTTTCATCGGTACGGACGGAGAACCCGGAAGGCACGCCCGGCCTCCTGCCGGGTGCCTGGACCCGGGGGCGCTCCACCCTGATCTCCGGGAGACAGGTGACTCGGAAGGCCACCTGGTCCTTAGCCGTAGTTTGTCGATGCCGAACTTGACGTGCTTTCTTGGAGGTTGACGAGCTGGCCCATCTACCAGTCTTGACTCCTTGCCTTGTCCATCTTCTTGGTGGGTCCAGGTTGTGGACCCACTTTGGCCGCATCAGGGGAACCCCATGTTCCACTGTTGCGACAATATAGATCTACACACTCTACTCCATTAAAAAACTCTATTTACCTTTTTTCCATGCCAGAAAAAATGTCTCGTATGTTTATAAATTTTCTCAGTGAAAGGTTTACTTAGCAAAGACATCGACATGTGGTATCAAGGAATACTAGATAAGCTAGTTTCCACCATAATCAAACGACCACTAGAAGAGGTTGAATTACCTTGACCTGCATCAAGTTTTTGAAAAAAAAACGTCCATCAATAAACCCATATTTTTTCAAAGTACGAAAACTAACAGGCATACCAGATAACTCATGGGAATATGCATACCTGACAGCGCAGGGAGTAAAATTCAGCAATGTTATTATCCTCTCCTACCCGAAACTTTTCACTTTTCAAGCAATTAATCTTAAGGTCAGACATGATTCCAAAAAAATACAGCAGCCATTTTCAAGTTGAGAGCCCTATTAGGATCATGACTAACACAAACACGTTTCTCAATCAGATCAGGACCCATTCCCTCCAACAGGCCACTATCTTGAGCATATATTACAGATCATTTTCGTTAAGCACTCAACTACCTTGGTAAACAAAGTTGGGGATAGAGGATCATGTGGCGTCCGTGTAGGAGCACGTACGAGATTAGATGCAACGTATTCGTGACACTTCTACTGGAAGGATTATGTGCTGTAGTAGCATAGCAGGCATATCGCACACGACAAATCAAGGTTGTACGTGCTTGCATGCATGCATACAATTCTGCACGGTTCTGAGAACTCATGGCAAAAGAGGCAGCAAGAGTTGGACACAATCACACAAAGATGTCCTTACCCGACCACCAACAGCTCGATCGATCGAGCTAGCTATTGGTCATGCATATGCTTCTATATATGTGCCGTCCTGAGCTGAGCAGGCATGCTGCCCGAGAGTGAGGTCCAGTCTGCACAGCACAGGGGGACAATCATGCTGAAACGACGGTCGGCGACACCCACGTAGGCATGCCCGACACCGGCGAGGGGACGTCCTGTCTCCATCATCCATGGATCACGTTCCTTCCCTCCTCATCTCCGGCCAACTGTCTCCGGCAGCCTCGTCTGCATCGCCGTCGTCCTCGCGGACACCACCAGGAATCGGAGCTGCTGGTCCGCCGCCTCGAGGAGCGTGCTGCTGCGGTTGCCTCGCCTGCTGGAGCATGTGGACGACGTCGCGCATGGTGGGCCGCTCCACGCTCTGCTCCTGCACGCACAGCAACCCGACGAGCAGGACGTGCGCCGCCTCCCACGCCGGCACGTCGCCGCGCAGCCGCGCGTCGAGGATCGCCGCCACGCCGTCATGGTCGTCGCCGACGCGGGCGCGCACCCACTGCACCAGGTCCGTGCCGCCCTCCTCGCCGAGGTGTGGGCCGACCGGCCGCTGCCCCGTGACCAGCTCCAGCACCACCACCCCGAAGCTGTACACGTCGCTCTTCTCGTCCACCTTCAGCGTGTACGCGTACTCTGCATTGCCATAGATTTTTTCGTCAACACCAAATATTGTACATCGGTATGTATTCAGACGTGTATAATACATGGAGAGCAATAGAGCATGCTAGCCATAGCTGATGGAGTAGCCGATGTTTATCCCGTAATAGCTATAGCTTGTGTGTTATTTTTAGCATTTTCATGGATTTGAAAGCAAATTGATCAAAGCTCTAGCTTTACTGTCATCGGCCGGCCGGCACAACTGTTGGGATCAGTACACAAAGTAAATTCAAAGTAGCTAGCTAAAGAATAACTAAAGTTGGTCTTTGTGCATGTCAAAAAAAGATCGATCTTTGTGAGTAAAGCACCCTGGAGTCCTGGACCCGGGTGATCGGTTCCTTTTTATCTGCACGCATGCTGGTAATTTCTAGGCAGTTACTAACATGGAGATATGCGTGTTAGATCACGATCGTTAGCAAGCATGCATGCATGATGCCTGTCGTCGACGTACACGAAGAGTGATTATGATTCTGCATACATAAATAAAACGTGCAGTTAAATAAGTACTACACTACGTACTGTTAGTGGCTGTCATCGGACTCATGATTAGTGCGGTCAAAAAAGCAATTCCTCTCATTCTAATTCATGCATGCATGCAGGAGTGAGCTACTGGTACTTTATTTCTTTTGAAGGCCGAGGTGGAGATGGCATGCAGGAGAGGAGCTCTTCGTTTGAGGTCTAGTCATCGTCAGATCTTTCTTTCCTTGTCTCTTTCCTCACATAATATCAGTTTGCATCGAAAGAATTTCGACAAGCACACCAGAGCACAGCATGCAGAGACAGAAAAAGAATGACGTAGGATGCAGTCTAGCTAGTGTCTGACAATGTGATTGGAACGTTGTGATTGTGTAGGACGCACAAGAGGCAAATTTAACTAACAATTATTTTTCGAAAAAAAAAAGAATCGAGTATTGTTGTCCATGTTCATGGTGATAGCAAACAGTAGAGTATCAACGTACCTGGCGCGATGTATCCGTAGGATCCGGCGATGGCGGACATGCACTCCGACGCGGCGCCGTTCCCGCCGTGGCGGAGGTACTTGGCGAGCCCGAAGTCGGCGACGTGCGCCTCCATGGCGGCGTCGAGAAGGATGTTGTTGGACTTGACGTCCCGGTGCAGGATCGGCGGGGAGCAGTCGTGGTGCAGGTAGCACAGCCCCATCGCCGCCTCCGTGGCCACCCGCACCCGCGTCGCCCACGTCATCGTCCTGCCCTCGCCGTGCAGCATGTCCCCCAGGCTGCCGTTCACCATGTACTCGTAGACCAGCAGGTTGCTCCTCCTGCTCTTGCCCTTGCCCTTGCTGCCGGCGGAGCAGCAGAAGGCTAGCAGCCTCACGATGTGCCGGTGCCGGATCTTGCCCAGCGTCCGAACCTCCGCCGAGAACCCGCCGTCGCCGTCGTCACCGTCCACGCCCGCGGCGATCCGCTTCACCGCCACGAGCTCCCCACCGGGCATCGTCCCGCGGTACACCACCCCGGCGCCGCCGCGCCCGACCACGTGGTTCTCTTTCACGCAACCCACCACGTCCCTCCACCCGAAAGATACTTTCTGGAACGCCGTCATCCGCCACCCGCCGCTCTCCTGCCTCTGCCGCCTTCTCTGCATCGCCGACCGCGTCGTCGCCACCGCCGCCACGGCGAACGCCACCGAGCACGCCAGCAGCCCCAGCGCCGCCGCGAGCTTCAGCCGCGCCCCCAATCGGATGATGCCTTGCCGCCACCGCCGTCCGGCCAGAGCTGCGGCCCAGACGTTGTCAGGTCGCAGGGGCTGGACGCGGCCATCCCACACAGCCGTGGGTTGCCGGCGAACGACGTGGCGTTGAAGTAGGCGAACTGCCCGTCCCGCGGCACGAGCCCGGAGAAGTCGTTATTGGAGAAGTCGGCCACGGTGAGGCTCTTCGTTCCGCCCATCTCCGGAGGCAAGGCGCCGGCGAGCCGGTTCGAGGACACGTTCAGGTAGTTGAGCACCTTGATCCGCCCCAGCGCCACGCCCGGGATGGCGCCGGAGAGCTGGTTCACGCTCAGGTCCAGGTACGTCAGCGACGCGCAATCGCCGATCTCGCCGGGGACCGAGCCGGTGAGGTTGTTGCCGCTCAGGTCCAGCTTCAGCAGTCGCTTTAGACGGCCGACCTGTTTTGGGATCACGCCGGTTAGTCGGTTGCCGCTGAGGAGAAGCGTCTGCAGCGACGAGAAGCTGCCGATCGAAGCCGGCAGCGAGCCGTTGAACCTGTTGCTCGACAGGTTCAGCAACGAGAGCACGTTATTTTCCGTCAATGCCGTCGCCTGTACGGGTGAAGGAATCTGGCCGGTGAGGTAGTTGCTCTGCAGCTCGACGGTGGTGAGCGCCGGCAGGTAGAGAAAGCCCTGTGGGAGCTCGCCGGTGAGGTAGTTCTGTCCAAGGCGCACCCGCGTGAGCGTCGTGCACGCGCCGAGCCCGTCCGGCACGGTGCCGAAGAGGAAGTTGTCGAGGAGGATGAGGATCTGGAGCTGCCCCCGCGCGCATAGCCACCGCGGCACCTCGCCTGTCAGCCGGTTCGTCGAAAGGTCCACTTCCCGGAGCGGAGCCACACGACCGAGCGCCGCCGGGATGGTGCCCGTGAAGTTGTTCTGCCACAGCTTGAGCACCTCCAGGTGCTCGAGCTCACCGAGGAAATCCGGCACGCTGCCCCGGAAGCGGTTGATGAACATGTTGACCAGCCTGAGCTCCCGCAGCGCAGCGAGCTCCGCAGGGACCTCCCCGGCGAGCGCGTTGTTGGAGACGTCGAGGAAGCGGAGGGCGGTGAGGTTGCCGAGCTCTGGCGGGATGGTGCCATTGAGCTGGTTTGTCTGCAGGTACAGCGTGTCGAGCCTCGTGAGGCTGCCCAGCGCCGGCGGGATCACACCGGTCAGGCCGCAACTTGCAAGGTCGAGGTGGACGAGGTTTGCGAGGCGCCCGAGCTCCGGCGGGATGCCGCCGTCGAACTGGTTGAAGTAGCCGAGGAAGAGCTGTTTCAGCGTGGCGAGGCGGCCGAGCTCGGGCGGGATGGCGCCTGCGAGGCTGTTGCCTGCGACGGAGAGGAACTCGACGGCCTGTAACCGGCCGAAGGTGGTGCCCGGAATAATGCCGGAGAAGAAGTTGCCGCCGAGGTCGAGGTGAACGAGCGTCTCGTACGGCATTGTTCGTGGGAGCGGGCCAGTGAGGTCGTTGTCGTAGAGGTCGAGCACGCGGAGGGAGCGCATGGCGGCGAGGTCGAGGCGCTGTAATGTGCCGTTGAACTGGTTGTTGGAGACGTTGAGGTGGCGGAGGCTGCGGAGAGCGGCGAGGGACGCGGGCAGCTCGGCGTAAAGGGAGTTGCAGGAGAGGTCGAGGTGGCGGAGGGCAGTGAGGCCGCCGACGGCCGGAGAGAGCGCGCCAGAGAGGTTGTGGGCGGAGAGGTCGAGCGAGACGACGTTGTTGAGGTTGTCGCAGGTCACAGCCGGCCATGAGCGGCATAGGGCGGCGTGGTTGGCGAGCGTCCAGGTGGCGTGTAGAGCTGGTGGCGGAGGAGAGAAGGAGTTCTTGATGGCGACGAGGATGGCAGCCTGCTGCTCCAAGTCCAAGGCCATGGCGAGATGATGGAGACAGAGCAATGTGAGCAGCAAGGAGAGGACGTGAGACGCCATTGGATCGATCGAGGTTGCTAGCTAGTTAGTTGAGTGAGCGAGGAATTGGGAAGGGACGATGCCTTCTCTGCTCTGCTCGGTCCTGCAATAATGATGAGTACGTAGGAGTGTACTTCACTAGCTTGCTAGCTAGAGAGGGCAGCTCCATGGATGGATCGAAGGATGCTTTTGCTTTTGCTTTTGCTTTTGCCTTTGGCTTTGATCGGAGAGGGTCGCGGTCGATGCAAGGATGGCTTTCTCTTCTTTGGAGGCGAAAGCGGAATCCATCGAGTGCTCTGCTCCCTGCTCTGGGAATGTTTGGCCTCAGTCTCGGTCAGCAGCCGCAGCAGATTTCATAGTATGATGGTCGCGTAAAGAAATTGAACCGTGTATTTTTTGTTCAAAGAAGAGTGATTTAGAGCATCTCCACTCGCGGCGGCCAAACGGCCGTCCAAACACCTTCCGGACAGGCCGTTTGGGCGCCGTCCGGACTACTTGGCGCATTTGGGCGCCCTCGCTCCCCACTCGCGGCGTCCAAATTTGCAAATTCGAATGTGCCGCCAAAATACACTACGCCAAAATATGTCGTCAAAATACGCCGGGCTTGCCCGGCGTCTGCTTGTCGCCGCCGCCGTCGTCGTCGCCGATCTAGATGTTGTCACCGGGCTGGGGCACGTAACCATAGCCGGGCTGAGTCATGTCGGGGTCATCGGCGATCATGTCGGGGTCATCGTCGACCTGGCCATCCGCGCCGTGGCCGGTCTCGGTGCCGTGGTTGCCGCCGTTCTCGGCGTCGTTCTCGGGCGGAACGAGTCCAAGCTCTTGCAGGATCGCGACGCGATACATGTTGTGCGCCGCCCTCGCCAGCGGGTCCAAGTTGGAGACGTCGGCCGTCAAGATCATGAAGTCCTGACTCCTCTTCTTGACGGCGGCTTTCTTCTGCTCGAGGTTGATCTTGACGTCGGCCTTCTGCATCAAGGTCGCCCACCTTGCGTTGTTCTCCTCGCACCTCAAGCTCGAGTTGGAGCAAACATCGGCGAGGACCTTGTCGATGGACGACTGCACTCTGTCCGTCTTTGCCGCCGCTGCCAAGGCCGCTTTCGCCTTCTTGTTCCCGATTGGCCGCCCCTCCGAGTTTTGGGGATCGGCGTTGAGCTCGGCGCGGCCGTTCTTGTTCAAAGTCCGCCGGTGTGCCGTGATGCTGGCTGTCGCCGTACTCGGGGGAGAACCTGGCGCGAGGCGTCGCGGCGGCGCTGTCGGCGAAGAAGGAGGAATTCGACGGCGAGCCGCCAACCTTGCATCGTAGAGTGGCGCTGCTCTCTGGGCTTCCTCCCAAGGCGAATGCTTGGTTCAAGGCGGCGACAGTCTTGTTCATGGCGGCGATCTTCCTTGCCGTCAATGGCGCCGCCGTGCCGAGCCGTTTCCTCTCATTCTCCTTCACGCGGCGCCCGGCACGGTTCTGCGTGTCCAATCGGCGCCGGAGTACGTCGAGGTCCCAATCCTCCTGCCTCATCTCCTCCGGCTTCTCCCTGGGCGGAGGGGCCTTGCGCTTGACGCCCAGCGTCTTCCCCGCCGCCTTCGTCTCCTTCGCTGCCTTCCCCTTAGGTGCCGGCGGCGCCATGGAGCCGGCGCGGCGCGAGGGCTTTTCTTTTGGTGGGAGAGATGGCGGGGAAATGTGATTTCTGTGGACGAATGGGGGGAGGCCGGCACTTATTGCGATCGCCGTCTCACTGCTAGGCGTGGCCCGCGCGTCGGAGGCCGACGTGGCGTCGCGTTTCCTTCCGTCCGGGGCCGCCCCAAGCCTCCCCAAGTTGAGGGCGTGGGCTGGGCGTGCCGGACACAAAACTGGGCCGCGCCGGACCGAATTCGCGTTTGGGCGCCGCGAGTGGGGACGATTTTGTGTCCGGCACGTCCCAAAGGCGTTTGGGCGGCCGTTTGGGCGCCGCGAGTGGAGATGCTCTTAGATTACCAAGAAACTTTTGGACTCTCTTTTTCTAATGCATATCTGTGGATAAGGTATGAGGTGAGATTGAGGTTCGAAAATATGAGGATAAAGATGAAGAATGTACAAATTGGCAACATAAGGGCAGCTCCAACCGCACCCCGCAAACAGATACCAAAATCGGTCCGATTCGGTCCGTTTGGGGTGGGGGTGCCCCCAAAGGTCCAGCGTATATGTATTTAGGTAAAAAAAGAAAACGGACAAATAATTAAACATTACATATATTAAAGGGCCCCATGGGCCGGAGAGACAGAGTCCAAAATATACACTTTAAAAAAGGAAAAGGGGCCCTCCTAGATTTCATAAATTGTAGCATTATATTGGCTTACATTCAAAATGCTAAAATGGATTAAAACCGTGTACAATTTTTTCTAGATTGGATAAAAAAAAGTATAATTCAGTCGTAAAAGAACTATGAATTTTTTTTATTATTTGACCGACAACAATCGGGTCTTATAGCATGGTCACACTGCGCGTCTCCATTGTAGCTTCTCCAGGTTAGGTCATCTTTCTATAGTGTTTTGATGCCATGTGTTTCCCTATTAAATATTGGTCAATATGGTTCGATTATGTATTGTTGATATCACTTTTTGGCTCCTTTGATTTGTAGGATAGGAAAAATGTAGGAATAGGAAAATCATCAGATTAGTATGGCATGTCTAGTTGAATCATATGGGAAGAGGAAGTTGCTTTGATTATGGTGGAGGAAATTTTTCATGAGGTTATGCCTCATGTTATCTATCTATCTATATCTCTTATAAAGCAAAATCCCACTAACATGCATTAATTATTTTTCAATCTCAACATGCAAGTTATCTACATCATCCATTCTCTTAACCAACCAAATGTCCATGTCATCCCACTAACATTCATTAAAACCAATATTTTCTTGCATGCAACATATCCACGTCATCTACTTTCATCCATCCAATTGTCCATGTCACCAATTTTTAATTATCAAATATGAAAAATCATGTCAATTAACTTTAGCTTTTCGACAATTGTGATCAATTAATTTTTCCATATTTTTATAAACTACCAAACATGCCGTTGTCTAGATAAATTATACTCCCGTGTGAACCGGCGTGACCCGTGTACTATGAGATAAAAAGGCATCCCGTGTGAACCCAATGATCCGATCCAATGCACATGCACGAACTTAGAAGCTTATAAATAGGATCCTTCGCCTGGTGTCTAGGAGCATTTTGATCGACATGGTACTGTGTACCTCAAAGAAAATAAGTCTATTAGGGTTGTTTGGTTAAGAAGGAAACCTAGCCGATAACCGATAACCAGTAAACCGCTAGGAAATTAGGAAATAGAAATAATACATATTTGATGAGATAGGGAGGCATTTGCCCCCCTCCCTCCTCCTTAAATCAATCTACATTTCCTCTAGCTACAACCTGAGTTGTCACCAAGTTTTAGGACAGTGGCACATGAACCTTTAGCTACAACGTTTTGTGCAGTTCTCTTCAACCGTGGAGCAGCGAGGCTAGATCGGAGATGCGGATTGCAGAGGTTGGGTTAGATCCGCTACCCTCCCTGTTTCTTTCGAAGAACACGCTGTCATCGAACCCACCATCTCAAAGGAGGAGCAGGAACTCAGACATGTCGTCGAGGATGATGACATCATGGCAGAGGACACCGAAACTGCCGAGCTCGTCGGTGATCAATTTCCTATGGCACGCGATGTCTTGGATAGTGACGACGAGATGTTCAGCTGCTGCAGCGATGATGTTGATGAGCTTTAGGGGTGTTTGAAATGTAGTTTTGATTTGGACTTCGCAATGTAATATTGTATATGTTGGGGATATACCTATTAGGGGTATCACCAGCATGGATCAATCCGACTAGTCCCGGGTGGCCCGCAGTGGTGGTGAAGGCTTTGCCTGCCGGCGGCCCAGATAGCTGACGACCAAGGAAGGCGGATGCCGGCAAGGAGGAGGCCCAAGACTGAAGCCCATGAAGCCACCAAGACCAAGACGGAAGGCGGCAGACTTGCCGGCTAGGTTTAGGACTCTGTATGCTTGCCGGATACGTAATCTCCTTGTAACCCTAGGTCCAGCCGCCTATATAAGCTGGACCTCGGGACGCCTTTAGGGCATACTTCATACTCACACAACCAACTCATTGTAACCTGTACTCGGCTATTGCCTTATAGTGATTATAGCAGCACGTAGGGCTCCGCCACCGCCGTGGAGCCTGAAGCTGGGTAAACTGCCGTGTACAATCCCGACCTCGACGACGTCCACCTTCTTGCCCTACGTTCACCCTCGGCTAGCAGGACCCCGTCTCCTATCTCAGATGCCGATACGACGACAGTTGGCGCCCACCGTGGGGCCTAAGGCGTCAGGCGTCACGTTCCAGGCGGGAACCCTAGGCGGCATCGGCGAAACAATCGCCGTCGGCCGCGCCGTTCGCTACGGCGACAACCACTACATCAGCTGCGACGAGTCCTACATCCCCGCAGACGACTACATTGTCGGATGCGGAGTTGTGCCGTTTGGCGGCGTCGATGTATTCATCGGCTACACTTCTGAGGCGTATGGGTTGCCGCGAATTTATTCGCCATCCCACCCGCCCTACAATCAAGACGGATCTGAGTTTGCCTCCCTGAGGAGTCCGCAGATTCAGATCTACACTTTGTCGGCATGACGGGACTGGGATCGACTCCCAGCCCAACAGTCAAGATCCCGAATCTATTCTTCCTGCGCTCCAGGATGATGCGATGTCGGATGCCGGATCCAGATCTACCGTTCACGTCAACGTAGATTCTGATTCCGAAGAAGATTCTGCAGCATGTTTGAGCAACGGGTCAAGCAGTGTTTCGTTACACCTGATCCTCCGCCTTCTGAGGCGGCTACGGGCTCCTCCGTCAACATGCAGCAGGTTTTTGTGGCGGATGTCACCGGTGCAGCCTCAGAAGGCGGCGGCAACTGACGCCGCCAACCTGGGGACCCCGGCAACCGATCCACTGTTTCCAGAGCCTCCTGGGGCTCCAAAGAAGAGGATTCTAGAGAAAGGCGAGCCCAGCAAGATAGGGAACATGGCGGCCTGGCGGAAGTTCTGCACACGCCGGTAACGACAAAACCAACCCGGCTGATTTGGAGAAACTTCGAAACACCTTGGTGGAGCAAACTGAGTACCTCAAAAGCAAGCAAGCAGAGGTCCAGGCCTCCTCGACGAAGCCAAGGAGGAAAACGCCAAGATAACCGCCAAGTTAGACCCCAAGCGCAATCTTTTCACCACACTCCATTGCCCAAGCCGGCAGGACCTGTGGCGGAGAAGAAAAGCAAGAAAGGCAGGGATCCTGACAACTTCAAATCCCCTGCCCAAAAGCTTGGTTTCGAGTGGGCTACAGCGCCGCAGCGTAAGGACAAGAACGGGGACATCATCCTCGCACCCCTGTCCTCAACACTGCAGCCGCCTTAGACATCCTCAACAATGATGACTATGACAAGGACGAGAAGATTTACTACGCATCGATCCTTGCTCACAAAGCTCTAGAGCAGCAGGCCCGTGCTGATTCTCGCGCCGACATGGCGGACGCAAGGGAGGAAAGTTGGAATCCAAATCCAACGCTTGCAAAGCTGCGGCCGGTGGCAACCCGAAGATCCGTCCGGCTCCAGTAGCCACGGAAAAGGGAAGGACAAGGAGAAGGACCCACGCAAGTCACCACCTCCCAAAAGGCAGCGTGACGAGGCGTCCAGAACCGGCAACAGGCGCAAGGCCTCACCTCCGCCTAGGCGGGATGAAGGCGGAAGCAGGGGCAGCAAGCAGCCGCCAAGGAGTGGCGGCAATCGCGACAACGCCCCGCCGCCAAGAAGAAGCAGGGACCGCACACGTCCCCACCACCAGTGCCCAGGCACGAAGGCGGAAGCCGGGGACACAACAACGAGCCTAGGCACAGCCGGGCAGCGCAGGACGAGCCTAATGCCGACAGATCCGGCAACAGCTCAGTCCGCAAGACGCACGACATCGTCTCAATGACATCAAGGCTGGAAAGCAGGATGCCTATAGGACCTGAGTGCTTTGGCCCAGCCATCCGCAACGTCCAAGTACCCGAGACATGACATCAGTGTCAAAAACTCATCAAAGGTACAATGGAGCGGACAAGCCAAACTCATGGTTGTCGGACTACGCGCTGGCAGTTGAAATTGCCGGGGCAATGGCCTCGTCGCGCACGCTTCCTTCCCCTCATGCTAGAGGGGACAGCCCGAAGCTGGATCGAAAACTTGCCGGAGAAAAGCATTCATAGTTGGCATGACATGGAAAAGGTGTTCACACAGCACTTCCAAGGCACGTACAAGCGACCCAATACATACACAGATTTGGTTCGTTGCGTGCAAAAGCCAGATGAAACAGCTACAAGCTTCTTGGCAAGGTGGATTCAGACAAAGGCAAGCTGCGAGAACGTAGACGACAATCAAGCAATCCATGCCTTCACCACAGGCCTCCTGAAGGGCTCAAGTCTCAGACATAAGCTCGTACGCATGCAGGTCAAGGATCTCGGAGTCATGCTCGAAGTAGCAGCCATGTACGCACAGGCGGATGATGATGCACGCGATGGAGATGGCGCACATGACATGGCGCCAAGCAGGCGAGCAAGTCACAAACGCAAGGCTCCCCAGGACGACAAAGCCGGACCGTCAAACGAGGTCGCCGCCGCCTTCGAAGGCAAAGGCGGCAACCGCAAGTGGAAAGGAAAGGGTAAAGATGGCGGCTCCAGCAAGCAACGCCTGACATACGATCAGGCAAAAGCCTTGCCCTGCCCAATCCACGCGTCCTTAGGCAAAGTTAACCACACATTAGGGGAATGCCGGTTCATGGAGGACTTCAAGAAGGACCCCGAGGTTGGCTGGAAGTCAAAAAAGAGCAAAAAGGCTGAGAAGACAAAGAAGGAAGACGATGATGGGGCATTTCCATGTCCGAGGATGAGGAACCTAAGCTGGTGCGCAAAGAAAAGAAATACCCCAAGGTACATGGCCAATTGGTGTGCTTCTTAGGCACTCCTTCGGCAAAGGAAGAAAAGGCGGAGATGCGCGAGCTAAACGCCACAGTACCAGATGTTCCCCAGTATTAGACTGGTCAGAGGAGCCAATAACTTGGGATAGAGATGATCACCCAGATCACGTACCTCACCCCGGCAAATACGCCCTTGTCGTCGACCCAATTGTCGATAACTTCAGACTCACCAAGGTGTTGATGGATGGCGGCAGCAGCCTCAACATCATCTACGCGGACACACTGAAGCGCATGAACTTGTCGGAAAGCCAGCTTGACTACAGCAAAGTCAAGTTTCATGGCATCGTTCCGGGAAAGCAAGCCAAGTCAATGGGAAGCATCAAATTGGAGGTTACTTTCGGACCTGAGACAAACTACCGCTCGGAGTATCTCAGGTTCGAAGTAGTCCCCTTCAAGAGTGCCTACCACGCCATCTTTGGACGGCCAGCTTTCGCCAAGTTCATGGCTCGGCCGTGTTACATCTACAGCAAGCTGAAGATGCCGGGACCCAACGGTACAATCACCGTCAGTGGCAACTTCAAGAAAGCAAAGGAGTGCGAGCGTGGCAACGCCGCCTTCGCTGAGGCAGTCCTCCATGCAGAGGAATTAGCCATGTTGAAAAAGGAGCTTGATACGTCGCAGCTGCCGGAGGATGTAAAGACCGCTGAGCAAGAACACTTTCAAGGCGTCCGAAGACACAAAGAAGGCGGACCTGGTCCCAGGTGACAGCTCCAAGCAAGTCACCATAGGGGCAGGCCTGGACGACAAATAGGAAAGCGCGCTCGTCAGGTTCCTCCGTGAGAATCAGGACATCTTTGCATGGTCGTCAGCCGACATGCCAGGTGTCCCGAGGGAACTTGCCGAGCACTCTCTTAATGTCTACGAAGGAGCCAAGCCAGTAAAGCAAGGAATAAGGCGCTACGGTGAGAAGAAGCGGACAGCAATAGGGAAGGAGATCATCAAGTTGCAAGAAGCCAAGTTCATTAGGGAGGTAGTACACACTGATTGGTTGGCAAATCCTGTAATGGTTCCAAAACCTAATAAGGAAATGAGAATGTGCATTGATTATACCGGTTTGAACAAGTGCTGTCCTAAGGACCACTTTGCTTTACCTCGTATAGATCAGGTCATAGACTCCACAGCCGGCTCCGAGCTGCTGTGCTTTTTGGATGCGTACTCCGGGTACCACCAAATCAAAATGCGAGAATCCGACCAAATCAAAACAGTCGTTCACTACGCCCTACGGGACCTTCTGCTACATCACGATGCCCTTCGGTCTAAAAAATGCCGGCGCAACGTATCAGCGGTGTATGCAAAGATGCCTTCACGAGCAAATTGGCCGCAATGTTCACGTCTATGTTGACGACATTGCCGTCATGTCAAGAAAGAAGGCAGATTTGCTTGACGATTTGAGAGAAACCTTTGATAGCCTCCGGGTATATAGGATGAAGCTCAACCCGAAAAAATGCGTCTTCGGGGTTCCTGCCGGCAAATTGCTTGGCTTTATCGTTTCCGAACGAGGAATAGAGTAAATCCAGAAAAAATCAAGCGATCCTCAACATATCCAGGCCCAAGGACCTGAAGGACGTGCAGCGACTTGCCGGCTCGGCGGCTGCCGTCAGTCGTTTCATTAGCCGTCTTGGTGAGAAGGCACTGCCTCTCTACCGGCTTCTGAAGAAATCCGACAACTTTGAGTGGACAGACGAAGCAGACGCCGCCTTGCAGCAACTCAAGGACGCGTTAACGTCTGCTCCAATCTTGGCAGCTCCTCGAACGCAGGAACCAATGCTGCTTTACATCGCGGCAACTAACTTGGTTGTTAGCGTGGTCCTGGTTGTGGAACGCAAGACGGAAAATCAGACTTGCCGGAACAACGTCCGGTTTACTTCATCAGTGAAGTATTTTCCGCCTCAAAACAGCGTTATCCGCATTACCAGAAGCTGGTCTACGGTGTTTTCTACGCCGCCAGAAAGTTAAGGCACTATTTCCAGGAGCATTCAATCACGGTTGTGAGCAAGGCACCTCTGGGGGATATCATCAATAATACAGATGCGACAGGCCGCGTTGCCAAATGGGGCATCGAACTTGCCGCCTTCGACATCACGTATAAACCCAGAACGGCCATTAAATCTCAAGCCTTAGCAGACTTTGTAGCAGATTGGACGGAGGCCATGGACGAAGTACCTCTCCCTGAAGATGCATATTGGATCATGCACTTTGATGGATCAAAAATGCTTCAGGGCTCGGGGGCTGGCATTGTTTTAAGAAACCCTCAAGGAGACAAGCTTAGTTATGTGTTACAAATTCACTTCAAGGCAACTAATAATGTTGCTGAATACGAAGCTCTCCTTCATGGTCTACACATTGCCAAGGAACTTGGCGTCCAGCGTGTCCTCTGCTACGGAGATTCAGACTTGGTGGCGCAACAGATACGTGGTACTTGGGACACAAAGAGCGAGACAATGGCGGCATATCGAGCTACCGTCGACGAATTCGCCAAATGTTTCCTAGGCTACGAGGTCCGCCACATCCCAAGAGCTCAAAATGAGGCGGCAGATACACTTGCCAGAATGGGGTCTGAACGCAAAAAGGTACCAAAAGATGTTTTCCTGGAACACCTACACAAGCCGTCAATAAAAGGAGCAGACCTCCTTGACCCAGAGTCGGCAGAACCAGTTGAAGACTAGCTATGCCGTCTACCTGGTAAAGCCGGATTGGACGACGCCATATTTGGACTTCCTGATCAATCAGGAGTTGCCGGATGATGAGGTTTTGAAAAGGCAAATCATAAGAAGAGCCAAGGCATTCACAATAATCAAAGGCGAATTGTACAAACGTAGCACCACTGGTGTTTACCAACGTTGCATTTCGCCCGAAGAAGGCAGAGAACTGTTGGATGAGATACATGCTGGCGTGTGTGGACATCACGCTTCCTCACGCGCCCTTGTTTCAAAAGCCTTCCGACAAGGTTTCTACTGGTTGACAGCCAAGCAAGATGCAGAGGACATCGTCAAAAGATGCAGGGGCTGCCAACTTTATGCCAGACAATCACACATGCCAGCTCAGGAGCTTAAAACAATACCCATCACATGGCCTTTCGCAGTCTGGGGCTTGGACATGGTTGGTCCGTTTAAAACGGCGCCTGGTGGCTACACACATTTACTTGTGGCTGTAGACAAGTTCACCAAGTGGGTTGAAGCTAAGCCTATCAAAAAGCTAGACGGTGCCACAGCCGCAAATTTTCTGTGGGGAATAATCTCTCGGTTCGGGGTGCCTCATAGCATTATCACCGATAACGGCACTAACTTGTCGCAAGGCGAAGTTGAGGAATACTGTTATAAGCATGGTATCCGCCTAGATCTTGCCTCAGTAGCACACCCGCAGGCAAACGGTCAAGTAGAGCGTACAAATGGTTTAGTCCTACAAGGCATCAAACCACGTCTCGAAGTACCATTGCACAGAGCGGCTGGGGCTTGGGTGGATGAGTTGCAATCTGTCCTTTGGAGTTTACGCACAACTCCAAACAGATCAACCAAGTTCACTCCTTTCTTCTTAGTCTATGGCGCAGAAGCAGTGTTGCCGACCGACATGATGTATGATTCTCCCAGAATTCAAGCCTACGTCCAGGAAGACGCAGAAGATGCAAGACAGGATGGCCTTGACCTACTTGATGAAGAACGAGATGTTGCTCTCGCACGATCCGCCATCTATCAGCAAAGTTTGAGGCGTTATCACAGCAGAAGAGTACGGCAACGAAGTTTTAGAGTTGGTGACCTGGTCCTCCGCCTAATCCAAGACAGGAAGGGCTTGCATAAGTTATCCCCGCCTTGGGAAGGACCTTTTGTGGTCAGTAAGGTGTTGCTCAATGGTTCTTATTACTTGGTAGACGCGCGAGACGGATACAAGAAGAAGCGAGGTCGCAAGCGCAAAGGAAGGTTGACGACAAGTATGAAGAAACCAAGCGACCTGGAACATTGAGCAGCTACGTCCTTTTTACACTTAGCAATTTCCACATTGTAATAAGTACTATATGATTATGAAATAAAAGTCTGTGGTTTGCTCATTCAGTTTTGGGATCATGCCATCTTTTGTCTTTTCTCGCAATCATATATCTGTTGTCATAAAAGTTACCGAACAAAATATTTTTGCTCCGTGCTAAGGTTCAAACTTTTTGACATTTGCCGTCTGCCGGCTAAAAAAGCAAACAATCTTTGCACCGCCTAATATGCTATCTGTCTGTTTGTGTGTGGGTCGCCTAGTAGTATGTCGTTGGCACCAACATGCTGGCTTTGGTCTCTGAGTCTAAATTAGTTGGTATTGCACCTGGTTGGCTCAGCTAAAGTAACTAAGATGAGGTTCCGCCAACATATGAAAAGCTAAACATGAAACGAGATACATATTAAGGCGGGCCACTTAAATAAGCCTACCGCCAAGTGTAGCATAAAAGTTGGCCCAAATATTTACAAACCCAAAATATAAACAAGTTTTTTGCGTTAACAGATTAACGCAGTGTTTGTGCTACCATTGCAGGAGGACAGTCAAGGAGTTGCCGCTTGGTGGAGGTAGTTGGAGAGATCCTGGGGGCTGACCGGCATCCTTGGGGCTGGCTCCGCCATCCTGGGGGCTGCGCTCGTCAGCCGCGGCTTCGCCTTCTCCGCCTCGGCAGCTTCAGGATCCGCCAAGGAGGGATCGGCTACGGCAACATGTGGATCCGGGTGTTCCTTGTAGAACTTGCGGATGTCAACCATGTTGGCAACCCGGGTTGCATAGCCCGAACAGACCGCAGCACGTCTGCATCACGATGGCTTGGTTGTTTTCGTCTTCGGTGGGGAAGTACTCGGTGACTTGATGAATATCAGCCTCCGGATACCACGCCGCCGTCATCGCCAATGCCAACTTGGCTCCGCCTCGTGCTGCTGATCGTAGCGTGCCGTCATGTTCGGTCGCCGCCTTCTCCAGCAAGTCCGGCAGGCATCAAAGTTGACGGGATCGCCGTCCTCGCCAGGGTAGAACTTGGCGGCAAACGCTTTGCCGCGCCGACAATCTGGTTGACGATTTCGCCAACCTTCAAGATACGGGCAAGGCGCGGCGTCGTCCATGTCATCGCCTAAGTTAGCCGGCACTGCACAATGCAAACGTTACACTGCAGTTTGAAATTTCAAGAGTTCAAGTATCAAAGAAGGATGAAGGGTAGAGATTACCCAAGACATGCTCGTGGATGGCGTTGACCTCGTCCAGATGGTTCTCAAGCGTTTCCTGAGCTAGCTGGACGCCTTCGACAGTTGTCCTGCTGCTCTTTGGCGTTCTTGTTCACCTGGTTGAGGTTGTTGCTCATGGCTTCAAGTTGTCCCGTCAACTTGCTAACCTCGGCGGCATGGGCCAGCTCCCGCTCCTCCAGCTCCTTGGCATGATCCGCCTTCAGCTTTGACACCAACTCAGCAAGATCTGCAGCTTCGTTCATCAAAGCTTGCATGTCAGTGGAGTTCTTGAGAATATCTTGCGCAGTGTTTAGTAATTCTACAAATAAAGAGAAAAGACGACTAAAATACTTGTCGGAAAAGCAAAAAGAAGTCGGACGAAAAGAAGGCAAAGAAAATTTGTCACCTTCATCCTTTTTGCGAGCCTCTTCCAAGCTCGCAATCTGGGCGTCCTTCATCTCCACGTCCTGCTGCAGTTGCTGGCATTCTTTGTTTTTCTTCTCTTGAGCACGGAACAGCTCAAGATTGGAAGCAAGAACGGCCTGCATGCACGAAACAACGTTGCGGTTAGCACTATATAGTCAACGAGACCACTTTGCCGGCTAAAAAATCTTTCAGCCGCCAAAGTGCTCGGGGGCTGCGACTATAGGTTAATTACCTCAAGTTGACCGTGCAGGGTCTCGTGGAGATCATCCATGTGCGCGTACCATTTACGGGTACCTTCGCGCATGGTCCTTAGCGTTTGCCGAGGGTCTTGTAACCCTTTGCCAGATTGAGAGCTGGGATGGGAGGACGATCCGCCATGGCCAGCCGCCATCTCGTCATCCATCTCTTGCTTCATGGCAATAAATCGAGCGGCATCATTAGCCGAAGCTTCAGCCGTCTTGGAAAAGGTAGGTCCGGCAACTGACTTTTTGCCCGCCATCTTCTCCGTAGCCGCCTCTGAGGTACCAGCAGATGTGTACGTTCCCTGGCATACAACCACGGGAACGCCAACTGTGGGCGTTGTCGGCGCAGTGGCTGGAGAAGACGTGGTGGCTTGCCCCTACCGGCAGAAATCTTCAGGTTGGCGCGGAGCTTGGGCATGGCAGGCTTGCCCCTGTAAGCAGAAAAGTGCAAGTTTGTCAGTACAAACTTATATCAAAATGGCTAAGTCAGGGAAAGCAAAAGCTTGCCTACCGCTTGAGTGGGATATTCTCCCCCAAGGTCTCATCCTCTGCATCAACAAGGTGGCCGCCTTCTTCCTCTTCTCCAAATCCTTGGTGGAGCCGCCTATTTTGCGCTTCTTCGACTTGCTGGCACCGGTGTCGTACCAGTTAGGAGCCAAGTCGGCATCCCCAAGGTTTGCAGCTGAAAAGGAAAAAGACAAAACATTAATTCAGTACCCAGTGGACAAAGATGTCAAGGAAAAGACAAAGTAGCTTGGCTTACCACTGGGGCTGGGTTGTCATGGGTGAACATGGCGACGCCTTCGGCCGCCTTCACCGACAGAGGCTTGACAAGCTCTCTGAGCCGGTACTCTAGCGCATCTTGGTCAAGGGTGCTGTTGCCGGCGTCATCCGCCTTGTACTCGCACATCTTCAGTGGGCGATGGCGGAGTGGCATTATCTTCCTCGACACCAGCAGATGACGGTGTCAACTCCGTCAAGTTGCGGAGCCTTCATCGTCTTCGTCAGAAACTCGATCCGCCTGACGGCAATTCGAAGCTCAGCCGACAAGCTGCTAAGGGGCACCTTTGCCGTCCAGCAGGCCTTGTGGGTTGGCGGACCGTTGACGAAAGCAGGCATCCCCTGTGTCGTGCCGGGTGTCGGGATGTCCTTGCAGTAGAAGAAGGTGCTGGTCCAGTGCTTCACCGACTCGATGTATGGGATCTTTGGGTACCAGTCGGGTTGGCGGCAGTTGAAGGTTACGCTACCGCAAGTTGCCAGCGGGCCGCCTGGTATGGTTTGCCGGCGGCATAGGAAGCAGTATTGGAATAGCTCTATGGATGCAGCTATGCCTAAATACCCTTCGCACAAAGCCTGGAAGCCGGCTAGCACTAGAATACTGTTGGGCGCTATGTTGTGCGGTTGCAGCCCGTAGAAGGCAAGCACTGCCAGAAAGAAGGCGGAAAGCGGCAAAGACATACCGCGGAGGCTGTGCGACGCCAACATGACGTGCTCGCCGTCTTGTGGGTCAGGGACTGGCTCGTCGCCTGGAACCCTCCAGGAGCACTCCGTCTTGGGCGGTATGTAGCCGCCATCCTCCAGCTCCTTCAGATAAGCTGACGTCATGATTGACGGCAGCCAATATCTGGAGCCAAGGTCCGCCGTCTCCTCTTCTTCCTCGGCGTCGTCGTCGGCGGCAGCTTCTGCCTCCGTCGTGGCCTCAGCGCTGGTCGCCGTTTGGGATGGAAGTGGGAAGGCAGATGTGGACGCTGCGGGTGCCGCCGGAGTTGGAGAAGAAGAAGGAATCCCACCCGCAGCCGCGGTGGGGACAGAAGAGGTCTCCGGCGCGCTCGCGGAACGCCGCCGCCGGAGCAGATCCAGATCCAAGCGCAGCCGCCGAAGTCGCAGCCAGCGCCGCCGCCGCCGAATCTTGCTGAGGGTGCTCGCCATTTGTCGCAGAAGCTCTGCTCAAGTACTCGCCGGAGTTGAGTGCGGGGAGAGGAGCGCTCGAGAAGTTGAGGAGGCAACGGTGAATGCGAATGGGGAAGAAGTTCGACCCCGTTGCGCCCTTTGCTATTTATCTCCGCGCGTTAAGATCCGTGCGTGAGATTGGGGGGACACACGATCTCCGCCACGTGCCCACGATTTGCACGTCGTGGCAACGGTGTCTGCGGCCTTCTCCCCGATTCTCGTGCATAGTGGAGAAGTAATCATGACGCATGCCAAGTCCAAACTGTCGTGGACTGCATGACATCGTCCGTCAACATTTGACGGGATCAGTCAAATGACATGACTGGTGCCGGGAAGATTCCTGACAACAGTCAGGCCGTCTTTCCCATGATGGCGGCAAATCATCCGACTACTTTAGGCGGATTGCCGCTTATTTCAACTTTGGAATGCTTCAAGCTCTTCAGCCGCCTACAAGACAAGACGGACGGTGCCTGAAGAACTCGAACCCTTCCAGGGGCTAATGTTGGGGATATACCTATTAGGGGTATCACCAGCATGGATCAATCCGGCTAGTCCCGGGTGGCCCGCAGTGGTGGTGAAGGCTTTTGCCTGCCGGGCGGCCCAGATAGCTGACGACCAAGGAAGGCGGATGCCGGCAAGGAGGAGGCCCAAGACTGAAGCCACCAAGACCAAGACGGAAGGCGGCAGATTTGCCGGCTAGGTTTAGGACTCTGTATGCTTGCCGGATACGTAATCTCCTTGTAACCCTAGGTCCGGCCGCCTATATAAGCCGGACCACGGGGAGCCTTTAGGGCATACTTTTCATACTCTCACACAATCCACCTCATTGTAACCTGTACCTCGGCTATTTGCCTCATAGTGAATTATAGCAGCACGTAGGGCTCCGCCACCGCCGTGGAGCCTGAAGCTGGGTAAACTGCCGTGTACAATCCCGACCTTGACGACGTCCACCTTCTTGCACTACGTTCACCCCCGGCTAGCAGGACCCCGTCTCCTATCTCAGATGCCGATACGACGACAGTATACTTAGTATGGAGTTACCATTATAGATTGCAGTTGTAAACATGTGGATGATGTAATACGACTTACAAACATTAGAAATAAGCCATGTTTTGCTCAGACTCGGTTTTGTTCATGCATTATAGTGTACGAAAATATTTCCATATGTGATGCAAAGCTTCATAGGTATTCTTGTTTTCCTATGAAGTTTATACTAAAAAATTCCTATGGGATATAATCCTATGAGTCAAACAGTTTCAAAGGAAAATTTCCTATAGGATTTCAATCCTGCACAACTCTTTTGCCAATCCTATGAATCAAAGGAACCCATTGTGTGTGTACGTGTAGCCTAGGTATTCCCAATGTAAACTCAAACCATACCCTCAATATTCTCTCTGCTCCCTCAAAACCGTATGAATCTTCGGTGACCTCTATTTTCTCTTGTATCTTCATGTACTGATTGAAGAAATGAAGTAGGTTGTCATGTGGGTTGGCATACCTCTTCAAAACAGCAATTAATCCTTCAGTGCAAATTGTAGTCTGTATGAATGGGAAACCAGTCTTTGAAATAGACTAGAACAAAGTTCGCTCTGATGATAACGTTCCAACAAATGTGTGTTATCACTGACACCATAAATTTCTAACATCTCTACTCATTTGGTCTCAAACTCTGCAGGACCAAGGCTATAATCCATAATTTCATTGAATTTTCTTCGGGGGTTTGTCATGCTTGGAAATGAAGGGACCAACTTCCTGTTGCAATTTTTGCATCATATGCGATCGACAATTATAGTGGACTTTGTTAAGGAACATAACTAGGATATCACTTCTCATATGTACATCCTGATTATTATTATGTTCAATGCCCTTCCCCCATTGCCTTGAGAAAGGCTGCAAAAATCTGTTAAATGTTCACTCAATGGAATTGGGAGAATTATTTCAGCATGAAGGGGGTGATAGATGTTGATGTGAATCACAAGACAAAATTGCATTCTAGTTCTGGCCGTTCCTAGTTTATTTAGCTTAATTTGAGTTAACCAAGAATTCAAAATTAAAACAAGATCCACTAGATTCGATTCGAAACTGAAACCGCCATTCAACCGTCCCTCGTGAAAGGGGGGAAACCCCCACCAAAAGCCTTTCCCCCCCCCCCCTTCGATCCAATTCGCTCGGCAACAAGCGGAGCACGAAATGGCGATCGCGATCTCGCAGGCGGCCTTCGACGACATGGTCCGGGAGAACATGGAGGACCTCGGCATGGACCCCGACGAGGCCCTCGCCGACGCGGTCGAAGCCCTCACCCTCCAGGGCGCCGACCTCGCCGGTATCCCCTCTTCGTCTTCTCCAGATCTCCAATCTCTCCAGTTCACGCCTCAGTGGTTAACCGAGCCTCTCTATCCGCCTCCTGCAGGGATCATCAAGCGCGTGCCTGGGGAGGCCGCGGCGGAGGAGATGAACCCGGTGATGCGGGTGCTCGACGAACTGAAGGCCTCCGCAAGTGGCAGTGGCAGGTTGGGGAGGATCTTGACAGGTTGGTCTCTTCGCTCGACGAGCTGTGCAAACTGTGCTCCGGCGAGGAGGTGGAGAATGCGGCCGTGGCGGCGCGGAATGGCGGTGTGGAGGCGCTCGTCGCCCTGTGCGCGTCTACGCAGGAGCGGCTGCTTGCTTCGGGCTTGAAGGCACTGAGCTCCCTGATCCGGGGTATGTTGCTGCGGTCCTTGTCAATTTCTCGGATATGAGGATGTTGTATTGATTTGGCATTGCAAAAGGATAGATGGGAAAGGCAAATCTCTGGTTTTTCTCTTACAGTTGGGAATGAACTCAATCTGCAGATGTTGGGAGCACTGAAAAGTTCAGGCAGAGCCAAGGGCCCAAAATTGTCATGGATATCTTGAAAGGGGCCCTGCAAAGTACAGACATACTGGATGGTGGTTTCAGTGTTGTGGCGGTGGCATCTGCTGGCAACGAAGTTGTGAAAGATGCCTTCATGGACTTGAAGGTTGATGAACTCATTCTGCAGGCTATGAGGGACAAATCGAATAGTAAAGTGCAGAGCTTGTATGATGCCATACGTGTTCTGTTGACACCTGACGATAACCGGGTGGTGGCTTCTCAAGTATGTCCTTTATGCTTGTAGAATCATTACTCAACCTGAAATTAATAATCTACTCCTTCACTACTTGTGTTAGCAAGAAAAATAGTTTACTAGAGGAAGATCCATATGTGGAAATTAGTTTGAGTTATAATACGCTGCTGTCTGTATGATAACCATAGAAGAATAAATTTTAGCTCTTAAAATTGTTATTTGGCAGTTTCATTTTAAACTGAAGCCAACATGATGTAGAAATTTCAGTGGGCATCTGAATGTTGTTAGATTTAATACCCCGGTGAAATATTGATGTGAACTTCTGGTGATGGTTTGGTATAGAATGTTCACAAAAATAATAGCCAACTTGGTATCACCAGGTTTTTTGTTTTCTCAGTGTCATATGCCCCATGTTGCTTCTTGCTTGAAAGTTGACTACATATGATTGATTTTTAATGTATTCAGTATATGACTTAATCATAAACTCTTGTACCTTTATAATTTGCAAGTTAAGAATTAAGCCTTCTTGTATGAAGGGAGTTGGGATCCAAAGAGATGAAATTGACAGCTCTTGTGATGCAGGTATTTGGATATTCACGCAAATTTGCAGAAATTGGCATCGCAGAAGTTCTTGTCGACGCAATCCGTGAACAAGTTGCTCCATCCAGCTTACCATCAGCTTGTGCTGCTTTGAAGGCAATTGCTGTTAATGTAAGAGTAAACTCTGGAATGATAATTCATATCTTTATGATTCTATCAACGTTTTGCAGTAGTCAAGCTTCATTTTTTCCAGGGTAATTTTTTCATCAGTTTTGCCTGTATTATATCTGGTCAATCGGATATGTACTGCAGGCAACTTAGCATACACCAGAAACTTGATGTTTATAAGCTTTGTTCCATGTTATTGCTCTTGCCTTTTATTTCGGTCATGTTTCTAGTTCTGCGTATAAAAACTTATTTCCTCGGTGGAGTTGTGACTATAAAGAAAGCACAAGTCATCTTTAGTTACTGTGTAACCACAGGAAGAAATATGTCGGTCCATATCGGAAAATGGTGGGATTGATGTGCTTCTTCAGTGCATCGATGAGGCTGGTGTACAGAAGAACAAAGTTATAGCAAAATCTTGCTGCTCTTTGTTGTCTAAGGTACGGCAGCAGTATGGTACATGACTGCAACATTATTGTCCAACATGAATACCCACTTTCTTATGAGAAGAGGAAATCCTACTTTGGTTAAATCGAACTTATATCACATGCTTTCTGCTTGAAGCTTGCTGGAAGTGACGCGAACAAGGCCAATATCATTCAGCAAGGTGGTTTTGACAAGTTCTTGAAGTTGGTGTCCAGGTTTTCTGAAGACCCATCAGTAATACAGGAGGTAATACATATAAATGTGCAATACTGAAGAATATGTATACTGTTTATATCCTGTACTAAGCAAACTGATTGTGTAGGTAATGTCTCTGGTACAAGTCCTCACACTGCGGTCACCAGAACATGCAGCACGTGCAATAGCGGTAGGCTATGGTACGCTGGCCATACAGGCAATGCAGAAGTTCCCTCCTCTGCCCCTACGCAGAAGCAAGCATGTCTTATGATCCGTAATCTTGTGGTCAGGAACCCTGAAAACAGGTATGTTTTCAATTCTATAGAGTTATTAACTGATGGGGCTACTTCATATTCAGCATCGTTATGCTGTGTTTTGTACGTCTTGACACTTGTTTTACGCTGCAGGACCATCTTGCTCAAGGAAGGAGTGGAGAAGCTTATCAGGAAAGCCAAGGCAATGCATGGAAGCTGCAAATCTGCCGCCACAGATGCATTGAGAGACCTGGGATTGGACAACTACAATGCGTAGACAACGTAGGTAGCCTACCCGTCTGTAAAGTTCTGCCATCTGAGGATTTTTGAAGAACTGTATGTCGCGGTTGGGTTTATAGAATTTGTACTGCTGCGTCTGTTCCTTTTCCTGGTTTCACTTTTGTGGAAATTTTGAATTGCGTGTTAACGTGTGTGCGAACCCAAAAAATAGAGATACTCCCTCCGTTCCAATTTAATTGACTTGCTATGTACCACATGTGGATGTATCTAGGCATGTAACACGTCTAGATACATCCACATATGGTGCATAGCAAGTCAATTAAATTGGAACGGAGGGAGTATTAGTATGAGCTAAAATCTGAATCTGTGATCTGCTGCATGAACTAGTCAACTAGGTGGTAAAATGTTTTGCCACCTGCTATGCTTTTGTCTACTCCCTCCTGGTTCTTAGAAAGCTGATATTTTGCGCATGTGTGTAATTAAACTTAAAGTTTGAGTAACTATACATTTAGGTTGGATACTTCAAAGTCATTTGTGTACATTTGTTTCCATCAGTATTTGAACACCATGTAGTCCCAAAAAAAGCATATCAAAATTCACGACCTCATGCCCAATTATTCTCAGTCCAAATTCTGAATTAGCTAACTGTTATAATCTTACATCAGGAAACTCGAATGATTTACACTCATACACTGGAATAACCACTGAGGTCAGAACACATAGACAAACTACAAACCTGATGAAACAATGGCAGTAAATTAAGAATAACCTGACATTTTTACGAGGCAGCTCCTAGTTGAGTAAAGCTACCCAAAAGCATGAGTGTTTGAACTTTGAAGGTTAAAGATCCATAGTTACAAAAAAAAGGTAAAAGATGATTCATAGTCAACCAATTCAGAGGGGGAAAATAATTTGGACACTAACATATTTTACAAAAAATATACATGTAATTGACAATTTTCGTAATGGTACATTATGTAATGGTTTTCCATGATCCATATCAATATAGCAATACCACACTCTGAAGTTCACAGAAAGTACAAGCCACCACTCCACCAGCATCCTCCACCTCGAGCGCGGGAGGCGGCACAAACAAAGAAACGCTCGTTCACAAGTTTCAACCGTACAAACACCGGGCATCCCAATCCGGCGCAGCTGGATACTCGAAACCCCGACCGTAGTACGGTGACGTCGGCGGCGGGTAACAGCTCACCGGCGCAAGGTCCACCGTGGGGTACAAACCGTTGTCCGGCTCCCCCACCGTTGGATAAATGCCAGGGGCCGACCACTCCCTCGTCGATGGTGGTGGGTAGATCGCAGCTGGCTGTACCGGCGGCGTAGAATAGGAGTAGTACCTCGAGCCCGTGACCGTCAACGGCGGCGGGTAAACTGCGTTTTGCTCCATCAATGGCGCGAGTTGCTCCATCGACGGCCAGTCGTCTGTCACCGGGTACATCCCAGAAGACACCGACGCGTGGGGGACCGGGGAAGACACTGGCGCGAGGGGGACCGGGCAAGGCGGCGGCGTGACGGGCTCGCCGCCGTTGCTCATGCGGTCCTCGTCGCCGTGGTCGTTTCCGTCGTGGTGGAAGACGTAAGAGAAAGAGATGATGCCGTTGGACAGCCTGCAGTCGGATGGAGCAGCGAGCTGGTACGACACGCGGCGCGTCGTGCCGTCGGCGATGAGGTCGGGAGCGGCACGACGGCCGAGGCGGCAAGCACGTCCCCGAGGACGGCCACTTCCGCCTTGAGCTCGAACCGCACGACAAGGACGCCGTCGTCGTCCTTCTTATTCCCCGCTTCTTGTTGCTCTGAGGCGTCGTCGTCGGGGAGGTGGAGGCGTAGGCGCTCGTCCTCCCACTCGGGGTTCTCGCCGCCGGCGCGGTCGGTGGGGGTCCTGACGCGATGGGCGCGTCGGCCGTTCTTGCCGGGGGAGGACGACGTCACGCAGACAGACGCGTAGAGGCACGGCGTGTGAAACGGGAGCGAGGACCTGACGCCCCGGCACGACACCCACGTGATTTCGATGGCCGCCGGCTCCGGCGGCTTCCGAGGACGTTCCATCCGCAAGAAAACTCGCAACAAGCAGGCGATCGAGCGAGGACTCTGCGCGCGAACGAGGGTGCGCTAGGCTAGTAAGGAGAGGAGGGACGGGCTGTTTGTTGGTTAAGAAGGTGCTCCACCACGACGCGGTGGCGGGAGACGACTGGACACGGCAGATCTCAAAGTCTTGGCCTGAATAGGACGCTGGTAGGTTGGAACGGGTCGCAAGCGCGGCACGGCAACCAGCGCCATCAAGAGGCATTAATTTTGGGTTCGCGTCAGTTGTCACAGCCTGGAGGAGGTTGCACGGCAACTTCTTCTTCTTCTTCTCAGCGCGGCTCGTTCTCGTCAGGAAGCCACGACGTCGTGCGTGTCCCCGTTCTCGAGTTATTCCACGCTGCATCGAAATTTCTGTGTGATAGAGAGGGCGAAGTAAGACTTTTTTGGCGTGTGTTGTGGACAACACATGCAGTGGAAATCGTCCAGGTGGAGATGAAGATGGGGATATTTTAGTTTGAAATTTCACAAAATGGCATTTAGAGTTGTGATGCAAAGCTTACGTGGCATTTTTCAAAAGAGAAAAATTGTAGTGGTGTTACTCAAAATCGGTGAAATTGCAGTGGTATCTATCTAATCTCTCCTATCTAAAAGAAAAGTTTAGTTCCCATGTTTACGTCAAAATTTTCGTCCAACCTCCCGTTTAGTCCTTCGCTCCCTGCCTCCCCTCCTACCACATACCGTAATTATATCCAGAAAACCACACGCCATCTAGCGTGGTCGCCCGCCATCAGCCCGTCCAAGATCCTGCCCCCAACGCCACCACGCCGCCTGCGCAATCACCACCACCTCCTCAGTGGTCGCTCTGCCCCGCAACGGCGGCATGAACTTGAAGAAGGACCTCTCACCAAGTTCGCGATTACAGGTAATCCCCCGATTTCGCAGCGGCCTACGGCGAGGTCACCACCTCCGGCCGCTGGAAATGAGGTCCCCATTTTCTTCTCCCAGCCCCGAATATTCCTCCGTCGGCAAGTCTTCCAACCTCTCCCTCAATTGGATCCTGCCGGTTTTCGTTCAGCCGGTCAAACAATTATCACGTTCAGAAATAGGACTCCGCTGAATTTGCGTCTACGTCCATTGATTCCAAGGGAGACACAACGTATGCAGCTAGCAGAACCCATCATATCCGTCTGCGTCCAAGATTTGCGTGAGTTATTTGTTTGATTGGTTTCCCTTGGATGGCATGGTTTTCTTGCTGCAGTGCATAGGATTCAGACATTAGATTAGTTTCAGTTTGTTTAACAGTTGGGTCACGCGTCTCCTTGGATGGCATATGTGCACACTGCAAGTGGTTCCTTAGATGGCATTCGATCGGAAATCGAGCTGTATAGACAAGTTAGAAGCTTATTGTCCTAGCGTTGTTTCCACGGGCTAGACCGTGTGTTTTGTGTCTTTTCTATGATCTAACAACCTGTAAACCTTGAACGTTTGTCCCCCAAGCAGGGCATGACATTCAAATGTTATTTCATTTTCATTCACCTTGATTTTTCTGGTGCAGGTTGATGGACGGTATCTAATAGTAGGGGAAAGCGAGGCCACAAGTTCCACGAGATTTATTAAGCTATGACTTCTCAAGCAATTTCGGCTCAAGCCATTTTTTTTACAACTCAGTTATGCATGTACTCCTGAAGAAAAATGAAGTTATAGAATGTATCTAAAGGTATGAAGGAGTTATAGAATTTTTCGTACTTAAATGTTGTTTAGAGTGTCCTCTATGCTCTGTACAATATTTCCCATGTTATTCACAATAGCTCTTTTTCAGAAAAGCAGGGCCTGAATAGTGAATATTGACATGCTCATTTCTCTTCTACCGGGAGCTTCTTGGCAGCCACATCTCGACCACCACGCGGTGTTGTGGCCATGGATATGGACCAGGGGAGAGGGAGCCGGCGCTGGGGCAGAGGTAGAAGTAGCTGGTGCCACCGGCAGTAGAGGGTTGTCATGGTGGTTTTTTAGTGGTGCCTTGTCGTCGTATTGAACAACAGATGCCTAGGGTAGGCTTAAGTTTGGGGCCGATGGACGCTAGAAGATTCGGGGAGGGATAGCGCGCTAAGGAGCGCACACAGAAGAACAGATGAACACATGGATTTACCCTGCTTCGGGGCTCTCGTGAGAGATAAAACCCCTACTGCAGCATCTAGCCTATTTGGTGTATTCTCTTCTCATATGTGATTGGTACAAATGCTCCTTGAGCTGAGCAAGAGTTGCATGTAAGAGGCTTGCTCTAGCTATAGGGAGAGGGCTCACGGGAGCAAGGGAGAAAGAATGAGCCCAAGGGGCCAATGAGCCCGTGGAGAGCTGCCTGGAGCATTCCCCCTGGTGCTCCTTATAAAGGGAAGCCTAGGGACAAGGGGGCCCCACCAACACACTATACGCGTACTGTACAACACTGTTGGTGAATTGACCACTGGGGTCTTGTCCGCACTGCTGCCTATGTCACGGTCTGTACTCTAGTCATGTCTGCGCCACTGTAGCCATGTTGGCTATGTCATCCTCTTTGTCTTGTTCCTGCTTGGTCATCAGGCAGCTGTACCAGGTACGAGCTGGGGGCATCCCAGTACCCGGTCGTGCTGGATGTCGGATGCTGGAGATCTCGAACGGGTGCTGCGCAGGGGACGTCGGTCGATGGAGTGCGGCGTCGGTTGAAGTAACGCCTGGCAAGGATGCGTATACCTCGGTCCAGCCGAGATACGAGCTAAATCGGCCCGTCCCGAGTCTGGAGCTGGAGGAAAGGGCCAGCCGAGGGGTGGTGGACTCGATCGAGCCACTGTGAGCTCGGACCGCCCGAGGCTGAAGAGGCCTGCCGAGGCTGGAGAGCCGCCCGCCCGAGGTGTGCAGCAACTCGGTCCGTCCGAGGTGGAGCGCGAGGCGAGGCCGGGGAGGGGCGAGGCCCAGCCGGGGTGGAGCGTGAGGCGATGCCGGGGAGGGGCGTGAGGCCCAGCCGGGGTGGAGCGCGAGGCCCAGCCGGGACACCACCGATGCGGGAGATGCCGGCCTTGGCCCGATGTCGGCCCACTCCGAGATAAAGCGGGAATTGACTCGGTCCAACCTGGGAGAAGCAGTCTCGGCCCAGCCGAGGTCCGATCCACGCTGGAGTTTCGGCCGGAATCTCGGCCCGACCTGCCTTCTTTTGCTTTTCCTTTATTTCTTACCCATTTATTTCCTGTTTCTCTCTTCTATTAACTTAATAAAACCACCAACTACGGGGTACCCGGGATTACATCCCCAACATTAGTCCCCGAGGCTGTGGGGACTCGCAGAGTCGCGCGCAGACTTACAAAAACAAATAACAATATTAAGATCTCTCTATGTAAACAACAACTTGCACGCACGAGCAACATCATAAGTCAGTTCTTAGCCATCTCGGGCATTACCGAACTTGCATGTCGCCAGCATTAGCTGAACGGACATACAACCTGCACTGGCATATCTCATGTGTTGGTTTTTAGCCACTCTGGGCATTACCGAAATCAGATGTCACCAGCCGGAGCTGGATTGACATATTGCCAGCTTGGGCATATCTCATATGCCGGTTTTTAGCCACTCTGGGCATTACCGAAATCAGATGTCACCAGCCGGAGCTGGATTGACATATTGCCTGCTTGGGCATATCTCATATGCCGGTTTTTAGCCACTCTGGACATTACCGAAATCAGATGTCACCAGCCGGAGCTGGATTGACATATTGCCTGCTTGGGCATATCTCATATGCCGATTTTTAGCCACTTTGGGCTTTTACCGCACAAATATGCTGGCAGCCTTAGCTGATCCAGCATATAGCCGTCACTGGCTGAAGTGGCCTTTTGCCATCATAGGCATTTGCCTTATCTCAGCTGAGATATCTCTCAACACGCTATGCTCAATGAGTCGGAATATCCTTCGACTCACTGAACCGACATAGCGAAGCTATGACACTCTGGCAAACTGGGATAACTGAAGAACCATTAAGTTAGCAGAGACAGCAAACATGAGATATTTGATGATATGATAGAGATGTCGTGATATTCTGGCAAACCGAAATAAACGGCGATTTGGGATATGAAATGATGCCGTGATACTTTGGCAAACCGAAATAAACGGCGATCTGGATATGAAATGATGCCGTGATACTTAACGGCGATCTGGGATATGAAATGATGCCGTGATACTTTGGCAAACCGAAATAAATGGCGATCTGGGGTAACCAATATAACCATGATCTTGATGATGAGTTCTTACTCGGTAGAACCAATACCAGCTTAAAGGTTAGTCCAAACATATTTATAACAAGTACATATTTAAACAGCCAATCTACTAACAGGCGGAAATAACTACAACAGCAAAACTATACAAACAGAGACAGACTCGGTCCCAACCGAGTCCCCGAGATACTTTACAGATCTAGGAGAAAAAGCAAAACTGACTGACCAGCCAGTCCCCGGGTCAAGGCATCTTGACCCCGGGGAAAACAACTAAGCAAAGCAGAAAAGAGAGGGCAGTCCCCGAGCACTGTTTGAGACTATCTAAAAGCGTGATGCAGACATATAATTAATACTCACGAGGCAGTGTTGTTGGAGCAGTCGAAGAAGACGCTTGTGCCGGCCTGGTCACCAACATGTTGGCCTGAGCCACCAATATCCTGGTTTGAGCCACCTGCACGTTTGTTTTGACCAACATATGTCGGATTTGTCCAACATATGTCGGATTCCTGCCTTATCTCGGATTTCCAGGGTATCTCGGATTTCCAGGGTATCTCGGATTTCCAGCATACCTCGGATTTCCAGGGTATCTCGGATTTCCAGGGTATCTCGGTGACGAACACTCTCAGCAAAACCAATACCACCTTTCAACGTTAGTCCAGCATATATATCATGAATATTTAAAGGGAACAGCAATTCTACCAACCGAAGCAACGAACTATAGCATATGTCGGAAAGTAAATCTAGCAGCCACACTACGCATGAGGATGCAAACTCGGGCTCAACCGAGTCCCCGAGTAACTTTTCTTATCTAGCAGAAAATGTAAAACAGACTGGTGGTCCAATCCCCGGGTTGAGACAACTTGCTCCCGGGGAAAATTCTAAACAGGATACGAAGGGGCAGTCCCCGAACTATTTTTGAGATTAACTAACTGCACGTGGTGCCAAGGAAAATACTCACGGAGCATTGTTGGTGCCGAGTGGATGGACAGAACCGGCATAAGCCGATTCAGCGAAGGGCAGTTACCCGAGATTTGTTGATGATGCCCGTTGTGGGAGGCTGCACCAGCCTCTGCTCACGGCGGCAAGCTGGAGCGCGGGGAATAATGGTGATGTCGAGTCCCCGCGTTGATGAAGAAGGTCCCGTCCGAATTTGATCCAGCAAGCGCCACTGTCAGCCCCACGGTGGGCGCCAACTGTCGTCGTATTGAACAACAGATGCCTAGGGGTAGGCTTAAGTTTGGGGCCGATGGACGCTAGAAGATTCGGGGAGGGATAGCGCGCTAAGGAGCGCACACAGAAGAACAGATGAACACATGGATTTACCCTGCTTCGGGCTCTCGTGAGAGATAAAACCCCTACTGCAGCATCTAGCCTATTTGGTGTATTCTCATCTCATATGTGATTGGTACAAATGCTCCTTGAGCTGAGCAAGAGTTGCATGTAAGAGGCTTGCTCTAGCTATGGGGAGAGGGCTCACGGGAGCAAGGGAGAAAGAATGAGCCCAAGGGGCCAATGAGCCCGTGGAGAGCTGCCTGGAGCATTCCCCCTGGTGCTCCTTATAAAGGGGAGCCTAGGAGCCAAGGGGGCCCCACCAACACACTATACGCGTACTGTACAACACTGTTGGTGAATTGACCACTGGAGTCTTGTCCGCACTGCTGCCTATGTCACGGTCTGTACTCTAGTCATGTCTGCGCCACTGTAGCCATGTTGGCTATGTCATCCTCTTTGTCTTGTTCCTGCTTGGTCATCAGGCAGCTGTACCAGGTACGAGCTGGGGGCGTCCCAGTACCCGGTCGTGTTGGATGTCGGATGCTGGAGATCTCGAACGGGTGCTGCGCTGGGGACGTCAGTCGATGGAGTGCGGCGTCGGTTGAAGTAACGCCTGGCAAGGATGCGTATACCTCGGTCCAGCCGCGATACGAGCTAAATCGGCCCGTCCCGAGTCTGGAGCTGGAGGAAACGGCCAGCCGAGGGTGGTGGACTCGATCAAGCCACTGCGAGCTTGGACCGCCCGAGGCTGAAGAGGCCTGCCGAGGCTGGAGAGCCGGCCCGCCCGAGGTGTGCAGCAACTCGGTCCGTCCGAGGTGGAGCGCGAGGCGAAGCCGGGGTGGAGCGCGAGGCGATGCCGGGGAGGGGCGCGAGGCCCAGCCGGGGTGGAGCGCGAGGCGATGCCGGGGAGGGGCGCGAGGCCCAGCCGGGACACCACCGATGCGGGAGATGCCGGCCTTGGCCCGATGTCGGCCCACTCCGAGATAAAGCGGGAATTGACTCGGTCCAACATGGGAGAAGCAGTCTCGGCCCAGCCGAGGTCCGATCCGCGCTGGAGTTTCGGCCCAGCCGAGGCTGCTGGCCTGCCGAGGCCGGAATCTCGGCCCGACCTGCCTTCTTTTGCTTTTCCTTTATTTCTTACCCATTTATTTCCTGTTTCTCTCTTCTATTAACTTAATAAAACCACCAACTACGGGGTACCCGGGATTACATCCCCAACAGGGCTCGTGGCTAGGAGGGAGGTTAGTTAGGTGATATGTTCATCTGTGTGATTTTCAAAGATTTTACAATTTCAGGCTTTCAACCAACAGTTGTCTTGCATGAATATAATGCACTCTAGAATATTACATTCTATGGGGAAATCTTATCTTTAATAAAACGTTATGTATTTGCCCTCTTGAGTCTGGAGTCTGGACTGATGCATACAATGCTTTGTGCACTATTCAGTTTCACGAGGTGGGACTTCCCATCTGAAGTTCTGAACTGGCATTTAGCTAACTAGATCTTATCTTTTGCTTTGGGTGTTGATACAAAGTTACAAACACGATTTCACTTTCGAATGGAAGCACATAAAATCTGCATAAAAGGTATACATAGCTGAATAATTGGCTAAATTTCATATGCCCTTTGCTAGGCTATTTGTTACTCCCTACGTTCCAAAATACTTTGTATGGATTTGTCTAAATATGGATGTATACATCCATATTTAGACAAAACTAAGTCAATTATTTTGAAACGGAGGGAGTAGTTGTAATTGTGCCTTGCCTCCTTGAATTGACTTATTTTTATACAATTATTTTTCTCCGCTTAATACTTCCTAACTCATCAGCATGCAGGAGGATGACAATGTTATGACCGCTTGGTGCAAAATTGAAGGTAGTCTGTTACTATAGTTCGAAAGAGCGTTACAAAGGGGTGTAATGGAGGGTGCGGGAATGCAGGCGCGGAGTTTTTTTAGATAAGGGGGTGCGGATCCCCGGCCTCTGCATCCAAAAGATGCACACAGCCACCCGCAATTATTTAACCATCCAAGAAAACAAGTTCACAATTCATGGGTCACTTAAGGTGGCTACAAAGATCAGCCACTCAAACAAATGATTATTAAGCATCTAGACGTCTAGGTTGAAGCCATCCACCCCAGCTGAAGATAGCCCACACAATCGTCAGCATACGGTACATCCGGCATCCATAAGCCCACGCTGGTCCGCAGGAAGTAGGAATGACCATGAGTGGATCCAATAGCACGCCTTGTGAATAACCTGCAAATAATGAGTTGAGTTTGATTTGTTAAAAACAATGTCATTTCTACAGTTCCAAATAGCCCACAATATGGCCACAACACCAATACGAATACGAGCTTTTGTGATTTTATCTATTCCATTTAACCAACTACCAAACAAATTCGCAATGCTCGTAGGTGGGTAAACATTGAAAGTGAAGTGCACTAGTCGCCAAATATCACGAGCAAACGGACACTTAATGAAGAGGTGTTCAACGGACTCATCCGCATCGCAGAAAACACACTTCTTACATCCTATCCACCGTCTTTTAATCAAATTGTCTTTTGTCAAAATTTCCTTTCTATTAAGAAACCATAGGAAGATCTTTATTTTTAACGGAATCTTTAACTTCCATAGATACTTACGCAAATATCTAGTATGCCCATTTAATAAGTCCTCGTAATACGACTTAACCGTAAAGGTTCCATTAGAAGTAAGAATCCATTTAAATTTATCCTCCTCGTCTATGAGGTTCACTCGCATTAACCTCTCAACTAGATTAAGCCAATTTGTTTATTATTTCCTATTAGTACCCGGCGAAATGGGAGATTAATAGGTACTGTCCCAAGAACATTAGCTACTGTGTATGCTTGTTAGAGGCAATGGCATATAAGGATGGATATTCAGCTTGAAGAGAAACAGGACCTAACCAGCTATCCTCCCAAAACTGAATCTGCTCCCCATTACCAATCGAAAATCTTCCACGCTTAAAGAATTCATCTTTTACCTTCATAATTCCTTTCCAAAAAGGTGAATCCATAGGTTTAACTCGCACTTGAGACAACGTTTTATCCCCTAAGTACTTGTTAACTAATAACTCTTTCCAAACACCCTCTTCATTCAAAATTTTATACAACCATTTACTAAGAAGACATTTATTCTGCTCCTCTAAAACCGAAATTCCCAATCCACCTTGGTCCTTTGGTCTACAAACCAAGTTCCATTTAGTTAACCTATACTTCCGTTTGAGCTGATTTTTGCCAAAAAAACCGAGAACGATAAAAATCTAACCGTTTTCTAACTCCCTTTGGAATTTCGAAAAAGGATAGTAAGAACATTGGTAGGCTTGTTAAAACTGAGTTTATAAGCACAAGACGGTCACCGTATGACAACATTCTTGCCACCCAAGCCGCCAATTTCTTCTCAAACCGTCCTCAACTGTTTTCCATTCCTTGTTTAGTAATTTTCTATAATGTATTGGTATTCCCAAATACCTAAAGGTAACGAACCGATCTCACAACCAAAAATACGACGGTACTCCTCCTGGTCATCTTTAGCCTTCCCAAAACAATACAATTCACTCTTGTGAAAATTTATTTTCAACCCCGAAAGTTGCTCAAACAAGCAGTATTAATTTCATATTCACGGCCTTCGCAATGTCGTGTTCAAGAAATAATATAGTGTCATCCGCATATTGAAGGATTGAGACCCCCCTTCGACAAGATGAGGAACTAAACCCCCCACTTGGCCATCCTCCTTTGCACGAGAAATTAAGATAGCCAACATATCAACAACTAAATTAAATAACAGCGGAGACAACGGATCTCCTTGTCGTAAACCTTTGAGTGTCGAAAATAATGACCGATATCATCATTAACTCGAATTCCTACACTCCCACCTTGTACAAACCGAGCCACCCACTCACACCATTGTGGCGTGAACCCCTTCATTCGTAACGTTTGCTGTAAAAGGACCATTTCACTTTATCATACGCCTTCTCAAAGTCTATTTTGAAAAGAACCCCATCCATCTTTTTTTATGTAACTCATGTATCGTCTCATGTAAGACAACAACCCCTTCAAGAATATTTCTTCCAGGAATAAACGCAGTTTGGGTGGGGCGGACAACTCTACTCGCAATAGAGGTGACTCGGTTTGTTCCTACTTTTGTGAAAATCTTGAAGCTCACATTCAAAAGGCAAATAGGACGATATTGTTCAATTTTACTCGCATCTCTTTTTTTGGTAGCAAGGTGATAATACCAAAGTTTAGCTTAAATAAAGGCAAGTTTCCCGCACGCAGTTGCGCAAACATAGCCATCAAATCAGCTTTTATAATTCCCCAAAACTTTTGATAGAACTCCGCGGGAAACCCATCCGGCCCTGGAGCTTTATTATGTTCCATTTGTTGAATTGCCTCAAACACTTCTTTCTCAGAGAAGTCTTGAGTCAAAATCTCATTTTCTTCTTCTGATATTTGCGGCATATCATGGATCACACTCTCGTCCAAAGAAAAATTATTTGTAACCGGCGCTCCAAATAATTTCTTATAGTACTCCGAAATATAAGTCTTAAGATTTTCCTGACCAACTATCGTGCCTTCCTCTTGTTCCAATTGTAATATTCTCTTTTTCCTATGTTTACCATTCGCGATAATGTGGAAATATCTCGTATTACTCCCCCCTTCCTGAATGTATTTAACTTTTGCTCGCTGTGCCCACTTAGATTCCTCATCACGACGCAATTGGGCCAGCTTATCATCCGCCTCTCTCTTGGGCCCGCTCGGCTACCGTAAGAGGAGTGGTTTCAGCTTTAACATCTAATTCATTAATTAGTAAGATTAATTTATCCCGTAACATTTTATATTCCCCACTCAAATTCCTTGCCCACCCACGTAGAAATTGACGTAGATGGCGGATTTTATTTTGCCACCGCTCAACTGGTGATTGCCCGTTTGGATCGCATTCCATTCACGAACAATGATGTCATAAAACCCTTCTTGTCGAAACCACGATAATTCAAAAGAAAATCTGCTAGAATTACCCTTAAACGCATGTTCCCCGGTATCCAATAACAACGGCGTATGATCCGACCCCGCACGGGTAAGAGCCTGCACCGTGACCAGTGGATACTTTTGCTCCCAATCCACACTAGCTAGAAAACGATCCAACTTCTCAAGTGTTGGCGTATCTCGTCTACTAGTCCAAGTATACTGTCTTCCAGACAATTCTAAATCCTTCAAGCTCAAACTCTCAATTATCGCATTAAAGATAGTAGGCCATCTAGCATTAAAATTGTCATTATTTTTCTCCTCTTGTCTCCTAATAATATTAAAATCCCCCCGACCAACATCGGTACCGTCTCTCCTTCGCAAATTCTTACCAATTCAGCAAGAAATTCTGGTTTTTTGTTGTCCTGAGCCGCCCCATATACAACCACCAACGCCCAACTAAACCCATCCAACTTCGTTCTTAGGTGTAATTTGACGCAAAAATCACCTGAACCACATCTTGTATTGTAAGGGTAGCATTATTAAATCCTAATAGCATGCCTCCCGACCTCCCGTGTGGAGGTATACAATACCAAACAAAATCTGAACCCGCAGCCAAAAAATTGAGAAAAGGTGTGGCGAAAGAAGACCTCCCTGTCTCAATTATAGCCACAAAGTCAAGTTTATTCTCCTTAACAAATTCATGAACAGCCAAGTGCTTTGCTGTGTCTCCAAACCCATCTGAATTCCAAATCATGCCCTTCATTTTTTTAAAATTTAGAGTAGATGGCTAATCTCAACCCCTTCTAACCGCACGTTTAGAAAGTGATTTTTTCTTTCCTCTACCTCTTATTGACGCTAAAGTCTCATTAAGATCCGCATGATCATCCGAGACCTCAGCCTCATCATCCACTAAATCTTCGCAAATATTAATGGCCTTTTTTAAAGCTAAACTAGATTCGGATTCATCATTTATTGGAGGCAAAGAATTTTTCAGAAAAATAACCTCCCTCTCTCGTTCTAACTCCATAATGGCCGAAATAGAAGAGTACTTGCCCATCATTAAGTCCTAACGAAATACCCAATCTTTTCGTTCTATGTTTAATTTCAGAATTAGATAACGAACGTAAAGAAAGCTTGGCGTGTGCTGGAATACCTGATGGGGAGCCATATGCCTTGCGCGAAGAAAGGTCCATCGCACGCTCAAGTTGAGGAAGATCCGCATTGTGTTGCTCCCTCAATCTCTGACTAGACCTCACCTCCATCTCCAGCATCCCCCCAAAAGCCATGACCTCGCTCTCCGATGGCCTCGCTGTTAGCCCATCTACGGTTGATGTGTCCTTGACTTCCCCTGCCCACAAGACAGAGGTTGCGGCCTCAAAGGATTCCCCTGCCGACCCATGTACAAACCACCTACATCCTCATGTGATCTCGGAGATAGACACGGAGACAGCAGCTTCGCAGGCGTAGTCCAATCCGCACCCTTGAACTGAGAAACCGGAGTACCCCCGTCTCTGTCACTGTCCGTCTGCCCACCGGCAGAGAAAACAGCAGGATCGCTGCCGCGGCAGCGAGATGACCCAGAAATCCCATCCCCGCTGAAGCGATCATCAGCGAACGTCGCCTGTTCGCTGCCGCGGCAGCGAATCTCCGCAAGGAAGCTCTTGCTGCATTCAGAGTAGTCATGTTCGTCGGAGTCACTTCCGCAACCGTGACCATCAGCAATCAAACCATCACCAGAGCTGTTCTGAATCAGCGAGAGAAGCTCTTGTTTAGCAGCCTTGATTTGCTTCTGCATCGTAGGGGAGAAGACCACACCCGACACCTTTTCTTGCATGGAATCTGGGGCCGCAGCACCCATGTTGTCTTTCCCACCTGAATCTTTTGTGGACTCATCCGTGACCATATCATCTGTGGTTTTGTTCTCCTTCTCCCTCTCAGGCGTTTTTTGATTATTCGACTCCTCGTTAGCGCTATCCTCATCATCACCTGGCGGTGGTGACCTTGGATCATCATTCTCATGATCACCAACATCCACTGGATGCTCTACTTTAAACTTTAACTTATAGAACCCATCCTTTATAAAAACTGGCCAGCTCGCTGGAATAAGAGTGTAATCAACACAACCCACGAGGATACGCAGCACCCCATGTTTGCGAGTGAATTTCATATCAACTTTGATTGTTTTCCCGAACAAAGAACCTAAACTCCAAAGGGCAAGAAAGTCTCATGTAGTCTTGGGAGGAATACCATACACTCGAATCCATTTTTGAGGTAGCTTCTCCATTGGTTCCACTGTGGCAACCCAAGGAACCACTGTAATCTCACACTTTTGATTAGGCACCCTACATGCCCCAAAAACAGCAAGCCTTTCAAGTTCACTCTTAGAAGGAAACGACACTTTGAAGATATTCTGTCCAACCTGTTGAACATCCCAATGGAATTGTTCCCAAGGAACTAATCGCTGCAGCTGAGTCACAATTTGAGGAATTGAGAGCTCACCGCTAGTGACCGTCAACATAGCCATACGAACATTGTCGATCTTTGGTTTA
The DNA here is from genome assembly GCA_947311845.1 of Poa pratensis. Classification (NCBI taxonomy): domain Eukaryota; kingdom Viridiplantae; phylum Streptophyta; class Magnoliopsida; order Poales; family Poaceae; genus Poa; species Poa pratensis. Next base: position 81,005,339 of record CAMZMU010000034.1, on the reverse strand, counting down.
TAAGTATCGGATGTTGGCTGCTCATAAAACATTAGATCCTCATTTATTAACCCGTGCACGATCACTTGTGGTTTAGGCGCAGTCAGCAAGGGGCACACCTCCGGCGCATGTTCCTTGCTCTCACAAATATCGCACACCTCAACTGAGCACTCCTTGCCATGGTGTCCAGGTCCATCACATCGATAACAGCGCGTTTTATAACCTGTTTTTGCCTTCTTAGCTGCGGTAACATCAGACCCACCCTGTCCAACAGCTCCACCACGAGGACGATCCCCCCCCCCCCCCGGTCTGCTGTGTTTTTGAAACCACATGCGATGAGGTCGTATCCCCCACCGGTGTGGCACCGTTAGCCAATAATTCAGCCGCCGTCGCCGACGGTCCAGTCTGTGTCGCAACAACAGATGGTGTAGAAGCAGTCGCCTGCGCAGCAGCTACCGCAGGAGTTCTAAGGGCCTCTGTAACCTGGCTCACAATCTTAGCTAGAACCTCCTCGGACAGGCCCGAGAGATTGGCATTCGCATCTGCATATCCCCCTCCCTGGTTACCACGTGACTGTGTTGATCTTCCTCCATTATTCCCACGAAACTGATAAGGACGATTGTAGTTATACTGCCGCTACAGCCGGCCGCCATTAGCAAAACCCGAGCCTGCATTATAGCTACCGAAATTCGCCTGAAAGCCTTGTTGCCGATACTCATTGTTACCTGCCGTACCACTAGACCCACCAACCTCAAAAGTGCTCTGCCGTTGTTCCCCTTGACCTGCAGCTCCGTTCGACCCACCCGCCTGCGATCGCGCCCCCCCCCCCCCCCCCCACCGCTCCACCACGGAACGGAGGGCCGTTTCCGCCATAGCCTCGACCGGCGTTGAAACCGCCATAGCCACGAGCCGGAGGAATACCACGCCCGTCACCAGCGCCCCCTCGGCCTCCGCCATTGTTCGCCATGACGATAGCACGATCGCCTGGTGGCCGAATAGAAGAGGCTAGATTGATAAACCCTAAACTCGAGCATAGACCGTGCCTTTGTTTCAGATTTATTCGACCATGCGGCTCCCCCGGTGTACGAGCGTAGTGGGCCGCAAACCCTCCCGTGCAACTCCTTCGCTTACCGAAACAAAAACCAGGAAGTCGGCCCGCATGGCCTGTTCGAGTTTTTTTAGAATTTGAATTCACGGATCTGCAATTTCCGTTACTCGTCTCCGACGCCGGTGACGCATCACCGGCGCGGCTACGTCGACGTCGTGAAGCCATTTTCCAGCTCCCAGCGCCATCATCGATCGACACCGATGGAGCCAGCACCGGCAGCTTGAGCTGAAACGACCTTCCGTACGGCAAACGCAGGGCCGCAGCCCGCAACCGACCCCAGATAACTTAGTATCTGGGGTCGCACGCACCTTCTCCGGCGAAAGCGAGTGCATCGCAAGAGCAGCGTACCTTTGGGCTTGCCGCTTGACGATTCGCTTCTCCTCCCTCGATCGGCGATCAACCATGGAAGTCCTCACCTCCAGCGTTGGCGATCGACATAGATACCTGAACGTACCTGAGTCGCCGATCTCGCCCTCCTCGCGATCCACGTCTTCGCCCTCCGCACAGTCTTCTTCCTCACCGGCAGACGATTCCCGGCCATCGTCGTCAAAGTCGTCGGCCAACGCCCAGAATCGCCCGTGGTTCGCCTCCAACGGGTCTCCGCAAGTTACGGAGCCCATCCCCTCTTTCCCTGCAGGCGCGAAGTGTCATGCACTTATAGTACAGACGATGGAGAAGATAGCAAGTGGAAAGAAATAACCCCAAATTTGAATTTAGGACTTCGTCCTCTGTATATCTATCTAATTGTGTTGTTTCATGGCTACGCGGGTACGTGATGATAAAAGAAATGTAATGTAAGAGTGCATTCTCTGGATCTCTATAACCTGAGCAGTTGATTGTGAACATGTTTAATTGCGTGTGGACTCGGTCTGCCTGACAAAATCTCAGTAATAGTTATCCAAAGTCATGTGTGATCTCAGTTTTGGAGGGAAACGGAAGGAAAAAATTGTTACACTGAAGTCATATTTTTGTAGCAATTATGGATCATAATTTTTAGTTTGGTCAATTTTGTTTCCTCCTATACCAATGAGAACCTACTTTATGCCGCTTCCTGACTCATACTTTGTTCTCTCCCGTGCAACGGCAATTAGCTAGTTAACCCTAAAACAAATGATCTGTGAATAGCACATGATACTCCTTTCCTCATCAGGAAAGGAGCGTAGAAGCTTTCCAGGAAAGCCAAAGTGCAATACACGGAGCCGCAAATCTGCCGCCACAAATGCCCTGACCCCGCGCGGCCTGAATGCCAAGGCCCGTCGGCTCGCCGTCCAGTCCCTAGTGGACCAAACGCGATGCTCCATCCTTTGCTTGCAGGAGACCAAGATCGCCGCCTTCTCCCCGGAGGCGCTGCGAGAAACGCTTGGCCCCACGCTGGACGGCTCCGCGGTGTTGCCGGCGGATGCCCGCGGTGGCGTGTTGTTGGCATGGAACTCCTCCGTGTTCTCTGCCGATTGCATCGAGGTGTCCGCCTTCGCCGTATCTGCCCGGCTTACGCCGTGTTCCGGAGGCACCCCCTGGTCCATCACCACGGTGTATGGCCCTTCCGATGATGCGCGCAAGCCAGCGTTCCTCGACGAGCTCATCTCGCTGCGCGGCCGCATCCAAGGCCCGTGGCTGATTGTGGGTGACTTCAATCTCATCTACGAAGCACGCGACAAGAGCAACTCCAACCTTGACCGCGGAATGATGGCACGCTTCCGTGCTGCCCTCAACTCCAGTGAGCTCAAGGAGATCAAGCTCTCTGGCCGGCGCTTTACTTGGTCCAACGAGCAGAGCACGCCAACCTTCTCTCGCCTTGACCGAGCTTTTTGCGATGCTGACTGGGATTGTGCCTTCTCCAACGCCGGCTGCAACCCCATGCGTCCTCCATGTCAGACCACTGCCCGCTCATCTTGACCTGTGACTCGCCGATTCCAGGCCGCGCCGCTTCCGCTTCGAGGCGTTCTGGGTTCACCTTGAGGGGTTCTATGAGGTCGTCTCCCAAGCCTGGCAGGGACCGTGCTCCGCAACTGACGCAGTTGGCAGGCTGCAAGAAAAGATGTCGCGCACAGCCAAGGCGCTGCGCATTTGGCAGAAGAACTATATCGGAGATACCAAGCTGCAGCTTCTCATGGCTCAGGACACTGTCATGCTCTTGGACGCTGCACAAGAGGAGCGGCAACTGGAGCCCGACGAGCTGGAGCTTCGGAAAGCGCTTAAGTCTCGCATTCTTGGTCTCGTGGTGATCGAGAGGATTCGTGCTCGTCAGCGGGCGCATGTGAATTGGCTACGAGTGGGCGATGCCAACACTCGTTTCTTCCACCTGAAGGCCAACGCCGACGCCGGAAGAATTTCATCCCCACGCTCGCCGGTGACCACGGTATTGCGACTGAGCACGGGCACAAGGCGGCTGTCATCAAGGACTTCTTCGGCTCCTTGCTTGGCACGCCGGCGTCTACCGAGCACACGATGGATTGGGATGCGCTTGGGCTGCCTTCCCTTGACCTCGCGGAGCTCGATGAGGCCTTCTCCCCGGAAGAAATCCTTGCTGCCATTGCAGAGTTGCCCGCCGATCGAGCGCCGGGCCCTGATGGGTTTAGCGGCGCTTTCTTCAAAGCGGCAGCCCCAATAATCATTCAGGATCTTCTGTTAGCCTTCAGGCAGCTCTTCCAGTTGAATAGAACAAGCCTGCACAAGTTGAATGAGGCTCACGTGGTTCTGATTCCCAAGTGTGATGGCGCGGCTTCCATTGGCGATTATCGGCCTATTAGCCTCCTGCACAGCTTTGCCAAGCTGTTCATGAAGGTGTTAGCATCTCGCCTAGCCAAGCGCATAAATGAGCTAATCTCGCCTGCTCAGAGTGCATTCATCAAGGGGCGATCGATCCAGGACAACTTCCTGCTGGTCCAGTGCCAAGTTCGTCGTCTGCACCGTGCCAAGCGACCATCCATGCTGGTCAAACTAGATATCGCGAAGGCTTTCGACAGTGTCTCATGGGTCTATCTGCTTGACATGCTCAAAGCCGTGGGTTTAGTCAGCGCTGGTGCGATTGGATTGCACTGCTCCTCTCCACTGCATCTTCGCGCGTGATCCTGAACGGAGTGGTTGGCGATCGCATCCGCCATTGCCGTGGGCTGTGGCAGGGGGATCCCCTGTCCCCCTTCCTCTTCATCCTGGCCATGGAGCCCCTGCAGCGCATCATCGCGCTGGCAGTCGAGAACGGTGTCCTCTCGCCCCTCCCTGGTCAGGCAAATGGAGTGAGGACGTCGCTGTACGCCGACGACGATGTTCTCTTCATCCGGCCGGTAAAAGAGGAGTTTGAGGCGCTTCGCTTGATACTACAGCGGTTTGGTGCTGTCACGGGACTCTGCGTCAACTTCGCCAAAACTAGTGTCATTCCTATCCGCTGTGATGGGCTAGATGTGGCCGACATTGTCTCCCCCCTCGGGGCACGGATTGCTACTCTACCCTGCAAATTTCTAGGCCTGCCGCTAAGTCTACGCAAGCTGCGGAAGGTTGATTTCCAACCTCTGCTCGACCGGATTGCAAGCAGGCTTGCGTGCTGGAAGGCAAAACTGTTGTCTGCGGCGGGCAGGCTTGTCCTGCTAAATGCTGTCCTCTCAGCCTTGTCGGTGTACTGGATTTCTGTCCACGCCATGCCGGCCTGGGTGCGCAAGGAGATTGACCGCTTGAGGCGAGCATGGCTATGGCGTGGGGAGGAGACTTGCCATGGCGGGCACTGGAAGGTGGCCTGGAGCAGGATCTGCCGGCCTCGAGAGCTCGGAGGGCTTGGGATTGTTGATCTTGATCGCTTCGGTACAGCGCTGCGCCTAAAGTGGCTATGGCTAGAGCGCACGGCCACGGAGAAGTCTTGGGTCGGCATGCAGGTTCCTTGCTCCCTTTCGGATCACAAGATGTTCGCTGTTGCGTCCACAGCCTCCATCGATGATGGGCAAACCGCGAAATTTTGGTTCGATAGCTGGATGGCAGGCGGGCTCCCTTCTTGGCTTTCCCGGACCTGTTCCAAGCCTCCCGGCGCAAGCACCGTTCCGTTGCCGAGGCCGTGCATGACCAGCGGTGGGTTAGCGACCTACGTGGGCGCGTCACCACGGACATGCTGCCTGCGTTCGTCAGCTTATGGCGCCCGGTGGCTGATCTTCAGTTGGACATAGGTGCCTCGGACACCTTCACATGGCGGTGCTCGGAGTCCGGCTCCTACTCGGCTTCATCTGCATACAGAATGCAGTTCTTCGGGTCCATGGTCTCGCCTCTGCTTCCGACGATCTGGCAAGCTTGGGCGCCGGCCAAGTGTAGATTGTTGACCTGGTTGTTCGTCCAGAACCGCGTCCTTGCGGCGGATCGGCTCATGGCGAGGCGATGGCCGAGCAACTACTTCTGCCCGTTGTGCATGCGCAATTTGGAGACGGCGGAGCACCTCCTGGTTGAGTGCCCTTGGTCGCGCTCTCTCTGGTTCAGAGTGGCAGACAAATTCGCCATTGCAACGCTGCGCCCTGACGCTTGGCAGCACTCGCCTTGCCCTCGCTCCCAATGTGGCTGGCGTCTCTCTCAGCCTTGGTAGGGGTCCCGGCCAAGACCGCTAAGTCGCTCGCTTTGCTTGTCATCTGGGCGATTTGGCGCGAACGCAACGCGCGCATCTTCAGGGACATACGACGCTCACCCGACGCGGCGGCACAGGAGGTCTTCGACGAGGCTGCTTCCTGGGCTTTAGCTGGTTGCCGGCACATCCGATGCCGCGAGTAGTCCTGTTTTTTTGGGCGTTGCCCTCCTTTTGTTCCCTGTAACTTGAGTTCCTTGCAACTCCTTCCTTCTATCAATATAAAAGCGCAGCTCTCCTGCGTCGTTCCTCAAATGCCCTGACAGACTTGGGCTTTTGGAGACAACTACAATGCGTAGACAACATAGATGCCTGGAGATTTTGAATTGCGTAGTAAACATGTTCTCATTACTTACATATGTTCGAACCAAAAAATATATATATTATGAGCTAGTCCCAATACATTTCAAAGTCATCTGGGTAGATTCGTTTCCATAAACATTTGAAGTTGAAAAGGAGTAGATCAAAATTCATGACCACATGCGCAACTGTTCTGAATCTGAATTCTGAACGTTTGGCACCTCAGGTTGGCTGGCTAACCTTGCTAACTGTTATAACTTATAACCTTATAATAGGAGTTTGCCACACTGAATTATGCACTGGTACTACCTCTGTTCCAAAATATAAAACATTTTGGTATGCAATATTGGCCTACCAAAAGGGCTGGCTAGAAATTCTCAATAGAAACCATTTAACAAGGTGGTTTTGGTAATGGTAGGTTCGTTCTTGGGGCCTCAAAATGGTAGGCAAAGTGCAAATAATAAGTAAACGGCAGGCTAGAAGACATTTCATTTATCAACAATGTTCCATTAATCGATCTAAAAAGTTCCATTAATTCTCGACCAAAAAAAGTTACTCCCTCCGATCCATATTAGTGGGCATAGTTTTGTCTAAATTCATATGTATCTAGTTAAGTATTTAGACTAGATACATGTGTATCTAGACAAAGTTGTGCCCACTAATATGGATCGGAGGTAGTAAGTCAAGAGAAAATTTAAATTAGCAATTTAGCATAGATGTCTAAGAATTCAAGTCAACGAAAGACGTATCTTTCGACAGCATTGTGACCTACTCTACGCTGGAACACAAAAGTATTCAGTCGTCTAGTGGGACTTCTCTCTGCCGTGCAAACTCCCTCGGTATACCTGCAAAGAATAAACCATGAAATCAGAGCACATAGACAAACTACAGACCCGATGAAACATAGCACTAAACTAAGAATAACCTGAAAATTTCATGGGCAGCTCTCAGTATGTGAAACTAAGAAAAATTGCACTAGGGGGATCCGTTCTTATCCTACAACAACAACAAAAAGAGCATCAGTTAATTCTATGCCCGAAGGTCTAAGCAAAAGATTTTCAATGGTGAGGAATGTGGTACTAGAAAAGCACGTCATCAATTTTCTCTGAACTTCCTGATGTCTCAAACATCTTCGAAAAGGCCTTCCGCTCCAGACCGCGTCTGTCAGCAACCTGGGGTAATTGCGGATGACAAGTCAGCAACATCTTGTATAAACATCCATTTTAGTCCCAAGATTCATGACCGTCGAACTAACCCTTTTCTTTGCAGCAGCCAGCTCCCGTTTAATTCCTCCTGAGGATCAGCAATGCAAAAATTAACATTCTTAGTTGCAAATGGGGTTTCTTTTACTAATGCCAACGAGGGGGCAATAGGTATACAAACCATCGTTTGGCTCCAAATCCAGTGCATTCTTGAAGCTCTGAAGTGCAGCATCAATATTGTTGAGTGCCATGCGTGCCTGCATCCCAACACCTTGTTACTGACAAGCCAAGTTGAAATATGGCAAAAAGGCGATAGGAAATAATATTCCCAGTACCAACATGACAAAGACTACAAATCAAATTGTACCATACTTAGCAAGAATGTAAGTTGTGGAATGTAGTATTGCATACACACAAAAGGATGCTCAAGTGGCACGAATGCACATCTTCATGTCCAATATATAAATTAAGATGCACTCAACGATGAACACATATGCAAATGAGCCAGTTTAATTTACACATAAATGCAAGTAATTTGAGCGTACAGGTCTAGAATTCATGGGAAATGGTAAGCTTCACTAGTTATAGTTTTATCAAAACATGTTTATAGTGCATATAATTTCCATGACATATGGTCCATGGGTAGTATTACACAGCACTAACCTGTCCTTGGCGGAAAAAAGCTTTTGCATTGCCCTCCGTTTCACGCAGCGCAAAGTCTGCATCTAATAAAGCACCCTCCACATCTCCCAACTTCAGTTTGCATGCCTGAAGAAGTTATAAGTGACTTCCATATACTAGGAAGAGATCTTGCAAAGAAAAAGTACTGTAGAACCAGATGAGGAAACACTGATGATGTGTTAAATAAAATTCTCTAACTGTTATACTATAGAGGTGCAGACATTAGTGATATGTCCATGAACAAGTGGCAGGATGTGAGACTTACAGAACTATTGGTGAGTATAATTGACTTTGTTTTCCGTAGTGCTGAGCTGTTCTCTGCACATTATTAGGTGGTTAGGATTAGCAAGTAAAATGCACATCTATTCATAAGTATCACGTTGAAAAATTAACATAAGTTAACAGCGAGACGAAACCAAAAAACGGTTACCTTGATCTATCTCTTCTTTCTCCCAGCAAATATCTAAATACCGCATAGCTTTTCTGTACTTTCTGAGTGCAGCCTTGTAATCAAGTTTCTGTACAGAGGCAGAAACTTCAGTTGTAAGTTGCAAACAGTAAGTAATTTAGGTACTATACATAAGTATATGTATAATATAAGATGATTTAGTTACCCATCTTATTAGTGCATCTAGGCTTTAGCAAAAGACTTGGCCTTTATAGTATAAATGCAGTATACACAATGACAATGAAAACCTCCTCATGTACAGCAAAAAAAACTTGCAAAAATAATAATAATATTTCTGTCCATTAAGCAATCGAACCTTAAAATTTTCATTTCCGAATGACTTTGCAGAATCAACAGCCTTAATCCACCACAAAACGTCTGCAGGCTTTTCATCAAGGTCAACTGGCCAATCAGGATACATGTCACCATCTTTGAAAAAATTTACAACTCCGTAATCTGCACCTTCTGGCAGTTCCCCACAATCAACAACAACGATATCAGCAGTTGGAAGGTCAGCTTCTCCAGCAGAAGTATGCTCCATTTGGCGAACCACCCCCAGTCCTTTTACAACCCTCCCAAAAACGACATGTTTCCCATCAAGGTGTGGTGTTCGGGTGGTTGTAATGAAAAACTGAGATCCATTTGTGCTAGGACCAGAATTCGCCATTGATAACATCCCTTTCCTCTCATGCTTCAAATCAAAATTCTCATCCTCAAAATTCAATCCATATATAGACTCGCCCCCAGTTCCATCACCAGCAGTTATATCTCCTCCTTGCACCATAAAACCCTTGATGATACGATGAAAACATGATCCCTGATGAGTAAAGTAACCCAAAAATATGAGTGCTTGAAGGTCAAAGATTCCACAGTTTACACTAAAAAGTAAAAGGTAATTCAGTCATCCAACTCAAAGAAAAACCATCGTTACCATGAAGAATAACTAACTCTAGTCCATATAACAAGGCTCATCTTGGTCATTAAACTTAAATTCAAGGGTTAGGACCTTAGGGGCATGCTAAATCTGTGCAATTAACATCAAAATCAGAAATCATTCTTACTGGAAAATGGAAAATAAATAAGTGTCTGCTTATGAAAGCAGAGCAATTTAGCCTTTTGTATAAAAAAGGAAAATGGACAAGAAAGGATATCCAACATGTGTCATGTGTGAGTCTCCGCCACTACGAAGTACAAAACTGCCATTACGCGGAGTTGGATATCTGTTGCTCAAACAGTTAGTGGAACCTCTAAAGAAACGGTCAACTGGAAGACGTATCACTAGTTCACTAATGCTCTGCTCCACTTATGTGTTTCCACATATCACATCCCAATTCATGGTCAAAGTTGAAGAACCTAAGCATTTAAATGCCAAGTCTCACCTAAGCATGTTCACACATTTACCAATACGAAACTATACCAGAAAATAGTTAATCGACATTGACCACATAAGATTTTTTTCAAACAACCCATTTTGTCCTCGGCTTGAACCCTTGAAGCCTAGATAGTACAACATGCACGGTCTACTTGGTTCTGACAGAGACTGCTTCCAGGATAATCTACAACGGTAATAGTGTCAAGAAAAAAGTGCAAGAAACCACGACTGCATCAAAATGGAAGGAGGGCCATAATGTACCAGCACCGGTAGTAGGCAGTAGGACATGAAGCATGTTACCAGTAGTACACCAACCAAAGCAAGTATATATGGTTTATAAGCAGCAGATTAAGTGGAACGTTACAAGCACCAGTTATGCACACTGAAGACAGCACTAGCAGTAACAAAAACAGCAAGCACAAAGTTGCCCAATTAAAACAAAAAGGCCTGCAAGGGCTCACCTTTGGTAGATAAATAGCCACATATAGAACAACAATTCGACCGATAAACTATCCAAATCGAAATTTCACGACCTAGAACCAGATGATCTGATGCCGACCAATCTATGCGCAAAAAAGGTTTTATTTTTATTTTTTATCTGACAGTGGTCGAAATCGACTTAACAGGAAGGGTGGCTGCGCTCAAACTAAACCCAATCGCGCGCCCGACAGAACCAGAACCTACAAAAATCTACCAGTACCAAATAGCACGACCGCACAGGGGGAACCCAGGAGCCGGGAGAAGAGAGACCTTGTAGTGGAGCCGCGCGCCGGTGGCGGCGCTGACGCCCTTCTCGCCGGTGCAGAGCGCGCGGAAGTTCTCGGCCGTGCGCGGCACCACGGAGGCGTAGAGGTCCACCACGATCCGCCCCTCCATGTCGCCGCCGATGCTCACGTCGAGGTAGCACCTCGGGTTCCTCGCCACCTCCGCCGGCGCCGCCGGTGCGGCGCCCTCGCCCCCGCCCTCCATCGCCGTGCTAGGCTGAGGCGACCCTACCTGCGGACTTCTCGGGAGTGGCGGCGGCGCTGCGAGGGGAGGGAAGCGGAGCAAGGCGGCGCGCTTTGGGAGGGAGGTACTGAGGTGCGCTGCGTTGCGTACGGTGGCGTGGGTGGGGCACTGTGGAATCCACTGTGGTTGATTGATTCAAATAAGGAGGGAGGGGAACAGGAGAGGAGAAGTGGAGTGTTGGTTGGACCAGGTTTGGCTGTCATACACTCCTGCTGTTGCCTGCGAGGTACGGGGATGTTTGGTGGGCTCTACGCAAGGTTGAGCTTGGGGCACCTTTGGTTAAAGGTATATCAAAGGAAAAAACATAAAAATAAATATTTACTACGATAACACCATTCATCCACTGAATTCATTTGATCTCGGTTCCAAAGTCTATCGATACGGGGAAGTTGATTTGTGGCGAAAGAGTTGGAGGTGTTGGATATTTTGAGGATTCTTTAGTGTGTGTTTAAAGGTTTATTTTTCTCCTACTTGCCAATTGTCCCTTTGATAGTACAACATGCTTTTGACTTAGTAGAATATAAAAAATGCTTTCTTCATGGGGAGCAACATTTTACTCAGTTTTTAGGGGTCAATATCGACGCATTTTAACTATCAAAGGAAACTAAAACCAGCACCACTTAAACAAATGATTAGTTTCTTAAGTGCCTTGTCATGAACCATTCAAACCCATATGTGGATGCTAGATGCACTTTCAACCTCCCTCTTTTGGTGATGGATGACAACATCATTAAATATTCACAACTGAGATAATAGAGTATTGGTTTTAGTTTGTATCATCAACATTGAACTTCTCCTAAATGTGCGCACTGGTGTAAACTGCTTTGGGATGAAAGTGCACATCACATGGAGATAAGTATGAAATCTGAATGTGCATGACACAAGTACATGGGGTGCTTTTTGTACAATGCATGAAAATGTTAACATTCTAAGCACAAGTGTAGTGGTCAAAAGATGCATGATCCGATATAGAGATTAAAACTTGCAAGCTTGAATTTCTTGATCCTAAGCAGGCTGTAGGTAGAAAATCATCAACTTCATCACATGAGTCTCAACCATATATTTTAGTATATATTAGTGGTCAAAATCGACCATCAAAGACCAGCACAAAAATAACGCGTCTTAGAATTTGGGAAGGAGGGACTATCATATATACATTTATTTATTATTTGGACTAAATTCCTATAAACGCCAGAGCCCAGAAGGCACAATAATCTTTGGTCTATTTAGTTATTTATTTCTGCAAGACCTCTAAATATCCCGAGAAATGCTAAAGTATGTTTCAGATAAAAAGACGAAGACATGCGGAAGGAGGCGACCAAGCAAAGGTCACGCCCATGTGGCATGGTCCCTGTAAGGCATTTCCCATGCCCTTTCAAGTACAAACTCCCTCTACTCTAATATTTCCTATAATATTCGTGAAATTCTATGACTCCCGAGAGGCGTGATATGGAGGCGAAAAATAGATGGATTACAGGCATCGTCAGAGCAAGATTAGATGGGGGACGACCACTAAAATCTCCATCGTAGGCATTTCGATCATACTTCATGCTGCTCTCCACCAAGATAGGGTGCAGTTAACCTCATGGACTATGGGTTTGTGGTAGTATCATGTATCAATCTAGTTATGTGCTTTGATGTCATTAGATCATATATGAGCTTTCCTACATACTCCCTCCGTCCAGGATTATAAGTCCCCTAACGAAAATCTATTTGTCTAGGAGAATAAGGCCCCTTTAGCATTAATTTTTCGTCTTAATTAGTGTGCAGCGCCCTACCTCTTCATGTTTATTGAGCAAAACGGTGTAATGATTTTACTTCCAATCAACTACTGCCTTGGTCGCGGTGCTCCTACTAAAAGGCCTAATAATCCTGGATGGAGGGAGTAATTATGATCACTTTTACGTATCTTTGATTGTGGATCCATATTATGAGATGAATTATTGTACAAAAATATTGTTACATTTGATTATGGGATATTTATAGACGTATATTGTTGATCTATTCTTGATGCTTGATATGATCAGTTTAGTGGATAGAACATTAGTGGGGATAGTGTGCAGTAGATGGAGTGGATCGAGCGATGTGATTAGCTTAGTGACATTAACAGTAAAATACTTGTGCTCGTTGCTTAAAACACATGAATATAGAACATAATTAATATTAAGATACTGAGAGTTAAGGTACACATGGATACCAAGAATAGTGTCAACAGCGATGAGATGGACATCAGATCGATCTAAGAGTTTAGTTAACATCCTAGCAAACGGTAAAAACGGGAACATCACGTCATGCAGCCACAAGGATGATAAATCAGGTTAACTGATCTCGCTTCCGCCGCAAGATTATTGCAGCCCAGGTTTGTCCAGTGCACAAGAGCTTCTCCACTGACGCGGCAGTTCCGTAAAGATCTGCGCCTACCGACTTGATTTTGTTACTTCCACGAACTGCAGGGTAACCTGTAAGAAGTTGCAGCAACTAATCAATGTAAAATAACTAAATGAGCAAAATGTCACATTTCATCCATAAATAGAGACAGGTGGATTGATAGAAATCAAAAACAGAAGAAACTTCTGGTGGTACTATAGTGTACCACAATAGTTTGCGCTATTTTGCATAAATAGGTTCTTTCAGTGCTATGAATCAATTCTAGCTAGTTTAAATGGGTTAGATAGTACCCTTCATTTTGCATTTGTCATTCTTCAAGAGTTAACTTGGTATATGGCCATTCTAATAAGGGTGGCAAGTACTGATTTATTACAAGCAAAATTAGTTTTAGTGGTATTCCACATTTAGTGACACATGGCTATTCCACTAGCCAAGTGTGCCCTATATTTCTCTAATTTGAGAAGTACGAGAAATAGAGAGGTATGTCATGAGATTCTAGATTTGTGGTCCTAGTTTTACCAGTTACCGTAATCAAAATGATGAAGATCCAATGGGATCGCAAATTCCACAATACTGAGAGTTATTAGGTACTTAAAATTTAAAAATATAATTTATTTTTAATCAGATTGCAAAAATCATGTTATTTTATGATTATGCAATTTGTGTGGTTCCAACTTGACAGGGATGCCAATTAACCCACGTTAAATTCAAAGGCCAACAACAATATTTCTTTTTCTCTCAAATCTAAATGCCACAAATGCAGTAGCGCTAAAATGCTAACTGGGGTTTAACCTAAATATTACGTGGTCAGGCTAAAGCATACAGGATAGTAAATAGTTGGCAGGCTGCAGTCTCTCATACAATATTTTATGAAGCTCTCTACAGTTATGGATCCACATCTAGACCTAAATAGATAGATCCAAAGTACAACAGAAGGCATGGTCATATGCTTGACAAAGGAATCCAACCTTAAGAGGTAAATATTGAATGGTGGCCTAAAATTGATCAGGTATTTATTCAGTTTTGTTGTACGGATCTATCAACAGAGCTTGGCTTATATGATCATATCCACATCCATATCAATCAGACAACCCCAAACCATGTCTATAACATTGTCCACTGATAGATATGTGACTGAAATACAGAACTATATGATTCTACATTCACAAGATGTTTTTTAATGATCATTCGTCAAGATTTGACAAGTACATAGAAAAAACAGCAGCATAGAAACTCACGCCAATTTCAGGGATACATCTGAACCATCATCATTGTCCTGTGAGCTTCCGGAGTTCACTGCAGTCATGACAGATTCAGAGGACTGTCCATCCTCAGCAATAATATTTTCGGTGTCAGCAACTACTAGCTTGCCAGCTATTGGTACTGGGATACCTGCATCCAGAAATAATAAAGAAAATAGAGATATGAATTCAGATGGACTGGACCGAAAAACAACAAAGATGCTAGCCAAAGAAGGTTCAGTTCATACTTGGTTTCTCAGTTGCATGTTCTCCTCAGCCAGCCGTGAGCTCTGATAAAATATATAAGTGGCACAACATGTATATTAGTTTTACATCTCATGTCTCAACTGACAAGGAAACTTCGATCCGATTAATCTATCATCATTTATTTTTAATGTTTCATCTAATTCGATAATTCATTAGCTTCTAAGAGCCTAGTTAACCCTTCCAAAAAGTAAGTGCAATTTTTTCCCTTGATATAGGTGCCACAGTGTGGAAGCTAGTCCTTAACCTCGAATGATGAATTTGTAAATGATCACAGGTCAATGAGAACAACTACCACTTGCCACTGAGTTTTTGTTTCATTAAATGGGTAGCTTGTTCTTTCTTCTCAAACCAGTCAAAATTTATAACTTTATAAGGTGCAAAGGGACAGCTAGTTTAATGGTATATCTGGTAAAGTGAAACCATATGGTACAACATAAGAATACTTCCAAAATGTTAGATATGCATAAAGTAATGTATTGGACAAAAAGGATGATATGACCCTATCCATGTACACACGAGAATCCAGGAAAGAATATTTCCTTGCCTAGCTACTGGAAGGCATAAAGCTAAAAATACAGTCCACATATGCCAACACTAAATATCGTATTATCTTCTCTCTTATTTAAGCACTCACGCTACATGTTGTATTTTCTCCATCTTCTGAAAAAGATGGGGCAAAAGCATTCAGAATTTTGGTGAACATATCCCTATTTTTCCAATTTAATATAGAAGTTTTTGACCAAGTTGCAACTATTCTAGTCCTACTCTCCACCCCACAATAACATGGTATAATTCTTCTTTACCTGCGGAACCTACACTAATTAACTATTTACACGCAAAAGTTTTATTAATAAAGAATCAGTGAATGTAACATCAGAAGCAACCTGGATCATTAACCTCCCTATAGTTTTATAAATAGGCACTTCCTATTGTTAAGATAGTTTCCTCATAGTTTTGCATTTGCTGTAGACCATTACTTCTGTACAGATTCTGTAAGGTTTTTAAAACAGTTCTCGTGATCATACTAGTACAGTAAGGCTTCACTACTGTTCGTACAAAACTTTCAAGTATTTTCTCAAAACATGAAAGCATGTGTAGATGACATTAGTTCTTCAAAAATAAAATCAATGGTTGTTCACGTACAATGATGACTAAAGCAACAAGTTATACCTTTCGCTGTAGTTCATTGATCTGCTCCAAGAATTGTTGATCCTGCAAAATCAAACAGCCCACTAAACAGTTGCTCATTGTGAGCCTGAAAAGAAGGGCACTGCGAAAAATGCCATGTTCAGTCAACATACTTTCGTCTGAAGCACCCTGTGCAGACCAGTTTCAAGGTTCTTCTCCAACTGCTGGAGTTCATCGACACTCAACCCCTCAAGCTCCTCACCTCTCATCTGTCTATGGTTTGGACAAGAACAATCAGTACTATACATTGAATTGCAAAACAAATTCAGTGTGGACCACGTAAAAACATAATGGGATAGAGCATAACCTAAGTTGACGACTAGCTTCCGCAAGCTGATCGTTAAAATTTGCATATTTGCTATGTTCTAACTGAAAACGAAAAGGTGTATGTTAATATAACTAACAAAATAGAAATACACCAGCATGCTAGTACCAACTTGATTAACAAATATAACTAATTAATAACCACATATCAACTATACTCATTAAAGACGAGTACTCTTGATGGATTAAGAAAAAACACTCATATGCATATATCACTAGCATATAAATATTTTTTTGCATTCTCTTACAAAATGGAGAATCATTCCATGAACCCACAATAAAAATTATAGACATGGACCATCCAAACAAAAGTTTTGTTGGGCATAAGTGTGGTAGTTAAAAGACATGAAGTATCAACATCCATTAATAAAAACAAACAAGTGCAACGTTATAACCTACATGAACAAGAACAAATCCATCATTAGACCATATCATATGTGAGCCTGAAACCGCTGGTCCAACTTTCAATTAATTCTTCATTACCTCTTACAGGATCCAAGTAATAATCCGCTGCAACGGTTTTTATAGTAGAAAAAAAACATTCATATGAGGGTGTGCTAGAACTAGGCCTTGACCACAGGATTTTCTGTTCCAGGCTGTATCATAATATTACTTATGTACATTCCTAAGTATTGGGATGCTATAAACACAGTATTTTGCTAGCTAGCAACAAAGGGAAATAAGTGATTATTACGTTCAAGTCAAGGGAAGGCTGGTCTGCTTTTCCAGGTTCTTAGAATGTGTGCTGTACTTGTCGATGATCTCATTCATACTGTCCAAGAAAAGGCAAATTCAGTACTGTAGCAACCTATAACCAGTCAACAAAAGTAAAGTGACTAAACGATCACTTCATAAATATACAGAGGTGGACATACAACCATTTTGACAGTTCTTAGTACAGAGACCATCACATATAATTATCAAAGACTGACATTACACCAAATATATCAGAATGAATTTTTTTTGCAGTATGCAGAATAAGAAATCATGAACAAGAGTCCGATGTTAGGTTAAAATGAAGAGTGAAGTCTGATGTTAATAAAGAATCTATTAAAATGCTAGTTCATAACACTCGCTCAGTCTATGTATGCAAGGCCACTTCGTATTTCGTGCCTAACTTTGACTAATAATTTTACCAACAACATATGAGTTATATGTCAACAAAGTATATCATCACGAAACGACTTCCAAATGTGAATCCAGTGACATACCTCACATTTTCTTGGTAAAATTAATGGTCAAAGTTATGCCCAAAATATGAAGTGGCCTTGTAGTTAAAAACAGATGAAGTAATAGTTCTACATATCTTTTAGTGCCGGACTGAACTAAACAAACAGAAGAATAAGCTAAAGCAGGTGATTATTGACCATCAAAAAATAAATATTATGACCAGAAAAAAGCAGGTATTTCTTCATTAAAAAAAGAGGGACTCTCTTGGGCCAGATAGAAAGTTGGAACGGTTTGGATCCTACATGCTTACAAGGAAAGCATCCTAACTGAGTCAACAATTCCCCGTTAACTTTTTTCAGGCATTTTTTTAGTTTTCTAGGAAATTCCTTTTATAACTGTACAAAGCACCAACTAAATACTCTCAGCAGCACATACCACTCATCTCAAAGTTTCTAGAAGTGAAGTAAATATAATGCGGAAGGAATTAATGGTGGATTTGAATGTCCTTATGTTTTGCTCCTATAGTTTCCAGGTTATTAATAATTCAGTTAAGTCAAACGTGTATTAGTAAAATCCACAATCATCCAAGAAATTTGGAACACCCGTGACTCAACAAAATATTGCCATCGTTTTAACCAGAAGGTTACTGTTTCAAGTAAAAGAAGTTGAGAGCATAAGCACTACAATATCTTATCACCTGATACAGATTTAAAAGATGTTAAAATAATCGACATCCACATGCATGCAACAAATGAAGACAACTCAAATATGATTTTCATGATGGTATATAATGTGTATAGCTGCTTAAACTTTTCATTGGCAATATATACAGCACAACTAAGACAATTCCATCCTTCATAAATTCCTTCCGTGCGTTGAGATGTAAGTGCAGCAGATAGTAAGTTACAGAACTGTGAAGGCATCATTTTAAGTAACGTAAGAATGCCGTAAACGAACATGATGCGCAAGATGCTACTGTGTTACTAGAATACTACTACTATTAGCTATCTAGAACAAATGATCCCCAACAGGCGCATTGAAGAGCAGCGAACAAAACATGAACAAGACAAGTGGAGGGCATCAGCACAACAATCCAAGGACCACAGATATATACGTATGCTTGCTTTGAGGAAGCCTTCACACTCGAACACCAAGGAAAAATGAGCGGATGACGAACAATGCGTGTAAATAAGGTACTGTTTTTTTACTCAATTTAGAAGTACAGATAAACAAGTGCACAGAACACGAAGTCCCCATTACAACCGATCGGTGGGCAATGCGAGGTACCAGCACATAAAATCACAAGCCTGACCGTACGCAATCAGCAGGCGCAGCCTTAGCCCATCGGAGCACTCGAGGAGGGAGAGGACACAGTACTCTTCAACGAAACCGCACACCGACGACGAGGAGGATATACACAGCAAATAATAACACGGGCAACGCAAAGCGCCCTCCCGTAAGAGAAGACACCCCACTCGGATAGTATACAGACACGGAGAAAACTCAGAGAAAAACGAAAAATCTGCAACCAACTGAAGGAGCATGTGCTACAGTAAACAAGATAAAAATCCCCATTCCGTCAGAGACGGAAAAGTCCCGAACGACCAGATAAATCCATTACAGGCAGTGCTAGGTGACGCGATCCGTCTCCGTTAGCACGTCGCGCGATCTCCAGCGGACGCGGAGGGAAACGACGCGTGCGGCTCGCGGGAAGGCGCGGTAACGAGAACCCTAGCGCCAAAACAAGGCCGGATCCTGCCCGCGCACGGGTAGGCGAAGGGGAGAGTAGACGCGGCTAGATCTACGGGAGCACAGTACCGCGCGCGAGAGACGGGGCCGGGAGTACGGGACGCACCTGGAGCTGGCGAACTGGGAGAGCTTTCCGGTGGACGAGAAGACGATGAGCGCGACGTCGGCGTCGCATAGCACGGAGAGCTCCTCGGCCTTCTTGAAGAGGCCCCGGCGGCGCTTGGAGAAGGTGACCTGGCGCGCCGCCGCGCTCTCTATCCGCTTTATCTCCCGCCTCTCCCGCGCCATCGCCGACCGACCGACGGATCGACCGATCTCCAACTCCCCTCACCCGGCCAGTCCCCCAGCACCGAAGGACGCGGAGGCGGGGTAGCGCGCGTCGGCCGGGCTCAGTGGCGCGGTTGTGATGCGGTGGGGATGCGAAAGGAGAGGAGAGGAGAGGAAAGGAGGAGGTGGAGTGGAGGAGGCGAAGCGGGGGTTGGCCGGGTTGATGACTGCTAATATCTAGGAGTAGCTGCTCCTATTGGCAACCAAGCCACCGCTAATGAGCCCACGCAAAGCGACGCGGCGCTTGACATAAGCAAAGCGATCAGGACGTAAAACCGGAGAGCCACGGCCGGCCCAGCCATTGTTTATGCATGTCGACGGGATGGGGCCCGCTGGAGGAGGAGCCTCGCTGGCCGTCCGGCCACCTATGGGGAGTAGATCGAGTAGTACTCGCTGGTTCACATGGGGGAAAGAGGGGAGGATGCCGGAAATGGAAAGGGTGGCGGCCCGTGGCCGGACCAGAACAGTACTGACTGTAGCAGGCGGCCGTGCTGTGTTTTGCTGGGAGGGAAGGCCGGAAAGGCGGAGGGGGAGGGGAAGAAATGGAAAGGATAGAGCTAGCTGCGCAGCTAGGAGGCGTAGGTCCGGCTGCGCGTTCGGTTAATATGCTTAATTCGGTTCGGTTTATATGATTTTTTTTATACGGTTTCAATACTTCGGTAAATACGGTTTTGTACGAGAATACGGTTCGGTTTCGGTTATAACCATTTAAATTCGGTTCGGTTTCGGTAATAACCAAATTAACCTAAGTTTACGCGAATTTTAAAATGACAATTTCTTTTTGTGGTCATATATTACAAAATAACGGAATAGACTATAAAATTAATAGGCATATGATCCAAAGTAACCAAATAACCCATAAAGTTAATAAAAGTCTATACAAGTAGCAAATCACATGCTACAAGTAACCGTAAAGTTAATAAAAGTCAATAAAAGTAGCAAATTAATAAAAGTTAATAGGCATTTCGGTTTTTTTGGTTAACCATTCGGTTTTCGGTTATTAACCGTATTAACCGCAAGGCATATGGTTAGCTATTTTACTAACCGTAACCTTAACCGAAAACCAAAATAACCACAATTTCGGTTCGGTTTTGGTTTTTTCAGTTCGGTTTCTCGTTTTCGGTTAACCGTGCACAGCCTTAGGCGTAGGGGGTTTGCCGTCCGTGGGATTGATTCTCTCTCGCCGTGCCTCCCCAGTCAGTGCATGGGTTTGCTTGCAGCACGGCCGCGTGGTAGTGGTGTGGTGGGAGTACTGCAGACGCCCGGATTCGCTGTTCCGGCCACCACTCTGTGCGCGCCCAGCTGTGGCTTCCGACGGATCCACACGGTTTTTGCTTCGTGTTCCTTTTGGTTTTGTGGTGTTGGGCGTTGGGCCTGGTTTAAGAGCATCTCCAACCATGGTTGGCAAACCCTTTCTAAACGTCCGGACGGACAGCTCGGACAGGGTTTAGGCTGAAATCATGGACCCAACCGCGGCCCCCAAACATTTCCCAAACATCTGGGCGGTCCGGCAAACCCCAAACCCAGCCCATATGTGGGGCGAGTTTGGGGCGGCCCGGACGCGTCCGCCACGTCGGATCTGCCAACGCGGGTCCACGAAATTTGAACCAAAAAAAAGGGCGTCGGCCACTTTCATTAATCCCCTCCGCCCTCCACTCCCGCCCGCCACTTTCATTCCTCCCGCCGCGTCCACCCCACAAATCCCCATCCGTAGGCGGCGCCGCCGTAAGAAGAAAGAATGGAGGTCCTCGATTCGACGGAGAAGGGCGCATCATCCGAATCCGTTGAGCAGAGGAACGGCGCGGACTCGGACCTGAAGCCGGAGACGGTCTCGCGAAGGATGCGGCGCCGCAAGCAGCGGGAGCGCGAGCTCGCGGACAAGGAGAAGAAGAACAAGGCGGCGGAGGCTGAGAGGATGGCGAATGCGGTCGCAGGAGGAGCCCGAGGATATGAGCACGCCTGCACCCTAGGCCAGGCGCCCTACTTCGACGCCACCTCCGCCGGCCTGCGTTGCGGGAAGGAGGTCCACGTCTTCGACCACGAACCGGGAGGAGCCGTACCACATCGAGGACGATTACCCGTCGCAGGTCGGCCCGACGCAAGATGATGAGGTGGTGGTAGACTCTTCGCCGCTCCAGCGGACGCGGGCAACTTCCGGCCTCACCGACAGCAACCACGTCCACAACCTGTTCGACGGAAGTCAAGGCGACCTTGGGGTATGGATTTATATCTCAAATGCATAGTTTGTGGTCAATTTTAGGACGGTAGTTTAATTGTTAGCATTCTTAGGACGAGTTGATGATGGATTTTGATCCGAAATGGGGGCAATCCGTCAACACAGGATCCGCCGGCATCCACACTTCCCCCTTTTTACAGTGTGGGTGAGGAGGAGCCGTCCGACGCTCCGACGAAGAAGAAGGGGAAGGACAAGAGAGTGTACAAGCCGAGAGGCATTTCTTATTCAACTTTTGAAGATGTTTTGCTTTGCCAGGCTTGGTTGGCCACAAACATGGATGCTATATGTGGAACCGAGCAAAAGGGTGAATTCAGACCACTTTCTTTGTAATTTGGATCCGGTATGTATCGGACAAACAGTTGAACTTCTTTACTTTCGTGTTGAGTTTGGACCATTTTGTTTTGTAATTTGGATCTGGTATGTATCGGATCGACGTTGCATGTCATTGCATGAGTTTGGGGAGAAAATTTGGGGGACATGGTTGTAGGAGCCCAACTTTGGGGGTGGTCCGTCACTGTCCGCGGACACGTCCGGACGTATCCGCGGACAGTTTGGGGGCCGATTTTGGGGGCTCCGACTGGAGATGCTCTAAGAACATCTCCACCGGGGGCCTCCAATGGGGTGTCCGGCACCCCCCAATTGAGGTCTAATTGGGGCGTGCCAGACCCATGTCCGGCCAAGTTTTGGAGGCCGTCCATAGCGGCGCCCCCCAAACAGGCACTTCAAATTATTATTTTCATTAAACCACATCGGCGGTTGTTCTTACATTTCAAATTTTCAATACGAATTGAAGATAAAAAAGTATAGATTATTACAACACAAGTTCAAATTCGAATGCAAAGTTCAAATACGAATTCAAGTTTAACACATGACATATCAAACCGGCGCCGGTTGAGTTGCTTTGACAGCCCACAAGTGCGTCACAAGGTCATCGTGCAGCTGCTTATGCATTTTTCCATCACGAATTTTCCGATGCATGGTAAGAAATTCTGAATACTGCTTCGGCACGCCCGGCTGTGGCTCGGCCATAGGCCCCTGGAAATCAAACACCTCGTTGATCAACGGCTTTCTCGTATCACTCTCACTCTCAATGATCATGTTGTGCATGATAACACAAGCCTCCATGATCTCACACATTTGATCTAGCGACCATGAATCACGCTCACTCTCAATGATCATGTTGTACCCGGGCTGAATTAGCTGCGCCGGCGCTAGACGAGGTCGAAGACCGGCGTGGAGCGGCGGCAAGCAGGCCTGCGTGAGCGCTGCGGCTTGGGCCCCGAGGTGCGAATCAAGCAGGCGGCGACGAGAGTGGCGGCGATGGTGCGAATCGCCGGCGAGAGGAAAACGAAGGAGGGTGGGGGAGCGAATGAATCAGGTCACGTTGTCTGTATGATGGGCGGGCCAGACCTGTCGGAGGGTATGTCCGCCCCTCTCGGGGTGCCGGACACGATTTCGCTCGGCCCGACCCTTTGGAGGGAGCCGCTGGTGGCCGATTTTGACGTCCGGACCCCCAATGGGCCTTTGGAGGGTCAATTGGAGGGTGCCGGTGGAGATGCTCTAACTTCCGCGGCCGTCTTCTCCGTTGCTCAGCTGCTCTTACCGGAGAGTGAGTTGGGAGATAGTCATACACAAGCCACGAAACGCATTATATTGTTTTAGCCTCGCTAGAATCACAATTTTTTTGACAAGTGCAAATCAATATTAGTCGACACACAAAAAATACACACGGACTAGAGAAAGAAAAAAGGGAAAAAGAAAAATGCATTGTCAAAGAAATCAACAACGCAACAGTAGGACATACTATCACTATTGGCAACACCGAACTTTAAAAAAGGCTCTCCAACAACGACACTTCCAATAAGGTTAAAAGGCTGGTCATTATCCAATGTAACAAAAAAAAGCCAGATCACATGTTTTCACCTTGGAGGAAATCCGACAAACAAGTTAACAGATAGCATTCCACCATTGCGAGGTGCAACCAGTCAAGGCCAGAACTAGTGCTTTCACCTTGGAGATTGTGACTCAGTTTCGAAGAGCACCACCAAAAATAAAGTTTCACTGTGTTACCGTCCCCACTTACCAAGAATACGGTTACAATGCACCAATTGTTAGGCTCCCAGATAAGTTTTAACGTGAACACTGCCACACAACGAAACCATGTTCGCCACGTGCTCTGAAACATATTATACTCTCCATTCACTACAAACATCTCAAACTCGATTTGAGGCATCGAGAGTGCGCTTTCGCCTCCGGAGGCTTGTTGATCTCTTCCACCACTATGACATTCACTGCCTCTAGCAGCACCATGGTAATCGCCGTGAATGATTTACCATGGTCGACATGATCGACAAAACATGTGCATCGAGCATATGCATATCACGAAGAATTGGCTTAGCTAAAGCCCGCCATGCCTCTGAGGCGCTGACATAAGGTAGCAAGGGCATGACGTCTTGACCTCGCATAACCGGATGACCATTGGTAGGAGGGTGCAAAAGCCCATCTATGACTGGAGAGAAAAATTAGTGAATCACCCATCTATAAAAATTAGTTACGTCGTCCCTTATCCCTTCGTCTCGCTACAGTGCAGAGAGGCGGAAAGGAGGCGACCCGTGGTCTTGAGCTTTCGCCGGCGTCGCCGCCGCTCCCCTCCGTCTCCGTCGCCGTTTCGGCACCGCGAGGTGGGGGGGAGCTCCGGTTCCCGTCCGCGCGTGTAGGTAGCTAGTAGGTGTAGGTGTGAGTGCCGAGCGGTGCTGTCGAAGCGGTGGCGATGGCGTCGGTTGTTTCGGCTTCTTCGTCCTCCCCCTCCTTCCCCCGTTCCGGCTCTGCCGGGAGGTAGTGGAGGTGCTCCGTCGGGCCTGGATCTTCGCCTGTGCTCCTCCGGCCGGCCGCGGTGGCGAGGGGTGGAGCGGGGGAGTTCGGTGTTCCGTTTTTGCTGCAGGTGGGTGTGGTGGTCTTCTTCTTCGACGAGTCAGCTCCGGCCGGCCGTGGTGGCGAGGGGAGCTTCGTCAGGAGGTGGTGCGGTGGTGGCGGTGGTGGACCTGGTCGACGACGGTGGTTCGGCTGGTGGATGGGCGGAGTCGGGAACCGGGCGCTGTGGCCGTGCTCGTTCAGCGCGTCTCAGCTCCGTCGCGCGGCGGCGGACGGCTCCTGCGGCCGACTACATGTTGTGGCGGCGCTCTCTCCCCGACGGCAAGCGGTACGGCGACCTCGCCGTCGACTAGGTGCTTTGGGGCGCGTCGAGGATCTGATTGAGCTTCTTCCCGGTGGTTTAGGGTGCTTCGTGCACTTTTTCTGGGTCTTTTTGTAATTTCTGTTTCCTTTCTGGACCTGGTTGTAAGTGTGGAGCCTCCTTTTATATATATCAGATCCTTCCTCAAAAAAAAAAAAACCAGTGTTAATAATCGGTTGTCCACCGAGGAATATACTGAGCAACAAAAGGGGTAATCAGGTAATCAGTCGTTATATGGCTGGTACCAGAGGGCGCAAGCCGACTGCATATCTAACTCTGTCTCATCCGACTATTGGGATATTTAAACCCGGCGTACGTACAAAGATCATAGATTCAGTAGTTATCTAGTGACGCTTTTGGCACTAGTTTAGTCGTAAAAAACGGTGACCACATCGATCGATCTGGCAGAGCTCAACTTGCTGTAAGTGGCAATTCTCAGCAAAAGGAATCGTTACTTTCTAACAACAGGATACGATATCTTAATCCTACGCAAAAGCCAAAAGCTGGCGTCGCTTTCCACTCGCGCTCTCTTAACAAATATCACATCTCCACCCGCACCACAGGAAATATGTCCGTTTTGGGTGCCCACCTCGATCCACATTTGATCATTTTTTAATCAATATTTCATATTTTTATCTATAATTCACAAAAAACTTATTGCACAATTCAATAATAATTAAGCATTTAAAAATATAGTTATTACAACAATTCATATTCAAATACGGCAAACTCGGCCGGCACTCCCTCGTGTGGCTCGGCAAGAGGTCGCAGATAGTCAAAGGGCTCATTTAACACCATCCTCACATCTCGCTCACTCTCGATGATTACATTGTGAATGATCACACAAGTATTCATGATCTTGTTGGCTAGCCGGCCTCTCTGATCCTCCCCGCTTGGGAGTGGCGTTCAGCTCGGCTTGCGCAGCTAGAAGAACGGCGAGGACCATCTGATTCTCATTGTCGACGGCTGCAAGGGCGACACTCTTTGACCTTATTTGGTGAAACATGATCTCATCGTCTCTATCCATAGCATACTAGACAAGAATCAAGCAATGAAAAATAAAACTTGACAATTGATCAAATAAATTAACTAGTTGGCAAACGGCCGGACACCTTGCGTGTGGGACGGCAGGGAGGAAGAGGCGCCACCGACGGCAGAAGCTGCGGCGGCACAAAAGAACATGGAGCGACGACGAGCGGCGACGAGTCAGCCTACGCGGTCGCTGCTGACTCCAAGCGGTGAATTGGCTACAACAAGCATATTGACGATTGTGCAAATCGACGGTCGGAGGAAATTGGTCGGTGTGATGGGGCAAATGAACTACATGCCTACCCCCAGCTGTCTATAACGGGGAGTCACGCCTGTCGATGACCGTGTTCGGGCGGTGTCCAACGCCCCCGAACAGGCCGGAGGGTGGGTCGGGGTGGTGGACACAAATCGGCTAGGCGTTTTTTTTTTTTTTGAAGGATCCACACGACGTCTTCAACAAAGATTACAAAAGGAAAAACAAAGAAGAACGCCGAAGAACAAGCCGGCAAAATCCAGCACAACAGCAGTGCCACAGAACCTGGGAGGCGACCGCTGAACCACTGCAACGCCTGACGTCGAACGCCACCGCCGAAACTCGCCAGGGAGGAGGACACCAGGCCGCCGCCAACCTCGGGAAGGACGCACCCCACTCATGTAGAAGACCGCAGAAGCCGCCCGCCGCAAGCGACGGAACCGAAGCTCGATGAACGCGTACGGCCATGGCGCCTCCACCCCGCCACCACCCATCTTCCAAACAGCCCTGCGCTGGACACGAAACCCGCTTGCCGGAACCACCGCCGCAGCTCGCCTTGACCACAGCACCTCCCCCCGCCACCACGGCCGGCCGGAGGACGAAGAAGCAAGACGAAGAAGAAACCCGAGTACGGCGTCAGAGGCGCACCTCCCCTCGCCACCAAGGCCGGCCGGAGAAGCCAGACCACCGCACCAAAAGACGGCGAAGAAATCCGAGATCCAAAGAGAGCTCCTGTACAGACGGAGGAAGCAGCCGGCGCCAGGCACCCACGCTCCACCGCACCACCCCCAGCACCCCCAGAGGCAGGCCAGGAACAACCAACCTTTGACGAAGACGGGGACGAGGGACCAAAATCCCCACCGGTGGCCTTCACCTTCGCCATGGAGACCACCCTCAGGGCACACCACACCGGGAGCTCGTCGACTTCGCTCAAACGAGCGCCGCCGAGGAGGGGAACGAACTCCAGGACCTTTATTCCAGCACGACGCCGCAGCCACCCCCTCTCCAGCACCGCCGGGAGACCCTAACTTACTATTTACACGCCTCAGGCACGGATCCGGGGTCCCCCCACTCTCCCGCCACCGCAGCGGCGGCCGGAGAGGGAGGGGACCGACAGATCGGCCGTCGGCGGCGCGAGGGGAAGAGAGGGGCTCCCTTTTCGCCGCTCTCGTTACTGTAGCACGGGGAAAAGGGTATCCACCACGTTTTTTTCCGGCTAGGCGTTTTTGTGTGTGTGTGTGTGTGTCCGAATCCCGTTGAGTGTTTGGATCCTATGGAGGGTGACCCTGAAGATGCTCCTACGTGTACCATTTGTTGTTGGTCGTGCCCAGTCAAAGCCTCAACAGTCCTCCAGCCCTTGTCGCGGGGCGCCTTTGCTTTGCTTTCGTTTCGCTGATTCGACATGGTGGGAGGAGTGGAGGTCGTACGGGGTCGGTGCCGACGAAGCAGCGAGCAGGGGAATCATCAAAGTGCCCACTCCTCGACCTGGTTTTAGCAAGAAGGCCGTGTGCTGATCCACTGCGCAGACGAGCACTACTCGCACACGGCGTCCGGAACTGGAAACGGCTAGGCCTGTGCGGCACGAAAGCCTACGAACGATCCGTGCCCAATCCACAAGTGGAAACCGCTACGCCAGCGCAGCGCGAAAGCCTACGGCGATCTTTGCACCGGCGTGGACGGCCGGCCACGGGCAGCGCAATTATTGCCGGCGATCACCACCCATGGTGATGGGCAGTATGGGAGGGAGGGTCGAAGGAAGGCTGCCGACCCGTCCAATCCGAGGCCCCAGATCGCAGTACTAGGCGATGCACGGGCCGCACAGTGCGATCCCTCGTACCATCGTGCGAGGACGTACGTGGCGAGATGCAGGCGCTGCCTGCTAGTGCGGCTACTTGCGTCCTGTTGCGGGGTACCTTTCTTCGGACCAAAAATGACATGCCGGGATGGCTTTTGGGCACCCCGCTGGACTGGATGCGTCCCTGCTCCCGGGTACTCCCATTGCCCAGTGTACTTGCTCAGTGTACGTGAGTGGGTTTAATTAGATCAGCTTGAGCAGATTCCCTAGCTTATTTTCTATAATAGGTTTTCGAGACACCCTTATAATTTTTTCTGGTTTTATTAAAAGTGAATTAAGTGTGAACAGGGAAAACACGAAGAAAAAACACTGTTTGAACTATTGTAAAAGCGAATAGTAAAAACGAATAGTAAAAGAGAATAGTAAAAGCAAATAGTAAATTCGAATTTTGAATCGGTAGTAAAAGCGAATAGCAAAAGAGAATAGTAAAAGCGAATAGTAAATGAGAATAGTAAAAACAAATAGTAAATGAGAATAGTAAAAGCGAATAGTAAATTCGAATTTTGAATCGGTACGAGCTGTCGGTCTCTCGTGCTAGTTAAGTTAAGCGTTAATAATTGATGTATATATATATATATATATATTGCCATGTGGAGCCCACTCCTTCGTGTCACAATCTTCTCCTCTTCTTCCTCTTCTCGCACCCGCACACACCTGCGACAACCGTCTAGGGCATGACGGCCCTAGTTCATTTCAAGGGTTTTCAAATGGAAAATCTCGTAATCACTCGGACGATGTCGACGGGTGGTCACGTGCGTGTAGCCAACTGCATTTTCCCCATGCGGTTCTTTTTTTGCCTACTCACCTCGCAACCACGACCCTTTACAGCAAACACAAGCTCCAAGTAAACCTGTTGTCTTGTGCGTGAAGCAGCCATCGTCGGGCATCCTAGGCCCGAGCCCTGCCATGGCTGAGTGTCACTATTGCGGTTGGATTTTTTGTCATACAACCATGGATGAATGTCTTCGTGACGCAGTGCTCGGGGAAAGGGTGGGCCTTAGGGGGAATGGGTCCAATCTCGTCGGAGCTCGCCTCGACGAGGCTCCAACAAGTCAAATTCATCGTCGGTGAGCCCTATCCAGCAAGATCGGTGTTGAGCACAAGGTTTAATTTCCACATTTTTTTCGATGTTGAATGGATGTGTTTTCACATGCTGCGAACTCATGTGCATTATGATGCAAACACAAGAGCAAGATGCCCTTGGTGCCATGCAGATTCATTGAACGAACAAGGCAGTCTTTCTTCCTCACGAACAACATCAGAATACCCAGAACACTTGCTAATTTATTGAGAGCGCTTCTCGTCTACATGCGCAGAGGCAAGTTGGGGAGGGTGATCAAGAGGAAAATCGTCTCTAGCCGATCATTCTTCAGCCAGATTTCCTTGAACCATTTTAGTGGAACGATGGGGTGCCCGCGGTGGTGGGCTTGCCAAGAATCATTGGTGGTGGTGGTGAGGGGGGGGGGGGGGGGGGGGGGGGGGGGGCAAAATGCTCTAAATTTTTCACTCCAAGTCTTGAAAAAACAATTCTTTACTAATCCTACCAAAGCTGGGGAGGCGGTGCGCCCCTAACTTGTACATAGCCTTCGCCTATGGGTGCCCGCCCTTTCATCATCCGGATACTCTTCTAAATGCAAGGTTTCTGAGTGTATGTTGCAATTGTTGGTTTAATGTTACCAATGTTCCCGTAGGGTGCTTCAAACATTGGTCTCCTATGCTTCCTTCGTGTGTGTTTGACTCTCGTCGGGGATTTATTACGTAGGATAGGAATTTGTCGCTAACGAGTGGTGATTTGTGCATACTCATTAGGTTTCATTGTATTGGTGATTCCAACATGTTGCGATTATTTTATTACAAAATATTGCAATGATGTTGTAATAGTATAAATTTTATACTACGTGGGTGGGGGTTATGCTGCAAGGATCTAAGGGCCGAGCTTTCAATTGCTTTTGATGATCCAATGGTCAGAAATGTGAAGATCTGGGTTGCATGGTCCGGCTGTGCGCCTGTGCCTGATTTTTTGGGGAAAAATACATATCGATATCTCCACTAATATTAAAAGACCCAGACTGGCTGATCCAAATAACACAGGCCCTACGATTATCCGCATCCGACGTCCCAAGATTGTCCAATGATGAGTCAATTTAAGTGATACCCCCATAATCTTAGCCTTTAATCTGCTTAATCAGACGCTCCAGATTGCCCTAATGATGTACAATCCAATCAACACAGCCGCCAGTTTCGCATATACCATCTCCGCGCTGAGTTCGAATCGAAAACTTCGCGAGCCCACGATCGTCGAAACCGTCGCAAACAAATTCACAGGCCGAGCCGCGAAGATCGTCGTCGAAACCGTCCTGGAGCGGCGCGCTCCGCCTCTCCCGCTCCATCGCCTCAAGGATTTCCATCGCCTCTGAGATCGCCGCCATGCCGGAACGCCGCGCTGCACCTTGATCCCCCCCGCCGCCGCCCTATCCGCCGTCGCCTTCTCTGCTGGTGTGCTGCAGCCCTATCCGCCGATGCCATCTATGCCGGCCTCGCTGAGGCGCTGTCCGCCGTCGCCGCTGTACTCTCCATCGTCGCCGTCCGGCATCACGTCCCCTGCGTCCGTCGGACGCCCGTCCCAGATCAACGACAGGGTCTCTTGGGGCAGCCTACGCTTCCATCTACGTGTGTCTCGCGGACGCCCATCCCCTGATCCCCGGCCGGAAAATCAAGGTTGGTTTTCAGAATTTTTTCTGAACCAAAGTGGCATCTACATATATTCAGGTTAGCGTACTAGGCAGGCGTATACAGGCAGCAAGTGTGCTTCTTCACTCGGGTTCAGTGTGTGTTTCTAAAGTTTGTACGTTCATCAGCTATATAGGTTCAGATTGTTGTGTTTTACGCGATCGAGTGTGTGTACTCGAAAACATGAGTTGTTCTTCTATCATGTTTACAGTAAAGGCTGCATCATGCAGTTCTCAGTAATTTGTTGAGTGAAAATTTGAACAGGGCAACAAGTTGAGTGAAAATCGTCTTGTAAATATAACTGTGTTACATTATGCTACAATCATGTTACGTTACTGTTTTAAGCAGATCAAGTGTCACCGCCGTACGCCCGTCGAGAACACAAGTATCACAACGGCCAAATATTTTCTACTTAAATTAGCAACATTGAATTTTCCAATGGGAAATAACTTCCCTGTTTCATGCTATGAGTATATCAGCAAAACCAATTGTAAGTACTGTAGGTATCAATGACTTGCATGATAAAGTACTCATTGGTGTATCTGGCTGCTTCCCTGTAATTATAAGTTTTTCTCTGCATGACACTACAGGAGATTGCATTTACCAAATTCAGCTATATGATAATCAATATTGTATTGTAATTATACGATTTTACTTTTCAATAACATTTTGTTGTGTGCCACCTCCTACTAGATAATTAATTCATGTTATGAGCTGGCTTGATCATTAGTTGATAGCACTCACTTAATCAAGTTATAATATGCAATTTATATATCTTTTTCTACTCTGACTATGTATGAATGAAGTTTATGTGATTGTTTGATTGTGAAGCAGAATGGACGAGTAAGAGCGACAAGTGACAGAGAAAGGTGTAATTGCAGGGCTACCCGGGCAGTAGCGCGAAGCCAGCGGGCAGAGTAGGGGTTCGGTTAGAAGAAAATATGGGACAAAGATGTACCAACGACGTCCATGGTGATGTTCTAATTTCGTCTCTTTTGTTTGATTAGTTCAAAAAATATTGTTTCGGTGCAAATTTGTGTACGCCAGAGTTGTCAAGATGTCTCAGTTTTTAAAGGGATATGGTCTATGTTGAATTATTATTGCATGGAAGGAGAATGTGGGGGAAATAATGCAATGTTTATTACAGAAATATATTTGAGATATCTTGACTTTGGATAAAAAGGATAGTCTAACATTATTATTGAAATTAAAAAGGGCAAATCATGATGAGAAAACCAGGAAAAATACATTACCAATGTTGTGGATATGGATTTCTTGGATTTACGGTCTCATGAGGACATGGATATTAGACGCGCATTTGCGCGTGCAAGATTACTAGTGTAAACAAAAACGTGGCTATATTCAACCCAAAAGGCAAACTTGTCCACCTCCTTGGGCCTAGCTCCATCCTCGGTCCTCTTACTGGACCATTTGCACGTTAGGTCGCGACCCACAGGGGAATTTGGCAATTCCCCATCGCCACTGTTGCTCATCGCCATGCTGCCCCGTGCCCTTGGGCCTTGTCTGAATCGCTTTTGTCCTCTCAGACTGCTATCCAATGCACCTCCGGCCCCGACTGAAACGTCGATGAAACGTGGAGACGGTGGAGAATAATACAACTTGATAGGCAACCAAACCAAGATATCTCGCATGCACGATGACTTGATATGCACCGGTCCAAGTTCAGTTATTTTGTAACAACCACATGAGGCAAAGTAAAAACATAGGAGGGAGGCGATTTGGCTCCCGGGTGCATATTGAAAATGATTTTCAACCCATATTAAAATGTTCATAAATTGTACGCGGCAGATGTTAAAATTCTATGCGCTCAAAAATTCGATATTTTTGTGATCATGTAAAAAAAATGCAAAATTTGGTGTTGAAATAAGTTTATTAATCAGATTTTTTTTGTGTTTTTACACAGCCCACAAAAATATTGATTTTTGTGAAACGACTTTGTAAACACACAGAATGTGAAGATGTGTCCGCAAAATTTATTTCGGAATTTTTTTACATTCCGAAATGTGTAACTAGCAGGTGCATATGCACCGGGTGCCAAAGTGGATTTCACCATATAAAATCATAACCTTATATAGAGTATGCAAACCGTTTTAACACACGAAGTAGATGCAAACTTTTATATTTTCTTACTAATTCTTACCTTTTGAAGAGGCGTCAAGTTTATGCCCATATCAAACATTGAAACATTGGTCATTCCAGACCAAAGTTTAGAAAGTCGGATTACTGACTTACATCCACTTGGCTGGTCGTCCTACGACCAACCATAACATAGCCAAACCAAACCACGAAACCATTAAACAATATTCATCCAAGTTTGACATAGACCAACAATAGTACAAAACAACCCTACGAGAGTGAAAAACCTCTTGAGCAAAGAAGAAGGGCTCCGTCGGCGGAGCATGTTACCTCAGTTTGATACTCTTTATGTGCATAGTTATGAACCCCAAAAGATCCTCTACCAACAAGGATGGAGCTAAAAAAATCAAACTTCAAGAAGAAGAAGACAAGTAGTTGAAGCTGCTTCCCCGGATAATCCGGCCCTCGAAACTTCCGACAATCACCGGGTGACAGCATCTAGGTTGTCCGGAGGTTGCTCAGGGGTACCGAGCCCTCTATACACCCTGGATAAAAGGCTGGATATAGGCCCGGGATAATCCACCCATGGAAAATCCGTCTTCCCATCCGGTGCGGGTCAAGCGTTTCAGAAGGCCACACATCGAGTGCCAACCTTCTGGACACCCTCGATAAGAGGCCTGATATGGGTCCGAATAATCCATCCCCCTGGATATCCGACATGGCCTGGATAATCTAACATCCCCTACATGTGTGCATAATTGGGGGCTGCAGCCCTTGTGGCGTACCGCAAACGGAGCTTGGCTCTGATGGTTGGGTTCCCTGTGGTGGAACCAGCCCACCCAGGTTCAAGTCCTAGACTTGGCATGGGCGTTTGCATTTACCTGGATTTATTCCAGGATTATCCGGCGCTATTCTTTCAGTGGTAGGTGACGTGCCCGTCAACAGCGAGGCGCCTGTGGTGACTTCGTCAACCTCAAGATCTGCCGGCTCAGTCCTTCAGAGGTGCTCATAGGGGTAGGGTGTGCGTGCGTGCGTTCATAGGGGTGAGTGTATGTGCGTATTTGTGAGCGTCTGTGTTGTACTGTGTTCTCAAAAAAAAAAAGCCCTTGTGGCGTACCCTATCTCTTTCCGTTTTTTTTACTTATGAGGAGGATATAAATAAATAAACACTAGAACTAGTGCTCACAAGATCCCCATGTGGATGCATAAGGCCTCTCGACAGTTGTATCAAGACCCGTTTTGTTTTCACTTAGGCAGTGACATTTATTCTCAATAACACAAAACTAACTTTCCAAATCTGTAGCTAGCCGAAATGCTAGCTATGCAGCCGTCACCGCCATCTGCCTCATCTCCATCGTTTTTTACCAGGAATCGATAGGTCCCCTCCTCCTTTTTGTCACTCTGACGGTGGAAGGGGTGGGGACCTTGGACCTACGCTCAACGCTTTAGTAAGGTCCCTAAATTTAGAGATTGGGCAACAGACAACGATGTTATGGTGGCATTGTGGGGGATAAGAATAACGTATACCCGCATCCTCGTCCACCTTCATCGGCAGCGATCTCGCCTATGGCTTTGAGGATGTCAGGGAATCGTTTGGTCGCTGTTCGCATGGAGAGGTGGATTTCGTTCAGCCTACGCATGTTACAGGTCTGGTGTCCGATGATTTGAATTAATTCGAAAGTTCAATGGTGATGACTTCGCCGTCCTTAGGGGGTTGTGCACGAAGACTTCCCTGCCGTCATCAACAATGTTAGCTCGGCTCCGGTAGGGGCGGCGACAACGGTGCATTGGTACTCGCCCTGGTATCTGAAGTGATCATTAGGTGGTTCAAAAACCACGATGTAATCTTTATTATATTTGGGTGTTATGTAATTCATGTGAACTTATTATATAATAAATCTGGATTCCTCTCGCAAAAAAGAAAAGAAATGCTAGCTCTTCGTTTTGTTTTGGAACCTTTGGGTCGACTCTACGGATTTAGCTTCGTAGAGGGGAAACTAAAGTTTGCAACTAGTTGCGCCCGCATCCCATTCCACATGTCGCACTTCCAAGTTTTCAAAAAATGTAAAATAAATCGTGGACATTGCTAATGTTGTTTATCGTGCATCCACAAATTTTCACCCAAAAATTTGACAATATGTGGCCCGCACAAAAAAGACAAATGAGGTGTGAATAGTACATGATATTATTCACTTGTGTCTTCTCTTTTTTGCACAGAACACATATGGTCATATTTTGGGATGAAAATTTGTGAATGGCCGAGAAACAACATAACCAATGTCCATGATTTATTTCGCATTTTTTGGAGACTCGAAAATAGGATCTTCAATACGTTAGTAAGTAGCAAAAGTCTCGGTAGCAGCCAACTTGGTAGGCACTTGAAGGTATGTGATGTAAAATTGCAACGGATGGAGTTCTAGAGCAAATTAGAACTTCTGATCAAGTAGTGCTGGCTGATAGTGCCCTGTCAGATTGGGACGAGCATATAAAGCTTAAGAAGGCTAAAAGTTGCAATGAGCTCCTGTATTCCGTGGTGTACGTGCTGTATGGATCTCCATCGGGTAGCAGTACGCTGTTGTTACTGGACAAAATATGCTACTGTATTTCGTTTTGATAGCACAACGGAATGATGCGAGTGATCCTGACTAATTCAGTATACGGGTGACTCCTACCGCTTTCTGGGTCGCGGTTTCGCTCGCGCGTTGCAATGCCACGCTGCACCCAGAACAAGATACAAGTGGGCTTTCACTTTCGGTTCGGCACCGGCGCTACCGCTAAGGGAAGGAGGAAAAAAAAATGCAGTCAGAGAACAGTTCCCTTGGCTTGAATGAGAAATTTACAGTCACTTTCATTGTTAAACGCGTCACGTGTTCACGCTCAAGCAGAACCGTGGACGGCTCTAATCCGTGGGCGCGATCAATACGCAATGCGCTGGAAACCGGAAGAGTCGGTGTCACTAGCCATAGCCAAGAGTCAAGCAAGACTCGATCGAGCGGCAACTAAGCTCGGCGCGCGAACGTTTAATACTACCACTAGACTAAGCATTAAGCAGCAGCTGCAGCAAGGAAGGTAGGAGGCAGCACGACAGCAATCCAGTCGCTCTCGTCGTCTTCAATTCGCCGGGGGAGAGAGGGAACGAGCGAGCAGAGTTCGGAGCAAGAGGCAGGCAGACAGACATGGCCACGGCCAACCTGGGCAGCGTGGTGGTGGCGGTGGACGGCAGCGAGGAGAGCATGAAGGCGCTGGGGTGGGCGCTCGACAGCCTCCGCCTCCGCCCCGACGGCGCGCTCATCGTGCTCCACGTCCAGTCGCCGCCCGGCATCGCCGCCGGGCTCAACCCCGGACCCATCCCCTTCGGCGGCCCAAGTAAGCACACAACCAACCCCGCAATCGTCCTATACTACCAGTTCTTCTTGTCCATTTGCCTGACGGCTTCTTGGGTGGGCCCCGCGTCGTCGTCGATCAGGTTTCCATGAGGTGCCGGCGTTCACGCAGGCGATCGAGGCGCACCAGCGGAGGATCACGGACGCGATCCTGGCGCACGCTCTCAAGATTTGCGCCGACAAGAATGTAAGGGGAAGAAAAGACATGTTTGTGCTGATTGCTGATCTCTTCCGGTTGTTCTTGCTTAATTGGTAGTGATTGGACCGGATTTCTTGGTTTGTTGAAGGTGGAGGTGAAGACACAGGTGGTGATCGGGGATCCCAAGGAGAAGATCTGCGAGGTCACCGCCGAACTCAAGGCCGATCTGCTCGTCATGGGGTGCCGGGCATTGGGACATGTCAAGAGGTAACAGAGACAGCACTCTCTGCCTTCTGCTACTGCTAGCTGAATTTCTGCTTGTTTTGACGCCGTCTGTGAACTCTGAACCAAATACGAACTGAAAGCAAAATTCAGGTTTCCGAAATCAGTTGTCTCGTCAGTAGAATACCAGTTATGACATTTGTTGGTTCAGAGTTCGACTGTTGATATCAGTAGTGTCGATTGCGACGCTATAGGATTTGGTAAAATTACGACTAGAAGATCGGTCTCACATGGCAAGAACTGTGCTGAACAGATTTTAGTTGTTCTCTGTGGCTATGTGGCCATCTTTTATGACAGTATCCAACTATCCATGGCCTATTATACCAAGAGCTGCACTTCTGAATTCTTTACAAAAAATCATGAAAATGCAAACTGTAGACTTAGCATTTTGTTTTATGGAATGAATACCACCAATGAAATTCCCCAAATCTTCCGCGCAGTTAGTTTACTGGCTTAGCCCAAGCAAGCTTGGTATTATGGAAATATCCCGCATCGAACAACTCAACTTGTACAGCCAAAACTGACAGTAAGTCTGATAAGGAAAGATAGATAACCAGCTGTGTTTGCGTAAGCCAGACACAAATTCCTAGTAGTATCCTAGTGTCAATGTATTTAGATCATGAAGTTTATATGACAATCGCCTGGCTGCTTGTTCTGTTGGCACTATTGTTCCATCCTGTTTCGATTCATGCTACATGAAAGGCAGACACTGATTTGGTTCCTTGGAACAGGATGTTCCTGGGTAGCGTGAGCAACTACTGCATCAACAGCGTGGGCTGCCCCGTCGTCGTAATCAAGGGCACCTGAACAATCCTCCACCAATCAACATTCTTTCCGTCATGTTCTTTCGAGCTTAATTTCCACCGCGTTGTCTGTAATCCTGTCAAAGTTACTGCACAGTTTCAAGACTATGTATCACTTGGTTTTGAAGGGACGAGGGCGATCTGCTCTCATGCTCTGTATATTATGTGCAAGGAAGGTGTGTGCCATTGGTTTGTGGATCTGTAGAAAATAAGTGTGTGCCGTTCCATGGATGGATGCAGGCATGGAGCACATGGTTTTGTACATTCTCTGTATTTGTTGGAAAACATGGAAGGTGCCACGTGGATGTGAGCCTTTGTTTACACGGGTTTTGCAAGCAGAATCCTTGGTTTTTGTTTGTCTGATATATGCAGCACAGCTGGTCCGGTCTGGATCGCCGATCGCACATGCGTATGCTTGTCCCTGCCTGCCCACCGGTCTCCCCAGTTGCTTCACTCCGTTCACCCATATCATCCTCTTATCCGCGGCACCAACGCCACGAGCCTGCAAGAGTATCGGCCGGAGATGGGGGCGGAGTTGTTGCTGCTGGGAGGCGGCAGCGGCAAGGTCTCCGCCGCGGCGGCAGCGTCGAGCGCCCTCGCCGCGTCCTCGGTGGGCAATGGACGACGCGTGGTAGTAGCTAACCTGGACCGGCGAAGGCAACTCCTGTCGACGAAGCCATCGGCGCTGTGCCAGCGTGGTTCTGCGTGGCAATGGCGGCATAGTACGTGACCCACCGAAATTTCTACTATCTTGCAGTATCTATCTTCCCCTGTCTGGTAATCTGGAATCACTATTTAGGGAACATGTAGATTTGCAGACGTAACGTGCTTAGTACTGGATCATGATAACATCATTTGGTTTAATTTAGTGTTTCTCGTATGTTGTGTTTACGAGTTCCAGCTTGATTTGTGGAAAATCATTTTGGCTCCCGAATTCCAATTATCTTTTTATTTTGACAAAATTAAAAACTATATTTAGAAGTTCTAAAAAATTCTGCAACAAAATTCTGGGTGTAGTCATTGATGCATTCTACAAGCATGCAAAATCACAATGTAATTCTTTTTGTATTATGGGCTACACAAAAATGATGAAATCTTTTATATTTTGGAGATTTGAAAGTGCGTATACTCAGATCTACACTTTATAATTTTTGTTTAGATCGGAATATAAAATATGTCAAACTGAAATTTTCACGTTTGTGCAATACTCGTAGTCCGGTACGTTACAACACAAATGAGATCAGAAAACTTGAGTACATGTTACAACACACATGTGTACAT
The DNA here is from genome assembly GCA_947311845.1 of Poa pratensis. Classification (NCBI taxonomy): domain Eukaryota; kingdom Viridiplantae; phylum Streptophyta; class Magnoliopsida; order Poales; family Poaceae; genus Poa; species Poa pratensis. The sequence continues at coordinate 80,966,673 of CAMZMU010000034.1, read as the reverse complement.
CACTATGCATGATTTTTTTTCTTCTGATTTTAGAAAACTTGTGAATATTCATTTTATTGTTTTAAATAAAGAGATCAGAAATCTTGCCCGACAGAATGGCGACCTTCCATTGCTACTCGTAGTCCGGTACAAGTTACAACACACATGAGCAATTGCAAAATGTCCCTTATCCTGTGGTTGCAAATCCAGCACAATCAACAACTGAAATTCCATATATATTTAGGTGTCAGAAAACATATAGGAGTACTATTTAGGTGAAAACATATACTATTTAGGTGTTCGTGGTATTGGTTGACGTGGTTAGTGACTAACTATCCACTGTCAACCATATCAATTTTATTGTACGCAAGTGAGATAATTTGAGTTTTAGGTTGGATATCGTGATAGATTATGTAAGTATGTAACTATAACAACTTAGCAATGTTTTGGGATTTATTTATTATTTAAGTTATAAAACATAATTAACAAAACAATATATGAAGTCTAGATTAGATTTTAAGTTTTTTAAAAAGTAAAGTCTTATTTTTAAAAAAAATACACTCACCAAAATTCAGATTGGAAAATATTATTTCGAGGAAACATATAAACGGTTCATTTTTTCCAAGGTGATATATATGGACATAATTTTTTTTGAGAACATATATGGACATAATTTATTGTGTGGGGATGAAGGGCGAAAATCTTGGGCCAAAAGCTGGGTACACGCTGCACCGTGAGGTGATAAATATATGCTGAAAATATAGGTCGCACAGCCGCCGATAAGAAACCACCACGCCAACGCTGCTGCGCCACCCCCAAGTTGTGGACACCAACACCGGAGGACGGGAAGATGGGATTCGAGAAGGAGATCCTGACACCAGGCACCGGCCCCAAGCCCGTCAAGGGCCAGAAGGTCACCGTCCACTGCACCGGCTACGGTTCGCCTCTTCTCCCCAAATCCTCTACGCTTTTTTTTTCCCCTGGATCCGTCGATATGAACTTAGGGTTGATGCTTCTAGATCCATCCCAAAGAGTAATCTTGATGTTCGATTAGGCCTCAAGTTTTCACTTCTGAGAGATCTGAGATCTTTATTAGACTTGGATTTTGATTCGTGAGTAGTCGGTCTAGATTTAGTTGTAGTTGCAAGTGTACCTTTATCCGGATCTAGTTGCAAGTGTTCTCTGGTAGTGAAACCCTAACTTTTGTTGCTTGGTGTGTTGCTCCTGCAGGGAAGGATGGTGATCTGTCTACGAAGTTCTGGAGGTAAATCGTGAATATGTTTCTCGTTTTTCCTGGTTCAGAGCTTAGGATCAGTGCGCAAGCGTTTTGAATAATGCAGAATTTCTCTTCCTATGCTCTGTGTAAATTTTTTAGTAGTCTGCTGATATACCAATGTCATAACTCATAACTCGGATGCAACTTGTTTTTTTTTTGGGTACAAACATCAGCACATTAGAAATTTAGCTCACGGTATTATGTTTTTATTTTTTATTTTCAGTACCAAGGACAGTGGGCAGCAGCCATTCGAATTCAAAATTGGCATTGGCTCAGTGATCAAAGGTAATCTCATATTGAAGAGCTATTCAGTTTATACGCAATCATTTGAGCTGTTAGTTAATGTCTGGTAGCGTTGTTAGTTGCTGCTTCTATCTGATGGCAGTACTTTGCTTTATCAAGGCATATTTGCACTATTTTTGCTCTGTAGTAAAGTCTGTGTTTGGTTTCTCTGGTCCAGGCCATAGTTGCCAAGTTCCCGGGTCGATGGGAACGAGGAACGGGAACAAGGAACGGGAATCGCAGCTGGCCAAAAGTATGGAACGTTAGGGGTATACATCTCTCGCACGAACCAATCGACTGGGGGACGCGTTCCAACCAGTTTCGGGACGATGAATCGGGAACGATACAAGAAGTCGCATAACAGTAATAAATCACCGTGGGAGTAAAACGGATCCTATTGATTGATTCCATTGATCGCGGTAGATATACCTGAATATTAGTTGCCTAATTGCATGCTCGCCAATTTAGAAACATCAATCTTCCCATTAATTCCATTAAACGAGCTGTGCGAGCTGAGGACCTGCTCGTCACCCTGCCGTCGGCGGCGAGAAGCGATGCTCCAGAGGCTCGGGTGCGGGGCTGCGGGCAGCAAGGAGCTTGGCGACCGGCGCCGGCGCTGAGCCCGTCCACACAGTCGTTGCCGGGCCACGACCTACGGAGGCTGCTGTGCATGGACGGGAGCTAAGTTTCCTGCCCTTGTGGGAACGTGTTCCGGTGACCGAATCGTACCGTCCCGCGCATCGACCCCGAACCCCGATTCGGGACGACGAATCCGGGTCAGGGGACGGGCCACCGTTCCCTGTTCCCGGCTACTACTCCAGGCTAATGTCACACATTGAGCCATGACAATAGCATATGCAAAATCATGATACTCTAGCTTGTGCAAGTGAACTTTCCGAACTGGCATAACAGTAACTACTCCCTTGCTTACAGGATGGGATGAGGGAGTTCTGACCATGCAAGTGGGCGAAGTTGCTCGTATTAAGGTATGTTCTTTGTTTATGTCCAATTAGTTTGATGGTGTGTGGCAACTTTTCGGTGATTTATTTGGCACTTCCTCGCTACTGTCAAGTTTTCATTGCATCGGATTGGTTAAACACATACACATACACTTCACCTCCATCTCTCCATGGCAGAATAAAACAGCTGATTTTGGACTAATGGGCCTTTTGCAATGCCATGTCGTTTCCATGTCTGTGACATTTGTATAGATTCTCTATTTCTGGGCATCTGATATTCTGAATGTTCTTGTTACAGTGCTCCCCAGATTACGGGTATGGAGCCGGTGGCTTTCCAGCGTGGGGAATTCGACCAAACTCCGAGCTGATATTCGAGATCGAGGTTCTTAGCGCCAAGTGATGCGCTATGCAATTCTGGATGCAGACATGGGACACTGCCAACTTCGCCATGCCTCTCATTTACCGAAATAATTGTAATGTCACATCATGTTAAGTGCTACACCAGGGTGAAGTTTTAGGTGGATCGAGTAAAACTTTGGAACCTTTATAGTCTGTCATCCTTATACTAAATTTCTGCATGTCCTTACCCCAGAACTTAATGTTGGGGTGAATTATGGAGGAATTTGGTTAGTCTGTTGAAATTATTGTGGTTTCTTACATTCCATAGTTTAGACAGGCTCTGAATAGCCAGCCTAGCATCGCAAGAAATTTCATTACTCACAGATCACTCATCACATTCTGGACATAAAACCTCATGCTGATTACTATTCTTGGGATCCATGCCTCCTGCACCAATTCTGCACCCTCTTGTATTGGCATCCACCACAAACACATCGAAACATTTCAAAATGCAAACAAACCTGTTGATGCAATCTTTGTGGGAACTCGGATAAGCATGCTAACGGATTGGTAGTTGCACTCGTCAAGGAGCTTGGCAAAAACTCCAAGCTGCTGTAATCCTGATCATTATCCTGCTTGTCATGTAGTGTCCCGGGTCTCTATGCCAAGATGTAAATGGCGTGAGTTTATGTGATATGGGTCGGAGCGTTCCTTCACTTCTTAACTTCTTCGTTTCTCGGTCAGGCGAGGGTCGCTGAACATCATGATTGTAGACTTGCTGCTCTGGGGGTTGATGTAGCCGATCGGGGATTATTTGTCGGGGTTGTCGACGGTCATAGACGTGGTAGTGAGCTTCCGATGAGGTGTCGAAGGTGGCCGTGGTGGTCCGGCTGGTTCCTGGACGCCTCCGAGTGGTTGCAGAATGATTCCGACAAGGTTTTGGAGTGTTCCGGGGTGGTTCCGACGAAGTCCGACGAGATTCCAGCCAACTCTAGTAAGGTTTAGAAATTTCGGCGAGGACCAAGGCGGACATAGTTGGGGGATTTTGACGGAGTCTGACGTTGTGTGACCGTGCTCCGGCGAGGCCCGGTGGCGGTCGGCGGTGCTCCGGGAAGTTCGACCGGGGATAAACAAGGCTCCGGTGAGGTATTCCGGCGGTGGTCCGACCAGGTGGGGAATGTGAGGTGGTCGGAAGGGAGAGACGCAGGGCGACAGGAGGGAGATGGCCGACGGTGGGCTTCATCGGCTCTGCTCCTCTCTCCGCTCACTACCTCCCAAGGGGGGGCAAGAGAGTGGGGGTGTGGCATCAAGCCACCTAGTGTCCTCCTTATGAGGGGGTGATGCTATTTATACAGTGGGTGGGCTGTGATATCTTACAAGGATAGCGTAGTGATTTTTCTCTCTAAAATTGATGGAGGGAAAATATCTAGGGGATTTTCTTCTCAGCCCCTCACACTTTTGGGGCTGCCTATTCCCACTCCTATAGAGCCCAATATTACACTTTGAACACCTAACTTATTACATAATTGCCACCGCTCATAATTTCATCAATGCCAATAGGTTGTATCTTCTTGTATCTTTTCTCTACTCATTATACATCGAAAACATATCATCCAACTTAATAATAGTTTATTATGATATTACTCGTAATATTTGACATCTTTTGGTATATCTTTTTGTACTCAACTGTTAATAGTTATGGATAGTTGTAAAGTGCACAAATTCTTGTTTTTTTACTTTGTTGTATAAAAATTATTGTTGTAAGAGTGCATCTATACCGAAGATTTACTAATCTCTTCAAGATACACTATCCTCCCACTGATCTTCATAAAGGATTTTACTCCTTTGAAAATCACACCTATCTTAACAACAAACTCTTTGTTACTTGTGTAGTGGTATGAGGAATTCCAATAAATTATTGGGATAACCTACAAAGTAGTCCCTGTCTAAATATAAGGCTCAAGCATAGTATTACAATCATACATAAGCTTTTCTAAGTCTTACTTTGAGATAATATATCTCATATACTAGCACATCATTAGACCATGGAAATGCTCTAACTTTTAAAGTGTAAGCTTCTATCTCTAGATTATAAAACCATAAGCAAGTCTCTTTGGATGAGAAGATTTTTCCCTAGTCTTAATTATGTCTTACACAATTAAGTCATGCCTTTTTTTTATCTCAAAGTGTTTGGAGACATGTTTAATCGAGGAACCATTCCTTGGTTATTAAGGTGTTTATCCAAACCTTTGACTCTAGGATTATAGTTATTTTTGCAAATCCCATAATCCTTGTGTCCTGTTGATCTCCCACTTCTATAGTTGAAGTGTTCACTGTGTGCCGTGATAGTTATTGAATTCAGACTAAAGAAGCTTGGTTTTAAACAAGTCTTTCACTCGTTCAATAATGAACGATGCCTTAGATTTCTTCCCATCATACATTCCGATGTAACTAAGACAACAGTGCCACACGAAGGTGGAATCAACTTCCTTCTTAAGGAGTTTGGTTAAAAGATGCAACAAGAAAATATTCAAGATTTAAATCCGATCATCCACGAACGGAGTGATCCAAACATATTCTTAAAATAACTGGGACAACTCTTGTCCCCATAATTTAAAAAGAATATTCATCGCCTAACAATAATCCGAACCGAATAACATTTATCAAGCTCTTATTATAAATCTTTAAATAAAAGTGGAGGTGGAGACGCCTTCATCGATGGACAGAGCCCCGTACGCCAATCTTGACGCGCACGCTCACCTCTTCACTTTCCATAGCCCATGCATCGAGTTGCAATAAATTAGCAATCGATATGGTATCTCATACCCAAGAGTTACTTGTGCGTATGTTGTACATAAATAATGTATAACAATTATACCTTTGCAGGTTTTCCCGGACTTTTTTTCTCAGTTAGAAACTTCTTATAGTTCCTCTTCCAGTGTCCATTCTTCTTGCAGAAGAAGCATTTAGTGTCCTTGGTGGCTGGACTTCCAGGATTTTGAGATGTCTTGACACCTTTGCCTTTTCTGCCCTTGGATATCTTGAAGCCGGTAGTCTTGCTAACCATCAACACATGATTGTGTTTCGTTCTGCATATCGGCCTCAGCGGTTTTAACCATAGCGAGGAGTTCATTCGGTGTTTTATCCATCTCATTCATGTTGTAATTCATGATAAAGCTGCCAGAGGCCGGGGTTGGGGGGGGGGGGGGGGGGGGGGGAGTGAAGCCAATACCAAATCTTTACTCAGCTCTTGGAGAATTGAGAATCCCAGAGCCCCTGGCCTTGTACAGTAACCAAACATCTTGATTACGTGCTCACTCACAGATCTTCCTCCAACCATGTGACATGCCACCAGAGTCAGGTACATGGCCTTGAGCGATTCGATCATGTCGAATGCAGAGGTGTTGTCAAAGCCTGAATGGACCCTTCCATTGTGGTTGACTTCTTGACTTTTCTGAAATCTATCCCCACCAGAAAGTTTTTAGAGATCGCCACATAAAGGTCTTAAGATGGCGTCAAACGAAAAAATTTAAAACATGAAAGTTGTATTAAAGTTTTTCCTGGTAATTTCAGAGGGGTCGAACGTCCACAACGGAGTTCTGATGCAACATGTGGGTTTGTTTTATAACTTTATACCTTGGCCATGGGCAGCCCGGCCGCCCAAAAATACAGGATTGGGCCAGGCCATACCTTCGGGCCAAGCTCAGGCCCAAATTTTAGTCCTGACGGTCGGGCCAGGCCAGGCTTACAGAAAACGTGATTTTAGCCATGGGCATGCCGGGCCGATCAGGCCTAGTCGGGAATTTTGGTCTCGGGCCTGATTTTTGCGGCCCCAAGGTCGAGCCTGGATTTTCTGCACCGGGTTTGTTTCGGCCCGACCCGAAAAATGGCCAGATATAATTGACTCCAACTCTTGCCATACAAGATGGATTCGAGCATGGTTCAACCCTATTGACTCATGGGGACAGAGAGCATACCCTACAAAGGTTTTAGAAGTTCCCAAGAGCCGTTGGATCAAAGGGCATTGATCGGAAGGCCGAGAAACACTGTCTCAGTCTATATAAAGAGAGAAAAGCCTAAGTTTTGGGGATGCCAACCATTGCCAAGAATTTTCTTCCCTCGTGGAAATCCGCTAAGAGGGAGAGACTCCTCCGTAGTCTGTACAACAAAGCCAAGAAGGAAGAAGGGAGGTGAAGGGGCCGCCGCCGCCGGGCTGCTAGCGCCCGCCTCCGCCTCCTCCATCTCCTCGGGGAGACACCTTTCCATCAACAATCCTCTCCTCCTACTCATGGTGATATGCGAGTAGTCCTCTTTCGGGGCTAAGGGTATGTTCTATTAGCTATGTGTTCTACATCTCTCTAACATGATGTAACTTACCAATCTTGACCATGAGGGGTGGCAGCACGTGCAAGGGTTTCAATCCCTGAGTTGCCTATCGAAGGTGAATGGAAGACCAGGTTGTTCCACCGAACCCGATTTTGAGGACATTAAGACGAGGAGTAGGAATTTTGGCCTGGTGCCGCATATAGTTCCTTTGCGTTAGGAGAGTAGTCGACTTTTCTTGCATGCTTGCTTTTACCATTTCCAATTAAAACCATGCATTACCCCTGTAATATTTTCTATTTGACCAGGCTAATGGTTTGTAATCCTTTCGGATGCTCAAAAAAATTGTTCATTGCATAGAAAGATGAAGATGTGTGGTTAGTAAAATCAACAAATTAACACAAGAGGCTATAAAGAATATATTTTTATTGCACTCAATATAGTTGGTGAATGTTCGCCGAATAAAAAAGATTTACATGATGTGGTGCGTTGCGAGAGTTATTATTTTGATTCTCTATGGGTTGCTATGTTCTGTTAATTCGTTGTTTTAGATGCGACCCAAGCCTTATCCAGATTTCCATTTACTGGAGAATCTGCCTTTGCTAGGATTGTTAGGAGGGTGGTTGTACCCCCAACCCAGCAGAGTTCAAAACTCAGGTTTAACACTGTTGTTTCTCACTTAGTCGGAATATTTTTCAGTGGGAGACGACGTTCCCATCGACAGCGAGCCATCTTTGGTGACTTCGTCAATCTTAATACTCGACCTGCCGGCTCAGTCTTTCGAAGATGCTCATAGGTGTAGGGTGTGCGTGTGTGCGTTCGTAAGGGGTGAGTGTGTGCATGTGTATGTGAACACATGCGTTTGTACCGTGTTTCGCAAAAAATAGGTTTTCATTTACTGAATTATAATAAAAGTGATGTAGCGCGTGGTGCCGGAGTGCACGTTCAGTTTATTGGATAGGTATTAAGCGTTTACTCGGTCACTTCGGATTAGGGATTAACGAGTCACAGAACGTGCCTATACCATGTTTTTGGAAACAAAGCCCAGAGTCCGGATTCCATTTTAGATTTGGCGCCAACGCAGCATGCCTGCATCACGGACTTCAACTTGGAGAGCAAATCGGACTCGCGGCGACGCGCAGGAGCAGCTCGTCTGTGTCTGCCCGTCCTTGACAAAAGCCTAGTTGCTTCGCCGTTAGTTTCGTGTCTTTGGCTCTTTGCTAAGCTCCCCTCCTCCGCATCTCAGATCGATTCTGCTCCACCCCAAAGCACAACCAGCGAGCAAGATGGCGTCGTCCGAAGGCAGCGCGCACTCGCAGTGGAGAAGGTTCTTCGCCGGTGCCGGTGGTGCTGACATCTTCGAAATCACACTAGTAGAAAAAGCACCTATGGTCCCGGTTGGGCTTGGACATCAGTCCCGGTTGACCAACCGGGACTGGCCAATCGGGACCAATGCTGGTCCCGGTTGGGCCAAGAACCGGGCCAATGTGTCCACGTGGCCAGTTCTGGCTGGGCGTGGGGGAGACTCATTGGTCCCGGTTCTTAATACGAACCGGGACCAATGAGTGCTTTTTTTTTTTGGTATTTAGGGTTTAGGGTGCCCCCTCTCCCTCTCGCCGGTGCCCCCTCTCGCCGGTGCCCCCTCCCTCTCGCCGGTGCCCCCTCTCGCCGGTGCCCCCTCCCTCTCGCCGGTGCCCCCTCTCCCTCTCGCCGGTGCCTCCGTCGTCTCCCCCTTCTTCGCATCGCCGACGTGCTCTCCATCGTTTCCGTACGCATATTATACGCTCTACTATATACACAGTACACGTTGATGCATATATAATTAATATTCGATCTCTTGCGAGAATACAACTATTTAATTACATGGAGATAGATCAAGCATATGTAGTTCATCGTCCGAAGCATAATGTTCTCCCTTTCATCGATGACCTCCCTAAGCAGAAATCCCGCCAATTCCTCTTGAATTGCTCCTACGCGCAGTTCTGGGTCGATCTTCTCCCGCATTTTGCTGAAAGCAGTTGTTCTCCGCTCAGTGGTCAACTCGCGAATGAACTCGCAAACGTAGAATCCACATAAATTACTCCCCGGTGGCTGCTGCGGACTTTCACCGTTTTATAAGTTAGCTCATCTTTGAATGGACCTTCTACCTTCTGTTTGAAAATTGTCCAACACCTGCTTTGGCAAAGAAAATGAACAAAGGAGTTATTAATTACTTGACATCAGGGAACGAACGAAAGAGGGCGATATAATGCGATAATGATTGAAATTACTTGTTGAGCATTTCTTTCATGTCGGACCACAACGCTTGGTCCCAACTTAATGAGTCGTGGACTTCAACTGTGGACTTGTCAGGTTGAATGCTTAGCAGAATCCAGTGGAACCTGCGGACGTTTACATAAAGCAGACATGCATAGCTCATCAATTACACTTAACATCGAGAAAGCCAAATAAAAATATGTACAAGACAGAAACACTCACCTGAAGTTGTAAGGAAATAGTATTTCCGTACAGAAATGTTGCATGGTTAAAAAGGTGGTCAGGTCATGCTCCACGTCTTTGGGGTGATTGACTAACGTATGTGAATTCACGATATATGGGTCAACGAACCCAACCTCAAAAACTTTAGATCTTTTGCATTCCAGCATCTTCATTCTGCATAATAGCGTACAAAAGGATATATATATATACAGGATAATATAATACAGGCAATGAACGAGCTGAGCTAGAGACTTAATTACGAAAATAAATCACTTACAGACAATAGCAAGAGAGGATAGATTTGTCGAGGGCGCGCTTTTGGAATAACTGGAACAGTTCAGTCAGTTGAACCTGTATAATGTAACGTTTGAAGAAATGCTCCACTCTAACGTCCAGCGGAAACCACTCTTTCGCGTCCTTCTTTGATGTGTGCACCAGGTACCAGGTATGCAGATTTCGCATATGTGTTGATAGACCCGTCAGCTCCTCATTACTGACCATAGGCTCCCCTTGGACATATTTCCGTGCCATCTCTAACATTGGCGCATATTCATAGCCTAAAAGTTGACCAAGGCTCATACCCAAGGCGGTAGCCTGTTCCTTGGCCTGCGATACAGTGACACCAAGTTCTTTAGCAGCAGCTATGGCTCTGGGGTCCAATAATTCCAGGTCTTATCCATAGCGACTCTGAAGTCCTTGTCGACATCGGAACACACTATGAGCGGGGGGACCGATTGATTTTTCTGCTGTCCGAGCTGGGCAATTTGTTTCCCGCTTTTTGCACTTCTTCCCTTGTTCTGCTCAGACTGGGCACGTGCTAGCTTAGTAAGTTCACGACCATAGTCAGATGGCAGATTCATCGATATCTGGGATGGCTGCTCAAGGAAGGACTTTCTCCACTTTTTGGTTTTTGCATCATATACCGGCTTCTGCTCGGGCTTTTTTGGTGCAAAAAAAGCCTTATTGTAGGCAGCCACCTCCGCGGCGTTTTCCGCTACAGTCCTGTCATAAGGTCTAATGGGAAGATTCTTATGAGGTACTGTTGGGAGGGGCGACCTTTTACGTTTCGGTGATCGCTTACCCCTCATAGTACGAGCGGTGGGCGGAAACGGCTGACGCGGCGGCGGAGACGGCTGACGCGGGGCGGAGACGGCTGCGCTGGAGACTGGTGAGGCGGTGAAGAGGACTGTTGCGCTGGAGAATGTGAGGCGGTGAAGAGGACTGTTGCGCTGGAGACTGGTGAGGAGTCGATGGCCTTGGCTGCCAGTTCGGAAGCACGATGAATTCCTTTGGCCATAGAATGGTCGCTTTCTTGGCTTCTCCAAGTTCAAGCACCTCCCCATCTTCACCTGCAGGGTGTTGCAGCTTCAGCTCCTCATAATCTTTCATCACTTCATCCACCGCGACAACAGCGTAGCCATTTGGAACCGGAGAGAAATGGTAAGTTGGATTAGGTCCAATTGGTACGACATAGCCGACCGCCACCTTCACGGTTAAGTTAAAAACTTTCACATGCATCTCACAAGGTGTGCTCTCCGTGATATCATCCACTGGGTAGCGACGAAGTGGAGCCACTGCATCATCATTACCATCCTGGAGCTCCGTGGAAGCCACGCTGCTTTTCCGATTCGATGGGCCACCGGTACCATCGCATGCAGCTTCTACCATGTGCCGTTGAGATTGGCCGCTAGTACCTTGCTGGCTAAGCACGGCAATTTGTTCCTTCTGCAGCTTTAATTCTTCTTCTATATTACGCAGCCGGTCTGCAGCAGCGCGTGCTTCCATTGCCTCCTTTTCCTTTCTCCTCTGATGGCTTCTATCAGGAAATTTCTTCCTGTGCTCGGGAATCGCAATTGTCTTGGGCTTGGAGCCAGGTACGCCTCGTAACCGTCCGTCGTGTTCCTTATTCCCAAGGGCGCGTGTGAGCTCGTCATCCTCTCTATCGGGAATGAACCGTCCCTCTTCAACATCCTTTACTGCATTTCTAATTTCTTGGATGGGTAGTAGGGGATTATCTTTGTGTCTTCTGTTATATATGCACTTCCCTTCTGCGTCCAACGTGCCCCCATGCCCGTAAAACCAATTTCTTGCCCGTTCGATCCACTTGAGTGGCTCTGGAGTGATCCCATTAGCCAGCAGGTCCGCCTCAAGTTTCTCCCACTTAGGCATGCTACCAGCGTAGCCACCAGGCCCCATAGTATGGTGGTACATCTTTAGAGCAGCATTTGCCGCATTTTTTGCAGACTTTTCCAGAGCTTCCTCTGATTTCTTGTACGCCACAAATTCTTCCCAGTAGTCCTTTATCTTCTCATACCCTTTATCGAAGTCTGGAGTCTTATTTTTCTTGACAAACAGTTTGTTCAATCTTTTCTTCCAGTTCTTGAATAGCTCGGCCATCTTCTTAAGTGCCCAGTCCTTGACTTTTTGCTCCATGATTTTCCGGGCAATCTTTTCTGCCTCATCTGGATCCTCCTCATCTGAATCCACCTCTGGCGCCGGCAGGGTGAAATTAACCATGAGCTTTCTCCAAAGTCTTTCTTTGCCCTCATCGCTGACATATAGCTGTCCTTTCTCGTTTGGCCGATGCCATTCTCGAACGGTGATCGGGATGAAGTCCCTAACAAGAACTCCGCATTGCTTTACCATTTTATTTTTAACACCAGGGGGAGCAGTCGGTGTGCCGTCTTCAGCGACTCTTTCGATCGTGTACCTTTCTTGGTCGCCCAACTTTTTGGCTGGGCCTCGTTTTGTCCTTACAGAAGATTTGCTCGATCCGGAGGGCTAAAAGAAGAAAGAGCGTTAATATATGTATATAGACATCAGAGACTTAATTAATACAATCTTCGGCTTCATTAATATATGTATATGCACCTCGCCGGAGTTTGCAACATTTAATGTTCCACCGGAGCCTTCGGCTTCTCCCTCGTCGGCTTCTCCCTCGCTGACTTCTCCCTCACCCCGGCCGTCGGGTTCTACCTCACCGGAGCCGTCTCTTCGGTTGAGAGACTCATCTCCCTCACCGGAGTTGTTCAAAAACTCCGTGGTGACATCGACAATATCTTCCGGCCCGCGGATTATATCCTGGAGGATATTTTCCTGATCTTCGTCTCGTTCCATAGTTTCTGCAAATTAAGAACAATGCACAAAACTTTAGTTGGGTAACTTGTTCCATATGTCAAGATACATCTACAATATCATAAACCCGTAAACTCGTATCGTAAACCCGTAAACTCGTATCGTAAACCCGTAAACTCGTATCGTAAACCCGTAAACTCGTATCGTAAACCGTAAACTCGTAAACTCGTATCGTAAACCCGTAAACTCGTATCGTAAACCCGTAAACTCGTAAACTCGTATCGTAAACCGTAAACCCGTAAACTCGTATCGTAAACCCGTAAACTCGTAAACTCGTATCGTAAACCCGTAAACTCGTATCGTAAACCCGTAAACTCGTATCGTAAACCGTAAACTCGTAAACTCGTAAACTCGTATCGTAAACCCGTAAACCCGTAAATTTGCATCTTTGCATATCTAACACAATTTACCGGGTCAACTTCCGAACCACGATCTACCGGGAAGAACAAATACCGGACAAGAACACAATCAATACATGGCATTGATGCAATGCGCAATATGTATGCATGATCAATTTAATGCATTGACATGGAACTCTAAATCATGTTTGAAATGTTATTGAATTAGGACAAGCACAAATTAGGACTAACAAAATTTTCCTATACAAAAAAATCCTAACACTAACAAAATTTTCCTATACAAAAAATCCTAACACTAACAAAATTTTCCTATACACTAACAAAAAATCCTAACACTAACAAAATTTTCCTATACAAAAAAATCCTAACACTAACAAAATTTTCCTATACACTAACAAAAAATCCTAACACTAACAAAAAAATTCCTAACACTAACATTTTCCTATACAAAACAAAAAAATCCTAACACTAACATTTCGTATACAAAAAAAATCCTAACACTAACATTTTCCTAACAAATTTTTTTTCCTAACACTAACATTTTCCTATACAAAATAAAAAAATCCTAACACTAACATTTCCTATACAAAAAAAATCCTAACACTAACATTTTCCTAACAAATTTTTTTTCCTAACACTAACATTTTCCTATACAAAACAAAAAAATCCTAACACTAACATTTCCTATACAAAAAAAATCCTAAAATCCTAAAATTCTAACTCACCGATCGAGAAGCGGCCGGTGCGGGCGGCGGTGGGACGGCGGTGGCGCTGGGCGCGGGGACGGCGGCGTGGAGGCACGGGAGGTGTGCGTGGAGAGGAGGGCGGGGTCAGGCCGGCGTCTGGGCGGCGTACGTGCGGGGAGGAGGCCGGCGCGTCGGGCCGGGCGCGTGGCTGTGCGGGGAGGAGGCCGGCCACGTCGTGGCGTGTACGGGGAGGAGGCCGGCCGCGTCGGGGCGGCGTGCGCGCGGGGAGGCGGCGGGGCGGCGCGTGGAGTCGGCGGCGGGGCAGCCTGACGGCGTTGATGCGCGGCGCCCTTCTTGCTCCTGCTCGTCGATGAAAACCGTCTCGCGTGCGTGAGAATGGGGAAGAAGAAGAGGCTGGGGGTTAAGTAGCAGGGGGCCATTGGTCCCGGTTGCTTCAAAGAACCGGGACCAATGCATCTTTGGTCCCGGTTCTTGCCAGCAACCGGGACCAAAGAGTGCGTCATTTAATGCCAGATCGCTGCGCGCGTCCAAGGATCTTTGGTCCCGGTTCTTGGTAGAAACCGGGACCAAAGAGTCCTTTTTCAAACTTATTTCGAACTTTTCAGTTCTGAAATTTTGTTCCCGCCTTTTTTTTTTCTTATTTAGGTGTTTGGATATGAATTTCAAATGGTTTTGAATCTGAAAAGACTTTCAACATGAAAAGTTTTTAAATTTGAATAAATAATCCAAAACCATTTTCTGTTTTCTAAAATAATTATTCTAACTATACAAACTATTAACCATTTTGCCATTTTCAATTAAAAATGCATTAACTTTATTGCATATTTTGAATTGACAAAACTTTCAACGTGAAAAGTGTTTGAATTTGTATAAATAATCCAAAATCAATTTTACATTATTATTGTCATTTTCAATTTAATATGGATAAATTCATATCTTTAAATCCGTAAGTCGAAATTCGACAAATAATCCGTAAGCAGAAGTAAATGCAGAACAATTTCAGAAAACCTATATTTGTAAGATGAATGTTTGGTGTTGTAAAATGCAGAAGAAAGCAGATAAAAATTATTAATTCATTTATCTTAATGCATTACATAAAAGGTTTAATACATTATTACACATGATACAACGTCTCACAAGCGCTTGAAAGAAACACACCCCTGATCCAACATCACCAACATTATTCTACATAAACGGACTTGCTGGCTCGAAGGCCGTAGGATTAGGGGGAACGGCGGGAGGAGCCAGCCCCGTGGGCGGCCGCCCGGTTCTCGCGCGCACGTTTGCGGCGGAGGGCAAGATCCATGGAGGATGAGTCTTTCAGCGCCCAATCCAGATCGGAAGCCTCCTTCGCCTTGAGCTGGTAGGAAGTCTTGGCTCGCTGGACAGGGTAGTCGCGGACAGACTGGAAGGAGGCTTCCATGGCCTCCTGTATCTGCAACCCACAACCTTCTTCCCCGTCGTCGCTCCAGTCGAAGTCGTCGTCCTCCTCCTCCTCCGCGGGAGGAGCGGCGGCGCCTGGTGGAGGTGCAGCGGCGCCAGGTGGAGGTGCGCGGCACCTGGTGGAGCAGGAGGCCGGTAGCTGGGCATTCCTCTCCACGCCGGGCTCGTGGGCATACGGCGGGATAGACTCCCGCGGTTGCGCCCAAGCGCGCTCTGCCGAGCACGCTCGACCTCGTCCAGAAGGCGTTGCGGCGGGCGTGGCGGATCCATCTCGTGGAGACGATGCGTTCGTGGCTAGGAATGGTGGATTAGGGTTTACCCCGTCGGCGACAATATATAAAGACCTCCAGGGCAGCGCTGGGGGAGGACACGTGCCCAGGGAAGCGCTGGGGGAGGACACGTGTCGTGACCGCAAAGCCCGTCTTTAGTCCCGGTTGGTGTTACCAACCGGGACTAAAGAAGCACACAGATCGTGTGTTTCTTTCAATCGCTTGTGAGCCGTTGGATCAGGGGTGTGTTTCTTTTGAGGGATTGTGAGCTGTTGGATCAGCAGTATCACGACCACTTCGTGAGCCACATGACCCGGTTGGTGTTACCAACCGGGACTAAAGAAGCACACGGATCGTGTGTTTCTTTCAAGCGCTTGTGAGACGTTGGATCAGGGGTGTGTTTCTTTTGAGGGATTGTGAGCTGTTGGATCAGCAGTATCACGACCACTTCGTGAGCCACATGACCCGGTTGGTGTTACCAACCGGGACTAAAGAAGCACACGTACCCTATATATAGCCGCCCTCCTCAGACAAGTTACTCACTCACACAAAACATTCCAGCGTCACTCGGAGAGGCATCTTTGGGCAACCAGCGGCAAGACGTCTCTGATGACCTGCGACCGTTCCAAACGGTTGCAGATCATCAGAGATGTGTTGCCGGACGGTTGTAGATCATCAGAGACGTCTTGCCGCTGCTTGGATCGAAGTGGTGCTCAAACACAAAACATTCCAGCGTCACTCGGAGAGGCATCTTTGGGCAACCAGTGGCAAGACGTCTCTGATGACCTGCGACCGTTCCAAACGGTTGCAGATCATCAGAGACGTCTTGCCGGACGGTTGTAGATCATCAGAGACGTCTTACCGCTGCTTGGATCGAAGTGGCGCTCAAACTCACGAGCCACCGTCGGGCTGTATGCAGGGGGAACTGTGTTTGGACGGTCGAAGCTGAGGTTTGAGAGGTTCCCACGGGAGGTGTGGGAGCCGACAACCACCTACCACGCGTGTTTCACCACATAAAGGTTTAATACATTACTACACATCACATAAAGGTTTAATACATTACATTGATTTACATAAAAGCCATGAACCCTTCTTCGCGTATGTCCCTGGCCTATGATCGCTTCAGCCGTAACCATGGAGCATCTTCATTATTTAACGGGATGCTTGGGTCAGTTCTCACTGTGAAGGGCGGAATTTCATCAAACTTATCATAATCTGCTGACATGTCTGTCTTGTCCTCGACTCCCACGATGTTTCTTTTCCCTGAAAGAACTACGTGACGCTTTGGCTCATCGTATTCGTTTGCTTGTTTTTTCTTTTTTTCGGTATTCGTTTGCTTGTTTTTTCTTTTTTTCGGTCTGGAGGACATGTCCTTCACATAGAAAACCTGAGCCACATCATTGGCTAGGACGAATGGTTCGTTCTTGTAACAACCAAGATTCTTGAGATCCACTGTTGTCATCCCGTACAGCTGGTCTACCTTTATCCCTTCTCCATTCATGTTGACCCAACTGCACCGAAACAAAGGGACCTTAAAAGTAGGTCCATAGTCAAGTTCCCATATCTCCTCTATGCGACCATAGTATGTGTCCTTTTGCCCATCGTCGTTTGTTGCATCAAAGCGGACACCACTGTTCTGGTTGGTGCTCTTTTTATCTTGGGCGATCGTGTAAAATGTATTCCCATTTATCTCGTACCCTTGGAAATTCAATACAGTCGAAGATGGTGACGCGGCCAACAAGTAGAGCTGATCTCCGACAGTGGTGTCATTCATGAGCTGTAATCGCAACCAACTGCCGAAGGTCTCCATGTGTTTTTCTTTAATCCAGGAGTCATCCTTCCCCGGGTTCTTGGAGCGTACATAATTCTTGTGTTCCTCGATATACGGAGCCACGAAGGTGGAACTTTGTAGAACTGTGTAGTGTGCTTGAGTTAAAGAATGCCCGTCCCTACATATCAGTGCTTTCTTTCCTAGCGTGCCTTTTCCACTCAGTCTCCCCTCATGCCGCGATTCAGGAACACCAATCGGCTTAAGGTCAGGAATAAAGTCAACACAGAACTCAATGACCTCTTCTGTTCCATAGCCCCTTGAGATGCTTCCTTCTGGCCTAGCACGGTTATGAACATATTTCTTCAAGACTCCCATGAACCTCTCGAAGGGGAACATATTGTGTAGAAATACAGGACCGAGAATGGCAATCTCGTCGACTAGGTGAACCAGGAGATGCGTCATAATATTGAAGAATGATGGGGGGAACACCAACTCGAAGCTGACAAGACATTGGACCACAGCCTTCTGTAAACTTGGTAGAGTTACTGGATCGATGACCTTCTGAGATATTGCATTGAGGAATGCACATAGCTTCACAATGGGTACTCGAACATTTTCCGGTAGAAGCCCCCTCAATGCAACCGGAAGCAACTGCGTCATAATCACGTGGCAATCATGAGACTTCAGGTTCTGGAATTTTTTCTTTGCCATATTTATTATTCCCTTTATATTTGACGAGAAGCCAGCCGGGACCTTGATACTGCTCAGGCATTCAAAAAAGATTTCCTTCTCTGCTTTGGTAAGAGCGTATCTGCTTAAGTATTGACGCCCTTTATCCGTCTGCTTGTTGTATGGGTCTTTCATACGTTGCTGGTCTGCCCGTGCTTCCGGTGTATCTTTTGTCTTCCCATACACGCCCAGGAAGCCTAGCAGGTTCACGCAAAGATTCTTCGTCACGTGCATCACGTCGATTGAAGACCGGACCTCTAGGACTTTCCAATAGGGTAGCTCCCAGAATATAGAGCACTTCTTCCATATGGGTACGTGGTTGTCAGCGTCATTCGGAACAGATAGACTGCCAGGACCCTTTCCAAAGATTACTTCTAAATCCTTGACCATGTCATATATAACATCACCATCAGGGAGGTTAGGCTTCTTCCGGCGATCTGCCTCACCGTTGAAATGCTTGCCGGGCTTTCTTACGGCATGACCGTTCGGAAGAAATCGACGATGCCCCAGGTACACATTCTTGTTTCCCAAATGTATACTTTCAGTCTTATCTAAACAGTGCGTGCATGCATTGTATCCCTTGTTTGACTGTCCTGAAATGTTACTAAGAGCAGGCCAATCATTGATGGTTACGAACAGCAACGCTCGTAGGTCAAATTCCTGTTGTTTGTGCTCATCCCACACACGTACACCTGGTTCGGACCACAACTGCAAAAGTTCATCAACTAATGGCCGTAGGTACACATCAATGTCGTTGCCGGGTTGCTTCGGGCCTTGGATGAGCACTGGCATCATAATGAACTTCCGCTTCATGCACAACCAAGGAGGAAGGTTGTAGATACATAGAGTCACGGGCCAAGTGCTATGACTGGAGCTCTGCTCCCCAAAAGGATTAAAGTCATCTGTCTCGGGCGCCTCAGCGCGTTTCCGAGATGTCTCTTGGGTATCATCTTTGGCTGGAACATAAGGTGGTGGTAACCATGAAATCGGAATAGCATTGATGGGTTCTAAGATGCAGCAATCTTCATCTCCCTCGTCGGAAAGGTTGTGAGTGTTTGATTGCTTACCCTTGCGGACTGGCTTGGCACGGGGAATTGGCAAATAGTCATCCGTATCCGGATCCTCTTCGCCCTCGCGCGGCGGGCTCAGATCCGGTGTCCATGCCTTGGTGGAGAGATCTCCGTCTTCAGTAAGTTGACGGTCAAACAGCTACAAAAGAGACAATGCGAATCCGGATCAGGCCGGGATTATTCGGATGAAGTAAGATCGGATTCGGAGAGTGGTGAGCTAACCTGTGGAGGAAGTTTTTCCCGGTAGAATGGCTTTACACCCCACCGCCATTTATCCGACATCTCATTGGCAGCAATGGCGTTTACCCGTCTGAAGACGGAAGCTTTGTCAAGCTCGTGCTTGCTGATCCGGGTAGGATCTAGTGCGCCACGCATGTGGCATATCTTGTGGTCACGCCTTTGAAGAGGGCTGACCCGGCGAGAGATGAAGGTCCGGAGGAGATCGTCAGAGATCATACCATTCTTCAAAAAATCCTCCAGAGCGGCGTGCACTGTCTGGAGTTCAGCAATTGTTTCTGCCGGATTGTAACCGAAGTTCAGTTCGGCTGTGGGCGGCTCCATCCTGAACTCGGGCAGATTGAGGGCATCATGGCCCTCAGCACTCTTCACATAAAGGAAGGTCCTTTGCCACTTCTTGACCGTGTCTAGGCCAGTGACACGGGAAAGCTGGATCCCTGCCTTGGCGTGATGCTAACCGAACCGCAAGCAGTCAGCTGTTTCGGCTTGGTACCTGGAATGGTGTGCTTGCGAAGGTGGAAGTACTTTGCCCATATATCCACACTCGGCCAGAGACCGAGATAGCCTTCGCAGAAGGAAGTGAAAGCTGATAAAGAGACGAAGGCGTTCGCCGGGAGGTGGTGAAGTTGTAGTCCGAAGAAGTCCAGAAAGGCCCGGAAGAAGTCACTGGCAGGTAATCCGAGCCCGCGCTCGAAATGCGCTATGAATACCACGCGTTCACCGGGTTCGGGCGCCGGTGCGAGTTCTTTTCCGGGTCTGCGGCATATAACTTGCGGCGTTATACGCCGGGTGGCTCGTAGCCATTCCAAATAATTCCGGGTAACATCAGATCCCTCCCATCTGCCGGGAGGAAGTTTGGCCATAACCGACTCAGCTCTGCAGTAAAAAGGCAGATAACCGGATTAGGAGATTCGGAATCCATGACACCAAAGAAGAGTCGGATAACATTGAAACCGAATCAGATCTAAGGTAACTCGGCTAATCTTATCCCGGGTAGTGTTAACCGGGTCCGGTGGAGAAGGTGATGCGGTTGGAAATCGCAAACATTTTTCCGCGAGTTTCTAGGGTTGGGAAGATCTACAGCAGTAGTAAAAAAGAAAGAAAATTATGGGTAAAAACATGGTCGAACTGCTCCTACGGTGACAAGTCTATCTAGGCTAGTCTGATGTAAAACTTGGAGAAAAAGTATACGGAGTATGCTACAGCATGAACATGGGCTTAGATACGCATCAATCTAGCAAGAACAGGCGTGTGTATTTCAAGAGTATGAACTCGTCACGGTGGCTATGGCGAGAGGAGGAAGAACTTACAGTGCTGGTTCCTCGAAGGAGGAGTTCGACGGAGAAATGGCGGAGATGGGCGCGAGGCGCGGCTCCGGCGGTCTTGCTCTGGTGCGCTGTGCGTCCCCGGCGCGGCGAGTTTGGAGGTCGAGATTGCGGCGGCGACGGCGGAGCGGATGAGTAAGGGAATAAGGCGAAGAAGAAGAGGAGGTTCCTGGCCCGCATTTATAGCCGCCAGCAGTAACTGCCCCCACTACCGCGCGGTTACCGGAGCGCGATCAGATCCCTTGTGTCGCGGAACTCTGTGGCCGCTGCTGTGGCCGCGTATTCCAAGCACACGTGGGTACGTCGCAGAATTGGAAGCGGTGGAGCGGATCCTATGTGCCGGTCAACGGAGAAAACGAGGAGACGTGGTCTTCTGGTCAAACACACTCGAATACCCGGTGGATCCGGATAACGAGCTGACGACCCGGGTTATACGGCTTTGCACAGGCTTTTCCTGCCAAATGTCCCGGAAAATTCGGTGACGGCTAGAAGTGATCCGGTTAGTGATGTTGGTTTTGAATCTGGAACGGCCCTTCAGCCGAGGCTGTAGGACCGTACCAGCTTCGGGGACTACTGTCGGGGGGCTGCCCCCGGGTAGGGTAAAGATGATGTGTTATGAGTCTAACCGGATCACTTGGGCCGGATCTCAAGGGGATTCGGTCAGTCCTACTTTGAGCCAGAGTCAAAGGAAGGAAGGACCAAAGGGGATCCGGTGAGGCTTAACCGGATCCAAGGAAGTAGTATCGGCTAAGTTAGCCGGGTTGGTCAGGAAGGACCCGGATAGGAAGTGATCCGGATATTGCACAAGGGCCAAGTAATGTCAATAGGGTCACGGGCACTGTAATGTTACTGACCGGGGCTCAGAAGACAGCAACGTACAGCCACAGGTTTTCCGGGTCACAAGCCCCTAGGCGCTGACTCGGCCAATTCGGGAAAGGGGCAGTGGCTAGGCTACTGTGGTCTACACTGCCTTAAGCTCAAAGAGGAAAGATAAGCCTGTGGTGGACAGAGGGTGGGCTGGACTGAGTGACAGTGGCCAGTCTTTGTCTTGTTCCTCTTGTCCATGCCATTATCACCTGCGGCCAGGGGCAAAAAGGTAATTCGGTTAGGCTATATATGCAACGCCACAGCCTCCAGGAAGGAGGAGGGCGAGAGGATCGACTATTGTGAGCATCATTTCCCCCCAAGCTTCATCTCCTACCTAGAGCTCACTCCATTGTTCATCATACAGCTCAAGGAGCGCTTTGTACTTGAAAACACTTGAGATATAAGAGAGTAGGCTAGAGCTGCAGTAGGGGTGTTACCTCCACAAGAGGGCCCCGAAGCAGGGTACATCGTGGTGTTCTTCGCTGTTCTTGGTTGGCTTTGTTCTCGTCGGTTCTTGCGAGTTCTTGCTTCTTCTTCATGCGTGCTTCGTGAGCGCGCAAACCCTCCCCGGTTCCCCAACGCCCAAGCGAGCCCACACTTAAGCCATCCCCATGGCATCTGCCGTGACACCACCACGACAGATATCATCTTGTGCGAACTTAAGTGTGGCTCGGGCATTTCATCGAACACATCTTGTGCGTGGCAAAGAAAAAAAAACTAGCACCCACTTCCCACCAATCCAATCAGAAAAAAAAAACAGAGGAGAGAAGAAAGGGGGGTGGGGGTTATATATAGGCAGGGGAGGTATTGGTCCCGGTTCTTGCCAAGAACCGGGTGGCTGGCTCTGGAGCTTTGGTCCCGGTTCTTGCCAAGAACCGGGACCAATGCCCCACGGGGCTCTGGCAGCTCGAACCGGGACCAGTGCCAGGCACTGGTCCCGGTTTTTGCCTGAACCGGGGCTAATGGCAAACAAGACTCCGGACGAAAAGTCCTTTTTCTACTAGTGTCATCGACGCCGCCGTCGCCGTCGCCTCGCTGGACCGCCCCGCCGAGCTCAAGCAGAGGCGGGAACGGATCGCGCAGAGGCTCTACAGCATCCTCTCCTGTGGCGACGAGTACGACCGCAAGGATTCGATTGCCTCGCCGCTGAAGGGATGCCGGTCCATGGCCGTGAGCAAGAAGGAGGACGGGCCGTCAGCGATTTCCACAGAGAAGGCCACGGCGCCGGTCAAGAACGAACTCGCGCGCAAGAACTCCACGAAACCTCCGGCCGCTGCTGCAGACAGGAACAAGGCACCGGCGCGGCCGTCGGAGCGGCCGTCGGAGCAGAGCATGGAGGCGATGCTGGCTACCACGAAGCGCAGGCTGAAGGAGCGATACGATGAGTGCAAGGACGCGAAGCGGCAGCGCAGGGTCCAGGTGGTCGAGGCGCCGGAGATGACGAAGCAGCGGGGGAAGAGTCAGACCATCCGGCGGCAGGACAAGGTCCGATGCGCGGCCACCATCGCCGAGAGGCGCGCCCTGATATCTACTCTCCGGGCTAGCTGGGCTTAGTTAGGTCGCTCGGTCGCTCCGTAGTCAAGATTTCATCTTGTTTGTTTAGTTTTAGCATGTGCATCAGTGCACGGTACTGCGATGGATGTCAATTTTTTTTAATCTGGTTCTGTACGAACTGATGTATCATGGCAAGATGTTGCAAGTTGTGTAAAGAGAAGATTATTGTTATGCTTTCTGTTTAGAATTGGTAATGATAGTGTTATGTGAATTGACCGGCCAGGAAACGTGTTAATTTACCGTAGGAAAGGAAATCGAATTATTACCGGCAATACGAGATCGGTGCGCCAAAATGCTTCTGCAATTTCAGGAACAGTTAATCCTTTCTTATTGGAAATAGAAGATTCTTCGGCATGTATCCGGATGATAAAAACCCCTGTATGTATTCTTTTTTATTGGATCTGTTAATTTGAACTTAGGGTTTAGCGCTTGATGCTTTCAGATCCATCTGTTGATGTGATTCTTACTTCTGCGAGATCTTTACGAAACTTGGAACTTGGTTCTTGAGTAGCTAGTCCAGATTCAGTTAGAGTTGCAAGTGTACTGATCTAGTTACACTTTACAACTTCTGTAGTTCTGTTCTCTGGTAGTGAAGCCGTAAATTTTGTTGCTTGCTGTGTTGCTCCTGCAGGGAAGGTTGGTGATCTCTCTCAGAAATTCTGGAGGTAAATCATGAATATTTTTTTCGTGGTTCAGAGCTTAGCGCGTCGGTGCAGAAAACGTTGATGATGCAGAATTTCTCTTCCTATGCTATGTGTATTTATTTGTAGTAATCTACTGATATACCATCGTCATAACTCGGAGATGCAACTTTTTTTTGGCACATAGGCGCATTAGAAATTTATCTGACGGTATTATGCTTTTATTTTCAGTGCCAACCACCGTGGACAGGAGCCATTTGCTTTCAACATTTGCCTGAGCTCAGTGATGAAAGGTAGCTATTCAGTTTATACAGTCACCGGAGCTGTTCCTTATTGTATCATGCGTTTTTAGGTGCCACTGCTATCTGATGGAAGTGCTTCACTTCATCAAGGCATATTTGCACTATTTTTTTCTTCTGTACTGAAGTCGACATCTGGTATAGTCCCACATATTAAGCCATGGCACCAGAATATATAATCATGACACTAGCTTGTGCAAGTGAACTTTCCGAATTGGCATAACAGTAATTACTCACTTGCCTTTCTGGATGGGATGAGGTAGTTCTGACCATAAAACTGGACGAAGTCAGTAGGTATGTTCCTTGTTTATGTCCTATAAATTTGATGCGTGTTTGTGACTTTGTGCCATTTTCTTCGGTTATTCATTTGACACTTAATTACTACTGTCAATTCCTTTGCATCTGATTGCTTAAAATCATACACTGCACTTCCATCTCTCCACAGTAGATGTGTGCCTAAAACAGCTGGATTTGGAGTAATGGGCCTTTTGCAATGCCCATATCATTTCTATACCTTTCAAATTACACAAACCCTCTGTTTCTGGGCATCTGATATCCTGGGTGTTCTTGTTGCAGTGCACCCCAATTACGCTTATGGAGCCGGTGTCTTTCCAGCCAAGCGATGCGCTATGCAATTCAGGATGCAGGCATGGAACTTGCCACATTGCCTATAACGAAATAGTCTGGCATCCTGGCACTAAGTTTCTGGGTGTTTGTACCCCAGACTTAACGTTGGGGTGAGTTTTGGAGGAATTCTGCTATTCGTATTGAAGTTCCTGTGGGTTTCTACATTCCAATGTTCAGACAAGCTCTTGCCTTTGTTTTAAAAAAAAGACAAGCTCTGATCTGATGTCAACCGGAAACGGCGAGACATATTTTGTTGGAGTGTCGATATTCCAAGAGAGTCTAGGCGGAGGCAGCAACATGGCTTAAGTGCCCAAATCTGATGATGTCCATGGTATCGAATAGGCCTCCGGACGGGACACGGCGATTCGGATCATAGGTCTAGATGCACCCGTTACGTAAAAAAAATTTATTTATTTAAAAAAATGTTAAAAAAATTCGAAAAAAATCCTGATATACGTCAGCACCCGTGATGTTAGCACAAAAGGTTTCGCGAAGAAAAGACATTTTTTGCGGGCTGTGAAAAAAGACAAAAACATGTCGCGTACAAAGTCATTTTGAAAAACCGGAATTTGTCTTTTTTGCACAGGCCGGAAAAAAGTCTTTTTTTCGCGAAACTTTTTGTGCTAACATACAATGTCCGTGTGTATATCGGAAATTTTTATTTGGATTTTTTTGACATTTTAAAAATTGATTTTTAAGTAGTAGGTGCATCTAGACCTATGACCCGATATGGATTTCCAGACGGTATGCGACTATTGGGCTTTGGCGGACACGTCATCCCCCTCTCCCAAGGGGCTCAAGACTGGGATCATCCTAATCACTTGAGAGATCTGGAAACAAAGGAGCACGAGAATATTCAACAACAAATTCTCAATGCTATCTATCCTCCTCCAGCAAATCAAAAACGAGGGAAACAACTAGATCTTGGCTCGCGCTAGGAAACTGACTGAAATGTTAGGCTAATTGATGTTGTAATCTTTTTTGGTCCGACGTGGCCTTTTCGGCTTAAGCCTTTGATTGTTTGCTCCTTCTATGTCAATATAAAAGGCAAAGTTTTTGCCTTTGTTTCAAAAACGAGACTAGCTCTGAAAGGCCAGCTGATTACTCATAGATCACCCATCACAATGTGGAAATAAACCTCACAGTGATAGCTGCTGTTGTTATGCATGCTCCTGCACCAGTTCTGCATCCTCTGTTAATTGGCATCCACCACAAACTCAACGACACATTTCTTTTTTTCAACAATGCAAAAGCTTTGCTTTTATAGTGATAAAAAAAGAGCAAACACGGTTGGGGCCTAAGCCAAAAGAAAAAGAATTACATCGAAACCAATCAGGCGATAATTTCTGCTAGCGTCTTGGCCCCTGGTAGGATCCAGTTTTTGCCCTCGCTTTTGATGTGCTAAAAAAGGTTAGAAGGCGTCGAGAACTTGTTGTTGAAAAACCCTTTCATTGTGTTCATTCCATATCTCCCACGAGATTAATATGATCACCGTCTTGAGCCCTTTGCTAGATTGAGAGGTCGTGGCCGCCAGATCCCTCCAGTAATCGAACACCTTTGGTTTGGCGGAGTCAAAGTTTTGCATAAGCGTCGGACACTTCAACCAATAGGCAACGTCCGCTCAAACCCTTCTAGAGTAGCGGCATTCAAAAAGGATGTTCCTTGCCGTTTCTGGTTGGCATCTGCAAAGCTGACAGACTGGTTGATGAGGCCATCCTCTAATTGCTAGCCTGTCTGAGGTCCCCAACCTATTTTGAACAGCCAGCCACGTGAAGAAGAAACATTTGGGAGGATACCAAGTCTTCAAGACGATACTCGTGAAGGGACACGACAAGGCGTCTAAGAACTGCGCTTGTAAGCCGAGTTGGCCGAATGGATCCTATTGTTGCAGAGGGTCCATGTGATGTTGCCCACAAAGAGGTCGGAGATCCATCTGAATTATGTGAGAGCATCATGAACATTCCTGTTTTTCCGCTTGGAAGTCTGAAAAAGGCTTGGCGCAATCACCCTTGGTGGTAGGCCGTCTAACCACGATGAGCTTCGGAAGGAAGCTTTAAGACCGTGATCTTGATTGCCGCATTAAAAAGATTCTTGTCAGTATCGTCATTTGAAGTTTTAATCCCACCCAAGGTTTATCCGGAGAGGCCCAATTATTGAAATGCAAATAAACATGTTGAGTCAGTCGATGTGGGAACCTATTCTCCTTCGTTATGAACACATTGCAGGTTCTCGGACAAGCATAAAATTTGTGGTCGTCCAAGATCTTGTCCCGGCGTTTCCCAGCGTGGCGCGTACGCTGGGCCGACCCTAGCCCCAGAGTCGGATTCCACCGACTTCAACTTGGAGACCAAATCAGACTCGCCGCGACGCGTATGGGCAAGTGATTTGGAAACAAGGCCGATCGACCCCAATCTCGAATTCCACGATTTGGAAACAATCCTCGATGTACTTGGCGCCAACGCTAACCTGCATCACCGACCTGGAGATGGAGTCGGACTCGCCGCGACGGCGACGCACAGCCCCTCCGTCCGTCGCTGATATAGCCCGCTCGCTTCGCCGTCCACTCCGTTCCTTCGCTGTACGCTCTCACCTCCCCACATCTCAGACTCTGCTCCACCCCCAAGGCGCAACCAGCGAGCGAGATGGCGTCGTCGGAGGGGAGTGCGCACTCGCTGTGGAGGAGGTTCTTCGGGAGCGCCGGTGGTGCAGACATCTTCGAGATCATCGACGCCGCCGTCGCCGTCGCAGCGCTGGACCGCCCCGACGATCTCAAGCAGAGGCGCGAACGGATCGCGCAGAGGCTCTACACCGGAGGTATCCTCTCCTGTGGCGACATTACCACGCCGCTGAAGGGATGCCGGTCCGTGGCCGTGAGCAAGAAGGAGGACCGGCCACCAGCGAGTTCCGCAGAGAAGGCCATGGCGCCGGTCAAGACACGCCTGTCCATGGCCGTCCGCAAGAAGGAGAAGGCCACGTCGCCGGTCAAGAACCTCGCGCGCAAGGGCTGCTCGGCTCGTCCACACTCCACGACGCCGCCGGCCGCCGATCTTGACAGGAAAAAGGCA
This sequence comes from Poa pratensis, assembly GCA_947311845.1. Lineage (NCBI taxonomy): Eukaryota > Viridiplantae > Streptophyta > Magnoliopsida > Poales > Poaceae > Poa > Poa pratensis. The sequence goes on along the minus strand of CAMZMU010000034.1, from coordinate 80,938,939 downwards.
CTGGCGAATCCGACGGAGCAGAGCATGGAGGCGATGCTGGCGACCGCGAAGCACAGGCTGAAAGAGCGATACGATGAATGCAAGGACGCGAAGCGGCAGCGCAGAATCCAGGTGGTCGAGGCGCCGGAGATGGCGAAGCAGCGGCGGAAGAGTCAGCACCCGATCATCCGGCGGCGGGACGAGGTCCGATGCGCGGCCACCATCGCCGAGAGGCGCGCCCTGATGTCTACTCTCCGGGCTAGCTGGGTTTAGTACTTTAGTTAGGTCGCTCATGAGTCCTAATTCCAACGTGAACACTTCCTGCATCTTGTTTAGTTTAATTTAGCCTGTGCATCAGTGCATTGTACCGTGAATCCGTGATGGATGTCTTTTTTTTCTGTCTGGGTCTGTACGAGCTGATGTATCCATGACAAGATGATGCAAGATGTATTTTTAGAGAAAGTGATTGTTATGCTTTCCGTTTGTATGAATTGATAATGGTTGTGCTATGTGAATTGACGAACGGGAAATGTGTAAATTTACCTAGGAAAGCAATGGGGCAATAGATAATCGGATAATAACTCAATCTATCTTTTCCAGTAGACATTTAACAGTAGAATACTGGCAAAACAACCATGTTTCATTTAACTTTTCCAGTAGAGATGAAGCATTTCAACAAACAACCATGAATTCATCTCTATACAAGGCATCATCAGAAGTTTTGCTCTTCAGTATTCTACAAAGATAACATGTTCAGGAAACAACATTGGTAACTGCGAAAGCTCAGCTAGCTAGGTGCTACCAGTGAAACTTAAAACTACTCCCTATGAAGTACAACCCAGTCTCCCCATCCCACAGAATTTGGGAAGATACTTATACCTGGTTAACCAGCAAAGCACTATTTGATGGATCAACAAGATCATGTATTTCACCAGTAGCCCTATTCTATTTCTCAGTATTCTATTGTCTCATCTTCTTTACAAAGATCTCCCCGTTATCACTTTGCCTTTTCACCACATGAGGTGAAAGTTGCACATTCTAATGCCCATGATTCCTATGTACACAAAAAATGATCAATAGTAAAAGCTCGAGTTCTTCTGTCTGGGTGCATCCTTGCAGAGAATGGACCTAACTTCCATTATGGATCTAGGTGCCTCCAGATCCTTTTGTTGGAGAGTATTCCCAAGCAGCTGCTGCATCTGGGATGCAAATGTATCGTCGAGAACCTGCAGCATTAGATGTGAGGAAGAGCAATACTGACAGGAAAACATTCACGAAATGTCTTGTGAGGAGTAAAATGGGGAACATAGGAAAATGAACTTACAGAGACTGCGACTCTCGCGCCTTTGTACCAAGCCTTGTTTTCTTTGCGATTTTCTAAGAAACTCAAGACATCCTTCCCCATACGGTCCCAAAGGCCTCGGCATATGGCTACAAACACATGAACTTCGGAGACTTTGTGCGCATGATTTATTGCCTCAATTAACTGATCCTTCAAATCCTGCATCCTGCTGCGGATATCAGACTCCATGACCAATTCCTTCGAATCCTGGATGATCTTCTTGAGCTTTGTGGTGTTCTGCATGCGGGTCTGCACATAGTAATAAAAAAATATTGCAACCTAAGTGACCCACACATTCTCCAAGTTGACAGTAAAAACATCCCACAAAAAACTGAGAGTAAAACCAAAGTCCAGGAATTGATATTACAAAGTGCTACCAAGACTATTATCAAGCTTAATTCGCCAAAAGTATTCCTCAATGCAATCGCCATATCATAGCATAACATACCAATTAACATTTGTAATACAATGATAAGATCAAGACGCAGATCGAGTTTGATTAAAACACTCAACAACGGAAGCGTGGTTTCAGTTTTGCAGATCAACTGTGGAACTAGCAGCATGGATAGAAAATGTATGGAGAAAGGACAACAGAATATGGAATGAGTTGTGTAGCAAAAACACTCACATTTTCAGAGAGCTTCTCGACAACTGCTTGCATGTAGTTTCGGAATTTGGCTCTCAGTGTTACAGTGACCTCACTGAGTCTTTCACCAATGGCAGCTGAATTTCCTCCATGAGGCATACAGGAGCTCCATGACCTCAGATGGCTCTCAATCCGTGGCCTCAAAACATCCAATAGTCTTTTCATTGTATTCAAGAGGATTCCAAGCTGAAAGCAGACAGGGGTCAGATATTGAAAAACTGAAATTCTAACAAATGTGAATGCGTAGCAAAACTCACATCTTCAGGTACAATATATGGGCACATCGAATTGCGCTTTGTTAGCTTCTGTAAAGATTTTAGGCCAAATTTCTTTGGAGCGATGCAATCCTTAAGTGGAGCCAAAATATCCGCATACTGCTTTTCCAGGGAGTCGATTACCGCTTTCTCAACATCTGCAATAGCCTTTTTTACAATGTTCCCAATAGCACAAAGTTAGTTGGATTCCATTCTGATGTAAACAAAATCAATTAAAGGGTCAGCAAGTGAATCCACATACATTCTCCAAAACAAAGATGTACTCTGGCCATCGGCAGATGATAACCTCGTACTCTGTCAATGTATTCTTGAGCAGATCATACATCTCGTCGACAAAAGGTGTTGTCATATGCTGAGTCCTAACACCTGACCATTTAATCTGATAATCGGCAAAGTTATTGCAGGATGAGATCCAAAATATTAAATATCGAAAAGCTGGGCGTACCCATATATAGATATCATACAGTACGGCAAGCTAATAACTTCTCAGAATAAAGAGTGAAGACGGATGGCCTCAACTACCATGTCATTCAAGTTAAAAGAGCCATCAGAATTACGAAGAGTGAAACTAACTGTATGGCAAACATTTATCTCCAGACACGGCCACCTTTTAACTGATAATTATCACATCTGTGCATGTGCATTATCTCCAGACATGGCCACCTCTCAACTCGTAATTATCACATTTGTACATGTGCATTATCTCCAGACATGCCCACGTTTCAACTGATAATTATCACATTTGTGCATGTGCTTGCATGAACAAAAACAGAACTTTCAATTAGTACAAGTTATTGCCTATCAGTTGTTTGATGTAATGGATCAGATCCCAGCAGAAGTGTCCACAACCACAACCTTCATCTGATTGCTCGAGTTGTTTTAGTTATTACCTATTCAGTGGTTCCAATAACAACCAAGCCAATGTCATTCAAGACGTGACAAAGGGGAAAAAAGAGAAAGAAATATAGGACTCAAAGTTGGCCACCAACAACAGATTGGTCATTAATCTCTTTTAAATCATTAATCAATGGAAATTTGTGCCAACTATTTATTATTTCAATCAGCCAAAGCGAATAAAAGAGAAGTATTTACCTTATCCATCCTGCAATTTTCCAGCAGCGCTCTGCGTTTGTCTTCAATCCATAATACAATGTACAAGTGGAACAGCTCTTTTGCATCAACACCAGCTTTAATAGGGCTGGGGATAAATTAAAAACGTCAGCCTTGCATATACAAGACACAGGTGAAAGAACAGAACCCAGTTAAGAAGGATACTTACCAAATGTTCCAGCTGGCAAGATCCTTCTGAAAATCTGCAGTGGCAATCACCAAATCTGCAACAGGAGATGAAGGGCCAGCGGGAGGGCACGCAACAAGGAACGAGCGTAATCTATTTGAGAGCTCCACGCTATATATGGAGGCTGTCAAATTGGGGAGGTCGACAAAGCTGTGGAAACAGAGGAATAAACAGAGATTGGAATAATTCACTGAAGAGGAAATAAAGCAAAGGCACCAGAATCATTTTACAGTGAATGATTCAGATAGATCGTACAGAGAACTGTGTCTAAAAATACACATCAGGCAAAAGTACCTGGGAGTATGTGATGATTATGAATTTCAATGTCTGTAAAAATTTCATTCCGTAAATTATGGCACAATGATTTCATCTTCTGGTAAGCCGTTGTGAAGGACACCAAGTCCATCTTTATGCCTTCAGAACTTCCTGCCACAAATTCATCAGTTTCAAGCATGTGCCTCCTCGATCGCTTCCTGGCAGCGGCCTGAACATATACAAAACTTAATAAGTAACAGCATCTCAAAAAAGTAGCATATATTTACAAATCGGTCGAAGAATGACCTGGAAGTAACCACACAGTCTCAGTTGGGCCTCTGGAGATAGCACATCATGTAGTAGACTGTACAGCTTTATAGCTGGTTCCAGAGCTGACGCGGCCAATCCAGTTGGAGCCTAAAGTTTTCCACCAGTCCAGAGACCATTGACTCATCAAGGCACTTGTAATTCTCAAATACCATTGCTAAAGTCTGCTCGATTTGTTCCTCGACTTCCCCAAGTATTCGATTCTAACGAAGCAATTACAGTCACATAAAAATGTTGAGATGTCAGGAGCAAGTTTAGATAAGTAAGAATTAAGAGGCCAAAGAGCGGGAAGGATCTTATTGATTTCAGCAACTATTAACTTTATTATACATCAATAGTAACAATACTATACTCCAAATTTGAGAAAATTGCTATCTTGTGAGAGAAAAAAACTGTTCCATTTTTATGGAAAAGGAGCAAATACCTCTTGATGGCTCAATGTGGCAGTACCATGGCTCTTCATTAGTACTGGCAGCAATAGTTCATGCACCAGATTCAGCCAATCAGCGGTAGGTGTTGCAATATCCACAATATACGAGAGGTACCTGTGGGAAGAGTCATAAATATCAGCTCGCTGAGGGAGGAAGAGGAGGAGGAGGTGCAAAGTAATTCGAAAGAAGAGACGACATTCGACGTAAACCCAACGAGTATCAAAAAGTATGTCTAGCCACAAAAGGTAAGTCAAATCACGTTGAACACAAAAATCATGCAAAAGGACTGAAATGAACACTAGCAATAATGAATAGGCCAAAGAAGCTAGAAAGAGTTAGAACTACTGTAACCAAGTACCTCAACTTAGTGTAGGCATCTGAAACCCCATAGTATGATGCAAATTCTGTCAGCAACCATTTCCAAGAACCTTGCAAGACGAGATTTCTTTGCTGAATGTGTTGTGCCTTCATTGCAACTTCCAAAACAATATCATATGCAACAGTCTCTGCAACAGAGCCATACTAGAAGAACAAAGAAAGGTATGAGTATAAAGTAAAGAAATTGGTCGACATGTTGAAAGCATGGCACGTTCATTAAATGTATCATGAAGAAATGTATATATATATTCAGTCGCTATTTAATGATTGATATCGTGATAAATATGCTCCTTGGACACCTATAGTGAAATCGATAATATTCCTCAGTACAAGGATATTCCGGAGAACCTTTTACTTCGCTGACACAGGTAATCTAATTGCACTAAACCCAAAACTACTCTGTAACTAATAATACAATATATCATTAACATCTTTAAAATATATGATAACTTGGTATATCCATGCATCAGTACCTTTGTGTTGTTCTCATCTGCAGCAGTTGCATATTGGACATAGAGATGTATGCGGCCCACAAGTTCATGCTCAGGCTCCCGGTATATAGACCACCAGCGTAGTTTGTCAGCCTAAAGAAGAAATTTTAGATGTTTTCTTCGGAACATCAATTGAATAAAAGGCATAACTGGTACGTAGTATGTCAAGAGCCACCAAGCTATGGAAATCTACAAGATCTTCTTTAACGAACTTTCAAGAAAGCCAGACAATAGCAAGGAAAATCTTACAGGTTCCTCTGCCATAGTAGCAACTTGAGCAACAACGCGCCCACACGGTTTTCCATTGGAATCGGATACATCAATGATCAAATCGTCTCCCAGGCTATCCGGAAAGCTGAAATGTCCAGAGAAAGACATTCAGCTTGACACTAATTTCATAATATTCATAAGTTGTTCTCACAAGAATAATTCTCAATAAATAGACGACACACTAATTGATCGGCTACTTCATCAGATACGGAGAATTAAGAGTGGCATATTCATTATCAAATAGCATGCTATTATAGAAATTATCTTGTACGTACAAAACATGTGTTTCTCCAGATCCTGGTTGCATTGGTACAACGTCATCTTCAGGTGAACTCTTAAGCCTCAGTTTGCAGGAATATGTCTCTGAGGACAGAACATGATGAGGTCAGGTCAAGAGGGTGCACGTTATGAAAGAAATAAAGCATATTTACCTTGTTGTATTTCATCTGCTGAACTGCTGCGTAGGGTAGTCACGCCAACTTTTAGCAGACCAGATACCTGCTTTATATATTGAGCACTTGCTTGCATGTATGCTAAGCTATGCTTCGAGAATGAACTATTCGGAGGTAGATGCGGTGATACTTGAACTCTCCTAACTGACTCCCACCCAGATGTGATTGATGATTGTACGTTGGACAGACGGTGCCTAACTGAATCAAATTTCACCACTGGCAATGATGAAAAATTGCAACCAGAAGGCATGTCTACGGACATACGAACTTTGCGAACTGCAATAAATTATTTAACATCAGGGCAATTTTAGAGTAGTTTACAGAACACGTAAAGAGAAACTCCTAACAGCTAGAATGATCTGCCACAATATTAGAAGTCCTCCCAGACAAGCAAGTGGTGAAGTCAAAAGATTTGGCATGCATTTTGAAAGAGTACCTTGTACTTTCATTTTGCCGATTGTTTTCTTCGGTTTTGATGCTGCGCCTTCAGTAACTAGTTCTGATGCCCGTTTTGTCATGAGCTCATCTTCAGATCGCAGCAGAACATCTTGCAAGCTAAATGAACCATGCAAGAATATGAACTTACATGTAAAGAAGTAGTGTAATGACATGACTGAACAAGTAACTTGCTGATTCAAACCTATGAATGATATGCTTACACAACACAGAAATATAATTGCTTCAGCAGTCCAGCTTAGAACAACTTGACAAGTTTAGAAGCATTAAAGGAGGAGATAACAGTGTGTGTTACTTGAAGGCATTGTGAGATTGTGGTCATTTTTGTGTGTGTGATAATACTCGGCAATAAGACACTGATGAGACCTATAATTCTCGGAAAAATGGCAGTATCTTAGTTCAGAGCAGGTATGAAAGGTTGAATGATTGGTGTTCACGCAGAAAGAAGCTATTTTGGCTGGTTATATATCTTGTACTCTTTACATATTGCATCTACAGAAGGACACTGAGCTTTCAATGGAACAAATTGACTTAAGTTTGAGCACGGTTTTGAATCCAGGACGGATTGAATCATTGCCACCAGAAAAACGGGTGAGGATAGCTGACATAGAATGATTAGACATGCTAGGAGCCTAGGAGGCCAGGCTAGATCCCCAAAAGCACAGTAGCTAAATGACGGTGTCCGATGGAGGCCAGAGCCCAGATGGATTAGGCCAGAGTGCAGAATAGGTTGGACTCAAACTTCTTCTATGCAATTCAAGTTTGATTAATTAAATGCAAATTTATCCTTAACTAAAATAGCTACTGTGCAGAAGAACCATTGCTGATGGTAACTAAAAGTAGTAAGAAAGGTGCAGCTAGAATAATGCATGACATCTTTTAAGTTACTTGGCTTTTATGAGCATGAAGTAAGTCAACCATAACTCACCTAAATGTATCTCTCAACAACGTGCATTCATTTTCCAGAAAAACTGGAGCTTCCATACAGCCTCGAGCCCATGCATGAAGACACAGGCGAACACAAGCATCATATGCAAGCACAGAATACCATGGCCCTTGCAAACTGTTTTTATCGAACATGTTAGTACGGAAATATGGAATAGTACACGTCAAGAAAAACGAAAACAAAATATTATTGTACTCTACATACCTGGCATGAAACGTGGGGACCCGAAGAGGAATTGAACTAGATGGTCTGCTGTTATGCCTTCCATTCAAAGTGCTCCTACATTGTAGAACAATTAGTCAGAATGGCGTGCCAACAGAACAACTGATTTCTGAATGATGGTTTGATCAAATCATCTAGTATTATAAAAACCACCTATCAGTCTTTTCGGGCAAGTTAGCTCCCAGAATACCATCATCAATTTCCTCTTTTTGCCCAGTTGAACCATCCGATACACTTGCATTTGCACAAGTTCTGGTGTCACAGTGAGGAGCTGGTGAAGCTTCCTGACTGTAATCGTTTATTGGTGGTGCACTGGGGACATCAGTTAAACCATCCTGCACATGACCCATTCGATTCTGCATCAGTAAAATCTACACACTCCAATATGTAAGAACGGTTTCATAACTTCACATCTATTCAAGAAAGCAAGGCAACAGATGACCCTTGAAACTTATGGGGCCAAATGACCCACACAAAGAAAACAAATTTGGCCAGCAACTTTGGTTACTAGGTTACATCGATTAGAACCAGTTACCATACTATATGACGCAGTTGAAGAACTGAATTTTTCTTGCATTTTCCAAAGATGAGTGAATATCAAGATATAATGGTAAACAAAATCAAGTTTCTCCTAATAATTGGGACAAAAGATAGATTGGCCGGATCATTATCCAAGTGAACTAAATGCAGAAGCATGTTAAGCAGATACCAACAACCTGCTTTGCGTATCTTAACAGTAGTATCTGGAGAAGGTTTGTTCAATGAGCAGAACATTTGTTGCAATATCTCTACAGTGAACTATTTCCATGCCTAATGAGTGTGCAAAGACATATTGATGATCATGTTTCGCGCAAACATGATTGTTTGTTTATTATCTCAGAGAAAATATTAAGTTTTCATATGCAACGAACCAAAGAGTAGAACAGAGCGGAAACGGTGCTATCTAATATGATATGGCAGAGAATGAAGCAGGGGCTAAACAAAATGAGATTGGTTAGCACAGAAAACGAACCATTTTAGGAGAGGATTTGACATCGCCTCGAGCAGGGACATGAGCAGAATAGTGCTGCTCCGGCTGGTAATTCCTCGAGCTTGAAGGCTTGTTAGCTGCCACGCGAGCCTTCGGAACCGCATTGCTGGCTTCTCTTCTGGCCGGGCCAGTATGGGAGTACTCGGACGCGTACCCACCGCCCTTGGAGGCCACGCCGTTGCTCCGCCGCGCCGCCTGGCTCGAGAACTCGGAGCTGCCGCGGAGTCCGAGTACTCCTCCTCCTCGACGTACGCAGCAGCACGCGGCTGCTGCTGCGGCCGCCGCGCCTGCTGCTGCATCTTGGCCCTCGGCAGCGCCGTGTCCCTGGAGGAGCTCAGATCGGAGTACCCGTCGCTGGAGTAGTAGCTCTGCTGCTGCCCCCGGGCACGTTGGCGTAGCGGTAGAGCGGCACGGCGGTGCGGCGGGGCAGGCCGTCGTCGAGGCGGGGCGAGGAGTCGACGGAGTACCTGCCGCTGCAGACCTCGACCTCCTCCCCTCGTCGGCGTCGGAGGACTCGTCCATGTCGGAGGCCGACGACGAGGCGCTGGGCCGCAGCGGCACGGACGCGCGGGGCAGGTGCCCGCTCCTGTACTTCTCCGGCGGCGGCATCCCGAGGCCGGCGCCGCCCGCGCCGCGCACGGCCCGTAGCGCGTCCATCCGGTCGTGGCTGTGCACCGCCCCCGCACCGCCGTTGCCCTGCCACATTCGCACAAAATCAACCAACGAGTCAGAGACGGACGGACGGACGGGAACGCCGATCCCAGCTGCAGCTAGCTAGGGTTCGGTTCAGGGAACCGCGCGTCGGCGGCGGCGGCGGCGAAGAGGAGCTCACGCACTCACCTCCCGCACCCACTTGAGCGCGTCCCGATCCAGCCCCTCGGTGAACATGACGGAGGGCATGCAAATCCCAGCTCTCTGCAACGCGCAAATCCAGTAGAAGAACAAACGTGAAATTCAGAGCCCAATGCAGCACCCGAAAATCCCGCAGAAAAAAATGCAGATTGGAGAAAAGGGATTTCGAAGCCGAATCGGCAGGGGAAATCCGGGAGGGAAGGATTAAAACTGCTTACTTACTTGGGAAGCCAAATCGGGCCGGCGCGGTGCTCGCGAGCTACGGGGTTTCAAATTCCGCGGACCAGCAGCGAGAGGGAGCGGAGAGCGAGAGCGATGGGAGCGGCGTCCTCCCTCCGGGAAAGCGAAACGGAGTGGGGGAGAAAGGAGGCGGAGGAAAGGGACAAGAGGGAGTTTATTGCTAGTAGTATATGTCACTATAGAGCCCGTGTAGTTTATTCGAAATTAACAACGTGACGGAGACGGCGTTTGCATTTCCACCCCTGGGCCACGCCCGTTTTTGGAAGGTAATGGTGGCGGAGTGGAAGGTGATCTTCACGTGACGCGCCCTAAATCACCGCAGAAAAGGAAAGTATCGAATTCATTAGCTTAATAATTTCTACCGTAGTCTGGAATAAGGAACTGTATTATCCGCACGTATCTCCTCTCCCGATCTCCCGTATAGACTCGTAGCTTGTCTGAGAAGGAAATTCCTTCTGGCTCCAACTCTGTAAATTCTGCAGTAGGCAGGGGCTCATCAGCAAAAGGGGAGAAACAGAGGCTCTCGCTTTCCGTTACCTGTAGGCGAGCGTACGTGAGGAGCCCACCACACCCCAACGGGAGGGTTGACGGCGTCATGGGGCTCCCCTCGTAACGGTCGAACGACGTGGTAGTGGGAAGTGGTGGACGACTCGGCGATACTCTTCCTACTGTGGAGTGGCCGAGTGGAGTGGACCGTCCGTGTGAACGCGCCGCGCGGCCCGCTGCGGGGCATCCGATGCCGTCCGTTTCCTTCGGAGGCGGCGACGTGGCCACGATCTGGGACGTCGGTTCAGGTGGGCGGTGGCGTGGGGCGCCTGCATGTGCGCGGTGGGGCCCGCGTGCCGGGCTTCTTTTTCGAACGGCGTGGTCCGAGGGTGCAATGGGAACTTCCTGGACGACGTGCAGTGACGATTGTACCCTTGGTTTTTCGGAGAAATTGCGGAGGAAAGGGCGGGGAATGTGCCACTGATGGAGTGGCGCCTCCATCCAGCTTTCGGCGTGTCTTTGTTTTGCGCTTTTGCCGTGACGGGGACGACGTGCGTACGGGGTGCTGGCCTGGCGGGGAGCATATGGCCAAAGCGACCATCATGCTCCGCTCCTGCCATTGTCATTTTCTATTTCCCTTTTTGAAAGGTAGATGGATAAACTACATTGATTATTATAAACTCTCCTTTTTCCATTATTATCTGCACTCACTGTAATTTTTCTTCATATTTTTGACTTCCGAGTTGGTTACAAACACGTGGTTGCTGGCGCTGGCGGAGCCGGGAATTGAACTGAGACGGTCGAACAAATAAGGTCTAAAAAAAATTTAGGCAAAAAATAAGTATATTCAATACAAAAAAGGTTCAAACAGATTCAATTTCATATTTCATCAAGCACAACTACAAACTGACTACAAAGAACAAGAAAACTATATTAAAAAAGTGCTACATTTTGATAAGAAGATAGTACCATTAAGTTGAATCCATGTTAGCAAGATGAAAGTGTCGAGGAAGATGACCTCTACGGTCATTGTAGGAATGGAAACGTAGCATAATCTTCTTGTCATCAATTTTTACAAATATCTCTCAAATCATCAAATTATTGAGCCAATCATCCCCTATCCTGTTTCGAAGATAATATTCATGGCCGAGAAAACTCTCTCAACTTGTGATGTTGCCACAGGTAATGTCAACACAAGTTTAATAAGGCGATAGACCAATGGAAAGGTCAAATGTTATCTCTTCTGAACCAACTTGAGAGCAAGACCACTCAAACTATCACAAGCTATGAATTCAGGACTTCTCTTCATCACATCAATATATATGTCCAGCTCGTCAACCAAGAGACAACGATCATGTGAAGTGAAATCAGCAGAGTACATAGTTGCAAGCTCAACTAGCTTATCATTGTCAAAGCTGCTAAATGAGTCTCTAGGATCAAGGCATGCAGTGCACAATAATAGGCGTGTAGAAGTTTCAGAAAATCTATTATTCATCTCACATATGTTTCTGTCAACCACCTCATTGAAGAGTTGTACCTTGTAATGATGGTAGCAAGTAACCATCTTTCGTGACCTCCTTGAATAACCCCTAGCTAGAATGTTATCATCCATGTTTGGTACAATAATATTTCTTCCATCACAAAAGTTAGTAGCAGCAAGCAATAAGGGCTCCCATCCATCATTTCTCAATTTCTGCAATAGACTTTTAACTGAGACAATCAAATTCATAGCGCTCACTATGTTCTGATCCTTGGATTGCAATGCTTGTGACAAAGCATTTGTTAAACCAAACACTCGAAACATCAAATGCAAGATAATAACAAATTCAAAACTTTCCATGTATATCATATAACCTGAAGCCAAACCTCTCTCCTCGGCATCTGTCCCATCATGACAAACACTGCATAGCACTTCAACAATTGAATCCCACATATGTTGAATCTGAATTAGAGTCTTATGGTGTGACCCCCAACGAGTATCACCTGGTCTTGCTAAATTTTTCGATGCTTTCTTCCAATTTTTAAACCCCGTCTTTGTGAAAACATCATATCCAAAGTGTGAACTATTGCTTGCAGATTTGAAAAGAAAACAATGGAAACAATATGCAGCATCTTTCTCCACACAATACTCTAACCAATCATATTTGGCATACCATGCATCTAAAAATGACCGGTGATCCGGACCAAATTTTGTTTTCGGAAAATTATGACCAATTAAACGATTACGGCCTCTAGACAAATATGCCCATCTCATTTTATCTCTGATTTCAGGGGTACCAAATTCATCAATTGGTCTCTGAACTCCAGGATTGGCAACAACATTTGCTAGATCAAATATTTTAGCAACATTTCTCGGTTGAGTGTCCTACAACATTGAAATCGAAATCAGTATTTGAGCAATCTACTGCATGCTACTGGTCACAACTCACAAGACAAGTAGACATCAAAACTAAAATATGAAATCCAAAGGGGAAATCTACCTTCTCATGGCGTGCGGCGCGTGCCCTCTTGAGATTTCTGCCTCTTCTTCTTGCCGAGCTCGAGCCACTGCCAGATTAATTTCCTCCTCCTCGGCCACTACCTGTAGCCACTCTTCATCTTCATCAGAGTCCATCGGAGGCGGCCGTGCGGGGTAGGAGACAGAGGGCCGGGGTGGGGCGGGAGACAGAGGTCGGGGCGGGGCAGGGCGGCCGGGGTGGGTAGGGCGGCGGCCGGCGCCGGCGTGATGCGGGCTGGCCGGGGGCGGAGTGTGGCGGCGCGGGGAGATGAGGCAGGGGCGGAGTGAGCTGCCGGCCTGGGCGGGGCGGTGGCCGGCAAGGGTGGGGCGGGTGGCGGTGGCCGGCGAGCGGCGAGGGCGTGGCGGGTGGCCGGCGAGGGCGGGGCGGGTGGCGGTGGCCGGCGAGCGGCGAGGGCGTGGCGGGTGGCGGCGCCTGCGCTGGAGATCGAGCGGGGTGAGGGCGTGAGGCGAGAGAGAGGAAGGCAGCAGGGCACGGACGGTTCGACTCGGCCTCCCTCGTGCCTGGTTTGACTTTTCTTTTTTCTCTCCTATCTAATTTTTTTTCCGCCCAAACTGAGCCGGATCGACCGACCAGGCTCGACCCCCTACTGGCGCCGCCACTGGTTGCTGGTTAGGGCATCCCTATAATTTAGAGGAGCAAACGATGGAGTAAACTTAGAGGAAAAATTCTCTAACCGTGGCCGGGCCTAACCAATCTCTCAAATTTCACTCCTCAAACATAGTGACCGTCTCAATGCAACTTAGACTTAGAGGAGATGGGCGGGTCGAGGCGACAAGGTGACGGCCCATCGTGGCTACTGCTTTCGAGACGATGAACTCTAAAGACTTGCTGGAGATGAATATGGCGCGGCTGCCGCCTGCCGGCGAGCAAGGCGAGGGTCGCCGGAGTTGCGAGTAAGGCCGGCAGCGCACATGCACAAATACGGGTGGACATAGATGAACACGGTGCGGCTACTGGCCAGCAAGGTGATGGTCGTCGAGGTTGTGAGCGTCGCCGAGGCCTGGAGGGCCGATGGGTTACATTTTCCCGATCACCGGGTCGGGCGGCGGACGAAAGAAAAAATTTAAGAAGCGGTGTCGCAGATGAGTATAAATAGGAGAGTTGGAGGCTCGGAGGAAAATACAGGAGCAAAATTTTGCTCCTCTTAAAGGTGGAGGAATCGGCTAGGTGCGGTTTAGAGGAGTAAAACGAATTTTTAACTCCTCTATCCGATTTTGAAGAATCTGCTTGAGATGCCCTTAGGCTGTAAAAAAATCTGACCACAACAAGTGTGAGTCCAGCTTGATCTAGGATTATAGCATAGGCACACGGCAGAACAGGTCAATCAATTGGTCGAGCCGAGGTCGAGTGAAAATTATGTTTTTGCAGTGCATACTCGGTTGGTCGATCAGGCCGAGCTTTGTCGAGACTACCTAGACTTTGTCGAAATCATTCTAGTTGTACATGAGTGAACATTAATCTTCTTTACTTGTACTAGTCCCAAGCTTTGTCGAGCCGAGCTAAACAGGAAACTCCTCTTTTCCCCGGTTGCGTCCGAAGTAAATTTTCTGACCGTTTTTCCCGTATTCCCGGCCGGATCGGTTAGCACGTCGTCGTCACGAGTCCCTTTCGATCCTACGTACAGCGGCGATCGATCGAGAGGAAACAAAAACAAGGCCAAGCGCAACAGATGGTTGCCAGGAATGTCAGTCAGTAATCTCTTCATTAGTATAGTAATAGTACGTACTGTATTCTGACAGCCCTTACTTTGACCTTCGGATCCTACGTTGCCCTGGCGGCGTCGTTTACCGTGCGGTGTGAACAGCACGTGGGGATCTTCCAAGGCATCTTCCTCGCGAGATCCGTTTGCTTCGGTGGCAAGGAATGTCAGTCAGTCAGGTCGGAAGTTCTTCTTCTCGCGGCATTGCCATTTTCTTGCCGGGATACTACCTCTTTTTGTTAATGGCAAGTGGGGCTGCAGTGCAGATGCAGACGAGGAGCAAAGGTCCATGTAACATGGCGGCAGGTGCCATGGGGCCTGCTGGAAGGAACCCCAGAGCGGAAATTGCTTGGCGCTGCGGGATTTCCTGATAACGATAGTACAAGCTAGTCAGGTGCGTGGATGGATTATTGCAACGCAAATGGCAATGCCGGTGATAGTGCCTGGCTTTTGGTACGCCAATCAAACTTTAATTCGAACCGGGGCTCGCGCGGCTTGGACGTGATTGCGCCGTGTCATGATTCCCACGGTCGAGCGAGTAACGTTGGTCAGAATGAGGTACTCCCTCCGGTCCACAATAAATGTCCTAAGCTCTATAGGAAATTTGTTACTGCTGTATGTTTTGTACGACACTTAATGTGGACTGGAGGTAGTATTTTATATGGAATATGTTCTTTTTGCTTAAAAGGCTCCTGATGTGCTACTACAATTTTTGTTGAGGGAAATGCTAGCAAAGCAGAAGCCTGAAGGAACTATGGAATTGTGGGATTTTTTTTCTAGGAGATGTGATTTTGATTACATTTTTTAGAGAAATGTGATTTTGATTACATGCCCTATTTATAGAATATACTAGCATGCCTACCAGTGGCGGCGCTAGGAATTTATAGCAGGGTATTCGTAGGTATTCATTTTGTCAAAATCATCACTGTTTTGCCAAAATCGTCACGGTTTTGCTATAATCAACACTGTTTTGCAAAAATCATGGGTGTTTACTTGCATACCCAGGAATACACCTAACGCCGCCCCTGATGCCCACATGTAGACATAGCCAGTATTAAGAGCATGAGATCCTAAAACGGGCAAATCCCTTAAAAATCCAGCCAATACACGGTTTTGGGTCGTTTTCTGCCCGAACAAAAAACACATATCGGCCTGGCCCGTAAAATATTTTAAGGTAACTTGTAAATTGGCCCGCGGAGCACACGAAGCATGAAAGCACGATGAAATTGTGGGATTTTTTCTAGGAGATGTGGGATTTTGATTATATGCCTTTTTAGATGATTTACTACTTTTTTTAGAGAATTTTAGAGGATTTACTAGCATACCCACATGCAGAAGTTCTGACAAGCCATGGCAGAGGAAGCCATTCCCCATCACCCCAAATCCAAATCCAACCAAGGGAGCCATATCCCCTCAACTCGAAATTGGTATGATTTGGATTCCCAAATCCACAAAACCGGGCCAAAAACACTATAGCGTTTCTGCAACAAATGGGGATTAGGCGATGATTTTTCGGTGTCATGGCGGGACATAGGAGTAGCTAGTGGCTATATATAGCTGGTCGTATCTCCGGTAAAAATCGATCAATTCGCTTGAGGCAAAAACACTTCGACGACAAATCACATTGCCTTGACCATGAAGCCCTATATCGGAAGCAGTATTGATACGGCGACGAGTGTGTTCCCGTTCGGCTCCACACCGCCTCAGCATTTAGCTGAAGCTCCTTCGCTGCCAGCCCGAACTCGTTTCCCGATGATGTCTGACGACTCTATCCGGTCCAACATGACAATGTGTCCCCGACAATGCCTGAGCACACGGCGGGAGTCATTCAGAGTGACGCCTGACACCACCATGTCCGTGGGTGTCGCCTCGAGGCGCCACAATGCGTTAGCCCAGACACCGATGAGATCCACATGACCACGTTCTTCGTTGGCATCCGATCGAACGGGTCAATGTCTGCCGTCTCGTGGAGGCGACGGACTTTGTGGCTTGGCAACGCCCGGAGCAGCTTGGCGTGCATCGCAACTATTGCTCGCCCGTGTCCACACCCATGGCAAAATTAGTGTGACCCATAAGCCTAGCCAGGGCAAAAAAAAAGAGACCCACTCATCACCTAATCATCATCACACGGGTTAAAACCACTATTGATGTAACACAAAACTCTACAGGGGTATTTATACATTTTTATTAATTTGGTTGTCTAAATCATACCAGTTCCAAGTTAGGGGGATATGGCTCCCTCACTGCCTTCTTTCCAACGAAGCTCGAAATACAGTTGAGAAGCCAAACCCAAAGAGCACTAGTGTGGAAATTTCCGCCTACATTTACCTGATTACATCGCATATTTTCAAACATACATCCATTCCGAGGTGTGACTTCAGTTTTTCGGTCCCTAGATGGCTAGATGGAGTCCACTGCCTCCGGTTTTCGTTCTTATCAACTCTGATTCGATGTTTGAGGCCGCGGGAAGAATTGGGGTGGGCGTTGTTTTCCACGATCACAATGGTGTTTGTGTGGCGGCTTGCCCACACCAGCTTCAGGGTCTCGCTCCCCCTGAGGAACTCTTTGTATATATGTTATTTAATAATCAATAAAGTGCTGTTTTCTGTAAAAAAAATAATAGTACTATGGTTTCTACCGAACTTTTGGAAACAGAAAATGCTGGGCCAAGGCCCAAACAACTTCAGGCGAGGCCACGTCCATCGTGTCAAATCCTGCTCCAGTCTTCCCAACGAAAAACCTGCAACAAGACAGCGAAAAAAAAAATCTAGAACCTTCTTCCCTGGCTGCAGCGAGCCCACGAAATCCAACAGCAGCCAGACTGCCACGGCCATCCCGGGAAGAAAGGAACCCGGGATTCCACTTCGGCAGGATCCTGCGGCGAGGGCGGCGAGACGAGGGAATGTTGTGGGAGTGGGAGGACGGCGAGGAGGCGGGGCGACCGAGCGAGGAGGTCCCCGTCGATTTCGACTTCATCTCCCTCCTCTCCAAGCCCAAGGTGAAGCCGAACCCCCAACCCGCCTCCGCCCCTCCGATTCCCTCGCCGGGAGTATTCGTGTTTGGGGGGCTGGCTTTAACCCCGCCGCTCGGGTATCGGTAGATGATTGGACTTTACGTTTTAAGGGGGGCGGATCGTGTAAATGGGATGCTGTCGCTGGTAATTGAAAGCTTCCTGTCTCGGTTCTTACGGGGAAATTTTCTCGTGCAGGATTACTACAAGATATTGGATGTCGATTATGATGCGTCGGAGGAGACAATCAGGTCGAGCTTCATCCGTCTTGCACTGGTCAGTGTTCGATCCAACCCACTAATCTACCTCTGGTGCGTGGTTTGGTTAGTGCGATGCAAATTCCTTACCTGAAACTGTATAATGTTAACAATTACTATCGTCAATAAAGAAATTTGGTCCTAGAGTACTGCTCAATTTTCTGCAAATGCGCTTGCTTCTAGGTTCTTCTTGTACTAGAGTCTGTATTTTGTGTTGATGCCTTGGAGCTTGGAGTGAGTAGTGATTTCCATTCTTCTCCTGTAGAAATGGCACCCTGATAAAAAACAAGGCGAAGAGACGGCAACATCCAGATTTCAGGACATTAATGAGGCATACCAAGGTGAGTTGTTAATTGAAAAGTAATTCGGTAGGCATTTTTGTTTAGTTCTGAGAATGCCTAGTGACATAGCATATATAATGCCATGTATGCTCAACATAATATTTTATT
The DNA here is from genome assembly GCA_947311845.1 of Poa pratensis. Taxonomy (NCBI): domain Eukaryota; kingdom Viridiplantae; phylum Streptophyta; class Magnoliopsida; order Poales; family Poaceae; genus Poa; species Poa pratensis. The sequence goes on along the minus strand of CAMZMU010000034.1, from coordinate 80,920,630 downwards.
GTACTTTTATTATTTCCACTTGGCATGCAAGCAACATCTCATCTTATTACTTCAGTTCAACCATTTTTTTTTTGCTTACTTCTAATATTCCAAATTTGTTAAGAAACATACCAAATGTGATTGTGTATTGATGCGCAAGAGCTTATCTATGAGTAGTCCTAAACACCACATTAGACTGCATGGACAATTCATTTGATCCCAGTTTAATTTAGATGCTGCTGAACTACTCTGAATTTTACGACACCTAGTGGAGTTTAAAATCAAGGAATGACTACCACTAGACTATGAATAATCCTGGTACCCTTTGCGATTAAGAAGATATCAAATTTGGCTTACAATTGTGATAAATTTGCATAGGGACACTGGCTGGGGGGAGAGGGGCACACCTTCTTGCATTAAATCAGTTGAGATGTCGACAATTACCATATCTGTTGGAACACCCATCTACATCTGTTTCACACAAGTCACTCTTTGCCTAACAGGTCATGAAACTACGTACTTTGGAATTGGAATCATACTAAGAAACTAGCGGAAACATGTTTTATCGGTCATTACATTTAAGACAGATTTGTTGCACACCTTGAACATCTAGGTTGCATGCCATAGCAAAAACAAACCATCATTTATTTGATTTTAGGCCATTGGCCCTGCTTTATACGAAAGCAACAAAGTGAACTGGGGTTACCAGTAATACGGAAGTAGATCCAAACCAAAACGAAAACATACAACCAACTAAGAAGGCTGCAACTCCAGTCTCAACAGAAAAAGAAATGCTCTCGCAGGAGAGCCGACTTAGCAAAAGTAAAAACACTGAAAGTGTTAGCGGATCCCCTGGCGAGGAGCAGCTATCAAGTGATATTTCCTTGCTGCAAGCTTCCGGCATTCCACCACTCTTCTATTTCTCCTTACGTTTTTCTGGCACTATAAAAGATGGGAAATAGTTTTGAAAATATTCGGTAGTGGCGAAGAGCATGCTTTGTTATTAAAAATGATGTCATTGTGTGTTCCAAATGGACCAGGACAAGGCTCCATGAATTGCCCACCCAATATAATTGGACCCTGCACCTCACGATTTCAAAGAAATATCAACAAAATCTTCAAAATCCCTTGGTGGCCTTTCCCAACCAAGGGCTTCTTTAACACACCACCAGTTAAATCAGACAAAGGGCAGCCAAAAATAAGATGTGAAGCTGTCTCAAGCTCGCCACAAAATTTGCACACCAGTTCTCGGGGCCACCATTTTGCCATAAGATCAGCAGTAACTTGTATGCGCCATCTAAAGCACATCCAAATGAAAATTTTAATCTTCAACATCAACGGCATATTTGTTTTCTAACATCTCTCACACCCGGATTTAGGATCTCATCGTATAGCAATTTTGAGACGTCTTTCCATTCTTTCAAGAGCCAAACCCTTTGTCCGGCCTCTCAGAAAGTTGCACCTTGCTCAACGATGACTGCACCTCGTGCCATTCCCCATTTCCCAAGGCCCAAACGAAAGATGGAAAGAGAGACGAAGATCCTCCGTCCTTACTACTTCCTTCACAGTCACGTCCGGAGCATCGCAATGAGAGTAAATGGTGGGAAAAAACACTCAAAGGAACCTGCCCACAGCATATATCTCATTAAAAGTTAGGCTTGCCACCATCACCTACACGATAAGCAAGGCTCCGCCCGACCCAATATTTGATTGAATGGAGGCCTTTCCAGAAGTGGGACGACTCAGCGGTATCCGAATGGAAAAAAAATCCGCCCCACCATCATTTGTTGGTCACTGTATTATAAAATTATTTGCAGGTTTGCACTGACTGTCGAAACACATTTTCTGTTATAAGCAAACTTTTTTTTGTGTCTAACGATTGTTCTTTCATGATGCATCTGCTTTAGCCTCCTATTTAGAAACCGAGACAAGTAATGTAGGCTCATAGGTATATGAGACATCAGGTGTTTTCGTTCATTACATCACATTTCTTGTTGTTGACAGTTCTCAGCAATCCAATAAAACGTCAGGAGTATGACAAGAAAGGCGTTTTGTATGTTCAGGATCAGAATGCAGCAGTGAGTACCCCCACTCCCACCCACACACATGCACACCTACCCGAACACAATTTTTTTTCCCACGACACATTTTAATTTTCTACTATTTCAGGATTACCTGAACCGGCACAAGGGTTTAATACTTACATGCAATGGCCTTGGTGTAAGGTACTCGGTATGGTGAGCTTTCTGAGGAGTACCAGAATCTGTGTCCATCTGTGGCCTTGTATGATGTGTGTAGTTGTAAAGTCCCATCTAGTTCACAAAAATTAGCACGGTACTGCCATTTTGGGGCCTAAAATGACAGCTTAGAGTTCAGCCTACAACAGACATGATTTATATTTGTTGATTGTCTGTTGTAGATTGCAAGAGGCAGAGATGTGCTATGTTGCATATTGCTCCTGAAACACTGTTCCTAACCTATGAAATGCCAGCATCACTTCCTGAATGCCTTGCCATTTTACTCATGACACCGAGTGCGGTTGGGTGTCAGAAAATGTTTACTGTTTAGCGCCATGTCTTTTACTTGCCAAAACTTCTTCCCTTACAAGGAAAATCTAAATACGATTGTATAAGCATTAGTATTTTTTCCTTCTCTGTTATCTTATGGGGGTGAAATTGATCATGAAGCAAAGATGCATCAAATGCTTCGAGAGGTGCTTAGCGGAGTCAACCGGTTTTTTTCTTACCTCATAGGATGGCATTGGTGCTTATTTTGAAGAATTGAGTGTTTTGATTAGGCACCAATGATTAAGAACTGTTCATGTCTTAAACTAGTATATAAGCACATCTTAAAAGTATGTATTTATATATATGATAGTTTATCTAAGCACTATCAAGGAGATCAGAGCTTGTGGGTGAATATGATTCTGTCAATGATGTAGGTTGCCTTGCTGAAGCAAATAGTCGACTAAACCTTTTGACATATTAAAGTTAAAATTTTGGCGCTTTGAGTGAGGATTGTAAACACTGGGCCAAGTGAACACAACCAGAAAGAGAGCAAGCACACTACTAATGAAACTTTAGATGTCTGGTTACAGTTGATGACAGGAAACGGCTTACGAGTTACAACACAACTTTGTTCTTTCTTTTTTTTAGTAATAGTTGAAAAAGAGAAGGCCTAAAATAACGAGCTGGCTGTAAAGCCTAACATATGCCAAAGCACCATTCGTCCCTGCTCAAATGATCCTCTCCTTCAGATCTTCGAATTTCGCAAACAATTCGTCTCTGCTTTCCTGCATATAGTAAAAACCGATTATTAAGCACACGCCAGGCACGACTCATGCTGGCATTATAGGGATATAATTGGAAATGTACCTTGAAGAGTAGGTACTTTGTGGTGAACCAGATTGAGTAGCCAATTCCTACGACTTCTAGCAATTTTGGAAGCTGCAATGAGTACAACGTGTGGTTTAGCAAACACGGATTATTAGGTTTAAAGTACATATAGATCTATCCGGCGATGGCATAACCACTTACCAGGGGAACGGAATCAATTGCAGAAACAACTTTAGATACAATCAACAAAGCAAGCAAAGCACCACTTCCGAAGAGGAGATAAGTGGGTGTCACTTCAATGTCCAACTGAAATGAGCAAAGCCCGAATAAGTACTGTGTGAGCAACAAACAACAATGAACTGCTCAAGAGTTCATCCAAGTCTGCAAAATGTATTCAACAACAAACATACGTAGAGTACATAACATCCCTATTAAGTTCTATCTGGATAGTAGAGAAGTTGAGGTTAATACAGCTCTGTGGATTCAGATGAACAAAAATAACTAATGCGGTATGCTAATACGGTCATACATGGTTTAATCTGACTTCATTTCAATAACAGAAGTAAGTTAGTTGTGTGGTGTGGCATCTGATTCAGTTAATACAGTAAGACAGTTAGTGCCATTGGAATTATAGATCTCAGCTAGGTAAACACCCAGCTGGATGATTCTCACATTACAAATGCGAGTCGGTGGCAGAGCTAAGATTTTTGGAACAGACATGCTGCAATTTTGTTTTTGTTGTTCTAGAGTTCATTCTTTTGAACAGCCATGCCGATATACACCATTTTTGGACGTTATATGCTCTATGCCTCTATTGACATGTTTTTCGTCTTCTCAACTGCCTTACAATAAAATGGAGGCACTATTGACACTCCCAGTGAGATGGTTCAGTTATCGTTACTACACACTATGTTTCGGGCAGACATTTGTCCTGCTCAAAAGCGTCACCTATTTCTATGTCAGACTAACATACGATCTCCCACATAAGGGCTAGTTCCATCACTGCAATCGTCAACACGGTGGTAAATCTGAATTCTGTCTATCCATCCAAAGGTTGGAGTCGAGGATTTCCGTCCATTTGGACGAACTATCCAAGCTAATCCCTAAAGCGCCTTGCTACTCTGTAAACAAGAAGGCACTTGTTCTGGAAAGCACAACACCGGACCAGTAAATCAGGCAGCGCGGCAATACCTTGCTCAGTATGTCGTCGACGCCGCCGACCTCCTCGGCCGCCTCCACCGACGAAGAGACCGGCGCATCCACCACCGTCGCCTCCACAGCTCCGTCGCTCCCACCGGAGACCGCGCCCACCTCGGGATCCTCAGCGGGCTTGTCCGCGACGACGACGGCAGTCGCGGACGCGGGCTCCTCGGACGGCACCGGGTCAGGCGCGGTCGGCGCGGCGGACCGGCAGCGCCAGCCTCGGGCCGGGGCGCGAACAGCCACGGAGATGGGCGGTCGGAATCTGTGGACGCGGGCGAAGGACAAGGGGACGGCGGCGGCTGTGGAGACGAGGACCTCCATTTCTTTGTTTTTCGCAGCCTTTCTGTGGAGGCCGACCTTGTTGGGGTTTGAGGTTTTCGCGAGCTGCGGGGAGGATGAGATGAGGGGTGGTGGGCTGCGCGAGTCGCTGACGTACTGATGTGGACCACTCGCTCTTGCCTAGCTCGATTCTGTTTTGGCCCCGTGGCACAGGCGTCGCTCGCTTTCGCTCTCTTGTCCGCGGCCCCCACCTGTGTGGTCTCTTTGTTTTCTTCGCTTTTCGGAATTAATGATTGCGGAATCTTTTTTTTCCATGGTAATACGATTCTCATTGATAAATAAAAGACAAGATACAAAGTACGTATACACCGATCTTACAGATCTGAAAAGATAGGATAAACCTATGTGACAAACCAACGCATGTCCATCTTATTCGGCACCACCGTAGCAGCCACCAAGGAAAAAAATAGACAGATCACCTCTTCACCCGAGCTCGACGCGGCTCCATCGCTGATCATCAGCTTTTCGGACATCCAAAGTAGTTTGCCATAGGACAAACCATTGCCGTTGAAAGAATCAGACCGGGGCAGCACGACCCCGGACACGCCATCGAACTTCAGCACTGGCACCTCCGCACGACGACGTCGGAGTAGGGAACCAGAACCTTCAGCCTCCATCCACGAACCCACCACAAGGTGCACCATCTTCCAGCTGTCACCAGTGCAGACCACCGTCTGCACGTACTCCTGGACGAATCCTCTCTGCTCCACCATGGCGCCGGAGATAACGCCGCAGCAACGGGGACAGAGCAGGAGGAAAACCCGATCTGATGGAGTCGCCGCCGCCGCCTCGCCGACACCATCCATGAACCCTAAAGCCACCGATCTGAAAGATCGGCAAGCACACATAGCCACCAACTCCGAGACACCGCCATGAAGGACAACGTCGGTGTGGGAGTAGAGTTGAGGCAGATTTATTTGCCCGGGCGCCGCTCCCACCACCCCAACGGCGCACCATGCCAGGAACTTCCTAACCCTAATTACCATGCAAAAACAGGGTCCCTCTCCCTCCTGCCGCCGGAGCGGCAAACGGAAGGAGAGGGGCCCAGCTCTTTCGCCGTGGCCTGCGGCGGCGGCGCCGGTAGCCTGCGACGGCGACGGCGGCTAGGGTAGGAAAACTACATCGCCTCGCGAGTCGCTAGCGCCTCACGAGCGAAAAACGTTTCGCTGCTGGCAATGCAATGATTGCGGAATCTAACAACAAAGCTTGTTATGGTAGAGCCCTCCAGAATACGCCGGAATTTATTAATTATGCCAAAATACAAATATATGAATAGTGGTTTATACTAGTACGGGTGGAGCGTGTCGATGTTCTGTTTCTCTCCGTTTGTAAATGAGGAGTTTTCTGCTAATTTTCCACCGTATGTGCTTCTTTGATCAGAGAATTAGAAAACAGAGTAATCTTAAAAACACATTGAATTTAAAAACACATGAATTTAGTAGGATTGCACGTGCAAAACAGAGGATTACAAAACTGCAGTAAAAGTCATTTGGATGGAACACAGGAAAAACACATGAAAAGTGTCTCGATCCTACGTGAATGAGTGTAAAATAGAGATTAGAGTGGATGTTGAAATTCCTACTCCCTCCGTCCAATAATAATTGTCTCAAGTTTGCCAAAAAAGTAGATGTATCTAGACATGAAACATGTATGGATACATTCACTTTTTGACAAACTTGAGACAGTTATTGTTGGACGGAGGGAGTATTTGATTGGGACGTAGGAATGCAATCCATAGCAATTTTGGAGGTGTCATTCCTTTGATAGTTCCGTAGGAAAAAATCTTGTGGATTAGAATCCTACAATATTACTACGAAAATCTTTCAATCCAAAGAGGCCTTATAATTTTCTGTTCAAAAGCTTTTTTTTTTGCGAAACACAGTACAAACGCAGACGCTCATATACACGTGCACACATTCACCCATATGAACGCACACACGCACACCCTACCCCCTATGTACTGAGCAGGCGGTCAAGTTTTGAGATTGACGAAGTCACCACAAGCGTCTCGCTGTCGACGGGAACGTCGTCTCCCACTAAAGAATATTCCGCCTAAATGAGAAACACCAGTGTCAAACCTGGGGTTTGAACTCTGGTGGGCCGGGGGTTCAACCACCCTCCTAACCATCCTATCATAGGCAAGTTCTCACTCGAAAGCTTCACTTCCGTCGTCGTGACATGAACTAAATTCTGTGTTTCCCACCCCCACTGCTACCTGAAATTTTCGATGTCGAGGACGTGTCAAGATTACCTAAATAAATAATAAATACTTTCCTAAGATAGTAAGATTGCCTTCATAATAATAGAAATAACAAGATTGTCTATAATAACAATTTTCAACAAATAACACATCCTAAAATATCGCCATAACCTACAAAAATGTATCAGCCAAAATTCTAATCTATTTTGGAAAAGGGCCAAAGACCATATAGTAAGTAGAACAATCCCTAACAAGATTTGAAAATAATATCGTTCTATGGACTATCGAGGGCTTCTCCCTCCAACATCCACCGGTCGTGCGCCGTGAGCCGATCTCAGTGTTGCCTCTGGCTCTTCAGAACACCATCCATGTTTCGGAAAATAACATTTTTTGTGGCGGCCATGAAGTCACTTATGTAAATTAGAATGTGTTGGTTGCCTCTATCTGTGATGCAGATCGTCGCCCTGGGGTTGAAACTTCGGAAACAACCTAAACCAGGCCCAGTGTCCGATTAGAAGAAACTGGAGAACACAAACCTCACACTCTCGTCGACAAGTTAAGGCCAAGGTTGGCCAACAATCGTTGGTCGATCATAATTAGAGATAGGGGACCAAAACACACATCCACGCTATACGCTCTGTAGGACAGCACCACCGAGACAATTAAACCTGCACAATACACAGGAAAAATGAGACCCACCACTCCAAGGGAACAACGACTAGATGGTTCCTCCACTTCCTCAATGCCACCAGCGAGACCGCATGTTCACGAGGTGGATTTGGAGATGGGAAAACCTTATATGCACATCGCCGCCATCTCTACCACAATGATGCCATCGGTTGACCAAACCCTATCTTTAGGAAGATAACTACAGAGACGAGCACATGTCTGAAGTCTCCCCCGCCTCCTGCCGTTGGAGCGAAAAAAGGAGGAGGCGGGGCTCTGTTGATCATCGATTGGGGATGGAGGAGACGGGCGGATGCAAGAGGTTGTGTCTAGAGTTTGGGAGGAGACAAAGTTATACCATTTGTATCTTGGGATAATGCTATGTCGAAGTGAAAAGCACCTGTGGGTTGGTGGATCCGGTATCATCTAAGAGTATCACATGCCATGAACTAAAAAAATGTCACGTCTAAAATTTTCGTAGGACATGCACTACACATAAAATCATAAATTCAATGAAGATTTGAACCAAAAACATCCGTGTGACTTGCTTGTAGGGTTGCGTGTACGGAAAACAAAAAACTTCGCCACAACTACGCAACTACCAAGATCTACTATGAAGATACAATTAACAACACATGTAAATGATCTAACTGTAATTCGTTACCAATGCCGTTTAAGCGGGAAAGATGTTGATGACGACGTTGATGTAGCATGTGGAAGATTCTCTTGGCTAAGCCTAGCAGAGAGAATGTCGCTGACTCCTCGCGTCCAGCCTTCTGGATCCAACAGAGCAAAGGGTCAACCGTCTCTTGGCAGCTCACCCCTTTGAGAATTTGCACACATCCTCTATCGAATCTGGTTCAGCAGAGCTTCGTTGTCCAACCTTAAAGCACTACTGGTGTATATGAAGATGGAGATCTCAACACATAACAGAGGGAGAGAGAGATTAGATCTATATCTAATAGGAGAGAAAACCTCAAATAAGAGAGGACATCTCAAAAATCTCATTAGATTAAGATCTTCTCATGAGGGGATCGCAACTTATAAATAGAGCTATGCTCCCCATCAACGGCGCCAGAAAATAGTCTTGATGACCCACAAGTATAGGGGATCGCAACAGTCTTTGAGGTAAGTAAAACCCAAATTTATTGATTCGACACAAGGGGAGGCAAAGAATATTTATAAGCCTTATCAGCTTAGTTGTCAGTTCAGCCACACCTGGAAAGACACTTGCTTGACACAATTTATTAGTAGCAACAGTAATATAATAGCAGCAATGGTTTCATAGTAGCAGCAGTAAAGTAAAAAAAAAATAGTAGCATCAGAAATAATTGTAGTAAACAGCAGGATTAAAAGCACCGTAGGCACTTGGACGGATGAGCGGGTGTTGCATGGATAAGATAACTCATGTAATAGTCATAACGCAGGAAACAACGCGAATAAGCAATAATAAAGCATCCAGGTATCAATCAAACATAGACATGTATTCCGTATATAGTCATGCGTGCTTGCAATAAGAATCTTGCACGACATCTTTTGTCCAACCATCTGATGCATGTAAAATGCATACATGAACTTTGCATTATTTTACTTATATTCCAGTCATATTTTGCATCATATAAGGGTTATACCACTGTTTTATAATGATTTTGGAAATATTTGATATGTTTCCTATTTTTTATGGAATTAACCCTGCGCAGGCAGAAAACCCTATTTCTATATTTTAATGTTTCAGGGACCCAAACGACGTCCAAATGACCTGGAAATTTACGAGCATCAGTTTTTGGAAGGAAGAAGACCTGGGAGCGAAAGAAGCAAACAAGAGGAGGCCCGAGGGCCAAAATAGGTGGGCCCGCGTGGCCCCTGTACATGGCCGCGTGGGGCCCCTCCTTTTGGGCCTCGGAGCTCCGTTGCCGTCGATCTTTCCTCCACCGACTCGGTTTTGACCTAAAACCTCCTATAAAAATAGTCCCCCGACGTTCTCTGGAAGGAGCGCCGCAGAAACACAGAAACACCGAAACAGAGATCTGGAGTTGCAGATTGGAGGGGAAAACTCCGGCGGGGCGCTGTCGGTGTGGTCTCCATCTTCTCCAACGACTTCTCCACCGTCTCCATGATGAAGAGGGAGTAGTCCACCTCTGGACTATGGGTTTGTGGAAGTAACTTATGTATCTCTCTCTCTCGAGCTTCACTAATTAGTACCGTATGAGCTGCTGAACATGATTACGGTCATCTATGTAATACCTTTGTGGTGGATCTTTTTATGAGTTAATATATGTTTGAGATTGCAATGGTTTTGTTTCAGTTATGAAAGTAGATGCATATTATGTACCCCGTTCTTATTTACTTGAAATGATCAAGCATGTTTATGAGAGCGTGTGAGGGGGAACGTGTGCATTAGTTGGAGTAACGGGGGGTGGCTAGTGCAGTGAACGTGAGAGAAAGTTCTGCGATCCACTTGGGTATCTCTACCTTACTTTGTTGCCTCACTAGGGATAAAAAGAAATACCATGCTACCGGAGATGTGGGTGTGACCATTGCCACTACTCCATGACTAGATCTCGCATGTTCTTATTTTAACTTCATGTCATGATACTTATTGCTATACTCTGAGTTATCTTAATTACTGAGGTGTTATGATTTAGTTCGCATCTTGGTGGAGTATAAGAGAGACTAATAACCAAAAGGTCTCTATGTTAGGACGTGATGCCCATATAATTATAACTTGTCATTAAACTGTTGTGTTGCAATCTCATATGTCAACTCTAGTGTTCCATTGTCTACCACTTTATTAAAGAGAGAGTGCATTTGTGAAACCATGAACCCCGGTCCATTTTTAATCATAAGAAACACCTTTCCAACCACTTTTACCACTTTTCCATTTTCTGCCATTATTAAATCCGAAAATACAAAAACACTTTTACATCTTGCATTCATCATAAAAAACCCAAAAATATCATTTATCATTGCTACCACCATCATTGCATATTTATTTCTTGTTTGCATTGCATATTATCTTGATATCATTCTCACACCTTGTGCTTGACAACCACTATGTGAGGTTGAGAACCAAAACATTTACTTTGTTTTCTAGGTAACCAAAAGAAGGATAGGAAAGATAAATCTTCACTACTGATTCCCCGAGAGTTCGATATTAAACCCTCGAGTCACCCCTCGTGGGGAAAACACGTCTTCCACTTACTACACACTCTGCACTTGGAGTCTCAACCTAACCCATATTCTTTTGACGCAGGTAACTACGTCATCGGGTATCACCATCCTGTTTCAGCGGGGCCAATCATGAAACCTAATGGCAATTTAAGTTACTCCTTTTACGAAGCACTGGAGCAAAGCATTAACACTCAGTGAATACATGTGATCCTCAAATTACAGCCACCCCCTCGATTATCCCAGTTGTTGTCACTTTGGGGTCTCCGGTTCCAGACATTAATTGGTGCATACAACTTGTAGATATGATCCAAAACAATAATTATATTCATGAAAACATAACATGTTCAGATATGAAAACATGACACTCGGGCACTAAGTGACAAGCATTAAGCACACCAAGTTGCAACAACGATAATTAACACGCATAGTGGATACTAGACATCATGCCCTAATGATATGATTCCTATTACATGAACAATCTCATCAAATCCCTTCCATCCCCTACAGCCTACAGCGGGTAATTACTCACGCATGGATGGGGGAATCTGTAGGAGTTTGCGCGATAGAAAACAAAAAAATTCTCTCACATGCGGAAGCAACACTCAAGATCCTATCTAGAAGATGCTAGTAACGGGGAGAGTAGTTCATCATACCCTCGAAGAACACGCGCGTTGAACGTTTAATTCAACGCAGCTCGGTGAAGTTGTTGACGATGTTCGATCCGATCAGCACCGCAAACGAGCAGCACCTCCGGAGGCTTGCACACGTACAGTTCGATGACGTCTCCCTCTTTTTGATCCAGCAAGCTAGAGGGAGAAGTAGGTGGGATCGATTCCAGCAGCACGACGGCGTGGTGGTGGATATGGTGGAGAGTTCCCGCGGGCAGGGCTTCGCCAAGCGGTGCGCGGGAGGGAGGAGGAGATGCGGCAGCCATTAGTCTCTCATGGTGTGCCTATCTCCTCTCTTATATAGTCAAGGGAGCTGCAGCCACTTAATTCCCAAGGTAGTAACCCCCTCTTTAAAGAGTGGTAACCCCCTCTCCTTTAAAAGGTAGTAACCCTCTCTTTCAAGAGTGGTAACCCCCCCCCCCCCCCCATTTAAGGGCTGCCCATTGATTAACCACATGGACCAAGGAGGGCTGGTCAAATGGACCAGTGGACCACCCTTGGTCGTCCTGGACAGGTGGGCCCCACGGTGGGACCCTCCGGAACCTTCTAGAACATTCCGACACTCTGCCGGAAAAATCTCGAACTTTTTCCGGAACCCTGAAATCAACTTGCCATATATAAATCTTTACCCCGGACTCTTCCGGAGCTCCTCGTGATGTCTAGGATCTCATCCGAGACTCCGAACAATATTCGGACACCATTAATAAAATTATCCCAGAGCTACTCTAGCGTTACCGAACGTTAAGTGTGTGACCCTACGGGTTCGAGAACGTGCAGACATGATCGAGACACCTCTCCGATCAATAACCATTAGAGGGACCAGGATATCCATAATGACTCCCACACATTCAACGAAGATCTTTATCGGTTGAACCACTATGTCGTGGACTACTATAATCCGTATACAATTTCCTTTGTCACGCGGTATTTTACTTACCCGAGATTTGATCGTCGGTATCACTATACCTAGTTAAATCTCATTACCGGTAAGTACTCTTTACTCGTTCTGTAATACAACATTCTCTATGACTAACTCATTAGTCATGTGCTTGCAAGCTTTACCGAATGTGCACTACCGAGTGGGCCCAGAGTATATCTCTCCGAAACACGGAGGGACAAATCCCAGTCTTGATTCAAGTAATTCAACAAGTACTTTCCGAGATACCCGTAAGAACCTTTATGATCACTCTGTCACGAAGCGATGGTTGATGTCCCCAAAGTATTCTTCCAGTACCCAGGAACAACATGATCTCATGGTCTAAGAAATAGGATACTTGACAATAAAAGGCATGACAATATAAACTTAATGAAACGATCAATATTGTTATGCTTAGTTGGGTCTGTCCATCACGTCATTCTTCTAATGACATGATCCCGTTAATTAATTAACAACTCATGTTCATGGTTAGGAAACCATAACCATCATTAATTAACGAGCTAGTCTAGTAGAGGCTTACTAGGGACGCAGTGTTGTTTATGCAACCACACATGTATTATGTTTCCGGTTAATACAATTATAGCATGGAAAATAAACATATACCATGAACACGGAAATATGATAATAACATTTTTATTATTGCCTCTAGGGCATATTTCCAACAGTCTCCCACTCGCACTAGAGTCAATAAGCCAATCAATAATTAAGCATTTAACACCTATGGCATTCAAGTGTTATTACTATGCTTTGCATGTGGTAAACTCCATCAAAAGATCTGACATGTTCAGGTCCGTTTGTATTTGCATGTCTTAGCGTCTACATGCATCACTCATTCTCTAATGAGATGGCTTTGTATATATTTGGTCAACCGGTGAGACCTTAATTCCTCAGCTTAAACTAATGTTACCAACATTTGTGAAAATGTTGCTTCATAGTGTCAGCATTCTTGGAAATTCACCAAGTTCAATAAAGAACTCTTTGACACAAAAATACTCTTCTTATTTGTTGTCAACACAATGCCTCATTTGTTGTGAACACAACGCTATATACTTAGCCTTTGTTGTAGTATTTACCACAATACTTTAATTTTGAAATTCATTCAAAACCAGCATGGAACTTTCTTCCAGCCTATTGTGCCACCCTTCAACACATGTTTTAATTGAGATAGATTTAGTTGGATAAATGACAAGACTATTATTGTAACATATTACAACGAATAATTTGTCATTACTGCATATGAAAACACATCCTTAGGTTTTCTAAAATTACTTAAGGATCTTTCCTACTGTTGTCCAATCATCATATGGATTATCCTGGTATAACACTTTATAGCATAGGACTTATCTGGTTGTGTACATATCATGGAACACATGACTTAGAAATCTCAATTTTTGCTCATCATGTGTCAAAACACTTGATATTGATCAATTCTTTTCATGCAGCAAGAACACTTTCTTGTCGTTTTAATATTGACTACTTCAATACTTCATCTATGTACTTTGGCTCAATCATATCAGGCGCTTCAATCCATCTCTTCAGATATTGATGCCCAATATAATGTTTAGCCGTGTAAATTTAAAATACATATTTTCCAATCAATTATATGTCATCTACATAAAGTATTAGAAATATGTCTCAGCACTCCCACTTAATTTATTGTAACTCTACAAGTATCTTCACTATTCATGATGGAATCAAACTCTTTTGATAGCTTCATTAAAGTAAAGATTCCAACTTCGTTATGCTCATTTCAACCATTGAAGTTTGCATACTTTTCTAGAAACCTTTTGAATTTTACAAAACTCATAGACTGTGTCACGTACACATCCTTAATCAGCCTTCCTTGAGAGGAAAGTTGTTTTGTTATTCAACTAGCATATCAGAATATGTAACTTTTTCTAGAACTATCCGTAAAGACGAAAGTATCACTACGGAAGATCAAAATCTTTTCGTAGTCAACTCTTTGAACTTTGTCGCAAACACCTTTTCGACAACTTAAACTTCAATGGATGTAAACATCCACATCTTGTTGCTATATAGATCCGTTTGCAATCGTGAGGATTCACGCCTTCCGAAAGGATTACCAAGTCGCATACTTGACATTCATACAAGGATACTATCTCGGATATAATGACTCATAGCCAATTTACGAAGTCAGGGCCCATCATTCGCTTCCTTTATAATTTGCAGGTCCTTTGTTGTCAAAACAACACTTTATTCTCAAACCACAAGTTGGTCTAAGTACAAAGTTTTACGACCTTCGTGGTTCAGTTTGCAAACTCTTTCGAAGTTACTACAACACATGTAGTGTCTTCCACTTAGTCAAATTAGGAGACTCTAGAACAACTTCTAGTGTTGCGCTACTCTTGACATGATAATGATGATTCTCTAATCTCAACGAGTTGCACTGTCCTCCCACTCACTTCTTTCGCAAGAACAATTTTCTCGAGAAATCTACCCTTTCTGACAAACAACATTTGTCTTAGGTTTGGTGATAGGAGAAATACCCAACAGATTCTTTGGGATAACCTTATAAACATATATTTATCCGATTTTGGTTGTAAACATTTTACACATGCTACGCATACCAAAATTTAAGAGAAGACAATTTGGGTCACTACCCAAGCCATAACGCGTATGGTGTCATTTTCAACGGATCATGATGGCTCTTTTCGGTGTAAAAGTGGTAGTCTCTAAAGCATAAACTACAAAAATATAATGGCATTTTATTTATCTTACCATGTCTTACAAAGTTCGATTATGTCTCTCTAACACTCCATACTTCTGTGGGGTTTTCGAGAAGGATAAGTTGTGGAACAATTCTGCAACTCCTCGGATGTTTCGCTAAACTCGTAACTCAAACTTTATTCTTTATGATCTAATCATAAATACTTGATTCTCTTGTTACGATGATTTTTCACTTCATACTAACAATACATTGAACTAATTCAAAAATGTCAAATTCCTTCTCATTAAATAGATATACTCATGTATCTACTCAAATCATCAGTGGAATATGAAGAAAAATTAATCCACCACACACGGCTATTCATAATGGACCATGTACATCAATATGTACAATCTCCACTAATTTAGTCGTCCGTTCTACTTTGGCCTATGAACGGAGTTTTAGTCATCTTTTGGAAGAGATCTCACAAGTGTCAATTCATTCAAAAAAAAAAACTCCGAAAGTCCATCAACATGGAGTTCCTTCATGTTTTCCTTTCCATTATGAACTAAAATGGCAGTGTCACAACTTAAGTGAAATTCTTTAATTTTACGTCTTGCGACGTTTAGCATTTAGTCTTATAGATGTTTATTTTACCAACACGATTTATATTTACTCATCCATCAATTATGGAACATGGTCATAGTGTGAACAACTCATTTGTTCTCACCATAAGCAGGAACAAAATAACAACTTATAAAGTTCTTAAAATAAATCTTGAAGGTTTGTTTCGATGCGACGGTGAACACAATAACACTTTATTTTCGTTCTTATCGTGATCGATTTGACATCTATTACTAGTTCTTTCAGGCTCTTGTATTTCTAGCATTGTGTTGCTATGACAATTCATACCAACCAATCTAGTATCAAAATACCCCAAAAAATACTTTGTTAACTAGTAATACATCTATAATCTGTATATCATACATATACTCCTGAGCTGGATTTTTCCAGTCTTTTCTTTTCCGCCATATAATTTTGCAATTCTATTTTCAGTATTCCCTTTCCTTTACAAAAGAATCATTCAACATCAACCAATGCCAGTCGAACTAGCACATTTTCCTTGGCGTGTTAGTCATATACTATCACCCATGGAGCCATAATTTGAAGTTGATTGTTTTACTAATATCACCATATTATTAGCATTCTTCCATATTCCACTCTTAGCAATCTTCAAGCATAGTAAACAATTTTACCCACACTTTTAATCCATCCCATCATAACAATTTTGTGATGAAGCTACTATAGCTCGAAGGAAGGAATTTAGAGGATAATGTCAGTGCCCAACTTCTTGGATGATTCAAACGCCTAGCGTCTTCAATCCTTGCATATATTCAAATAATATAAGTGAAAGGACAAGGATGTCGCCTAGAGGGGGGGGTGAATAGGCGATTAAAACTTTTCCGGATTAGGCTTGATAATTGCGGAATAAAACTATGTGTTTAAATTAACAAGCCAACAACCTAAATAAACCAGGCTCACCTATGTGCACCAACAACTTATGCTAAGCAAGACAAGCAACAAGGTGATAGCAATAAACAATACTTCAAGCACGAAGGCTATCACAATGTAAAGTGCATAAGTAAAAAGCTCGGGTATAGAAATAACCGAGGCACGCGGACACGAGGATGTATTCCCGAGTTCCTCCTTGTTAAGGGAGTACGTCTCGTTGGAGAGGTGTGAACCAACACAATGGTTCAACAACCACAAAGGTTTCACCTTCTTCTCCGATGAACCGCACCACAAAGGTTTGGTTCACCTTCCACTATCGGAATCCTTCGAGGCGGAAATCCGGAGCCTTTCAACAACGATCCGGGGCACAACCCACAACGGGATTGGGGGCTCCCGAACAGCTACAAGTGACCACACAAGGGTCTCAAACACCACACGGGCGTCTAGGGTCCAAAGACCCAAGAGTAACAAGTTCACAAGCTTTCAACTTCCACGAATCCTCGTGGAGAGTACAAACCGATGCAGTGAAGCAATGGCAAGAGCACAAGGCTCAAATCCTTCACTCTCAAATCCCACCACAAGCAACTAATGCTTATGGGGGGAGAAGAGAGGAAGAACAACGAAGAACACAACAAATGGAACTTCAAGATCAAGATCTACTAGGTTCCCCTCACTTAGAGGAGGAATGGATTGGATGAATATGTAGATCTAGATCTCCTCTTAATTTCCCTCAAAGATATGCAAGAATCATGGGAGGGAATGAGAGGAAGGAAAGCTTTTCAAAAGGTCAACAATGGAGGTGAGAGAGGGGAAAACGAGCTCAAGAGGTTAGAGAACCGTTGGGGAAGAAAGCCCCTTAAATAGTTTCCTCAAAAATCTGGCCGTTGCAGGCGAAACAGGGCCGCAGCGGTAGTACCGGGCCTCAGCCGGTACTACCGACCGGGGCAGGAGCAGGCGACGTCGATGATGGTCAACGGGCCTCGCTCACCGCCCGCAGCGGTAGTACCGGATGAAGCCAAGCGGTAGTACCGCACCACCCGGTAGTACCGCGCCACTACCGGGGCAACTACCGGTTAAAAAATCCTCGAATACAGAAAGCCTCCCGGAGATGCGGTAGTGACCCGGTACTAGCTGCGGTAGTGCCGCACGGCCAAAAAGTCGGGGTCACCTGGTAGTACCGGGCTTGGGTCGGTACTACCGGCCTAAGAAGAAACTGCAGAAACAGATAACGAAAACCGCAATAACTTTTGCAAGGAAGCTCCAAACGAGATGAAACCAACGAGGTTGGAAATATTAAGGGTCACAAATATAGAGGAGATATCACACATGGGAGGTGTGGATCTTATCTCGAGGAGGACCAGTAATATTTCCAACACCGAGAACGCAACAAGTTTTCCATCCGGACTCCGTTTTCAATGATCTTGGGCTTGCTCCGAAGATAATCACAAGCACTACAAGATCATGCATATACACATCATAGTCCATCATGTGAGGAGGAGACCACAAGGAGAGAGTTTGACCTCTCTAGAAAAGATAAGCCGGTAAATCCTCCAATATCAAAAACGCAACAAGATATGTATATGAAATCCGTTTTTGATGAACTAGAGCTTGGTATGGAGATGAACACAAGCTCTAAATTCTCACATGGATAAAACAAATAACAACCAAGAAAGATGATATGCCAAATATGCAAAGGTTTGAGCTCTCCACAAAGATGCGATCAAGTTACTCACTTGAGAGCCCCTCTTGATAGTACGCCGTCTATCCTATAACCCGGTCTCCCACTAACACCATGAGACCGGTAAAATAGAAACCCTATCAAGATCATACCTTTTCCTTGCGCATTCCACTTGAGCTAGATGAAGACGATCTTGACTCCCTCAAGTTGGAACACCTTTCTTGATTGTGCTTGCTAGCACATGCTTGATGAAGACTTCTTCAAATACTCCCCCATACTCCATTATGGGAGAGCCTTGCTAAGCTCCGTCTTCATGTTCAACTTGCACTTCATCTTCTTCTCTTGATGTATATGATGGCTTGGAGATAAACAAGAATGTTCACCCAATCTTCTTTCCAAGCCACACTTGCAAAAAGCTCAACTCTAGGTGACCATTTGTGTGGATCACACCTTGAATAATACTTTGGTCATCACTTTATCTTCTTCTTTCAATCTTGATACCAACACATGGTGTTCAAGCATTGCCATTGGACAAGCCCTACAAGGATATCTTAATACAAACATTAGTCCGTGAGGATTGTCATTAATTACCAAAACCACGCATGGGGCAACACATGCACTTTCAATCTCCCCCATTTTGGTAATTGATGACAATCCCTTTTACGAGGGTTTATATAATGAATTAAGCAACCATGCAACACAAAAAGCAAGGATGCAAGAGAATAAAGAACAAAACCATATTCCCTTAAACCCTCTAAACTTCTCCCCCATTGGCATCGATTGCCGAAATGGGAGGAAAAATTTAGAAGGCCAATATAGGAAGAGCTCCCCCATAATGTGTGCATTTCTCATAATATGAGTGAAATCAAATGCACATATCCAATGACGAATAGTTGGGAAGGAGATCAAACCATATTGAGGATCCAAAGATTGCAAAAGAGAATCAAATTGAAAGGTACTTCGACAAAAAAAGTAACCAATCAAAGGATCCGAAAAACCAATTGAACAAGAAGATATTATGATAAGATCAAACAAGTGTTCTAACAACCAAGAGGGAACTCCCCAAGGTACGTGCATAATAAGGATTTGTATTTCAATAGTGTGCACAACATGGAATCCTCACTCCCTCCTAGATTAATTTTGAACACAAACACAAGAGTTGCAAATAGGTCCACAAGCTTATTAAGATGCAAATATATACCAAATGAAAAACAAAGCTTGTGCCTTTTAGAAACCACCAAAAAACAAAGGCAATAAAAGTGGTTACTAAAGGATTGGAATACCAATTAAAGAAGTAGCTACTCTCATGTGTATAAGTTTCTAATTAGACATTAATCATGAGATATAAGTCCAAAAAGAAACATGCACACACAAAATAGGTACAACGGTGAAGAACATGATATCCAAGTGGAAGTCATATATATACCAATAAGATCATTGCTTAAAAGCATAGCACAAAGCTCAATTTTATCTTAGAAGGATATAGATGAACTTCCAACACAATCTCATCATAGCATCAAAAATATCCACAAGGGATAAGGTGAAAAAAAATGGGATGTGGGATGCTCCGAGAAAGATAACAAGTATCGCAAAAGGCAAATGATTTTGAAAAGCATCAATATTGCAAATGTGAGACATAGAGTAGAAAGTGCTAGATTAACATATTTGGGATTGATGAATCATGAAAATGATTATATATATTCCCCTTGATATGTAATCATCCCGGCTTGCCCACATTTGCAACAAAGTTGTTTTGCAAGAACCAAATGAATTGCAACCAAAAGAGATTCATGCCATGAAACAACCTACACAAGGTTGAAAGCAAGAAAATTATGCATGAGGTAGATACTTGTTACCGAGATAGCATTGGTGATGTAGAAGATAAGAGTTCACGATCATCCGAGCTTGGCTCTAATAAGCACATGGTGATCACACCTTCCTTGTAAGTGAGACAAGCTTCCAATGCATCTCCGATGTACCTAAAACAAATTTAAGTACAACATGGTACCCAAACTCGTTGGGTCCAAAGTAGTTAGAGCAACTACAATACATAAAACAAATCCACATAAATATGTGCATATTGATATGAAATTGAATTTCATGCACATCTTAGCCATTTAGGATTTGATGGAATTTATCCTATATATTGGATCAACGAAAGTAAGCATGCCATAAGATATACATAAAGTAAATATGCATGCACAAGACTTCCAAGAACCAAACGAGATATAAATTGGACAAAACACCAATTAAATCAAGAAAGCACACACAAGTGTGACAAGAACAGGAATTGTCCAAATTATATCAAAACTCAAATCAACACATGATTGAAGGTACCACTTTGAAAAGATGCCAAATGAAAGTAAGATACCAATTGATGAAAATATCATCAAGGAATAAACCACACCCTCTACACTTCTCATGATGGCACAAAGTACCAAGACGAGAAATGTTTGTCTTCCAAAGAGACACGTCATCGGGATCAAATGCCAATTGAAGACAACTAATGTTCAAATGCATATAGGATAGCTCCCCAAGATGTGTGCATTATTTATGATCTTGTATTTGAATACAAAATGCACACAAATGAGATCATCACTCTCCAAATATATATATTATTCAAACACTAGTCATGTTCAACGAAAGCAATAAGATACAAAACCAATTTAAAGAATGATGTTCTACTCAATGTAGGATAGCTTCCCCAAGAATAGTGCATTATCTAAAAGTATGACTTTGAATGTAAATGCACAAGAATGGGATCATTGCTTTTCCTAACACAAGAAAGCACAAAACAAATTTTGAGTAGAGCAACAAGAATCCAAAAGATACAAGAAAGACATATGAGAGTTAGATCAAAACAAATCCTTGACAATAAAATAAGGCAATTCAAAGCAAGAGCCAATGTAAATATGATCAATATATTTACCACACATATGATTATTACTTGTCAAGACAAGTAATGTATGGAGATATTTCTCGGTGGTGGATTGCAAGGGTATATTCAAGATCATATTCACAAAACAAATAAGCATATGGCAAAAGAGAAGATTTAAAGGCCAAAGCTTAAATAGATAGATATTCTTGATAGCTTCAAGTATTCACGCGATCATGCAAAGCCACTACAAAGAGTAGCTTGAAGCAATCGATTTCCCAAAAGGATATGCGAACATATTTGGGGAAAACCGTACCAAGAATGTCCATCGCAAACAAGATCTAAAAGAGTGATTAAACAAAAACATTTTACCAAAGATGGAACTTGTTTGAGCAACATGCCACATAGGAACAAGATTAAAAACAAATCAATTCTAGGTGGCAATACCTCACATGTTCACATTTTCTAGGTTTGTAATATGCACAAAGCTTATTACTCCCCCATAATGTGATAATCCAAAAATTCTTAACAAGAGGCAAGCAAACCAACAAGAGATAATTAATGGACATTAGAATTTGAATTTCTCATGAGAATGACATACCATATAGAGACTAGATAATATTGATATATCAACACTAAGTGGTATTCCTCATGTATACACATTTTACGAGGGTGAAGTGCACGAAGCACATTACTCCCCCAAAATGTGATAGTCCATTAATCTCTCAAAAGGAGAGCCAACAAGATAAGATATCAAATAAAAGCGATAAGGCTCAACACAAGTAAATGGTGTGCAAACCAACATACACATACTTGATTACTCAAGATAAGTAAGTAGAGAGCACAACACATACAAACACTAGCAAGGTACAAAACCTAACACATGCAAGGGTGCAAGCAACTTTTAATGTATATATGATTTAAATAAAAGTTACCGCAAGGAGGAACATTGGATATGAGATAGAACAATATAATCCAAATGACTTGACTTGAGAGAATATAATTGATGAAGATCCCTTAATTCTCCATGATGTAGCCAAGTCTCCAATGCCCTCCTACAACACCTATTGATCAAATTTTAGCTTGTTGGTCCCCAACAAAGTTGGGTCCTAGGAGGTTAGTCACAATAGGCAAACACATTGCCAACCTTATCCTTCCGAAGAGAATAATCATCATTAATAATAATGGGGTTGGATAAGGTACCATTAGTGCATGAAGAAGCAACGTGACCCTTCTCACGGCATAAGTAGCAACATCTACTTCCTCCTCTCTTCTTAGTTGGAGTCTTGACTTGAGGAGGGGTAGCTTGATTCTTCTTGGGAAGAGGCCGTTCTTCAACTTGAGGAACTTGAGTTTGAACTTGAGGCTTCTTCCCTTGTTGCTTCTCACTAAGAGCCTTCTTCTTCAAAGGGCAAGATCTAACATGGTGCCCTTCTGTCGGGGGCTACCCCCGGGTAGGGTCAAGGCTTGGCATAAAGATGAGTTTAAAGATATGCCGAGGTACGGAAAGGGCCGACCTGTTTGGGCCTAGGAGAATCCGAGCTTCATCTTGACCTGGAGATTATGAAAACCGACCTATCTTGGCCCAGAGGGGTCCGAGGTATCCCGTTGGGCTGGACCGAGGTTCACTGTCCGAGCTATGTTCAGCCGACCTAACTACCTCGGTGATATGGTTTGTATGGTGAGAGCAGGAGAAGCTACTTGAAGGAAGTAATGTCCGAGGTGGTCGGATCTTAAAGTACAAGACCCGATGTAAGGAGCGGGAGCAAGACCCGGCTAACCAAGGCAGGAGGCCGTAGGTCGGGCAGGAGTCAATGCTCCTGTCACTTCCCGCCTGACACGGGAGCGTCTGTCACGGAGCCTGGCAGAGGCGTGCCCCGGGTTCGGCGGGGCTGCACGCCTCTGACCGCTGACCGCGTGAGATCCGGGGAAAAGGCTACGAGGTAGCACGGCGTGGCTACGTCCTGTCTCAGTCAGAGGGGACATCCTAGCTCTACTGTGGTGATGCAGGGGATGGGCAGGCCATGTCCCATCCCTGACAGGAGTACAATGATGACCAAAGCAGAGGCATGGCTACAGTGTTCAGCGAGGGGCACAACGGTAACTCGGCTGGCCTATATAGTGGGCTTCACCCCCCTCCTGCTTGAAAAGGGGCACGCATCGATCGATCAACAGAGGAAGAGAGAGAGATAGGGAGAGAGAGAAAGGAACCTCGGAAACCCCGGAAACACCTCGGATCTAGCTCGGAGTGCCTTCTTCCTCCCGTATAGCTCCATCTTTTACCTCAAGTTCTCACCATTGTATCATCATACAGCTCGAGGAGCAGCTTGTACTTGTCACCTTGAGCTATACACTGAGTAGGATAGTGCTGCAGTAGGGGTGTTACCTCCACAAGAGGGCCCCGAAGCAGGGTACATCGTGGTGTGCTTTGTGTGCTTGGTTTCTTGATTTATCGTTCGTGTTCTTGCGGTTTCTTGCGTGTGCACTTCTTGAGTGCATAAACCCTCCCCGGATTCCCCCAACGACCATTCGGCCCCATCTTAGCCATACCTATGGCATCTGCCGTGATCCCACCACGACAGTTGGCGCCCACCGTGGGGCAGATTGAGGCGTTGGAGGGAGTTTACATCCGGACGGGCTCAGGCGAGCGTGTTCTTTCCGGGCTTATCGCCAAGATCGGTGAGTTCACCTTCGTCAGCGACAACGCGGGGTGTTTCGCCGGCAAGCCCTTCCCCGAGCATGGCTTCACCATGATGCTTGGCAGCTTCGTCACCTACGTTGCTGTCGAGGTTGTTCGCGAGTACCCGGAGCAGGTGCTCGTGGACGACGAAACTCCTCTCCTTGCGGCTTTAGGTCGGCGTATCACTCGCCCCGAGAGCTGCGTGGAGGTGATGATGACGGTCCGGTTGATGCCGCTGGCAAAGGAGATGCCAGCAAATCCAAGCCGGCCGAGGTTGCTGCTAAGGTGAGATCTGCAAAGCCCAGGCTAGAGAAAGAGTTGCCTGGTGCCTCTGAGGTGCAGGGCCGAGGTGCGACCCTGGCAGAGATAGCGGAAACACTAGCAGACCCTGTAGATCCAGGAGTGGATGTAGTGAAGACTGCGGCCGAGCTAGAGGCAAAGCGTGTCCTGCTGCAAAGGAGGCTGTAGCAATGATAGCAGCTAGAGATGAGTTCAATAGAGACTGCGTGAGTACAATGCAGCAAATGGCTTCACCCGGTAGCACCAGATACGATAGGAGACCGGGTGCGGCAGAGAGGCAAAGGGCTCAATGATGAGATGAACAGGGAGGCTCGACCTACCACCTCGGCTAGGAGTGAGAGTCGCGTGTCGACTGGAAGGCCGTGTATAGTTCCCCTGCTAAGAACCTCAGAGCTGCCGAGGCAGGCAGGGCCGAGCTATCCGGGTTGACTGGAGATGCATGGCGTGCGCAGCAGAAGCGAGTCAATGAATTAGTGTATGTAGCTAACCAGCAGAATGAGGCTCTCCGCAGAGCAAATGCCGGGGCTGGTGATTCGCAGATGGTTTATTCAGCTAGGCCAGTTAGTCAGGTGTCCAAGGGGCAAGCCTCATCTCCACTCGTCGGAGGAGCCGATCGAGCCCGGAGTGTCACCTCGGGTCAGAACAAGCAGCTGCAGATGCAGATGTATGATCCGGTGTTAGCAGGAAAGCAGAAGGCAGGCTAGGGTAATCCAAGCCGAGCTAAGGGTAACTCCGGTCAGGGAAATCAGAATGGCGGGCAAGCAGCGTCGGCTGGCCGAGGTAAACCACCTCCGCCCCCGAGGTATCAGCAACAACCCCGGCCGCAGGGGCAATATCAGCGAGAGCCGGAGTATGTTCAGCAACCTCAGAATGTCGGTCAAGGCGATGACCGATACGATGATGGAGACTCGGCCATGGCGCGAGCTGGATACCACAGAGTGGATGGGGCGTTGGGACCTCGGATAGGAGCTCGGATGTTAGCTCCGGCGATGTTCGTAACAAGCTGGATAGAATCTACTTGTCCGAGCAACTGGAGGAGGAAGGCCCTCCTGGTCCGGCGTGTTTCGGACCTCGGATCATGAAGGAGCCACCACCGCCAGTATCTCAGTTCCAGTTAGGTCGGAACACCAAGCCATACAACGGGAGCACCAAGCCGCAAGATTGGCTGACAGATTATGTATCCTCGGTGCACATAGCGGGGGGCAATCGCCGATGGGCGGTCCGGTATCTCCCGCACATGTTGGAAGGTCCAGCTCGGATCTGGCTGAATAATTTGCCGGAGTATAGTATCAACTCCTGGATAGACTTGGAGCTGGCGTTTAACAGCAACTTTGCTAGTACATACAAGAGGCCAAACCGACCTCAGCTCCTGGCAGCATGTAAGCAAGATGATCATGAAACTGACCGAGAATTCTTAACTCGGTGGAGCAATGTTCGGAATTCCTGTGAAGGAGTTGTAGAGGCACAGGCCATTTCCTGGTTTGCAGATGGTTGTCGACATGGCAGCATGCTGTGGCAGAGGCTCCAAAGAGATATGCCGAAATCCCTAGCAGACAATCCGGATTGCAGATTCTTATGCTCTGGGTGATCCGATGCAGCCAGCAGCAGAGGCAGTGGCACGTAACAGAAGGAGGGAGCCAATAAACAACCGGCTCGGACCAAGGTGTAATGACCGCCAAGAGTTCGGACAAAAGAGGAGGGAGCCGGACTACCCATACACCTCGAACCAAGTTGCAGCGGTGAACCCGGATCAGCCCGGAGCTGGAGGTGTCCAGAGGCCGAAAATCAATGGTCCGGCATTTAGTCCGAACCCGGAGCCACCCTTGACTTATGAATCAATGATAGATGGTCCTTGCTGTTACCATACGACCGACCCGCGCAAGCCAGCCAACCATTCAACCCGGCAGTGCAGCTGGAACCGCAGAATCAGGAAGAAGGGGCGAAGGCCGGAGGAAACAGAGGAGGACCACCTCAGAGATTTCAGCCGAGGCCTACCCAAATCTGTCCGGAGCAAATGTTACCCCGATAACCACTGCACCTCCTCCGAGGCCTGCAGCAGCAAGGCCCGTGAATGTTGTGAATGTCCGAGGTAATAACAACAATATGGTGCCGGACCAAGTCAGCAGTATGAATACCCCGGAAATGACTATAGAGAGGCTCATGCGAGCTATGTGGTCTTTGTGACCGAGCCAACTGACAAGAAGAGTGTGCAGAGGCGTGCCATGGAGGTGAATGCAGTAATGCCGGTGGTGCCGACCTATATGAACTGGTCTGAGCAGGAGATCACTTGGAGCAGGAAAGACACACCTCGGATCATGCCGAGCCCTGGAAAGTATGCCCTGGTGGTAGATCCGACGTTGTGTGGGCCTACTAACAATGTGAGGTTTACCCGAGTTCTGGTGGACAATGGCAGTGCCATCAACATCATGTACCGAGACACAATGGTGAAATTGGGCATATCGCCAAATCAGTTGATGCCAAGCAGTTGTACTTTTCATGGGATTGTGCCTGGCGTTTCCTGTGCACCCATGGGCAAGATATGGGTGGATGTAGCATTTGGAACCAAGGATAACTGCCGAGTTGAGAGTATCGAGTTCGAGGTGGTGGACTTGGAGAGTGCATACCATGCATTGCTTGGAAGGCCGGCTCTGGCCAAGTTCATGATTTCCACCCATGTTGCATACCTGAAGATGAAAATGCCAGGGCCTAATGGGATCATATCCATCTCGGGTGACTACAAGCGAGCCATTCAGTGTGCCTCGGCGGGGTCTAATCTGGCCGAGTCTTTGGTGATCGCAGCTGAGAAGAAGAAGCTGCATCAAGTGGTGGCAATGGCGCAGTCAACACAGCTCGGCATGTCCGGACTGATGAGCCCGGACTCAACTGCAGCATTCGAGGTGCCCAAGGAGACCAAGAAGATCCCCATTGACCCGGAGCACCCAGAGCATATGGCCATCATTGGGACCGGGCTGGGCGAGAAATAGGAAAGCGAGCTCTGTCACTTCCTCCGTGAGAATCGGGATATCTTTGCATGGTCGGCTAAGGACCTGCCTGGTGTTCCGAGGGAGTTGGCAGAGCACTCTTTATTTGTCAGGCCGGAGGTGAAACCGGTGAGGCAACCGACCCGTCGTCTCTCAGACGACCGAAGACAAGTGGTGCTGGACGAGCTGGCTAAGTTGCTTGCAGCCGGGTTCATTATGGAGGTGCTGCATCCGGACTGGATATCCAATCCGGTCTTGGTGGAAAAGAAGAAAGACGAGCCAGCCGTGGTCAAGGTGTGGCGCATGTGCATTGACTTCACTAACCTCAACAAGGCGTGCCCGAAAGATCCGTTTCCATTACCTCGGATTGATCAAGTGATTGATTCCACTGCTGGTTGTGAACTGTTGTCTTTTATCGATGCGTACTCTGGTTTTCACCAGATACCACTGAACCCGAAGGATCAAATAAAGACTGCTTTTATTACCCCGTATGGGGCGTATTGCTATCGTGTCATGTGTTTTGGTCTGAGAATGCCGGGGCAACTTATCAGAGGTGTATGCAGAAATGCCTGCACTCTCAAATGGGCAAAAATGTGCAAGTGTATGTCGATGATATCGTCATCAAAACTAAGGAGAAACGTACTCTCCTCGAGGATCTCGAGGAGACATTTGTGAATTTGAGAAAATATCGGTTGAAGCTTAACCCGGACAAGTGCACCTTTGGTGTCCCGGCTGGAAAGTTGCTCGGATTCCTGGTGTCTAGCCGAGGTATCGAGGTTAACCCGGCCAAGATCCGAGCTATTGAGAACATGAAATTACCGAAGTGTTTGAAAGATGTGCAGAAATTCACAGGGTGCCTAGCCTCGTTGAGCCGATTTGTAGGGCTGGGAGAAAAAGCCTTACCTTTGTACCAGCTCATGAAGAAAAGTACCGGGTTTACATGGACCCCGCAGGCCGACGTGGCGTTCAATGAGCTGAAAAAGATGTTGTCCACCGCCCGGTGTTGGCGTCACCATTGCACAATGAGCCGATGTTACTTTACATTGCGGCCACAAACCGAGTTGTAAGTGTGGCAGTGGTGGTGGAGCGCGAAGAAGGTGGCAGGTCGGTGCAGAGACCGGTGTATTACTTGAGCGAGGTGATCTCTACCTCGAAGCAGAATTACCCTCACTACCAGAAGATGACGTATGGTGTCTACCTGGCGGTCAAGAAGTTGAAGCATTATTTCCAGGAGCATCCCATGACGGTGGTGTGCGAAGCTCCAATCTCGGAGATCATCGGGTGCAAAGATGCAACTGGCCGAGTTGCCAAATGGGCGATTGAGGTGTCTCCATATGCACCACATTATGAGAGAAGAGATGCAATTAAATCCCAGGCGTTGCCGGACTTCTTTTGTGATTGGGCCGAGATGCAGTATGAGCCACCCAGGCCGGACTATAATTATTGGAAAATGCATTTTGATGGGTCCAAGACAAAGATCGGGCTGGGGGCTGGAATAGTCCTCACCTCGCCGAAGCGAGATCAGCTGAAATACGTGCTGCAGATTCATTTCTCAGCATCAAACAATGTGGCGGAGTATGAGGCCTTAATCCATGGCTCAATGTGGCGAAGGAGATCGGTATCCGGCGTGTAGATGCTTCGGCGATTCCGACCTGGTGGTGCAACAATCTTCTGGAACTTGGGATGCTCTGGATGCCAACATGGCGTTATATCGGTTCCATGTGCAAAAGATATCCGGGTTCTTTGAAGGGTGTGAATACAGGCATATACCTCGGACAGAAAATAATGCTGCCGACGTGTTGTCAAAGCTCGGTTCATCTAAAGAGGCAGTACCACCTGGAGTAGCCCTGAATCACTTGAGAACTCCTTCAATCAAACCTTCTCCTGAATCCGAATCTATTTTCATCCCGGCGGAGCAAGAGCCCGGACCTGTTCCAATGGAGGTAGACGTCGGATGCGTTTGGTCGGACCCGGGGACTGCGTGGCAGAGCTCGGGGACTGCGCACCGAACCTCGGGGACTGCTCATCAAGACTCGGGGACTGGTCGCAGGATGGTGGAGGAAATAATGGAGGAGATTATGGTGGCCGAACCAATGGAGGTGGACGAGAATTTTTTCCTTTGCACCCAGTGCCGGAGTGGGCGGAGCAAATCATGAAGTTCATAACGGAGGGAAGCTTGCCAAGTGACACAACCGAGGCTAGGAGAATCCAAAGGAGGGCAAGGCGTACACCATCATCAACAAGGAGCTCTATAAAAGAAGCGTAACCGAGGTGTTGCAACGGTGTGTCGAGCCAGCTGAAGGCAAGGAGATGCTTTTGGAGATCCACCAAGGAGAGTGTGGTCATCATTGCAGCACAAGAGCTCTGGTGGCCAAGGTGTTCAGGCATGGGTTCTATTGGCCCACTGCTCTTGCTGATGCAGAGGCCATAGTCCGGAGATGTGAAGGATGCCAAAGGTTTGCCAAGCAAACGCATATGCCAGCCTCGGCGCTCAAAACAATTCCTATCACTTGGCCGTTTGCGGTATGGTGTTTGGATATGGTGGGAGAGTTCAAACCAGCCCGAGGTAACATGACGCACATACTGGTGATGGTGGACAAGTTCACCAAGTGGATCGAGGTGAAACCAATCCGGAAGTTGGATGGTCATTCAGCAGTGACTTTTTTGAAGGAGATCATTCTGCGATATGGTACCCCCATAGCATTATCTCGGACAACGGCACGAACTTTGCTGTTGGAGAATTTGCTCGGTTTTGCATGAACAAGGGAATCCGGCTGGACATAGCCTCGGTGGCACACCCGGAGTCTAATGGACAAGTGGAAAGATCAAATGCTCTAGTGTTGGCCGGCATCAAGGCTCGGCTCATTGAACCACTGCTGAAAACGCCGGGGTGTTGGATAGATGAGATACCAGCAGTACTGTGGGGTCTAAGGACCACGCCAAATCGATCAACTGGCTATACGCCATTTTTTATGGTCTATGGGGCAGAAGCTATGCTACCCACTGACATCGAATATGATGCGCCCAGAGTGGCAATGTACACTGAAGCCGAGGCAAAAGAGGCTCGGGAGGATGCAGTAGATCTGCTTGAGGAAGCTAGAGAATTGGCCTCATCTCGGTCAGCAATATACCAACAAGGTCTCCGACGTTATCATAGCCGGAGTATCAACCCTCGTGTGTTTCACGAGGGAGATTTGGTGCTGAGGCTGGTGCAGCGCAAGAAAGGTCGGCACAAGTTGTCACCTCCATGGGAGGGACCGTTCATTGTGAGCCGAGCTCTGCTCAATGATTCGTACTATCTAATAGATGCGCAGGAACCAAGGAAGATGGGCTGGACAACCCCGGATCAGAGGTCAGCGACCATGGAATAGCTCTACTCCGACCTTTCTACTCATGAAGGGCGCAATGTATGTACCTCGGTTAATCCTTAATGAAATGTCGGCACTCCGAGGTTGAAGCTCGGGGACTGCCTCGCTCTTGTGCTTGTGTTTTATTTCTGTTTGTCAATTTCGTTCATATGCCGAACTATTTTGAACCTCGTCTCAAACTTCAAGTAATGTATGCTGTGTAACTAATCTTGTGACTCGACTGACGAAC
This sequence comes from Poa pratensis, assembly GCA_947311845.1. Classification (NCBI taxonomy): domain Eukaryota; kingdom Viridiplantae; phylum Streptophyta; class Magnoliopsida; order Poales; family Poaceae; genus Poa; species Poa pratensis. The sequence goes on along the minus strand of CAMZMU010000034.1, from coordinate 80,889,841 downwards.
GCCGAAATGGTAGTCAAGAGCAAAGATGAAAAAACGTGGGAAACATGAAAATGGACTCGGGGACTCGGTCCAAAAATATAGTTCGGCATGTGTCGTTTACTAACCCCTGTCTTTACCTTTCGTTTATGTCGGATGATTTTGAAACACACCTCGACATTTGCTAAGTACTGTATGCTATAAACAACAATCTTGTGACTCGACTGTCGAACGCCAAAATGGTAGACAAGAGCAAAGAATGCCAAGTATAGTAAACACGAAAGTGAACTCGGGGACTCGTTCCAAAAGGGTTCGGCATAAATTCTTAGAAAAGCATGGTTCGGATAGCAAGATAATAGTACTGGTAGCAAGGCAAACTACTTAAGGTCTATTACATCTGCACCCGGCATACCGGGGATTTAATGTTTTTTGAGACAAGTTCAGGCCTCGGAACCAGAGACCTCGGTCGCCGAAGTTGTGGTAGTGGGACCTCGGAAGCAGGAGCCTCGGGCGCAGGAACCTCGGGCGCAGGAACAACCTCGGTCGCGGAAGCAACCTCGGTTGTTGGAGTGGATGCCGGGGTGTCCGTCACGTCGGGGGAGATCACCTCGGTGGCTACGGCTTTGCCGGACTTGCCCTTGGAGTTCGGAGGTTCGTCGAAGCTGAAGTCATCATCAGAGCCTTCAGCCACCTCGGTTGTTTTGCCGGCCTTGCCCTTGGAGCTCTCAGGCTCGTCAAAGTCAATTTCCTCGCCGTCAGAACCTTCTTCACCGGACTCTGCTTCCTCGTCCGAGCTCTCTTCATCCTCAGAATAGAGGCGCCCGTCATCAAAGGTCCGGGTGTTTGCATAACTAGCAAAGAGGTCGGCTGCTGCTTGGCGTTTCGCAATGCCATCAGGGGTGGAGTTCCAAGGAGAGCCCCTGCGCAGGGAGGTAACCGTGTGGATCTCAACATCTCATACCAGACAGCACGAACACCAGGGCCTTGTCCGCTCCAGCCCGAGCTGATGAGCATCTCCACTCCCGAAGTCTAGCCTCGGCTCCTTTCAGCTTCGTGGCGAGCTCGTCGATGCAAGTGGGAGTCTTAACCTTGGGCCAGAGGGCACGGTGGACCTCGATGGCAGCATCAACCAGTTTAGTTCCAATGGCCTGAGCGGCCTGATCCGAGCATTAAGGGCAACAAGGTGGTCCTGGATATCCCAGCTTTCGCTGAGGGTTTCTGTCTCAGCCCTCTTTGCCCGAGCTGCTTGAACTTCGCGGATAGCCTTGTCCTTGGAGTGCTCGAAGTTCTCTGAAGAAGACAAAAAGGCTGTCGCTGAAATAAGGCATACGGTGGCACGGGGTGTAGGTCGGCAGAAAATAAGGAAAAGGGGAAAGAAACTTACTGTCCATTTGGTGATTAATCCGAGCGAGCTCGGACAACCAGCTTTTCGATATAGCTCGGAGGGCGATAAGTTCGGCTTCGGCCGAGGTGGCGCGGCTCTCCAGGGTCTTGGCAAGCTCTTGCTGCTGTTCGGCGGCCTGGTCTTTGACCTTCATAGCGTCCTCCACAGCAGTTTTGGCTTCATTAGCCCGGTTCAGCTCTTGTTGCAGCCGAGCTATTTCATCTTCGGCTGTCTTCAACTTGGAGGCGTAATCTTTGTCGCTCTGCTCCTTTGCGGATAGAAGAGTCCGGTGAGACTTCTTCAGTCTGTTGTGATCCAGCAGGAGGTTCTTGAAGATCTTTGTCCGAGCATTGTTGCACTCCTGAAAAAATAGAGAGATCAGTTCGAAGAAATCCGAGGTCTTTTTAGCACCCGAGGCCCAATTGAGTCCCGGGGACTCGGCATTGGCCTCGGGGACTCAGCATGGGAGAAATGACAAGTTTTTGAGATTCAAGCCGAGCAATTTTAACTCGGTGGAGTGTCAATTGCTCAACCCGAATCTCGGGGACTGGGAATAGTGTATGTTTGTCATTTGGTTTCAAAGGAAGAAAGAGAGTTGCGTAAAGAAACTTACCGAGGCCTTCTTGCTGCAATCAAGGACCGCAGTCTGCATGTTGTAGATGGACTGGAGCACGGCGCTAGGTCCAACTGGATGCTCAGAGCTCGGGTTAGAGGAGACCTCGGCAGCGTCAGCCGAGTTCCAGTCCATGTCATAGTGCTTCTCCGAGCCTAAGCTGTTCCCGCTCTTGGTCCGGAGTTGCCCGACCTCCCAGCTGCTGATGTTCGGCTGGATGGTAGCAGCGAAAAGAGCTCGGGAGGTGGCGACCTGAGAGCTCGAGGGCGCGGTCTTGGTCAAGGTGGACTTCGGCGCGGGAACATGCGGCACCAGTTGGGTGCTCGCAGCCTTGGGGCCCGGTGGCGGTGGCGGCATCGGAGTTTGCTGTGGCTGTTTGGGGGGCTCAACATGGAGCTGAATCTTTCTGCTGCTGCTGAAGCTTTTGCTCTGCTTGTTGTTGTTGTTGCTTCTTCTGCTGCTGTTGCTGCTGGTTGCGCGCAGCTTGAGACTTGGGGGAGAGCCGAGGCTCCAGCACGGTCTTAGCCGGAGTCTTGGCGCGATCTGTCTCCGCATCCTTCTGAGGAGGCGGAGGAGTCTGATCTCGGCGGGGAGCAGAGTGCCCAGGCCGGAGTCAGAGCTCGGCGGTGGAAGTTCGGCGGAGGAGACACGCACCGGGGAGGAGATGGTCTTCTCCGGGCTGCTGAGGTCAATGGACCGTTCTGGAGGAGAGGCTCTGGCGGGGCTGCCGAGGTTAACCTCGACCTCGGTTGTCTGAGCTTCAACCACTGGAGGCAGTGGTGAATGTATCGAGCTGTGGCTCTGTTTGATCTGCCGAGCCGGGCTAGACGAAAAAGAAAAGATTAAGTTAGAGTATAAAAAGCTTAACCTCGGAACAGCGTGAAAGGTAAAAAGGAGCAAGGTGACTTACGCATCTTCCTCCACGGGGCCTCGCTTCTTGTGCCTCGCCGAGGTCTTCTTGGCACGCTTGGCTTTGGGCGCTGCAGTCTCCGAGGTCTTGGAAGCCTCGGCATCCGAGGTACCGGTCCTGAGCGCTTCCGGGAAGCTGCAGACGCTGGATGAAAGTTCTTATATGTTGGAGGAGCATATGAAATGGAATAACGTTGACAGGTTCCAGAATTTGGCAATCGTCATCGTCATCATCGGGCCAGTCCTGGATGGACGAACGAACTGGTGGGCGGTGCGAGGTGAAACCACGAGTCTTACCCGAGGTGGCCTTGGGAATGGGGAGGTGATCCTCATTGTCCGGATCTTCAACCTCGGCGGCGGCCGGGATAGGCAGGTCGGGAGTCCACTCCTTAGAAGAAAGGGGGCCATCCTCGATTTCCTGTCGAGTGAACTTCTGCAGAGGTGGCAAGGTAAAACCGAGTTAGCACAAGAATCAATACAAGGTCGGGGTGAAAATGAAACCGAGGAATATTTACGTCGGGTAAAGTACACTTACTTGAGCTGGAAGGTGATCTCGGTCATAGGGCTTGACACCCCATTTCCACTTATCGGGCATGGTGGTCTTGGCGATGGCCCGGATGCGCCTCTTCACCTCGGAGTCATCAAGTTCAAAGTGCTGTGCCGAGTGGGGTCGTAGCGGCCACTCATGTGGCAGATCTTATGGGCCCGCGCTTGTAAAGGGCTAACTCGGCGGGTGATCATGGTGCGCAAGATGTCATCTGCCCCCCAGCTTTTCTCCTGGAGGGACATCATGGTTTGGTGGATCAGTAGAACCTCGGGAGCGTCGGGTGCAGGCTCATAATCCCAGTTGAGTTGGGCAGCGGGGGTTCCAATGGTGAACTCCGGCAAGTTGAGGTCTTCTTTGCCCGGGTTCTTCACAAAAGAAGGAGCGTTGCCATTTGCGGCAGGAGTCCAGGCCCTGATCCGAGGAAACTCAGAAAGGCGCCGAGGTGAAATCGAGGCCGCCCCGCAAGCGGTCATCTCCTTGTCCACGACCTTCTTGTTCGGGACACTTTGCTTCTTCAGCTGGAAGTACTTGGCCCAGGACTCGATGCTTGGCCATAATCCGAGGTAACCCTCGGAAAAGGTCGCGTAGGCCGAAAGTTGGAGGATGGCGTTGGCGGGCAGGTGGTGTGGTTGTAGCCCAAATTTGTCCAAGAAATCCCGGAAGAATTTCCCGGCCGGGAGCCCGAAACCACGTTCGAAGTGATCCAGGAAGACGACCCGCTCCCCGGATTCCACCTCGGGTTCGATATCTTCTTTCTTCGGAACCCGGCAGATGAGTTTAGCCGGGATCCGCCGTGAATCTCGGAGCCATTTGATGTCGACCTCCGTGACATCGGATCCCTCCCAGCTACCTCGTTCTCCAGGTGCTCCTTCCTCGGCGGATCCGAGGCAGAAGACATGTTGACGCTTTCCTGCAGAAAGGGAGGTTCAACCGGGGTAAGTACCTCGGACAGTTCAGGATAGCCGGGGTAAATACCTCGGATCATTCAAGACAGCCGGGCTAAAGGATTTAGGCGGGAAACACGTTTCTACCACTGCGAGATACTAGCAAAGATCTACCGGTGAGCTAAAAAGGGAAATAAATTCGAGTTCATCCAGGGGCAAACCTAAAAGGACAGTGCTACGGGTGCGTCTGATACAAGTCTAGATGAGATCTAAAATGGCTAAAAGAGTGCAAAGGTAGAGCATCGGGCTCCTCAAGTTCATCAGATTCATCAAGATCTTCGAGTTCATCGAAGGATGAACTCATCCGTGGCAATGGAGGGGAAGCGAAGAACTCACCGGTGAGGTACTCGATGATCGAGGTTGGATGGCGAGTCGAGGGTGGCGCGAAGGATCGACGGCGGAGTGGCGGCGCAAGGCACGGTGCGCGTTTCCGGCGAGAATCTTCGAGACGGCGAGGTCGCAGCAGCGAGTGCTCGACGGCGGCGACGGAGGCAGAAGGCACGGAGCAGCGGGCGAGTGGGGAAGAAGAAGAAATTACCCCTGGGCCCCTATTTATAAGCCGCGTGCGGTAACGGCGCACTACCGCGCGGTTACCAGAGAGGCGTGGGATCGTGTGTGGGCGGAGGAGCGGTTGCGCGGTTGGTGGCCGCACGATCGGCCACATCATGGGCCGCAGAATGGCAACCGCCAGCCTCGGATTTCCTGTGCTGGTCAGCGCGAGAATCGAGGGTCGTGGGCGGTCAAGTTGGTCTCGCACTTGAGTGCGCAGGTGCGCTGTTTGGTGGGTCCGGCTGACGAAGGTGGCGTGTGGTCAGGACCTGTCTTTCAGAGGTCCGGGTTTCGAGGTCCGGGCAGAGATTCTTCGCCACGTGCCTCAGATTATCTTGGGGCAAGATTGTGCTGAGTCAAACAGCTCGGATGAGATTAAGGTCTGTAGGAGGTACCTCGGCGAAGCTATATTTGAGGTCGGTTTTAGAGGTGGTGCCTTGCTTATTTTGAACCTGCTACGGCCCTCCATCCGAGGTCGTAGGACCGCACCAGCTTCGGGGACTAATGTCGGGGGGCTACCCCCGGGTAGGGTCAAGGCTTGGCATAAAGATGAGTTTAAAGATATGCCGAGGTACGGAAAGGGCCGACCTGTTTGGGCCTAGGAGAATCCGAGCTTCATCTTGACCTGGAGATTATGAAAACCGACCTATCTTGGCCCAGAGGGGTCCGAGGTATCCCGTTGGGCTGGACCGAGGTTCACTGTCCGAGCTATGTTCAGCCGACCTAACTACCTCGGTGATATGGTTTGTATGGTGAGAGCAGGAGAAGCTACTTGAAGGAAGTAATGTCCGAGGTGGTCGGATCTTAAAGTACAAGACCCGATGTAAGGAGCGGGAGCAAGACCCGGGCTAACCAAGGCAGGAGGCCGTAGGTCGGGCAGGAGTCAATGCTCCTGTCACTTCCCGCCTGACACGGGAGCGTCTGTCACGGAGCCTGGCAGAGGCGTGCCCCGGGTTCGGCGGGGCTGCACGCCTCTGACCGCTGACCGCGTGAGATCCGGGGAAAAGGCTACGAGGTAGCACGGCGTGGCTACGTCCTGTCTCAGTCAGAGGGGACATCCTAGCTCTACTGTGGTGATGCAGGGGATGGGCAGGCCATGTCCCATCCCTGACAGGAGTACAATGATGACCAAAGCAGAGGCATGGCTACAGTGTTCAGCGAGGGGCACAACGGTAACTCGGCTGGCCTATATAGTGGGCTTCACCCCCCTCCTGCTTGAAAAGGGGCACGCATCGATCGATCAACAGAGGAAGAGAGAGAGATAGGGAGAGAGAGAAAGGAACCTCGGAAACCCCGGAAACACCTCGGATCTAGCTCGGAGTGCCTTCTTCCTCCCGTATAGCTCCATCTTTTACCTCAAGTTCTCACCATTGTATCATCATACAGCTCGAGGAGCAGCTTGTACTTGTCACCTTGAGCTATACACTGAGTAGGATAGTGCTGCAGTAGGGGTGTTACCTCCACAAGAGGGCCCCGAAGCAGGGTACATCGTGGTGTGCTTTGTGTGCTTGGTTTCTTGATTTATCGCTCGTGTTCTTGCGGTTTCTTGCGTGTGCATTTCTTGAGTGCATAAACCCTCCCCGGATTCCCCCAACGTCCATTCGGCCCCATCTTAGCCATACCTATGGCATCTGCCGTGATCCCACCACGACACCTTCAACTTTGCACTTGAAGCAAACAATCTTGGCCGAATCCTTGACTTGTTCTTGGCCCTTGTTCTTCTTGTTATACTTGGACTTGATCTTAATATTGGAGTTGAATCCAAGTCCACTCTTGTCATTGGGGCGTCTTTGAACACTCAACATATTATCAAGTGTAGAATCCCCAACATGACGCTTTTCCAAGTCTTTCTTCAAAGAAGTGACTTGGGCCTTGAGCTCTTTTAACTCCTCTACATGGTTAGTATCAACACAAATACTAGCGGAAGTAGAAGCTTCATTGTTAGAGAAACAAGGCATGAAAAGTAATTCATCACAAGATGTAGCAACATTGTGAGTGGATGAATTACTAGAACTAGCACATGGCAATAAAGCATTTTTAGTCGAAGTTGTGCCTTTGTCCACATGAGGCTCACAAGATGGTGCCTTTGTAGTGATAGCCTCATGAGCTAACTTTAGTCTAGCATAGGATGCTAGAAGATCATCATTAGAGCTAGATAGCTTTTCATGACTTTCGTCCAATTTCCTATACTTCCTAGTTAGCAACTCAAGTTGATCCCTTAGCTCAACATTCTCCTTCAAAATAGATGCTTCATAAGAAGTGGAGTTAGTAGCACAAGCATCATCAATATTAGAAATGGAAGAAGACAATTTGGCAAGCTCATCATTTTTAGATAGTTGAGTTTGGAGTTGATCATGAGACTTGATAAGGAGAGAGTGTTCACTTTCTAAAGCCTTGTGGGCTTTGTCAAGTCTCTCTATATCCTCAATTAGTCTAGCATTGCCAACACCAAATTCAACTTTTTCCTTTTAAGCACTTTATATTTAGCAATAGCATGATCTCTTTCCTTAATAATTTTAGCAATAATTAGATCATTTGTCTCATCAAGAGATTCAAGTTTCTCCTCAAGAGACACTCGAAGCTCTTGCTCTTCCTCAAGGGCATTCATCAAGGATGCCTTTTCATCGGCATCCTCTCTCTCAATTTGACATTTCTCGAGAAATTGAGATTCCAAATCCTCAATGATTTCCCTACTCTTAATAGCATAAACAATGATTTCACTTAGAGGAGGGATAGCTTTGCTACCTTTGGGGAGAGCACGAAATACCATCTCACCCTTCTTTGTTATGGATTCAACATCCATAAGTGCTCCATGAGAATCCTCATCCACATCATCACAAGATGTAGAGGGTTCCAAAGGTGGAGAAACCTTTGAATCCATAGCCATAAGGCAAAAATGAGTAGTGGGCGTTGATGATGAAGAAATACTTGAAGCACCATTGAGGTCCATGTCTTGTTCCAACAAATGTTGGGATTCCTCTACATTGTTAGTCATGCAAGTACTAGAGGATATGGAAGCATTATTTTCATGACAACAAGACATAGAGAGCATATCATCATGAGATTTAGTTAAGCAACTATTACATGATATGCAAGGACTAGCAGCACTAGCATGTAAAACATTTGGAGTTCTAGAAGTGTTTAAGTCCAAAGATAGAACATTGCAATGAGATAGAGATGAAGTAAAATCAATAGTAGATTCACCATCAACAATGCAATTTCTATCACCACTCACCATATCATTACCTTGTGAGAAATCACATGTTGGTGAAGTGGAAGAAGTTGTGAACTCATCACGGCCGGAGGTGGAAGGAGAACAATCATCCTCAATAATGTTGGACACTTCATATATATCTTGAAGCTTGGTCCAAAGTTCATGAGCGTTCCGAAAAGGCATGATTGATTCAAGAACTACATCGCTCAAGACGCATATAAGACTATTAGATACAAGAGTATCGAGATAAGAGTTTTCCTCATCCTCCTTTGGAGAAGAAAAAACCCATATCTACAATTCTCTTAACATGTGGGTCTATGTCCCGAAGAAGGTTAAGCACACGAATTTTCCAAACATCATAATTTGTGCCATCGAATTTAAAAGTGGGATTGTGCACTAATTCTCTAAACGACATCTTTACTCTCTAGGCGGTAAAGCCCAAAAAGAGAGCCCAGACACTGATACCAATTGAAAGGACAAGGATGTCGCCTAGAGGGGGGGGTGAATAGGCGATTAAAACTTTTCCGGTTTAGCTTGATAATTGCAGAATAAAACTATGTGTTTAAATTAACAAGCCAACAACCTAAATAAACTAGGCTCACCTATGTGCACCAACAACTTATGCTAAGCAAGACAAGCAACAAGGTGATAGCAATAAACAATACTTCAAGCACGAAGGCTATCACAATGTAAAGTGCATAAGTAAAAAGCTCGGGTATAGAAATAACCGAGGCACGCGGAGACGAGGATGTATTCCCGAGTTCCTCCTTGTTAAGGGAGTACGTCTCGTTGGAGAGGTGTGAACCAACACAATGGTTCAACAACCACAAAGGTTTCACCTTCTTCTCCGATGAACCGCACCACAAAGGTTTGGTTCACCTTCCACTATCGGAATCCTTCGAGGCGGAAATCCGGAGCCTTTCAACAACGATCTGGGGCACAACCCAAAACGGGATTGGGGGCTCCCGAACAGCTACAAGTGACCACACAAGGGTCTCAAACACCACACGGGCGTCTAGGGTCCAAAGACCCAAGAGTAACAAGTTCACAAGCTTTCAACTTCCACGAATCCACGTGGAGAGCACAAACCGATGCAACGAAGCAATGGCAAGAGCACAAGGCTCAAATCCTTCACTCTCAAATCCCACCGCAAGCAACTAATGCTTATGGGGGGAGAAGAGAGGAAGAACAACGAAGAACACAACAAATGGAACTTCAAGATCAAGATCTACTAGGTTCCCCTCACTTAGAGGAGGAATGGATTGGATGAATATGTAGATCTAGATCTCCTCTTAATTTCCCTCAAAGATATGTAAGAATCATGGGAGGGAATGAGAGGAAGGCAAGCTTTTCAAAATGTCAACAATGGAGGTGAGAGAGGGGAAAACGAGCTCAAGAGGTTAGATAACCGTTGGGGAAGAAAGCCCCTTAAATAGTTTCCTCAAAAATCTGGCCGTTGCAGGCGAAACAGGGCCGCAGCGGTAGTACCGGGCCTCAGCCGGTACTACCGACCGGGGCAGGAGCAGGCGACGTCGATGATGGTCAACGGGCCTCGCTCACCGCCCGCAGCGGTAGTACCGGATGAAGCCAAGCGGTAGTACCGCACCACCCGGTAGTACCGCGCCACTACCGGGGCAACTACCGGTTAAAAAATCCTCGAATATAGAAAGCCTCCCGGAGATGCGGTAGTGACCCGGTACTAGCTGCGGTAGTGCCGCACGGCCAAAAAGTCGGGGTGACCCGGTAGTACCGGGCTTGGGTCGGTACTACCGGCCTAAGAAGAAACTGCAGAAACAGATAACGAAAACCGCAATAACTTTTGCAAGGAAGCTTCAAACGAGATGAAACCAACGAGGTTGGAAATATTAAGGGTCACAAATATAGAAGAGATATCACACATGGGAGGTGTGGATCTTATCTCGAGGAGGACCAGTAATATTTCCAACACCGAGAACGCAACAAGTTTTCCATCCGGACTCCGTTTTCAATGATCTTGGGCTTGCTCCGAAGATAATCACAAGCACTACAAGATCATGCATATACACATCATAGTCCATCATGTGAGGAGGAGACCACAAGGAGAGAGTTTGACCTCTCTAGAAAAGATAAGCCGGTAAATCCTCCAATATCAAAAACGCAACAAGATATGTATATGAAATCCGTTTTTGATGAACTAGAGCTTGGTATGGAGATGAACACAAGCTCTAAATTCTCACATGGATAAAACAAATAACAACCAAGAAAGATGATATGCCAAATATGCAAAGGTTTGAGCTCTCCACAAAGATGCGATCAAGTTACTCACTTGAGAGCCCCTCTTGATAGTACGCCGTCTATCCTATAACCCGGTCTCCCACTAACACCATGAGACCGGTAAAATAGAAACCCTATCAAGATCATACCTTTGCCTTGCGCATTCCACTTGAGCTAGATGAAGACGATCTTGACTCCCTCAAGTTGGAACACCTTTCTTGATTGTGCTTGCTAGCATATGCTTGATGAAGACTTCTTCAAATACTCCCCCATACTCCATTATGGGAGAGCCTTGCTAAGCTCCGTCTTCATGTATCCACTTGCACTTCATCTTCTTCTCTTGATGTATATGATGGCTTGGAGATAAACAAGAATGTTCACCCAATCTTCTTTCCAAGCCACACTTGCAAAAAGCTCAACTCTAGATGACCATTTGTGTGGATCACACCTTGAATATTACTTTGGTCACCACTTTATCTTCTCCTTTCAATCTTGATACCAACACATGGTGTTTAAGCATTGCCAATGGACAAGCCCTACAAGGATATCTTAATACAAACATTAGTCCATAAGGATTGTCATTAATTACCAAAACCACGCATGGGGCAACACATGCACTTTCAATAAGCACACATTGTCATAATAAATTACACTCAGTCATGTTGTGACAAACAGGGTTCTAGATATCAATATATCTTCCACCCCTCGCTTGTTTCTGAAAACAATTATTTTCAGATCCTAGATCACCTGATTTTCAAAACATTCTTTTGAAGTTCAGGTATCATGGAAGCAAGCATGACACTAGATACTAAGTCGGAATCATTTGCTCTTTAGATCAATCAATCATTAATCACATGGAGCTAGGTAGGTATTACCGAAAATTTACAATAGGACTCTTATTTTAATTCACCTAATACGGTACTAGTCCATAATGGTTTTGCCAGATCAAAACAGTTTTATCTCAATTAAAAATCTATGTGTAAGGTAGTTCGTGGATGCCAAAGTCTACTACAATTATGCAAATACACTATGATAGGTGGTTCATGATAAATTTTGTTCAAGTTAATTCAAAAAATTACTACGTGAACTCCCACTCAAAACAACATCCCTCTAGTCGTTTCAGTGATTACACAAACCAAATTCACTACACCGATAACCGATCATCACGTGAGATGGTGCAGCTGCAAAGGCAAACATCAACATGTTCATCATATCATCCATATGACTCATGCTTTACCTTTCGGTTACGTGTTCCGAGGCCATGTCTGTACATGCTAGGCTCGCCAAGTAGAACCGTAGTATTTGCGTGTGTAAATCTGGCTTACACCCGTTGTATGCGAACGTTGAGTCTATCACACCCGATCATCACGTGGTGCTTCGAAACAACGAACTTTCTTAACGGTGCATACTAAGGAAGAACACATTATTATCTTGATATTTACGTGTGAGGGATCATCTTATAATTCTACCGCCGTGCACACACAAAATAAGATGCATAAAAGGATAAACATCACATGCATAAAAATATGTGACATGGTATAGCCCTTTTATTGCGTCTTGATCTCCATCTTAAACGCACCGGCATGATCTCCATCATGGCGCCATGATCATGTGGCGCCTTGGTTGTCTCCACCACGTTGCATCCCATATATTGCTAACTCATAGCGATAAATAATGCAATTACATGGCGTTGAAGTTGACACGTAGGTCATACAATTGATAATTAAGACAACCATATGGCTCCTGCCGATTGCCGTACTCATCGACATGCAAGTCGTGAAACATTACAAAACATGATCATCTCATACATCACAAATATATCATATGAACAGTTTGGGCTATACCATATCACAAGCACCCCTGCAAAAACAAGTTAGGCGCCTCTCCCTTATTCTTTGCAAATTTTACGTGGCTTAGGGCTTTCGAAGAAATAACCGTTCTTACCTACGAACATGAAACCACAACGGTGATAAACAAATTATTAACAACCCGTTGTAGATTAAATCTTAACTATAGTGGGAGAGACAGACACCCGCAAAGCCACTTATGCAATACAAGTTGCATGTCAGTCGTGGAACAAGTCTCATGTACGCGGACATGTAAAGTTAGTCCGGGCCGCTTCATCCCACTATGCCACTAAGATTCAAAATACACAAAGGAAGCAATAACATGATTATCAACGCCCACATACACATATGTGTTCTACCCGTACCAAAACATCTAGACATAGATCTGGCCCTGATACCACTGTAGGAGTTTGCGCGATAGAAAACAAAAAATTTCTCTCACATGCGGAAGCAACACTCAAGATCCTATCTAGAAGATGCTAGTAACGGGGAGAGTAGTTCATCATACCCTCGAAGAACACGCGCGTTGAACGTTTAATTCAACGCAGCTCGGTGAAGTTGTTGACGATGTTCGATTCGATCAGCACCGCAAACGAGCAGCACCTCCGGAGGCTTGCACACGTACAGTTCGATGATGTCTCCCTCTTCTTGATCCAGCAAGCTAGAGGGAGAAGTAGGTGGGATCGATTCCAGCAGCACGACGGCGTGGTGGTGGATATGGTGGAGAGTTCCCGCGGGCAGGGCTTCGCCAAGCGGTGCGCGGGAGGGAGGAGGAGATGCGGCAGCCATTAGTCTCTCATGGTGTGCCTCTCTCCTCTCTTATATAGGCAAGGGAACTGCAGCCACTTAATTCCCAAGGTAGTAACCCCCCTTTTTAAAGAGTGGTAACCCCCTCTCCTTTAAAAGGTAGTAACCCTCTCTTTCAAGAGTGGTAACCCCCCATTTAAGGGCTGCCCATTGATTGACCACATGGACCAAGGAGGGCTGGTCAAATGGACCAGTGGACCACCCTTGGTCGTCCTGGACAGGTGGGCCCCACGGTGGGACCCTCCGGAACCTTCTAGAACATTCCGACACTCTGCCGGAAAAATCTCGAACTTTTTCCGGAACCTGAAATCAACTTGCCATATATAAATCTTTACCTCCGGACTCTTCCGGAGCTCCTCGTGATGTCTAGGATCTCATCCGAGACTCCGAACAATATTCGGACACCATTAATAAAATTATCCCAGAGCTACTCTAGCGTTACCGAACGTTAAGTGTGTGACCCTACGGGTTCGAGAACGTGCAGACATGATCGAGACACCTCTCCGATCAATAACCATTAGAGGGACCAGGATATCCATAATGACTCCCACACATTCAACGAAGATCTTTATCGGTTGAACCACTATGTCGTGGACTACTATAATCCGTATACAATTTCCTTTGTCACGCGATATTTTACTTACCCGAGATTTGATCGTCGATATCACTATACCTAGTTAAATCTCGTTACCGGTAAGTACTCTTTACTCGTTCTGTAATACAACATTCTCTATGACTATCTCATTAGTCATGTGCTTGCAAGCTTTACCGAATGTGCACTACCGAGTGGGCCCAGAGTATATCTCCGAAACACGGAGGGACAAATCCCAGTCTTGATTCAAGTAATTCAACAAATACTTTCCGAGATACCCGTAAGACACCTTTATGATCACTCTGTCACGAAGCGATGGTTGATGTCCCCAAAGTATTCTTCCAGTACCCGGAACAACATGATCTCATGGTCTAAGAAATAGGATACTTGACAATAAAATGCATGACAATATAAACTTAATGAAACGATCAATATTGTTATGCTTAGTTGGGTCTGTCCATCACGTCATTCTTCTAATGACATGATCCCGTTAATTAATTAACAACTCATGTTCATGGTTAGGAAACCATAACCATCATTAATTAACGAGCTAGTCTAGTAGAGGCTTACTAGGGACACAGTGTTGTTTATGCAACCACACATGTATTATGTTTCCGGTTAATACAATTATAGCATGGAAAATAAACATATACCATGAACACGGAAATATGATAATAACATTTTTATTATTGCCTCTAGGGCATATTTCCAACAGAATCATGGATGGTTGATGGAGAGGCGTTGGTGATGACGATGGCGACGATCTCCTCCAAATCCCTGTCTCGGGGGTGCCAGAACAGGAATTCCGTCCCCGAAATAGGGTTTTTTGTGGCGGCGAAACTCAGAAGTGTTTCTCGTAAAATCCTTCTGGGGGAGTCGTTTTTAGGTCGAGGAGGATATATAGTCCAAAGGTCATCGGAGGCGATGCACGAGGCGAGGAGGCGGCCCTTGGGCGTGGCTCCACCTCTGGCCGCGCCCAGGGATCGCCTGGGAGCTGTGCGCCCCACCTGCAGCTCCCCTTCTGGCTCCACGTCTCTTTTCGCCCAAAAACATCTTTTATATTTTTCTGGGATTGTCGGACGAAAAGGGAGGTCGGGCAGCTCATTGTCGGACGATGAGCGGGCCCGCTCATTGTCCGAGCAGAACCACTCCGGCGGTGGCTCCCGCATGCCGCTAGGGAGGAAGAAGGAGCCGCAATGCACCTTGTGCTCCGCGTCTATCACGACGTCCCAGTGTGGCGACGAGAGGGAGTAGAAGGGGTCGACGCGCTGATCCCATGGCTAGTCCCTCCACTGCCGCATGATGTACTCGAGGCGGGCCCTTGCCATTGAGCGGCGGCGACACCGGCACCTTGACGACGTTTAGCACCCACCCCAATGGGAGCAGCTGGCACCGGTATGTTGTGGCGACAGTAGCGTCGAAAGCGCCGTCAGAGGAACCACCGCGCGGGAAGAGCTGGCCACGCATGCAAGGAACCCATACGACAGAGGGTATGCCGGTGGTGCTCGGGACGAGCTGCCCTGCTCAGGGCAGCGACGCGGCGCCTCTCTTCGCGCTCCTGGGCCGCGTTCCTCTCCTCCTCCTCGCGCCGCGTCTCGCGGGCAAACGCCTGACCCATCATCCGCTCCTCGTTGAGGAGGCGTTGCTGCTCGTTGTGCTTGTGGCGGCGCTCGGGGGTCATGGCGACGCGCTCGTGCCGAGCATGACAGTCCGCCGCCATCTGCTGGCGGCGGGCAACCTCCTCTGCGCTCTGCTCTGGTTGCGGCTTGCGGCTGCGTGGCATGGTGGCTAGAGTTTGGTGGGAGAGAACATGTGAAATTGTGTGGAGAGGAGAGGAGCGTCGGGCGTCGTTTTAAAGCCGGCGGAGAGCGGAGGAGGCCGGCGCCGCATTAACGTCGTCACCGGTTCATCTACCACGCGCATTGACGTCGACAACGCGTGCGCGCCACCGCCCGACCTTCCAGTTCTGCGCTCGACGCGTGGCGTCGTCTGCGCCTGCCCGGGAGCCACTGCGTCATTAAAACGGGCATACCGACCACAATAAATCCACATACGGCCATTGTGTCGCTGACGAGACGGTCCCGCCCATCAGGATCCGACATGGCTGCGTTGCCTCGGGTTGCCGGCGCGCCCGATTGCCTCCCTAGAAACAGCGCGCAAAGCAGGGTTGCCGCACGCTCTATTGAGACATGCCAGCAACTTTTTGGCTATTGGGCGCGCCGCTAGGGGCCGTTTTGGTGTCGGCGTGTCCAATAGACCTGTTGGGAGCGCTATTGGGCGCGCCGGTGGAGATGTTAAGATCAAAGTTTTTTTTAAAAAATGCATGCCATTTTGTTGGAACAGAGGAGTAGCTAGCTACTCTCTTCGTTTTTTAATATAAGATGTTTTAGCATTTGTCCAATGCATGTGTAAACAAATGTATGTAGACATGTTTAAGTGTGTATGTTCACTCACTTTAGTATGTATCTACTCCCTCCGTCTCAAAATAAGTGTCTCAAGTTTGCACAAAAGTGAATGTATCTATACATGTTTCATGTCTAGATACATCCAATTTTTGACAAATTTAAGACAGTTATTTTTGGACGGAGGGAGTAGATAACATGTACAACACCTAAACCATCTTATATTAAAAAATGGAGAAAAACGGAGGAAGTAGCTTTTAGAGCCTTTTAGTTCGATGGATAAAAGATTTTTTCTTAAGAAATTCTTTGCCCTAGATTTATATAGAATCAAACAAACTTCGATGTGGAATACACATGCGATTTTAGATTGGCCTTAGTGGTGACACGCGTTGATTGCATGGTAGGGGAGGAGGAAATTACAGCGATCTACCACAATTGGGGCTCTGACAACAGGTCAGTACCATTCGTGATGATTTTAAAAAAATGTACCAATTGTGGGCTAATGACAACATATTGCACAAATCTCGTTCTAACCGCAGTTTGACAGCAACACGGACAAGTGGGGCCCATCCGTCAGGGCTGAGTTGGCAACACACGTGGAGGTGGAGCTGACGTGGACGTGGGGCCCACATGGCAGTCCCTCATCTTAATTTTCCCTTTTCCCCTCTCTTCTTCATCCTGCCGTCTTGCTCATCTCCGGCGTAGGGTCCGATCACACGCCACCCTCGGTCTGCAGAAGAGGCTTGGTTGCCGTCGCACGCCGCCATTATCTCCTCGTACCTCTCCTGGACCAGCGTCGCCTCCCGGAGCTTCCCCTCCCGAAACAAGCTCTTCCTCTCCCGCGCATTTCGTCGAGCAGCTTCAGCGCGAGCGGCACGCGCTGCTTCCGCTCCTGCTTGCAATAGGCCCTGATCAGCACGCCGTACATGTGCCCGTCGGGCATCAGCTCACACTGCCGCACCACCACGAACAGCTTGTGCACGCCCTTCAAGTTGCCCGCGCTCGCCAGGTGCTCCATCAGCCCCGAGAAGATCTGCAGGTCCGGGACTACGCCCTTCTCCCCAGCTCGCCGCCGAGCTCCACCTTCTCCATGTACGACATGTCTGCCGGGGCGCGACCATGGCCAGAGCAGTCCGGAGCACGCGAGCGCTCTTGTGGAGTGGGAGCTGCGGGAGTACGAGCGCGGCATGGAGGACGAGCGGCCGCTGTGCTCGAGGAAGGCGGACGAGGTCAGAGGCGACAGGATCGATCGCGACGACAACTTGCCAGAGTCGGGAAGACGACCTGTTCCCGGACGGAATCGGGAGCCTCGGCTCACGTGGCTTGGGGAGGAGAGGGAGGAGGACTAGGCGGAGCCGGCGGTGGTCTTTGATTCATCTGGAGCGTCCGGAAACAGCGGCACATCGCGGCGAGAAGAGCGGCCAGCACTGTCGCCCGGCCCTGCTGGCCGTCGGCGCATCTGCGGCGGCGGCGTCGCCAAGCACCGAGGCCCGACCTCTCCGCCTCTGGCATGGGATGGGGGGAGGGGGGCGAGCTGACCGGAGCAGGGAGCAGTGGGCGCCGGCGAGAGAGAGGAGAAGGAAGAGAGAGAGGAAGAGGAGGGGAATTGGAGAGAGAAAATGGTCTGACGTATGGGGCCCACATCCACCTCGTCCACGTGTGCTGCCAACTAGACCTTAGAAATGTGCCCCACTTGTCAGAGTTGCTGATAAAATGCTATTAGAACAACATTTGTGCAATATGTTGTCAATAGCCCCACAATTGGTACATTTTTGAAAAAATCGCCAGAAATGATACTGATCTGTTGTCAGAGCCCCAATTGTGGTAGATTCCTGTAATTCCCTCCTAGGGGAGTGATTGAGCTGTGGCACGACTAGAGCAAGCAACGGCCTCGGCCGTGACGTGACAAACTCCTCTCTGCGAGATGGGATGGTACTACAAAGAAAGAGAGAGAGGGCTGGCCCCACATCGAGCCTAGCAACCCCTTCATCGGGAAACACACAAATACAGAGGAGAGCTCCATCGCCATTTACACTCCCTTCTTTAAGAAGGCAAGGCCATTTTCGCCCAGCCGGACGGTAGAAGGAGACCAGTCGCCGAGCCGGTAATGCTTCCCAATCTCATCCTCATAGTTAGCTGATACTCCGTACTAGTTTGCATCCCCTGCTTCATCTTCTTCGCCATTTTCCCCATCTCTCTCTTCTATCTAGTCTTGGTTAGTTTATTTTCTCTCTCTGTTAGGTATGTATTTTCATTCCCTTTATGTTCCTCTTCACCCTCCATCTGCGATGATAGCAATGACATGCATCTGATCTGGGTTCTCCTATCTAGTCTAGGCTATTTTGATTTTCCCCTAGTATTGTCTTCCTTTTTTAGATGTTATTTCCCCTATGTTTATGGGGTTTTTCCGTTTCATATTCCCCTATGTTTCTGTTTTTTTTAGGCTAGACGGTGGTGTTACTAGTTTGTGGCCACGTACAATACTCAATCTCTCATATTCCCCTATGTTTTCCTTTTTGTAGATTTGTTTTTCCCTATGTTTCTGAGGGTTTTCCGTTTCATATTCCCCTATGTTTCTGGGTTTTTTCTTAGGCTAGACGGTGGTGTTATTAGTTTGTGGCCAATCTCTCATATTCCCCTATGTTTTCCTTTTTTTAGATTTGTTTTCCCCTACATTTCTGGGTTTTTCCATTTCATATTCCCTTATGTTTCTGGTTTTTTTAGGCTAGACGGTGGTGTTATTAGTTTGTGGCAAGTACAATACTCTTAATCTATCATTCAAAAAAAGTTTACCCTTTCTTTTGTTATTCTGAAATTAATCTTGTTTTCTGTTTTGTACTAGTCAGTAATCGTCATCCCTTTTTACCCATTGCATCTGCAGAGAGCTCAGGATGGACCCGAATGATGATGAGTTGCCACCACCACATCCTCTGCCTCCCAACGTCGTGCCCATCGGAGACGAAGATGCCGTTGCCAATGAACCGCCGCCGGCTGACGAGCCAAAGAGGCTGCCGATGGCCAGGCCCGGATTGGGCAAGAAAGGGGAGCCCATTCAGCTCCTTGCCAACCACTACAAAGTCTCTGTGAAGAGCTCAGAGGACTTTTTCCACCACTACCATGTGAGTACTGCTACCCCTACTTCACCTAGTCTGTTGACCATGCTGATTTCTTGTTATGCTCTGTTGATTAGGTTAATTTGAAGTATGAGGATGGCTGGCTGGTTGAACGCTCAGTACGCAGGAAGGTGATCGAAAAGCTGCAGCATATGTACCGCTCCGAGCTTTCGAACAAGA
This sequence comes from Poa pratensis, assembly GCA_947311845.1. Taxonomy (NCBI): domain Eukaryota; kingdom Viridiplantae; phylum Streptophyta; class Magnoliopsida; order Poales; family Poaceae; genus Poa; species Poa pratensis. Next base: position 80,870,511 of record CAMZMU010000034.1, on the reverse strand, counting down.
ACTTAGCTTATGACGGTGTGAAGAGCCTCTTCACGATCGGCGCTCTCCCGCAAGTAGCCAGTGAATTCACCGTCGTCTTGGAAGAAATTGGAACTGGAAAGTAAGTTCTGCTTCCATGCTATCTGTACCTATCAAATGCCATGCTCGCTCCGTGTTCCCTACATAACTAAATTCTGACTTGGTTGTTGTAGGAGTGCTGCCAATGGGAGCTCCGGAGACAATGACAGTTCTGGAGGTGGTGACAGGAAGAGAATGCGGAGGCTGTACCAGACAAAGACTTTCAAAGTGGAGTTGTGCTTTGTGGCGAGAATCCCGATGGCCGCGATCACGCAGGCCACTGGAGGCCAGGAATCGAATTACTCGCTGGAGGCCCTCCGAGTTCTTCATATCATACTCAGGCAGCATTCTGCAAAACAGTATGTGTCTTTGTGAATGTCTTTCCCCTAAGCATTCATCTGTGCTTAGGCTTCTATATGATTTTTTGTGTCATGGCTTTGTTTGATTCTTCTGACTATATACAGGAACTGCCTTTTGGTTCGTCAGTCATATTTCCACAACAATCCTCAAAGCTTCGTTGACTTGGGCGGTGGTGTCATGGGGTGCCGAGGATTTCGCTCGAGTTTCCGTGGTACACAGAGTGGACTCTCCCTGAACGTCGGTATGCACCTCACCCTATATAGTTCTGTTGTATTTTTTTTAGATAAAGGGCAGTTTATATAGTTCTGTTGTATGGTTCCATCATTCACTTTGCAATGGCTACATCGGATTTTACATGGTCACGACAAACTTCTTTTGACATGCAGATGTTTCGACTACAATGATCGTTAAACCTGGTCCTCTTATCGATTTTCTTCTCGAAAACCAGAAAGTTGACCGCCCTTGCATGATTGACTGGCAAAAGGTATGTTGCATCTTTGGTGCTCTTGATAATTTTGCGCGAAAAGTCATTCAGCCATATTTTTTTGATAATTCTAATTTGGATGTTTTCCTAACAGGCTAAGGGTGCTCTCAAGAACTTGAGGATAAAAGCAGCTTTTGCAAATTCAGAGTTGAAGATTGTTGGCTTGAGTGACAGAAATTGCAACGAACAGACGTGAGGATTCCTGTTTACCCTTTTATTCCTTTTTTACCAGTGCTCAAACTAGTAGTAATTTGGAAAGGGGCATGTCCTAATTGTTCTACAATTTGTTTTTCTGTACAATTTACTGCTATTTATTGATTGCATCTGATTGGCATGTTTAACTAGGTTCCCATTGAAGCAGAGGAATGGTAACAACGGGGACACTAATACTGTTGAAATAACAGTCTCCGATTACTTCAGTGTGCACAGAGGCATAGAGCTCAAATATTCTGGTAATCTTCCCTGTATCAATGCGGGGAAGCCAAGACGTCCGATTTATTTCCCTGTGGAGGTTTGTTTCAGTTTTCCTATTCTACATCCTCAAAGCCTCCTCCATTCTGGAGTTTCAGCCATTAATCTCAAGTCCTGGTGTGACCAGCTTTGCACGCTTGTTTCTGCAAAGATACACGAAAGCTCTGTCTACTCTGCAAAGGTCCTCACTTGTCGAGAAATCCAGACAAAAGCCTCAGGAAAGAATGTCAACCCTCAATGATGTGAGTTATCATCTAGATTTTATATAACTCGCTGTTTCTAGTGATAGTGGGACTTAACTGATAGTTCATGCTACCCTAAATGCAAGGCACTTAAACGTAGCAACTATGACTCTGACCCCATGCTGAAGGCATGCGGCATTTCAATTGCACAAAATTTTACTCAAGTTGAAGGCAGGGTCCTGCAAGCACCCAAGGTTAGTGACCAGACTTTGTTTCGCATGCCCATGCTCGATGTTCTTCCGAATGTATCTAACTAGTAACACTTATCATGTAGATGAGAGCCGGTAACGGTGAGATTTCCTCCCACTCAACGGACATTGGAATCTTGCAAACAAGGTCAGCACGTTTTCTCTTTCTAACATGTGTATTTATTACTTGATCATCAATGAACCTTCTGTTAATTTGCTAATTCTTTTTTTCTGTTTCAGAAGCTGGTTCAGACCAGTTCTGTCAAGAGGTGGGCGGTTGTTAATTTCTCTGCACGGTGTGATGTTCAGGGTCTTGTCCGAGACCTTAAAAGGCTTGCAATAGGAAAGGGACTGGTATGTTTTACTTCGTCTACAACATCTTCAACTGTTCTTTTTTCTGTTGTTGAACTTTGTTTGTTTTTTGCAGGAAATAGATGACCCTTCTACTATAATTGAAGAGAACCCGTCAATGAGACAAGGCATGTGTCAGCTAGAGTGGATGAGATGTTTGATCAGATAAAATCCAAGCTACCTGTATCACCTAGCTTCCTTCTGTGCCTTCTTCCTGAGAGGAAAAACTGAAACTTTATGGTTGGTTCATGTTTTGATTGTCATTATTGTTACCCTTCCCTATAAGCATGATTGCCTGTTGCAGAATATATAATATATATTTGCTTCAACCAGGTCCTTGGAAGAGGAAGTGTCTTGCTGAATTCGGCATTGTCACACAGTGTCTAGCTCCAACAAGAGTCAATGATAATTACCTAAACAATGTGCTGTTGAAGATAAATGCTAAGGTTTGTTGACATGGCCCTGTTTTTTTCTGTATTTATTATTGGCTTCCACACATGCTTACAATATTTTTCTTCTCTCTTGTTACCTAGCTTGGTGGGCTCAACACATTACTGCAAATTGAAGTATCCCGTGGAATACCTATTGTGTCAGAGGCGCCTACTATCATCTTAGGCATGGTTTGTCGCATGGGCAATCTGATAGACCTTCCATTGCTGCAGTAAGAGGGATACATAACTAATTTCCGAATAGTTGCTCACATGTCATCTGAATGATTGTAAATAATTTTAAATGCTGTTATAACTCTACTTGTAACTGTGGCCTTGGATTATGTTTAGGTGGTGAGTTCTCGCGAGTGGCCTCTCATCTCTAAATACAGAGCAACAGTGCACACTCAGTCACCAAGACTAGAAATGATGTCCTCCTTGTTTAAACCACGGGGAACTAAAGATGATGATGGTATCATTCGGTAAGATATGTCGTTTGTTCCAAATCGAACATGCGTTCAGTTCATTGTCAATATTATGTGCATTTGTCCATGTATGTTATGTTTTATTGCACACCTTCCTAATGGAATAATATCATTGCACTTGGGACTTGCAGGGAATCACTTATTGACTTTTACACTAGTTCCGGGCAGCGAAAACCAGAGCAAGTTATTATTTTCAGGTATCAAGTTCTTAAATTACAATTTCAAATAACAGCTGATTTTGCAGTGAAACTGCAGAATTGTTTTTTTTACTAAAAAGGGATAGTTTGATTATGTATTAACCACCATCTCACGCTAATTTCAGGGATGGAGTTAGCAAAAGCCAGTTTACTCAGGTCATAAACATCGAGCTTGAGCAGATCATCGAGGTAGTGTATTTCTTTGATTTCAACATGTCCTTGTTACATATCCAATACAGGTACCTATGTACAAGTAATTATCGATACTGTCATCTCATCTATTTTTACTCAATGCATGCAGGCATGCAAGTTGATGGACGATAAGTGGGAGCCTAAGTTCACACTCATCATTGCCCAGAAAAACCACCATACCAAGTTTTTCCAGACTGGGTCTCCAGACAATGTACCTCCTGGTAAGCTTTACTTTAATCTACATACAAGGTTCCCTAAGTTTTTGTGGAGTGAAACATCACCCTTGTGGCGTGAATTTGAATTTTCTGTGAGACTATGGTAAAAAGCAAGTGTTAATTAATGACTGTAGGGACTGTCGTGGATAATCAAGTATGTCATCCCAAGAACTTCGACTTCTACATGTGTGCACACGCTGGCATGATTGTAAGCAACCTCTGCTTTCTACTATGTTTTTTGTTTATCATTTACCAATACATTGGTGGTGGTTAAACCTTTGAATCTAACAAAACGCGCCCTTTATCGAAGAATACAGTGGTGGTGGTGGTTTGCATGTGTCTTAAGTTGCTGTGCAAAGTTACGTGGGGTTAAATGTTGTGTTTGTTGTGTGTGCCAGGGAACCTCAAGGCCAACACATTACCATGTTCTGCACGACGAGATCGGCTTCACGGCCGATGTGCTTCAGGAATTTGTGCATTCGCTCTCTTACGTGTACGTAGACGATATCTCGTTCTGATAAAGATTGTTGTGAAGCTCTGTTTTGAACTTAGTTGCCGTGGCCTTTTCAGGTCCCAGAGGAGCACGACGGCGACATCGATCGGTACATGACACCATCCTCACTATTTGTAGCTTGTTAATGGTAAGTTGGCTTTGTTGTTCCTTGTGTATTTATCCTGGTTTGTTCTTGCATGCAAACAGTTGCTCCGATTAGATACGCATACCTCGCTGCAGCCCAGGTGGGCACGATCATGAAGTCTGAGGACACGTCGTCCATCCAGGGTGGAGGCCACATGCCGGTGGAGAACATCCCGGTGCCGGAGCTGCCGTGGCTGCACAACAATGTCCGGAGCACCATGTTCTTCTGCTGACGCGCTCTCCCTCTCTTGATGCTGCTGCTGTGGGGGTGTTTTGGTATGTCTGCGCGTGTAAAAGCCTAGGCTTAGTTAGTGCCTTCAAACCTATCGCTATATGGGTGGCCGTAGACCTAGTGGTCAGCTCTTTTGTGTCTCTGAAAAAAACGTACATTTGACGGCATGTCGTGTTGGCATTGAACTAGGCGCCAAACCTTGCATGGATGGAGTAGACTTGGATGATGATAATCAAGTATGTTTCTAGCACAATGTTGTTGGTATTCCGGTGAAGAACGTCCAGTCAATTTTCAGGGTGTGATGGTTGGTAATACTGATTCTTTTGAATGTGAAGAAGATCCTGCCCAGTCCTGTCCACTAGGGACGAAGAATTGGTACAGAATTGCAGGTTCATTATCTTCAGTTTCAGTCTGTACTGGAATGGAGTCTGCAGTTTTTCTTTGCTAGCTCATGTGAAGCTTTGTTTGCCTCGCCTCTACAAACACACAGATCGCTGCGGGAGCACCAGGAACTAGATTCCTAGGCGCGGCTTGCCGCGCGCCACCCGCCGTTGACACTGATTTTCAGTTTGCAAAACGCCATACCAAACATTCATAACATGACACACTAATTATACACAGTTTTACAGCAGCATATAATGTTCTTTCATACTCATAAAAGTATTTAGAATAGATAGGTCAATCATTACAACATCTACAAACACTCAGAAGAGTACTCGAATTTGAAGTTTCTAAAATCGAGCTCGTAATATAAGCAGAAAACAAAGAAACACATTTTGACAGCCACAAAAATAAAAGTGACCAAAATCTGAGAATTGCACAGAAGTAATAATCTTACTGGTACAAAAACAATGATCAAATGAACAATGATGAGGTCTCCCAGAGTTGTGAGCAGATCCATCAGATGCTATTCCCGAACCTGCAAGAATTGGATATGTAAGTACCTATAAACGTAAATGTTTGAACCAAATGAAGAAAATATTTCACATCATATCCATTGAAGCTAAGTATTCCATGATGGAATATGAAAAGGGGCAAAATAAAGCCTATAGCTCCCATACAGGAAAGATAACGAAGAGAAAATAGAGGAAATAACTTCAACCATCTTACAAATACTTGATTTGTTTTATATTTTTCTTGGATTTGATGGAAAATCCTAGTTAAATAGCACCATCTATCATTTATTTCATGAGTGGAAACAATAATTTCAGCACCACCCAAGTATTCCTGCATTCCTTCAACAACAGGGGTTACAAAAAATACATTCCTCTGATTCAATATCAGAAAACAACCAATATGTGTCACAGAGAGGAGACAAACCTGCTAGCGGCCTCGTCCAGTTCAGTGACGGCCTGTAGATCGACATGCAAGCCAGTATAGATTTTTAATAGACGCAGTACTAAGTTGAGAACGTCTTAACCGGAACTACTACACAACGGTACAAAAGACACACATAAAGCAGTTCAGTCTAACAGAAAGTGCCCCGCAATACACAATAGTTCAGTCTAACTGAAGTGAACATAAATCACCTTGGACCATGGCTACTACGGGAGTGACTATTAATTTAGAGTTAGGAATATGAATTCAACCTCATTTATCCAAATGTTTCTGCAAACGGGTACCTATATATTTAAGCCTATGACCCATGGTTCAAATGTCGAGAAGATTATTCCAACTTCATCGGTGGGGCTTTGTTCAAGAGAGTAGTTAAGAAGCAGTGAAGCATGATGCTTCATATCTACTGAGAAAAGTTAGATATGCTAGGAGAGAGCACATAATTATGTGAAAGAAGCCATGGGAATGCAGCAAATATAACATGACTAAGATCTGGCAGTACAAAAACAATAATCGGCAACCACAGAATGCAGACGATAAGAAACTGGCTTATTGCTTACAGGTTTGTAAGGAAAGATATGGAAATAACATTAGTACACAAAAATTTGAAACACATATGATGATATTACGGACAAAACAAAATGGAGAGGCAAACATGTGATTAATGAAAGCACGTATGAAACTGGCATTTCCCTGTTGACAGGAGAGCAGCATGGAATGAAATGTAGATCATGATTATTTTCTTAAATAATACACCAACAGCTATGAAGAAAAAGAACATCAAATTGCATAATAATGAAAAAATAGCATCTCAGGTTATCCTAAATTAAAGCAACATAAGTACAAAAGGGGTTAATTTAGCATCGATCCGACAATACAAAAGGGGTTAATTTAGTTGAGGGTGACTCCAAGGAAGCACGCCGAGGGAAACTCACATCCTTTCAGAGAGAGCGAAAGTGTACCTTGGCCGACCTGCTGTTACCTCCTGTCGTCGGCCTCCTTTCTCTCCTCAAGCGCAAATTACCGAGGCAGAGTGAAATCATAATATTCTTAATGTCGATACAAAAGCGCAAGTTGGACGGTCGATGGAGATGGCATAGGCGACGGTGTATGCTCCTCGTCGCCACCATTGGCGCCAACTCGACGGTGAGGACGGCCGTCTACTGAGCTCAACCTCCCGATACCCGAGGAAGCACATTTCACTATTTAAATCTTTCCTTATATCTTAATAAATTGGTTTAGATTTGCGAAACATATATTCTTTTGAAACACTGGGCTGGTTATTAAATCATGTAAACCAACAGTTTAGGGCACCAGCAAGTATCTATGCATTCATATTGTTGCAAAGCTGACCTATATTTTCAGAACTGAGAGCTATTCAATGTCAATGGATGGATTTATGTTAAAAATATATTACTTTGCAGCACCTAATATTTTAGGAATCACAAACCTAGTTAACTGAAAACTGCACAATAAAATGTATATCATCTGGTGTTGCATCATTTCCCAATAGGATTTAGGACAAAAGTAGTTAGTCAAGCTCAGTACTAAAGCAAGAGCGTTTTAGTCAGTAGAGATGCTAACCGAACGTTGCAATGAACATTTCCCAACCATGGGCATGAACATAAAATAAGGAAAATGGTTGCTAGGGCGAATTAACATGTTTGAATGGCCCAATATCACAGTTCCATCAACAATTCGAGCTTATGGGTCTAGAATACCATTTTAAAGACCAGAATATTATCAATGGACCGGAGAAAGATGATGGACATTGTTGCAGTCATTCCATGGTTGTAATGAGTTCAATAAGCATACTTGCAGGTCCTTATAGTACACTGATGAAAACAAACTTACTTGTCCAACTCAATGTTATCAACTGGTAATATTAGAAGATCATTTACATTTTCTATAACAGCAAGCAATACCAAACTGATGATGATTGTACACAGAACAGTATACTAATATGTCATCTTGCACAAAGCTGCTATGAAGTCCAAGCAAAATAATGCTAATTTCCTTTTGTCCCTGCGTGCACAACACCAAGATTTTTTTAAATAGACCAATGGTGAGAAAGAAATGTAGGAGAGAAATGGGGAATGAGGCAGTGCACCTGCATACCAGATGGAGGAGATGAGAAGGAGGTCGGCAGGTCGACAGAGCACGCGAGAGCAATACTGAGGCAGGCCAATGGCGTCACTGACGCGCTGTTCGTCGGCGAAACAGCAGTCCTCGACGGCTGCGCCGCTCCACCTGAAGTGCAGGAGAACGGCGGCGACCACCACCGGCGGAAGCGCCACCAGGTCCGCGTGGAGCTGGCCCTGCTGCTCCTTCCCATGGAGCCGTGTTGCACCCCATCTCAAATCCCCAAGCCTCGAGCACCTGAACCTCGAGGGAAATTACTGGGATGAGGAAAGCAGGCACGGTTGACACCAATCCGAGAACCAAATACTCCAGCTCTGTGAACCTCTGCACATCACAACAACAAAAAAATCCAAGAATGCTTAAGAAGAAGAAACCGGTCAAGTCACTACAAAACAAAATAACCAAGATCGAATCTTATTAGGATTCATTATGTTCGTTCTAGGATTGTAGATCGAGCAAAGGCGAGGGCTGCGACTGTGCGAGTAGTACAGTACCTCGTACAGCTTGAAGGGGACGACGACGCCGAGGCAGAGCGTGAGCCAGAAGGGGTGTAGAGCAGGAAGAACTTATCCCCCCACTGCTTGCTCCCGTCCGCCGCTAGCCACGCGCTCTTCCCCGCCGTGCCGCCTCCGCCCGGTCCTCGGCCCCTCGGCCCCGCTCCTCCCGATGCGAGGCACGGGGCGGCGCCCGCGCGCTCCTATCCAGCCCTGATTCTCCAGGGCAGGCGTGACGAGGCGGCTGAGAGGGAGGGACGCGTCGGGGGAGAAAGAGTGGAGGCCGGGATTGGGGGAGGAGAAGGGAGAGAGGAGCACGGGGATGAGAGGCGCGCGTGGATAAGGTTCTCCCCGGCACCGTGGAAACCCACACCACGACGGCGCTAGAAATTACTGTGTCGAAAGGAGATTGCACCGCAAAACCTACTCCTTCTCTGTGTAGCGGGACCGAGCGGGACCGGCGATGTCTGGACCCGCTGTCAGTGAGAGATGCGGGCAGTAGAATAAGTCACACAGGAAAATGGACGGCCCAGATCGCGCTGTGGATTCTTCGATCCGACGGCCGACGTGGGCTGTGCTCTGTGAGGCCTCCCAAAGGTCCCGAGGTTTACCTCTGTGGATGTTATTGAATGTTCAGATCATCTGGCGCTGCCGCCAACTGGGAGAAGTCTGGCCCTATCATATTCAGCGCCATTGCCAGAAGTTGTGAGGCCCTAGCACAGAAGTTGTGAGGTCATTTCGAAGACAGACCCTTATGGCACCAATCTTCACAACTAAATCCACTGCATTCATCATCGGACGCAGTTCGTCATTGTAGCCGTGTCCGAGATTCCTTCTACTCGCCCGAGTGTGTTAGCAGACTCGGCAGCGCAGTAGGCACTCAGACGTGAAAATCGGCGGGAAGCACATAAGAAGACACTAGAAACACGAACAACCCAGTCCAAAAGATGGAGAGAAGTCAATTCCTGCTAAATACCTACAGCTTGATGATCTGAAAACTTACCTACTCCCTCGGATCCGATAAAACTTTCGCGAGAAAACACTGTGCGCAATACAACCTGTACGTATGACTTCCGAAGTTTTTCCGGATCGGAGGGAGTAGTTTAGATGGGAGTTAGACTCGACTTCAGACACTATGTAAGAAGTGACGGTCGACTCAACTATTCAACAAACAATCGGTCAAATTAATAAAATCTACTTTTATCCTCCAAACTCGTATTGTTTCCGTTTTTCGAACAAGCTAGAGGCGAGCGAATCAATATAGCTAAACCCATAACTCACGCAAGCCGTGACGGGTCCCTTCTGAGCGAGTCAGGTTTTGGGTCTAAAAAAAGTCAACATGGATTGTCATGTGTATCACCCCTTCAGTCGGCCTCCCACGATGCGTGGTAACCTTGCATCACCCTCGACGTCGAGGGTAAAAGGTGATGTGCTCGTGTGCGAACACACCTTTTTGCGACCGCGCTGGGGAAATAATTCTGAGATTGGATCATCATGGACTCATGGCCGATGATAAGATCCTCAATCTCGGAGAAATCAGTAGCAATAAAATTAAGCCTATCTTTGATAATCTATCAGAAGATCAATGCCATACTTTCAAGACAATCAACTATAAAAGACAAAAGAATTTTGAGGCTTGGCATAAGAAGCAAGAAGAGAAAGATATGAAGGCATTCATGGTGAGTTTCAAGAAAGATGGACAAGGTGCCGTCACTCAGATTGGGGAACCCAAGCTTCCCCCTCTACTCAGCGAAAACGGAAAACAAAACACGGTATAAGCAATAGCCTATTTTCTCCCAGAAAATAACTGAGATTCAAAATCAAGTTACACGTGTGGTACTTCTCATGTGTACTATCTACTGCTAGAAAGAGAATTAACTAGAAAGAACACGACTCGATCCGGAATTCAAAAACATATTGTTGGACCAAAAGTCCACAACAACTCATGACAACACTTTCTTGAGAGTAACGGGAGCTTAGGATTTAATCGGTGGTGGGTACCAACCTTAAAAAATTCCATGTTGTGCTTGTTGGGTTCATTATTTTGAAGTTCTTACCATGATTAATCCTAATAATAGAATGTAAAAAAAAATATTTTTTAGGGAGTGCCATGGCACCCCACTGGATCCGCCCTTGTTTCTTAAGTTCTATTCAAAGTGTGCAATACTCGGCAATACCACCGAGTTTTTATACGTTTCCCGGACTTGGCACGACACCGAACTTGTGTTCGACATTTATGTCACGGGTAGATCCATTGGTTAGTGCTCCCACTGCGCAAATACAAGCGTGTATGTCCAGTTTGGACGATCATGTTATTTGCACTTGCCTCACAGAACCCCAAATTTGACACTTAGAAAATGGACAAAATATGTTCATCACAAAAATGTTGAAAACTCCATTATTTTCCAATATTGTTTGGCATGGTAAGATGCACCTATGTGCCAAATATGAGAACATTATATTGGCAATGACCATCACCTTCGGCATTTGGCATCAAAATGATAGGTTATTTTGTAAACACTTTTTAAAATTGTCACATTCCAAATTTGGTAGTTTTCCTGCCAACAAGTACCTTTAAAAGGAATCTATGTGAAATGATTGCATTTTTTATACCTTTTTTCATGTTCTTTGATTTGTTTTAAAATGAGTCAACATCGCCTGTACATCTTTCCATACCAATGGCTTGAATATTTCAAGTCTCTCTATGGCTATTCCATAAAATCCTACTTAGTTACCTAAAATGATTTATTTATTTTCAATTTTCGACCATACTATAACACATTTGCAATCTAAATTTGAATTACTTTTGAAAATCGATTGAAATTCATTTAAAACGGGAAAGATTATCTATAAAGATAGATATTCAAATTATTTAGGAATTTGCGATCCATTGAATAATGAGATTTGGCACCATATTATTTGCACTTGCTTCATAAAAAATATTTTTTTAAACAAAAGTTGAAAACTCCTTTTGATAATATTAGTTGGCATGAAAATATGCACGTATGTGCCAAATATGGATACAGTATCGTGAAATTTACCGTAAAACCGAGGGAAAAATAAAACAATAAAGTAAACATTTATCGTGTGTTCGTTTGAGGACACTCGGTAAAGTGGATGCGCCATGTCCTTTCCGTCAACCATAGCGGGCGGGGACACATGTCCGCCATCGTTGTCGAGAGCTCTATTTTGCCGAGGTATTTTTTGCGACTTTGTCAAGCGCTTTTCTTTGCCAAGAGCCTAATCGTGAACATCAATAGTTTTAGTTTTTTAAGCAATTGCGTACAACAATATTTGTTTAGAAACACAAGCAAAATATAGACACACACTCACATAGCGCATATTGAAGAAGAATTGCGAAGTTTTAAGATTGATGAAGTCACCACGGATCCTGTCGACCAGAACGTTGCCTTCAACATAAAATAATATGGTAAATAAACCTGACCCATATTATTTTAAAGGTAACTTTGGCATATCGTAAAAAAAAATGGCACATCCATGGTCCGCCATAAGGAAAGGGGGAATGTGTTTTTATTCAAGGGTTTTAGATGCACCCATTATTTTAAAATCGTATTTTAAAATGTAAAAAAAATCAAAGAAAAATTTAGGGTATATATTTGGATATTCTATGTTCACACATAAAGTTTCCTGAAAAAATATATTTTGTGGCTTGTGTAAAAAGACCAATTTCGGTGCTAAAAAATGACTTTTCACAACTCTCTTTTTTTGTTACCCATTTCACAAAAAAACTTTTTACGCGCAACTTTGTGTGGGAATATAAAATATTCGATGTACACCCGAAATCTTGGAACATTTTCACATTTAGAAATGTATTTAAAATATATTTAGAACAGTAGTTGAGTCGAAACACTTCGAGAACATATCCTAAGCACCCAGAAAATTGGTGCACCCGGTGCACCCAACGTTTGGTTGACCACCTAGTATGTTTACAAAAAAATGAAAAAAAGTTTGTGCGTAGATAATACTCATATCTTACATGCCACAAAATTTCAAATCGAAATTCATAACATAGATTAAGAAAAATAATAGACAAATCCAACATGAATAGTGTCAAACTATAAGTTAGACTTTGCATTTGGCCCATTATCATTATTGATAACAAATTTCTCATTTCACTACCGATGTTATGTGTCAAATTTCGACTCGAATTTTCGTGAAAATGTGTACTTATGTTGTGTCAATCTCTTAACTTTTTTTCGAATTTTTTGAAAACATTTTGTGTGGTCAACGGGAGTCGGGTGCACCAATTTCCTGGGTGCATACTATACATTCTCTTCCCATAACGTACACTTTTTTTCTTTCGAACCCCAAACCCTTGGATGTGAAGAGAGAGCCACCCCCGAGCAGCGGCGTACACCATCTGTTCGACGGAACACCGCCCCAGAACGGAAGTGTCATCCATGGCGAGCGGGGTGGATCGCATCAGCGCCCTCCCGGAGGACGTCCTCCAACACATGCTCCATTTCCTTCCGGCTCAATAGGTGGTCCGAACCTTCGTGCTCGCCCGGCGCTGGTGCGGCGTCTGGCGGTCCGTGCCCGCCCTCCGCTTCACCGGCGCCGAGGGGTGGGACAGCGCCGACAGGTTCTCCCAGTTCGTGGACCACATGCTCCACCTCCGTTGCGCTGGAGGCGGCGGCGGCACAGGCGCGCCGCTGGATTCGTGCAATTTCCACTTCGATGCCGACGGGTTCATGGGATTTCCCGCTAACGAGCGGCATGTGAGCCACTGGATGTGGCAAGCCGCGCCCCGTGTCCGGGTGCTCCGGCCGGCTCCGTGTCATCGAGTTTGATCAGGAACCCTCGCCGCTGTCTGATCTGCATTAAAAATATAATAATGCCGGTGGTACGTTAACTTGTTATACATGTGTAAAGTGCTTGAATCAATTGTAACCATGTCACGGTAATTGCTTTCTTCTTTTTTCAGTTCTATCTGATTATCAATATCTTTCGTCTTCCTTTTTGTATGTTCTCACCATGTTATTAATCACAATGCCCGTGCGTTGCAACGGGTCCAAATATATTTTATACCACTAAGAAATCATAGGCTATTTCTCCTTTTGTTGTAAACCCTTGGAAATACAAAAGATACAAATTGTTTGTCACATGAATTTTCTCTTACCGATGATCTGGACCCCTTTGTCACTTACTATTCTTCCGCAGGGTTGGTCTGCAGAGGTCACAAACCCGCACGCAGCTGTGAAGCTGGGGCGAGAACGAGGGAGGGAGGGAGGGCGATAAGCGGGTTTTCATGTTCAGGAACGCTCTCGGCTAGTTTCATCGTGTTTCTTTGTCGTAGGTTTTCCGGCACGGTTTTGTCACTGGTCTTTTCTCCATGTGGGATTGAACATCGGTGGATCTAAAATTTTATGGTAGGGTGAGGCAACTAACATAGTTTTTCCCAATACTCATATATAACATGATAATGTACAAATGCAGAGAAAATACACAAACTGATTTATTAGGTTGAATCAGTTCTATATCGATAGTGAGTTGATATGGTAAATTTAGTATTCCACTTTGAAAAAACTATTCAGAGGTAAAGGAAAATTAGAGAAGAGAGACATGGATCTAAAAATAAATGCGTACATAGATCACAAGCGTCTTCAAGTAAAAAAAAGAAAAAGACGCAGGCCCTTGCATTCGTAAAACAGGAAGACATGCGTGGAGCTAGCTAGCAGCTCACCTGATGGGTTTCCTGCTCGTTTCTTCCAGCACCATTGGGATCTATGTGGAGGAGAGGTGACGACAGTGGTTCTGAGAATTTTGAGAGGGGATGATGATCCGACGGTGATAAACAATACTTTTATTGTCTTGATCCCCAAGGTGGCGAGCCCCGAGGAGTTGGGGCAGTTTAGACCTATAAGCCTATGCAATGTTCTGTACAAGATTGCCTCTAAAGTGGTTGCGAACAGGCTTAAGGGTATTCTTCCGGAGATCATCGCCGAGGAGCAGTCCGCTTTGTGCGAGGGCGTTTGATCACGGATAATATCATCTCAGCCTTCGAGTGCCTACACTTTATGAAGCGTAAGCGGGCCAACAATCTAAGATGCCGTGCGCTTAAGCTGGATATGAGGAAGGCCTATGATCGAGTGGAGTGGGATTACTTGCGTTCTATCATGCTTCGACTGGGCTTCCATCGTATATGGGTTGATACTGTGATGCGGCTAGTCACCACAGTTTCTTTCTCAGTTCTCTTCAATGGAGGAAGACTCGAGGGTTTCACACCGTCGAGGGGTATACGACAGGGGGATCCTATCTCTCCCTATCTTTTCATGTTGGCAGCAGAGAGCCTTTCGTGCCTGTTAAAATCAAGAATTAAGTCATCAAGCTTAAGTGGAATTAAGGTGGCACCATCGGCCCCGATGGTTAGTCATTTACTCTTCGCGGATGACAGCCTGCTATTTTTCAGGGCGGATAGTGTGAGTGCACAGGAGGTGAACGCAGTTCTACAATTATACTGTATTGCATCTGGACAACGTATTAATATGGATAAGTCTTCTATCCATTTTGATAAAGGATGCCAACAGGTTATTCGACAAGAAATTATGGATATTCTTGATGTGCACAACGTTTCGTTGAGTGAGAAGTACCTGGGGATGCCCTCCGATGTGGGGACATCTGTTGGTGGTGCTTTCAAGTATCTAAAGGACCGTGTCTGGAAGAGAGTCCAGGGATGGCTCGAGATGCTATTATCAGCAGCAGAGAAAGATGTTCTTATCAAGTCTGTTGCTCAAGCGATACCTATCTACTCCATGGCGTGCTTCAAGCTATCGAGGGGTCTTTGTCACCACATCAACAACCTTCTTCGGAATTTCTGGTGGGGGAGTAAGGAGGGGAAATGGCGTACCTGTTGGGTAGCATGGGATCAGATGACAAAACCGAAATACCTTGGTGGTCTGGGCTTTAGGGACATCGAGCTGTTCAATCTTGCACTACTTGCCCGGCAGGCGTGGAGAATCCTGCAGGATCCGAACTCGTTAAGTGCCCGTATTCTGAAAGCGGTGTACTACCCAAATGAGGATTTCCTGGAGGCACAATTGGGCAACTCACCTTCGCGTATATGGAGGTCGATATTGGATGGAAGGGGTGTGCTCAAACAGGGACTGATAAAGCGTATTGGTACATGCGAGGGAACGAGTATCTGGAACACTAATTGGCTCCCTAGGGATGGTTCTCTTCGGCCGATTGCATGTGTTCTTGATGATCCTCCGCACCTGGTTAGTGAGTTGATGGATACCGTCAACCGACAGTGGAACAAGGAGAAGCTGGACATGGCGTTTATACCAATGGACAGGGAAGCCATTCAGACTATTCCTCTCAGCAATCGGCGGCAAGAAGACTTTTGGGCGTGGCATTATGACCGACGTGGAGTTTTTTCAGTGCGTTCCGCATATCGTATGCTCGTCCAAATGAGAGAGACACGCACGGCGTGGTTGGACAGAACAGTGGCTTCTTCGGACTACTCTAGGGAGGAGAAGGGCTGGGTTTCTCTTTGGAAATTGAAGATTCTGCCTAAGATCAGAATTTGTTTGTGGAGATTGGCTGGGCACTCGTTACCCACTGCCGATGTTCGTCACCATAGAAACATGGCGGAGAATAGCCAGTGTACTATCTGTGGTGACCAAGACTCATGGAGGCACTCTCTCCTCAAGTGTCATATGGCTAGAAGTGTCTGGGCTCTGGCGCCGGCAGAGATTAATGATGTGTTGTTGCATCTCCAGGAACCAAAAGCGAAAGCCTGGATAGCGGAGGTCAGCGAGGCAATGTCGCAATCGGAGGCAACATGGTTTTTTGTTACTATGTGGGCTTTGTGGCATGCAAAGCGGAAGATCATCCACGAAGAGATATACCAACCACCTCTATCTACACACTTGTTTGTGGAGAGATTTGTAGCTGAGCTGGATTTTTTTGGACCAGAAGACGGTGACGGCCCCTACTGTCAAGACCCAGCCAGGACGGTGGATCCCTCCTCCGGCGGGAATGACAAAGGTAAATGTAGATGCAGCAACTTCCAAGAACAGCTCGCTTTCGACAGTTGCAGCAGTAGCACGGGGGCAGTCGGGAGAATTTCTAGGCGCTTCTTCGGTGGTGTTACAGGGGTTCTCTGATCCCGAGATGTTGAAGGCCATGGCGTGCAGGGAGGGCATGGCTCTGGCGGCAGACCTCTACGTCCAATGCTTCAAGCTTGCGACTGACTGTAAAAACATCGTCAAAAGCTTGGAAGGTGAGGGTATGGGTCCTTATGGTCAGATTGTGCGGGATATTAAAGGCAGGACTGGAGATTTCAGTGAAGTACAATTCGCCCATGAAGGAAGAACGACAAACGTTGATGCTCACAACCTAGCTAGGAGTTCTCTTAGTCTAGAATTAGGGAGACATGTTTGGTTTCTGAATCCACCGGATGGTGTTTGTAAGCATCAAGGGCAACAAGTTTCTGACGCACTCTTTTCCTTACCAGGGTGCCTAAGGGGACTGGAAGGTTTTTAATGAGGCGGCTAGTTGCTCTCTATATATAAAATCTCAAAAAAAAAACCTGATCGGCAGATTATGAGATGCGAGTAAAATTTTGGCCGGGACTCCGGAGGTCGGCCTCGCGTGCGATGCTGCTGGCCACCATGCGTGTTAGACCCTACTTTCTTGCGGTGTTCGTTTACTGTAGCTGTCGCCTTCTTCGCGGTGAATCGAATCAATCAAGGGCTCAAGGCCCTATGCATCTTGCCATATCCCCTACATACACCCGTAGGTGCGGTTTTTTTTGTTCGATCGACACGAGAACCTTTCCTCTGCTCGGTGCCTCGGTGGACCTCGTTTGTTCGTGTGGAGAGAAGACCAAGGTACGAGGGAAACCGGCTAAAGGGCTCGGAGTGGACGCCGACGAGGCGGGATGGCTGCGGCGCCACATGAGATCGAATCGTTGATGTGAGGTGCTTGCCTGCTCGGGCTTATGATTTAGAGAGGCGGAGCAGTCCAATATATGCTCGGACTTTTGATCTGAGCGAAGTCCGTCTCGGATCAGACAACGAGTTGGATTAGCTGACACGCATGTGACCTACGGAATTGTGACGTACCATCGCCAACCATCACCACCTGAAGGCATATTATATATAAGTAGAGATTGTGGGGATCCTGATTTCGGTCCTGATTATGACTGCAACAACAGCACATTTCTCAAAGGTTTGTCACAAGCTACATACTTGGAGTTGACAGCTGATTTTGATGTGGTATGCTTGCCACTCCTCTCTTAATACCTGATAGCAGATTGCATTTTTGGACTTAAGTGATCAAAAGGGTACTTATTTGATCCGTCTCTTTGCTTTCTGAGGTATGATCTTCTTAAGATGGATAGCTATGTGTTAATAAAGTGATCATCCGTTATTACCCCATTGATCTAGTTTTTTCATGTTAGGCACCTCCATATGCTAGGAAACGAGATCGAATATACAAACCGTTGGGACAGTCAGTTGCATCCAACAGTCTCAAGATAGTTGAAATCAAATGTGCAAATGTTGATAAGAGGGTTCACAAAATTTTGAACATACTGACTACCTACGGTATTCGCCTTGACCAAACTAATATCCAACATACTAGCAGAATTTCTGGATCTGGATCACTGGATGTGAGTTAAACTTCTGGCTATCTCCATGCTACTTATGTTTTCTTCCATTTGTTGACATGTTCATACATCGTAGACCAAGAAGCGAAGAAAATCTCAAACTAGATAGAAGAATATAATTGCTTGAAATTTGCATGTATGAGAGAAAGATTGAGACTCCCCTTTGATGAAGAGAGAGTGAGACAAATTTAACGGGCTTGCATTACCCAAAAACATATACCATCAGTTTGGACTTTGAATTGAAGCATGATGTATGCACAAATTAGTTACTCCCTCAGTTCACTTTTATAAGCCATTCCAGCTTTTTCCAAAAATACACGTATCTAGACGTATTAGTGTGTAGGTTCTCTCATTTTTATCCGTAGTCCGTATTGAAATATCTAGAATGCCTTATAAAGTGAACGGCGGAAGCAGTAACAATTACACATCAAGCAGTTCTGAGTGAATTCTTTATTGGCATTATATAGTGGTTGCACTTTATTGCAAATGAATGGCCTCCAATTTATATTCTTTGGTAAAAAAGCATCTATAGAGGGGACACGGCGCTTCGGGTCACGGGTGCAGATGCACCCGTTATGTAATACATTTTTAAAAACTTTTCAAAATGTCAAAAAATTCCAAAAAGAAAATCGGATATATATCAAGACATTTTGTGTTAGCACAAAAAGTTTCACGTAAAAAAGATATTTTTTGTGACTAAAAGAAAAAAATGTCTCGTATAAAGTCATTTTGGAGCGCCCGGATTTTTCTTTTTGCACAGGTCACAAAAAATGTTTTTTCTTCGCGAAACTTTTTGTGCTAACATAAATTTCTTGAAGTATATCCTAAATTTTTACTTTGAATTTTTTGACATTTTAAAATTTATTTTTTGAGCAGTGAGTACATCTGCCTGCACCCATGAGTCCATGACCCGATATGGATTTCTGCTATATAGGTGAATGTTATCCTGTATCAGGCCATTTTGATTGAGCCTGCCGTCATCCAGATTCTGCACAAACTAGCATGTGACTATCTTGCTCGGCATGTAAGATATGATTCCCCTCGTGTGTGTTCTATGTTTTTTCCTCTTCTCATAACATATCTTACATGTCAATGATTTTTGTAAAATTAAACCTACACTGCCCTCTGTAATTGTGCGTGAATCCTGCTATGTGCAATGTTGCATGTCAAATAACCAATAGGGTAGACAAATATTTATCATCTTATTTTAGTAATGTCGGCCCCACTTTACAATATTTGGATGTAAAGCGTACAAATCCACTGAAGATTCTCATTTGTCTGTGGTAGGTTATCTCTGAGTTGATTCTGTGTTTTCCTTATCTTTGCAGGTTTCAATTTTGTTTGTACTGGTTTCAGCTAAAACTAGAGGTTACGGTGATCTGGACTATTGATTAGGTTCCTTTGATTCTTTTTACAAATGCATGGAGCAATTTTTTAGGCCGTGGTGTAGCTGTCTTTAGAAGTATCGTTATTATATATCAATATTTTTCGACAAGTGATTTCATGTCTTGCACTTTTGTCTTTCTTAAGTTGGATGACTTGTTACAAGATTCTACAATGCAACTCTTTTTTGTATTATCTGGCAGTATTTACTAGATGTTCCCTCTCTCACTGTTCTGTTGTTAATTAGAGCTATTTGTCCTCTCATAATCGGAGTATATGATTGTCCAGTTAAGAGAGGATGACAAGGAAGCTGCAGCTCCTGATCACTGAGCGTAGTGGCGTTGGTTGATCCCCGCCTGGAGTGCTCCTTGTTATATTTCTAGTTATCTCTTTTGCTAGTAGTGTTGTGATCGCCTGATCAGAGTGCATAACTCTCTCCTTTTCAGGCCTTTTACGCTTTTGTTTTTCTTTCTTTTCATCATGTTGCTGTGTGGGTGTTGCTGCGGGCCTCGTCCCTCTGTAAAACATTAATGCTGCTTTCTGTATAAAGCAGGGAAATAAAGTTGCCTTTCATCTAAAATTGTCCAGTTAAGTCGTGCGGCGGCCAGCTCCACCAGATAGGAGCAGTGGTACTCCGCCGTGTTCAGCAAGCTGCAGGTCATCGTTCACAAGCCTACTCCATGCTGGATCATTGCAGTGTTGTACGTATAAATGTAAATGGCAAACAATGTTTTTGGTTGATTTGTGAGCACTCCATGTTGAGAAGATTACTCGTTACTGATCGATGTGACAATTTGTGTGCTATCAACCTGTGAACAATGCATCAATGTCGACAATAGGTTCAGTGGACACGGCTTGTTGCTAAGAACAGCGTGACTAAAGTTTGCTCGGGATTGCGAAAATGTAAACGGCTGCATCGGTAAGTTGCTGGTTTGCCTTTAACAACAAACTGTTGAGGGCAATCTCTCCCCAGATACAAGACAATAAAACATAGTATAACCACGAGAACATTTGCAATCAATTAGCGACCGGATCATCCAAATCATCACAACAATGCAAGATGAAGCATAAAGCAGTATTAGTAACGATATTTTTTTTGCATATAACTTTGTCTGGTTTCAGTGGGTCTTGAATATCCATGGTGTATAGGATAACTCAGTTTGCACAAAGAGACAACCAACTGTCTATTATTCAAGCTGAAAACTGACATCTAACAACTCCGGAAAAGCAAAAGTTTAATAATGAAATTTATATTTAACGCACATATTATTACAAATGTACTCCTACAAATGATCGGAGGGACTAGTTGTCTAGATGGATAAAATAAAACTAACTGATGGACGCCTTACAACTAACTGATACAGAAATTCCAAAGAAAGTTCAATGACCACAAAGCTCAAAAGTTGAATCATGAAAGCTTTGGCTTGAGCGCACCGCACCTAACAAGCCGTGGGTGGGCATGCCTGTACCGTGCTCGGCTGCGAGTGCAAGATGTTTTGCGTCCGCCGTGCAGGTGGGCGACGGACGCTCGGCCAGCTTCTGGCTAGATAGTTGGACGGAGGCTGGGGTGCCTTTCGTGCTGTTCCCCGAGCTCTACAAGGCGGCGCGTCGCAAGCGCCGTTCGCTCTGCGATGCGGTGATTGACCAGCACTGGGTGCTAGATCTACGAGGAAGGGTTTCTGCCGATCTTTTGCCTGCCTTTGTCCAGCTGTGGCAGGCGGCTGCGGCTCTGAACCTTGTGGAGAGCGTCCAGGACACGTTCTCCTGGCGTTGCTCGGCGTCGGGGGCATTCACGGTGGCCTCAGCATACAGGCTGCAGTTCATATCGCGTCCACGGATTCCCCACTCTTGGTGCCAATTTGGCAGGCCTGGGCTCCGGCCGAGCATCGTTTGTTGGCTTGGTTGTTCGTCCAGAACCGTGTCCTCGCGGCCGATCGTTTGATGGCCCGGCAGTGGCCCAACTGCTACTTCTGCCAGCTGTGTTGCCGGAATCTGGAGACCACCGAGCACCTCCTCGTTGAGTGTCCGTGGTCGCGTGCCCTTTGGAGCATGGTGGCCACCCGTTTCAACCTCGCCTCCTTCGACCCGGGATCCTGGGCAACCACGGGAGGAGCGGCATTGTCGGTGCGATCGCTTACTGCATGGCTGCTAGGGCTATCCTGATGGTGCCAAACAGCTAGCTAGCTACTTCACTGGCCACAGGCACACATCATCTAGTGCCCCTGAACGATCTTTGCTCATTCCAGTAACCATGCACTTTGTACTATTCCTCACCTCACCTTGTCTCTGTGCACCCAAATCCATAGTGCTTACCATTAGCATTAGCACTGATCTCTCACACATAAAGTTGGTGACATGACTGAGATAATGCTCTCACATCACCACATGCAGTCATTGCCTGTATATAGTATTATGCATATTACTACAAGACAGATAGGATCATGTCTGCTGCCTAGACAGTTAGTGCCCACCACCTAGCACAGACAAGACACCTTGAGCTACAGGCTTGCAGAGAATTAATGGTGTCCATGGAGCTGCTCATGCCGGTAGCTGCCATGCTCGCCTTCGACACCCTCTTCGCGGTGCTGACAGTGATGATGAAGAAGGCCCTCAATGGTGGCCTGAACCCCATCGTTCTTATCACTCTCCGACAGCTTATCGCTGCAGCTTTCCTGGCCCCAATTGCCTACTTCAAAGAAAGGTTTGTCAGATACTAGAACTTAGCCTGCAGTGTTCAGTCGCTGAGTTGTTTTCACATGATGTTTAGCACCTGTCAACTCAGTGTGCATGATCAATCGATCATGATCCTTTTGCACTTTTGTAAGTTCAACTGAAAAGCATGATGTTTTCAGTAACTTAAGAAGTAACTTTTCCTTCTTGTTGTATACTACTTCATACATTTCAGTATCTAGAAAGTGTTTACTGATAAATTCCTCATGCTTATTATTTTTAGTTTGATTTCAGGAATTCAAGACCAAAATTCACAAAGGAGATATTTGCCTACTTGTTCATGAGTGCACTACTTGGGTAATATTTTTTCCTTTTGGGAATCCTAATTGGATAATGTGACTTTGGTCTTTCTAAATACAGTGGAGGAGACGAATCAAAAGAGTGTTGCAAATTATATAGTGATTTTTTGCGGGGGGACTATAGAGTTATTCGCTGTACACTTGTACTATTATTTATCGCCTATAAGGATTAAGAATTGACACGTTGCTTAAATGTTGCAAGTGTAAATAACTCTCAATAGCAACTATCGCTAAAGGACTAACAATTGACATATTGCTAACAAGTTGCAAGTGTACATAACTATCGGTCAAACAAACTTTGTTTCGAGACACGGAACTTTGTCAAAGCACTGGAAAAGTCACACATGTTTTCCTTTTTGTCCTTGAAGTGTGGTAGGTGCTGCTCTTGTGATTGGAGGCCTATATCTTCTCCTCTGGGGGAAGAGCAAGGAAGCATCATCAGCTGCTATTCTACCCGCGAAAGGAGCGGAAGATCAGGAGACGCAACCAAATTTGTGAAGCATAGGAAGGGCATTTTTAGTAGTTAGTCTTATGGAAGTCAAGAATCATCCTAATGTTCCAACTATGTCCTATATATGTTGCTACAACTTTGAATAAGTTGGTGTCAAATTTGTGCTCATTACTTTCTGGTAGTGTGGTGCCTGGTGATGTTGCCTTCCTTGTCTTCAGTATTCAACAGCGTACCAGCTAATTATTACAGAAAGCACTTGTTGCTGGATTTTACCGCCCTAATTTGTCACTGAAAATGACGGTTGAGCAGGAGCAGGATCAAACTAGAAGTGCAAAGGGTGAAGGATCAGTAGTGGTGTTTGAGTTGAGCAATTCACCGTCTCTTGCCATAGTATTGCTGACCCAAAGGTAGTATTGCCAGCTAACTCTATCAGGTTACTAGCAATGGCAAGTAATTATGTTCTTTTAGATGCTTATGGAAAGTATATATGTTGGTGATAGGAAGTGAGAGACTAGTCCACATACTCACTCCGTTTTTTAATATAAGATGTTTTAGCTTTTGTCCACATGCACACGCACGCAAATGTATGTAGACACATTTTTATGTGCATGTTCACTCATTTTAGTGTGCATATAGACAACATGTGTACCACCTAAAACATCTTATATTAAAAAACGGAGGGAGTACATAGAAAGGAGTTTTCGCAATCTCAGTGCTTCCATCTTTTCTCCACTTTGTTGGCATCTTATACAGATTTTGGCCGGGGCACCCGAAAAAGGGACTGAATCAGGACATAAATTTTACTTGCACATTTGCACTACAATTTGATTCCTACTGTCTCTTGACATGCCATTTTTTAGAATATAATTTATCTTCAGTAATAGTAACTTTTCACAGGAGTGAGCAAAGCAATTAATTATTTATGGTGACAACATATTAGCATTTGCTTTTCTGGTCTCCTCGATGAATGAGAGCCGTCACTTTTGATCAGTGAGTGGCATTGCAGGGCTATATATATAATCAGTCAGTTCATGAGCATATCGGTCATCATCTTGTAGCTAGCAGCAATCTTACAAAGCGGATGGAGGAGTGGAGACCAGTGATGGGAATGCTGGTCTTCGATCTCATCTCAGCGGTGATGACGGCGCTGGTGAAGAAGGCGCTGGAGCAAGGGCTGGACCGCCTGGTCCTTGTAACGCTCCGGCAGCTGGTCGCCACCGTCTTCCTTGCTCCAATAGCCTATTACAAAGAAAGGTATGCACACAATTATATCCATGTACATGCAATCTCTCTTCATTTCCTAAAGCTGCATAGTGCCATGGAATTCCTGCAGGAGCACGAGGCCCAAGCTCACACTAGAGATCCTGGCGTACCTCTTCTTCAGCGCCGTGTTCGGCGCCGCGCTCTCGCAGTACACCTTCTTCTACGGCCTGCAGTACACCACCGCCACCTTCGCCATAACCTTCATCAACCTCTCTCCTGTGCTCACCTTCCTCATCGCCGTCTTGCTGAGGATGGAGCCACTGAAGGTGAAGAGTACGGCAGGAGCCGCGAAGATCGCTGGGACGCGATTTTTTTTAAAATAATATTTTTTTAAACTGAAATTCGGAAAATAGCGCGCGTTTTCCAGAAATTTGGAAAATAGCGCGGCGTCGGCAACGGCCGGGCCGAAAGCATCCAGTTTCGGCATGGGCTACGCCGAAAGGAGAGTTTCGGCACGGGCCAAGCCGAAAGCTGTCCTTCGTCTGGGCCACTGCCGACAGTGCATGGCGCAGGCCGCGTCGGCAGGCGTGGGCCACACCTTTCGGCAGGAGCGCTGCCGAAAGCAGCGTTTCGGCACGGGCGACGCCGAAACCTGCTGGATAAGCAGGCCGCGCCCGGCTCTCTTCTTCTTCCTCCGCTCGACTCCTTCTCTCTCTGTTCTTTCTCTCTGGTTCGAAAATACCACCGAATCCTACCCAGAAAAAATCCCCACAAGCTCACAGATTCAAGAAATAGAGTAGAGAAGGGTTGGGGCATCCCCGATCTGTTGATGGGATAGCTGTTTGTGAAGGCGTTTGGGGGTGTGGAGGTGGAGCAATGGTGGTCAACAATGGTGGATAGTGGTGCTGCATGCTGTTCTTGGGCAAGGAGAGGCTTGATGCAGTGCTGGTGGTGCTAGATTGAAGCCGGGCAGCGGGAGCTAGACACGCGTCAAGGGTAAACCCTAATCCCTAAATTTTTTAGGTTAAATGTGAATATAGTTTGTGGGTAGATGTATAATATTTGTTTGCATTAGTGTAGATATATTTCGTTGGTTAGATATATCGTATAATTTTATTAGGATTAATATTAGCATTGTAGATATATTTTGTCGGTTAGATATATTGTATATTTTGATTCGGGTTAATATTAGTGGTGGTTGTAATTTTTAGATATATCCGGTGTGTAGTATTTGACGATGGGAAAATTTTGTCTAGGTAATGGAAGTGGTACATATTGTAGTGCACTACGGTGCCGGTACAGTCCGTGCAACTGAGTCAGGGGTTGATCTTGGTGAATTTGATAATTTGGAGATTTAGTTGACAGAGCCGGAGAAAATGGAAATTAGCGCTGTCCAGGGCTATTTGACGGTGAATTTTGGTTACGATCCTAGTTTCTGGACGGTTAGGATTCAGTCGGTATGGACCAAATCCCGGACAAATATTTATTGGGAGTTGTTGCCGCTTGACCGGACAAAGCAGTGGGTTTCTTGGCTAGCGTCATGCAAACGCCGAGGCACAAAACCAGAAGTCCTACTGTCGTTTGTTTTGAAGGGGGAGAGTAGTGAAGCAACTAGTTCGTATACTGCCCAAATTCCTGTGCATTATGAACCATCACCGACAGCAGGGAATGCTCAAACTCATGTTGAGTACCATGAACCATCGCTGTCAGAAATTCCTGTTCATTACGAACCAGCATTGTCAGCAGGACCTACCCAAATTGGGGAGGCTGATGCGGATGAGCACACAGGAACAGTGCAGGACGCGATGGCGGATGAAGACGAGGATGGCGTCGCCGAAGATCTTAATTCTGATGAAGGAGATTCTGATGATTCAGATGAAAATGATGGGGAAAATGTACCTATTCCTGGTTATTGGAACCAGGACAAGTCAAATGTCACGACTGTGCATGATGGTCATGAATCGTCCTGGGAGTACCACATGAATAACATTGAAATTGGGGCTCAGTACAGCACGAAGCAACAGTTAAGGGAAGCCGTGATTCAGTGGGCATTGTCCACACAGAGGGTTTTCCGCACGGATGTATCAAATAAGCAATATTTGACAATGAGCTGTACTGACATTGGTTGTCCTGCACGGGTGCATGGTCACTTACCGAAGTATCAGGTTGTGTGGGTGGTGACAGACGTCGTGCCACACACTTGTGAAATTGATTGTCAACTCGCAGATCACCCAAACCTAACGTCAACTCTCATTGCACGTCTGTTGTTCAGTGAGATAGTGGACAAGAAAGACATGGTAGCGAAGCACATCGTAAGAACAGTGAAGGCAAGATGGAAAACCCCAACATTAAATACGGGAAGGCCTGGAGAGCTAAGCAGAGGGCTCTAGAGGAGAGGTTTGAGAGTTTTTATGACTCTTATGATAATGTTATCCGTCTTGTAGCACATTGAAGGAGAGGAATCCTTGCACATATGCTATAGTCCAATTACAAAAAAAGGAGGAGATTCCTGAATATGATGTGTTTGGCCGATTGTTCTTCTCATTCGCCATATGCATCGAAGCTTTTAACTATTGCCGTCCAGTGTTGTGCGTGGATGGCACGTTTCTCACAGGCAAGTACAAGGGGCAGATCCTGACCGCAATAGGTGTCGACGGCAACAACCAGATCGTGCCAATTGCATTTGCCTTCGTCGAGGGTGAGAATTATGATAGCTGGTTATGGTTCTTTAGGAATTTGAAAAATGCAGTTGTGAAGACTCGGCCAAATGTCTGCATCCTCCATGACAGACATGCTGGTATGCTAAAGGCTATAAAGAGACTGCAGCAACCCGGCGTGGATGAAGAAGCACCATGGACTGACATGCAAAGTCGCTGGTGTATGCGCCATCTCGCCGCTAACTTTTACTCATGCTTTAAAAGTAAGCGGCTGATGAATTTGTTTAAAAGACTCTGCAATCAGAATCAGGAGAGGAAGTATCAGTTTTTGTGGGAAAGGCTGACTGAATTCACAAGGAAACAAGTGAAGGAAAGAAGAGCTGCACAGGCTCAAGGAGTAGCTTCGCAGCTCCAGGCGGCACAGGTCGCTGCAGCGCAGACGGATGATTAAGATCCTGTTGGTTTGTGTGACTTGCCTGGCAGACGGATGATTAAGATCCTGTTGGTTTGTGTGACTTGCCTGGTATTGACCCACCTGGTACGAAGAGAAAGGAGGGAAAACGAATCAGGAATTTTGAAGAGTGGATAGAGAAAGAGCCTCCCGTGAAATGGTCTTTGTTGCACGACGCACATGGAGCTAGGTACGGCACCATGACTACCAACCTTGCAGAGGTGTATAATTTTGTACTCAGAGGGAATAGGAGTTTGCCACTAACAGCACTGGTGGAGGGAATTTTGGTAGGGACATTAACGTATTTCAGAGATAGACGTCGTGAAGCTGTCGAGCATATTGAGTATTACCCCAACACACCTTACTGCCGAAAAATAAGACTGTACATGGACAAGAAGATAAAGAAGGCACGGTTGCACACAGTCGTTCGTATGGGTAATGAAGAACCGAGGTACGAGGTACGCTTACCGACTGAAAGATTTGGTGCGGGTAATGAGCTTAAGACCCATGAGGTGCGAGTGCACGTGCAATAAACCGAGACTGCTTCACCTCCCATGTTCTCATGTGCTAGCTGTTTGTGGGCAGATGGGGATGAACCCAATCAGTTTCGTGTCTCCATATTACATGAAGGAGGCAGTGGTTGAAACTTGGACCGGGGAGATGACAGGATTTAGGGTAGTTGGTAACTTCAACAAGGTTAACCCACTGGAAAGACAATATGTTCCGGATCCCGCTCTAATGAGAACTAGCAGAGGAAGACGGCAGTCGCGTCAAATCCGGAATGATATGGATGAGTCCGAAACCGGTGGACCCACTCGACAGTGCTTGTTATGCACTAATTTCGGACACAGAGAGAAGTACTGTCCCAAATACGGCCTTGGACATGCTCCTGATCCTGCAACCATTCCTGTTCCTGGGCGTGGTCGAGGAAACCGAGGCCGAAGAGGACGTGGGCAACGTGGCTAGCACTGTGGTTCAATTTGTATGTGTATGAACTATGTTTTAATTTTGACGTGTCCGAACTATGTTTTTATTTGTAAGTGTCAGAACTATGTTGTTATTTGTAAGTGTCAGAACTATGTTTTAATTTTTACGTGTCCGAACTATGTTTTTATTTGTAAGTGTCAGAACTATGTTGGTATTTGTAACTGTCTGAACTATGTTTAAATTTGTAAGTGTCAGAACTATGTTGGTATTTGTAAGTGTCTGAACTATGTTTTTAATCTGTACCGTACAGATGGCTTCATATGCTTTGCTTAATGGAGCGATCGATGGAAAACATCACGCTAGGCTCTGGGAGAATGGTAAAGTACCAAATCTCGTGCGTACACGGGGTCCATCATACAACTGGATGATACACCCTGCTTGGATTGATCGGTACGTACACCGGGTCCATAATTTTGTTACCATTTATGATGCGATGAACATTATTTGATAATTTTTTTATACAGTTTGACTTGGTCTGGTCTGCTACCTATAGCACGCCTAGTTGAGGCGACTCCTCGGGAGTGGTTACATCATCCACCAGATCAGGTCGCGGACGCAGATATTGATGTCCAGATGGATGCATCTCGACGCATCAACATAGACAGGTCACTGCTTAGCTGTTTAGTTGACCGATGGAGGCCCGAGACCCACACTTTTCACTTCCCGTGCGGGGAGATGGCACCGACACTTCAGGATGTGTCATTTTTGTTGGGTCTCCCACTGGCGGGCGCGGTCGTAGGTCCTTCACAGGCTCCAGGTAATTGGCGTGACGAGATGCAGGCACGTTTCGCAGGTTTACATCCGGAAAACCCGCTCTTGCCGAACCAGGCACACGGTTCTCGGGTTTCATTTTTGAGCAAGTTTCAGGTAAGATTGTTACAATTATGTTGTTTATTTTTAACTATCAACAAACCTGTACTTACCCAGTTTCTGTTGTATGATCAATGCAGATAGGAGCTCTTGGATACCTTGAGGTCATCTTGACTGAACAACAGATTACTAGATATTTGGAGGCATACCTGCTGTGGCTGTTCGGCAAGGTGATGTTCACAGAGTCCCACGTCGACACTATTTCTGCGCGCTTCATCAATATAGCGCGAGAGATTGCGGAGGCACAACAACTTGAGGACATAGTGCCACGGAGTTTTGGGTCTACTGTCTTAGCCGCCACGTATCGTTCTTTGTGCACCGTGTGCACGAAGAACGCAGAGTCCTCTTCGATACTTGGCTGCCCACTACTGTTGAACTTGTGGTCCTGGGAGAGGTTCCCTATCGGTAGGCCTGACGTCGACGCTATTACTCCTTGGCAGTACAGGTTCATCGAGGAAAACCTTGTCAATCTGCCTACATTTGGTAGTATGTGGACGCGTAGACAGGTAAACTTGCACATTATTTATTTCTTGTTGAACTAATTGTCAAGTTCTTTATTTATGTATACTAACTAGTTTATCTATTTGCAGAGACGGTACGCGGGAGAGCAAGTCAGAAATTGCTACGGGTCATTCACGATGCAGTTTGATCAGTTGCAAGACCATCAGGTTATTTGGGAGCCGTACCGTGCTGACAGGGTGGAGGCGAGATACCCCGGTGGGATTTGTAGCTTGTGTCGGAGGGATGAAAACTATTGGTACACTCGAGCCTCTATTATTTTCGATGTCACGGTGGAGGAGGTGGCCCAACAGCGAGTCATGAGACAGTTCGGCATGCGACAATTGCCAGAACCTCCTGCGAGACAGCCGCCCCTTCCTTCGCACATCCACAGGTATGTTTTTAACCAACTGTGGTTGCACTAACGAATCTCTAAAGTCGAATCTGAATTAATTACGCTACGCATGCATGTTTTTAGATTGTCACTGACATGGGTATACATATCGGGTACCCTACCGTGAGGGTACCTGGTGCACGTAACGACTAAAGGCCCAATATAAAGAGTCTACTCGAAGCCCAAGACAAGAGGCCCAAGAAGATGGAGTACCCTCCAAGATTAGACATAGGCATAGTCGGTTTAAACTTTCCTTACGTGTAAACTAGGTCGTTTACGTACTCCCGAGACCCAGCCTATTTAAAGGCTGGGAGGGGTACCGATCTAGGAGGAAGCCATACCAGAACCACCATAGCTCTTGCGAGATCGACATCTCGCCGGAGCCACCTTGTAACCTCATAATCTCACACGATCAATAACAGACAAGCAGGAAGTAGGGTCTTTACCTCCACCCGAGGGGCCTGAACCTGGGTAAATCTTTGCCTCTGCTTGTCAGCCGACGAAACCACCAGTACTACCACGTTCTCTCCCCATAATCTCAACCCTAGGTACTTAACCATGGGATTTGATGAGGGTACACCTCGTCAATTGGCGCCGTATGTGGGAAAGAATAGTGCTGGACTCACGGTTCCTTCGGTTCCATCGGAGAACGGCGACTCGCCGATCGGATCTACAAACGGCAACTCGCCGGCTGCATCAACAAACCAGAACTCGCCTACTCGGGCAACACACGGCAACTCATCGACGCACTCGACAAACGGCAGCACGCCAGCTTCACCCGCAAAAAGCACATCAGATCCTCTGATGGATTTCGAGCCACACTCGCCAGAATTCCAGGAGACCTTCTCCGATCTCGAGTCAGGTTTGGGTTTAACAGTTGGTTCGTTCAATTTTTTCGTCAACAAGCTTGGTGTGCAGGACTTGACAGATCCACGTCAACTCGCGACATCCGCACCCGAGGCTCCATCGGTTGCGGCTCCTTCGACTGCGGATCCATCATCTGCGTCCATACCATCGTCGATCCTCCAAACTTGCTCGTCTGCAACATCCATCTCAACTCGAGAACTTAACAAGCTCATGGAGGAGCTCGAAGGTGAGGAGGCCGAGTCAGCATACCGCATAAACAACCCCGAGATCGATCTTCCACTCGAGGATAGCATCGACTGCGGGATCTCCCTCAGCGACTTCGACGAGCCCGAAACTCATATCGACAACCACGTCGACTCCGAGATCTGCACCGACAACAACCTCGACTCGAGATTCATAACAGCTTCGCTGACGCCGAGATGAGCATGGGCGATGAAGGCATCGACTGCGAGATCCATCCAGGAGGACCACTCGACGAGCATATCGACTCCGACATGAGTCTTGATGAGGACGTCGAGTCCATGACGGGACTCGAAAGCACATACACACACCCTCGGGTGATACCCCAGCAGGTTTACGTCGCCATCGCCGCAGAATCATCAGACGCTGCGGCCAGCCGCAGGCCTACAGAATTCCCGTGCACAGTTACTATGCCGGACGGAGTCACAACTCTCACAATCACTGCTGAGATGGCAGCAAAAGCAGATAAAGTTATCACGGAGTGCACGATGATGCCAGCAGACGCAACACAAGAGGAGATGCTGACCTTCCAGTACTTCAACTGGCAGGAATCACTTCGACTGCGCAGGTCAGAGCAACACTCGAAGAACGCAAAAAGCAAGCTAGCTTATCGAGTGCGCGAAGAAGACAGCTCTCCCTGAGCTCCACCGGGCGAGCAGATACAAGACCCAGATCAAGGCTGTCACACCTCTCGCCAGACGAAAGAGCGGCACTCACCCGCAACTTGGGCAACTCCTTCATGACATACGACGAGGAGGGAGTGCCAGTACCCAAAACTGCGCGGGTGCCCTCTTTACTGCTGCAGCATACTTAGAAGCAATCAAGCCTCCAGCGGACGACCCCAATGCAAAACTGCATCGCCAGCAGATCAAATCACTCGCCTTAGCTGCGAAGGCCATACGCCAGGTCCCAAACGCTCCAGGAGGGAGTCGAGATCGTGCCATAGCTGACACGCGTCGTGAAGAGCATCATCGCAGTGGTCGCCGCCACCACTCGAAGGAAAGAAGCAGCTCGCGTAGGCGCAGGTCCAGAAGCAGATCACGCAGATCTTACAGTAGCGACTCATACTCTGATCGAGAACCTGAGCAACACGGAGCTCTGTGCTTCACTCGACGCGTCCGCGAGACACGGATGCCCAAAGGGTTCAAACTCACATCTGAGCAACCCAAGTACACGGGAAGGCAGGAACCTTCAGGGTGGTTGGAAGATTATAGGCTGGCTGTCGCGTGCCAGCGAGGCACAAACACCACAGCCATGCAATACATACGACTCATGCTCGAAGGCACAGCCCGCGACTGGCTCAAAGCTCTACCTCCATCAACATACGACTCGTGGGATCACTTCCGCGGGACTTCATCAAAAACTTCGAGCCTCTATGTGAGCGACCAAAAACATTCGAAGAACTGCGAGCCTGCGTTCAACGGTCAGGCGAAACGTTGAGGTCATACATCAGACGATGGACTGAGATACGCAACTCAGTCGGAGTAATTTCAGAAGATATGGCCATGGATGCTTTCATCATGGGCCTCGCCAGGCATGACTTCAAAGAAGCACTTGGTCGCAAAAAGCCAACCTCTGTGGCTAACCTCTTGATGGTAGCGACTGAGTGGGCAGACGGAGAAGATATGGCGCACACACACGCGGGTCCTCACCCCGTGACAATCATGAAAGCGGCAGTCGAAGCCGCAGAGACTCATACAGAGACGACCGAAGGCGCAAACGTTCAAAACGTCACTACGACGATGACAGACCCGAATTCATGGCGGCTGGGTTCTCCACACCCCGCAATGACCAGGACAGAAGCGACCGACGGTCGGAAGATCGGCGAGACAGTCGAGATGATCGCCGGGACAGTCGAGATGATCGTCGGGACAGTCGAGACCGCGGCCAACGCAGTGATAGCTACAAGAGGAAGGACTGGCGCAAGTCACGGGCACAATCTGAGCGATCATTCGAAGAAAAGATGGACGCTGATTGCAGATTCCACCTGTACAAGGGGGACGACGGAAAACTGCGATCCAATCACTCGATGAGAAACTGCAGGGAGTTCGACCAAATGGCGACTGATTACGTAAATCGCAGAAAGGCAGCAGCCGCAAAGCACACTGCTGCACCGTGCCTCAGCCAAACAACGTGCCGTCCTGATGGCACCACCCCTCCACCACAGCCTGCGCAGGCGGAAACCTCGCGGGTGCCATACAACCCGTACCTCGGGTGGAAGAACCACAGTACCCTCCGCCCCAAGGGCAGATGTACATGATACAGAAAGGTCGCCCTTCCAACAGGGAGCAAAAACTTCGCACTCGACAAGTAAACATGGCGGTCATGTCACCTCCTGCTGTAACGAATACTTGAAGGGATCTGAAACTCAATAAGCTTCAGCAAAGGACCACCCTCCATCGGTTGTTCGCCAGGGCACTCTGCTCTGGTACTCGACGCACAAATTGGAGGCTACGCCATGTCCAAGGTCTTCATGGATGGTGGCAGCGGCATAAACATCATCTTCGCAGATACGCTCCGCAAAATGAACAGGTCAGTCGAAAACCTGCCAAGATCTTCAAATACCTTCACGGTATCGTTCCAGGGAAAGCAATAAGCCCAGAAGGCACCATACAACTCGACGTAACGTTCGGGGACAAGAACCACTTCAGGACAGAGTCGATTGAGTTCGAAGTTGTCGACTGGAAGTCACAATACCATGCTATACTTGGACGCCCGACGTTCGCTCGATTCATGGCGGTGCCACATTACGCATACCTCCAGCTGAAGATGCCTGGACCAAAAGGAGTAATCACAGTCAAGGGAAACTTCCAAAATCTGACTCTTGCGACCGAGAGTTCAGCAAAATCTCTGAGATGTTTGGCATGGAAGCAACACTCGCAGAGCTCGCGGTCTCCAACGATCGCACACTTATGCCAGAGCACAAAAGGTGGCAGTCGACAGATCATTCAATGCCACCAATGACACAAGGTCGCATCAGGTGCACCCGACTGACCCGACCAAGACAGTCAATGTCTCGTCGAGTCTGCCTATCGCATAGGAAAGCGCGCTCGTCGAATTCCTCCGTGAGAACTGGGATATATTTGTGGTGTCCAGCACATGCCAGGTATTCCCAGGGAATTCGCCGAGCACTCTCTCCAATTATTTCCAGATGCTAAACCAGTCAAGCAAACAATGCGCCGCATATCCGGCCCAAAAAGAACTGCAGTCGAAGCCGAAGTCGACAGGCTACTCGCAGCAGGTTTCATCAGAGAGATCAAGAAATCACAATGGGTGGCCAACCCCGTACTCGTAGAGAAGAAGAACACAGATATCCTTCGGATGTGCGTAGATTTACAGCACTCAATAAATGCTGTCCAAAGGATCACTTTCCACTACCTCGAATCGACCAGATCGTCGACTCCACCGCCGGGTGCGCTCGCTTGTCCTTCCTGGATGCTTACTCGGGTTACCACCAGATAAGGATGAAGGAAGAGGATGAAGAGAAAACGGCGTTCATAACCCCACTCGGGGTCTACTGCTACACACAATGCCTTTCGGGCTCAAAAACGCAGGCGCAACCTACCAGCGCATGATGCAAGATTGCCTCAAGAAGCAAATTGGGCGAAACGTCCAGGTCTATGTAGATGACATCGTCATCACCACAAGGAGAAAACACACTACTCGATGACTTGCGAGAGACGTTCGCAAACCTCAAACGCTTCCACATCAAGCTCAACCCGAAGAAGTGCACGTTCGGCGTGCCAGCCGGGCAACTCCTCGGGTATCTAGTCTCAGCTCGAGGAATCGAGGCGGACCCGGAGAAAATACAGGCCATCTTGACGATGCAAAGGCCTTCAAAGCTCCATGACGTGCAAAAGTAGCGGGTCGAGTGGCAGCACTCAGTCGATTCATCAGCAAGCTAGGCGAAAAAGCACTCCCGTTCTATCGACTGATGAAGAAAGCAGATAAATTCGAGTGGACGCCAGAAGCCGAAGCAGCCTTCACGGACCTCAAGCGAGTCCTCACAAGCCCTCCAATCCTCGTCGCACCAAGGGAACGCGAGCCACTATACCTATATGTCTCTGCAACTAACAGGGTGGTGAGCACTGTTCTGGTAGTCGAACGCAGGGAGGAGGGACACGCCCAAAGCATACAACGTCCAGTCTATTACTTGAGTGAAGTGCTCTCCACATCAAAGCAGCGGTACCCGCACTATCAAAGCTGGCTACGCCGTGTTCATGTCCTCAAGGAAGCTGACGCATTACTTCTCCGAGCACCCGATCACTGTAATCAGCACCTCAGGGATCGGGGACATCCTCACAAACCCCAACGCAACTGGGCGAGTAGCAAAATGGCTCATCGAGCTAGCACCAAGAGACATCAAGTATGATTACCCGAAGGCCATCAAAGCACAAGTTTTACCTGACTTCCACACCGAGTGGATTGAAGCTCAGCTCCCAGGAGCACCAGATGTGTCCAACTCTGGACTATGTACTTCGACGGCTCAAAGAAAAACGAAGGCGCAGGCGCAGGTGTCATCCTCATATCACCAAAAGGCGACAAGCTCCGCTACATCCTACAAATGGGTTCGAGTTCCCATCCAATAACGAAGCAGAATACGAGGCCTGATCCATGGCATGAGGATGGCCAAAGCCTCGGGTGCACTCGACTGATGATCTACGGCGACTCGAATCTTGTGGTGCAGCAAACAATGAAGGCCTGCGACGCAATCGCAGATAACATGATCGCCTACCGTGACCTGTACAACATCATGGAGGGCAGCTTCGAAGGCTGCGAGTTGCGGCACATAGGGCGTGAGAGCAATGAAGAAGCAGATAAGTTAGCCAACATTGGCGCGACCAAAGCACCAGTGCCACCTGGTGTCTTCTTCGAGCGCATCGAGCACAGATCATCAAAAAGAAGCGAGCAACTCCTGCATCAGCCGCACCAGCCAAGAGCAAAGCACCTAGCACAGAGGACCCGCCAGTCGAGGTACTCCTCATCGAGCCAACTTGGACTCAACCTTTCCTCGCATACATACTCCGCGGCGAGGTACCCGAAGACATAACAGAGTCAAGACGCGTCACTCGACGATCTAAAGCATACACTGTCATCAACGGTGAACTTACAAACGCAGCATATCAGGTATGTTCCAACGTTGCATAGCATTTGAAGATGGCCAAGCCATCCTTCGTGATATTCATGCAGGTACTGCGGGCATCACGCCAGCAGTCGATCACTCGTAGCCAAAGCCTTTCGCGCAGGCTTCTACTGGCCCACAGCACTCAAAGACGCGGAGGACATAGTCAAAAGGTGCATCGGCTGTCAAAAATTCGCCACAAAGCCGCACGCACCCGCATCGGCGTTGAAGACAATACCATTGGCCTGGCCCTTCGCCCAGTGGGGGCTCGATATGGTTGGGCCACTCAAAAAATCCTCCCATGGAGGGCATACTCACCTTCTGGTGGGTCGACAAGTTCACCAAGTGGATTGAAGCAGTCCCTATCACAAGTTCGACTGCCACTACAGCAGTCAATTTCATAAAATCCATCATATACCGCTTTGGTGTGCCAAGTAGCATCATCACTGACAACGGTACAAACTTCACGGCTGAGGAATTCAAATCCTTCTGCAAAGAGCAAGATATCACGCTCAATTATGCATCTGTGGCACACCCGCATCAATGGCCAAGTCGAAAAGGCCAATGGACTTGTGACGAGTGGAATCAAGAAGCGCCTCCTGGTGCCACTCAAAAGGGCCGCGGGTGCTTGGGTCGAAGAACTCCCTCTGTGCTATGGAGCCTACGCACAACACCCAACGCCTCAACACAATTCACCCATTCTTCATGGTCTACGGCGCAGAGGCAATCCTGCCATCAGACGTAAGGTTCAACGCACCAAGAGTCGAAGCATACAACGAAGAAGATGCAGATGAAGCACTCGAAGATGCAGTCGACTTGCTCGAAGAAGCACGCAACACGGCGCTAGCACGCACAGCTGTCTACCAGCAAGACCTCGCAACTATCACAGCCGTCGACTGCGTACCAGGTCCTTCGAGGTTGGCGACTTGGTACTTCGACTGAAGCAAAAGAAGGTGCATAAACTTGCTTCTCCATGGGAAGGACCCTTCATCATCACCGAGGTCATTGGTGGTGGAGCATACAGACTGAAGCACGCGAAGACAGGCGAACTCTCCACAATCCTTGGAACGTTGCGCAGCTGCGCCGTTTCTATGCTTAGATTGCTCAGTCGCATAATGTAATAGGCACATATGTCGGATGGCTGCAGGTTTCAGACGCGCTCTTTTCCTTACCAGGGTACCTAAGGGGACTGGAAGGTTTTTAATGAGGCGGCCTGCAGCCTAACATTCATAAATGGAATATAGTCAATAAATTCCTCATATTTCTACTTACTACTCGCATAACTTATCAGCACAAACTTAGCCTCACCCGTATGCTCGGGGGCTGAGCTACCTCAAACATAGCTTTCGCTCCTTCAAACATAACACTCCAGCCGTACGAATACTCGGGGGCTGGATCATATAACTCATACATAAAGGAAAAAGTTGCTCAACCCCACTCAATTACTCGGGGGCTGAGCCTGCAGGCATAAGTTGAAGCTTCAACTCTCATAAAATTCATAGCCTCACTCGAGCACTCGGGGGCTGTATAATTCATGATCTATGTAAAGTGTTTTTCATAAACCCCACTCGATACACTCGGGGGCTGCATACATACACATAAACAAAAAGCACTATGTACAAGTGGCAAATTTACACTCGGGGGCTGTTCCCTATACATAAATACCCTAATCTTCTGGTTCGTCCTTGCTGGAAGAACAGGGCCCATAAGTTGCGCATGATAGCAATCAACCAATGTCCTCGCATGATCGAATGTATCGTCAAGATTCGACTGGGACAAGACGATCCAGACGGGTGGACGTAGCTGCAAATTTGGACGTTGACTTCGGAGATATGCCATGGTTGCGTTGGCGCCATCCACAAGCTTCTGGGTGATAAAGCCTCGAATGGAACCTGTTGACCGGAAGAGCTCGAGTAACGCGTGGATTCCTTGAGGTTGTGGCCCAGCTGGAAAAAGCATCTGGTTGATTCGACTGAAGGCCGACCTGCATAACTCAAGAGCATAGTGCTCCGCCACACTCGATCCTGCAGGTCGCGAGTATCCGTGCTCGGTGCTTATCCAAGCGAAAGTGCTGACGGCCAGTCGTGGGTTCGTCAGTTGCCATGTTCAACTGCTCATCCACGCGAGCCTGCTCCGCCTGGAAATCTTGAACAAAACCTGCAACAACACAAGTTGGGTGAACAAAAAGAACAAGCTGTGAACTCATAAGATCAAGGCAGTCATGCTTACACTCGAGCTGTCTGTTCACGATCTCCATCTCGCCAAGCACATACTCCTCCCGTTGGGTGGGTAAAGCAGGCCTTGCCCTCATCCTTCCAGCTCACTTCGGGCACTCGCCAGCTCTTGCTCCTGTTTCGCGAGTCGAGCCTTCATATAACGTATTACTGCGGCATCGTTTGCCACCTGAGCTCGAGATCGAGTAGGGGCATGATGCCGCGACGAACTGGATGAAGTGGCGCTGGCCGTTTCTGTTCCAAGCATCATAAAGGTTTCATGAGAAACTAGTCACAAAGCTCAGACGAGCAACAACACACAGCTTTACAAGCAGAATCATAACGAGGAACATAAATTCATACAAAGGTAGCAAAAGCACATGCATACTCGCATGGTCATAAGTTTAATTACAAGGCATAAAAAGGCGCGACTGCCCTACTTCTCAGACATCGACTCGATCTAGCCCTACTCGCACGGGCGGCGACCTCTGCTGCCCGGCGCTCCATGGTGGCCATAAATGTTTCAGCCAACTTTGCGGCTGGCTCGTTCACATGCTTTAGGGACACCAGCTTCCCGCCAGGCTTGCGAGGAAAGTCAGACAGAGCGGCTTGAAGTCACCCTCTATTCCATGACCTAAAAGGAGTTTGAGGGTGGTCTCTGAGCCGCGTACCGTCAAAGCGCGAGCAAAGTTCGCCATGGTTGAGGTCCCCGGACCAAGAACGTCAGCGAAGCCTGCAGCAGTCGCTGGCACCGCGCCTTGAGGGAGCACTTCCTTGTACACAGCGCCGAGGGTGCTCGCGGACTTGGCAAGGGCGTCCTTCGCCTGGGCAATCGAAGTGCCGAGGTCGCCTATAACCTGGTCGAGTGATAATTCATCACTTACCAGGTTAGTAGGTGCTGGCACACCACTCGCCTCTGAAAAAAGAACCAGGGAACGCAAAATCAATACATAATACCCAACGGGTACATGGGAAGCATGAAAAGAGATGGAAGATTACCTCTCACGTTCTGCGCAAGGCCAGCCAGTCGCTCCGCATACCCCTTCTCGCGCACAGCTGCAGAACGCTGGGCGGTATCCGCAGCCTTCTTCGATTCAGCGGCCTGAGTGGCAAGAGCTTCTTCTAGCTCTTTCACTCGATTCTCAGCCGATGTCTTGTCGCCTGGGTTTGGAAAGCAAAATGGTAATTCAGCAATCGTCAAAGCAAACACAGTATGCAAAAGACCTACGGTATAAAATCAAAAATTCACTTACGAGTGAGCTGCTCCAAGTCGATGCGCAGCCTGTCCCTCTCCTGCTCCATCTGGACAAAGGTCTTGCCCGATTCAACCAGGTTGAGGTAGTACGGCTGCAAGCAAAAGCATTTAGCAGAAAAAAGTACATAACCCAGACGCAGCATACGCGGGTGGTCACAGGACACTTACGTGCTCCATCCAGTTCTCAGACTTGGAAGCAGCAGTCGTAGGATTATTTGTGACCTTGCTGGTCACAAGAGCAGAAGCCGCAACTGCTGGCCGCGCAACTTCCGGTGTCACAGGAGAGGTATCCCGATACTCGGGAGTCGAAGTCTGGACGACTGGAGGAGTTGCTGCTCGATCGAGTCCAGCACTATAAAACATAAATGAGAGGATGAGCATAAAACAAAAGTTATCATACATTAAAACTTCATACATGGAGAAAGCAGAAGGAACAAACCTATGTTCTTCCTCTTCTTCGCTGTCGAAGTCGTCGAAACTTGGACCTCCAAACTGCAGGGATCCACTCGCCTGTGGAGGAGGCATCGACCTCAGCGGGGAAGCCGTCAAAGGAGCGGCTTGGGCAGCATGTGGAGAGCCCGAGTCGCCATCGTCACTCAAGTCTCCCTCTTTCGCGGGTGAGCTCATAGACGAGGACACGTCGTGCACGCGAAGGCGCTTGTGGGCGCGAGCCTTGGACACATCTGGCGCAGGCGCAGTTTCAACAAGTGCTTCGTCCACTTCCTCTTCAGCGTTCTCCGTCGGAGAAGTGGTAGCCGATGGAAGGGGCGACTCGCAGGATTCTTTTGCTGGCACATCCTGTGCCTCTTGTACTTCTGTCTCCTCAGTCGGGCCGTCTTCCGGAAGAGGAGGCAGAGTGGACACAGTCGAATGGCCCTGCGTGTCATAAGCAGAGGTCGAAAGTAAAACAACTAGCACAATGGCAACGCCAAGAAACAACAAAGACTCGATAAATTTACTAACCTCAGTCAAAGCTTTTCAGCCCCATAAGGAACGACGGGGCAGTCGACGTTGCAGGGCTCGCTGGCTTTCGTGCTGGTGATGGACCGCACATGGGCTATCAGCTCATTCTTTGATAGCTCCTCTTGGTTCATCCGAGTGGAGTCAAGAGGGCCTTCATACTGCCACATCGGGTGGTCTCGCGCGCGGAGCGGCCATACTCGCCTCTTCACAAAGGTGGCCAGAAGGTGCACACCAGTAATTTTGTTCAGCAGCCCCCAATGTTCTCCAGCAGAGGTGCTGCTTCCGCCAACTCTTCAGTCGAAAGCTGGTGGTCCCATGCCTTCGTCCTGGCGGCTATACCAGCAGTCGAAAACGCTGGGATCCCTTCTTGGTTGACGAGCACATAGAACCACCTCTTCCTCCACCCTTGTGCCGAGTCGACTGGCTTCAGGGCGAAGTAGCGGGTGTCGCTGCGGACTTGGATCTGTAGGCCTCCAACTAGGTAGGTGCGGCCGCCTCGGTTGTTGGGCCGCACCATGAAGATAGACTTCCATAATGCCCAGCTCGGGTGAACCCCCAGAAAACATTCACAAAGCGTGATGAAACACGCAATGTGCATAATGCCGTTAGGGGTGAGATCATGAATCTGCACCCCATATGCGTATAGCAAACCACGAATGAAGTCGTGGAGGGGAAAAGAAAGACCCCTAGGCAGAAACGCCTCAAAGCATACGCGCTCATTCGCGCGAGGTTCGGGAAGTACCTCCTTCGACGGTGCGCGGACGGTGAGCTGGTCCGCCGGTGGCAGCAGTCCATCTTGACGGAACTTATCAAGGTGCGCCGCCTTGATCATGGACTTCACCCAGTCACCGTCGCTCTTCTTGAGGTCGACGACGGATGCAGATGCGCTCGCCGTAGTTTTCTTCCCCTTAAGGGCGGCCGCATCGGTTGCGGGCGCGTCAGCAGCAGCTTTCCTCTTGGATGCCATGGATGTGGTGGCTAGGAAGCGAACAGAGAGCTCGGACGCAAGAGCAATGGAGGTGGAGCGAGAGGAAGAAGATAGAGCAGGGGCGGCGCGCAGAGCAAATGGCAAGTAAAAAATAACGCCAGCGTTGTCCTCCCTATTTACCACAGATCAAACTCGATCACAGCCATTCAAATCCAAATAGTGCGTTACACATGCAATCTGACCGTACACGTGGCAAACGCGGAGGGCAACCGTCGCCGGCCACTCCGCCCACTACGCACGTAAAAAGAGGAGCCATCATCACGCCTCCAGGAAAAGTGGCCCGTGTGGTCAAATCAAGTCCAAACGGCACCGTCGTTCGGTCAGCTCTGCACAAATGGGCTCACTTAGGTGTCACGTCCCATCCATCGCAGCATAACGCACGCCACGCGTGTCAGGCAGCGCAGTCGCCAAAAAACGTCATCCATGACGTCGTCGAAAGGACTTAGATCAGAAATATATTCGAGTGATGCATATTGGTCACTCGATTGCCTTGTTTAGGTCGGGTGTGACAAATCTTTCTTAAGGCAAAATTGCTCACTCGACCGTTCCTTCGATTGAGTCATATTACTCCCATCGGGAGCACATTCAAAAATTTCTTCGACTGAAGAGGTTCAAGACAATGGTTGAGATTATCCTCCATTTACAAGTAATACAGCATAATCTCGGGGGCTACTCCCATCGGGAGCACTGTCGTGCACCCGATAGAATTATGGCACAAATTTCTTCGATTAACATATGCAAAGTAAGAGGATTTTGAGATTATCCTCCATTGCAAAGCAATAAAGCACAATTTCGGGGGCTACTCCCATCG
This sequence comes from Poa pratensis, assembly GCA_947311845.1. Taxonomy (NCBI): domain Eukaryota; kingdom Viridiplantae; phylum Streptophyta; class Magnoliopsida; order Poales; family Poaceae; genus Poa; species Poa pratensis. The sequence goes on along the minus strand of CAMZMU010000034.1, from coordinate 80,827,985 downwards.
GAGCGCTGTCGCGCACCCGATAGCATAAACAACAAATATCAGTCGACAAAGGACACGACTCGTCCAACAGAATTCAAAAAACATACCCGAAACATTCCCGAGTTGTGTCCGTCGCAAATACCTCGGATGCTGCACGCATAGTGCAAAGGTAAGACCCGCCGAACTTTCGAGCTGGGCTAAGGACCGTTCCAGCAACGTCAATCCTTATTCTTTCCGTGTCAGCAGACATGATGAAAAATCCCGACGGACGTGTTGGGTAAAATTCAAAGTTATACTGCAGATCGACTCAGTAAGACCTCAGCGGCCTAGTCGAATCTGACCAGTTTGTTCCAGATTTGAGTCCGGGGACTCGAGTTTGATTGAAAGCTAGTAAGGTTTTACCTGAATGTGTAGTTAACCAGTCCCGATCCGTCGAGTGTACTGGGCCTGCTAAGCTATTATCCCTTGATCATCATAAGCAGAAACCACAGTCGATGAGATACTCGGCATAGCCAAACATGTGCTATTCATACAGGAATTCCAAATTATATATACAGAATACAAAGCATATGACGTGCACTTACGAAAGAGTCCATACCGTTTCTTCGAGTCAGCCAAGTACTCGGGGGCTACTGACATGGGTATACATATCGGGTACCCTACCGTGAGGGTACCTGGTGCACGTAACGACTAAAGGCCCAATATAAAGAGTCTACTCGAAGCCCAAGACAAGAGGCCCAAGAAGATGGAGTACCCTCCAAGATTAGACATAGGCATAGTCGGTTTAAACTTTCCTTACGTGTAAACTAGGTCGGTTACGTACTCCGAGACCCAGCCTATTTAAAGGCTGGGAGGGGTACCGATCTAGGAGGAAGCCATACCAGAACCACCATAGCTCTTGCAAGATCGACATCTCGCCGGAGCCACCTTGTAACCTCATAATCTCACACGATCAATAACAGACAAGCAGGAAGTAGGGTCTTTACCTCCACCCGAGGGGCCTGAACCTGGGTAAATCTTTGCCTCTGCTTGTCAGCCGACGAAACACCAGTACTAACACGTTCTCTCCCCATAATCTCAACCCTAGGTACTTAACCATGGGATTTGATGAGGGTACACCTCATCAGTCACGACAAGGCGAGAGAAGTTTGACATCTTGGCTACGGGTACTACAGCCGTACATAGCAGAATGGTCGAATGCGACGACTAATGTATGGCCCGCGGATGAGCCATTTCAGCTGGATGATTTTAACGCATTTCTGCGGACGTATAGACAGTCCACTCGAGTTCGCTTAGTCCACACGTCCCAGCCTGATCAGCTGCCACCTCCTGCTATTACAGACATGTACCCACTTCAGGCTATTGGGGGAAGCAGAAACTACGCGGTACGTATCTTACTTATATTGGTAAATGCATGTCTCAATAATCAACCATAACATTTTGTTTTTCTATTACAGGCAGAGTTGATAGAAGATATTCGGAGCGACGTTGCTGCCTTTGCCCCACAGCCGCAACACGTATCTTGGTTCAAGCGTCTGGAGGATAAACTACGTCGTGTCTACTTTGTTCTTACTTGTGCCGGCGGTGCTGACGTTGCTGCACACGGTCCAGCCCCGCGCCCCACGCGCCACTCGTCAGCAACTCAGGATGCACAGGTATCACCCTCCGTCACTCTGTTGGTCGACAGGACCCCGGCCACGTCTTACACGAGCACAGACTCCTCGCCCACAACCTACGTATGAGTCTGGTAGTTCGTCGCAGCAGCCAGATCCGTCTCAGCCACTGATGTACCAGCCGCCAGATGCATCTCAGCTGGTAGTTCGACATGGCAGGCGCCACCTATGTACCAGCAGCCTATGTACCAGCAGCCACCCGTGTACCAGCAGCCACCTATGCACCATCTTGGGATGCCTGGTTACGGGATACAGCCACCTCCACATATGATGTGGAACCCGTCTCCTGTGCCGATGACTCAGTTTCAGAGCCACCTCGGTACGTACTTTTTAATACTCATACAAATTTACCTTATTCACCCACACATAATACTGACGCAACTTCAACAGGTGGGGGTGGCTCCTCCTCACACATGGATCCGGAGGACGAGACATTGTACCATACTCCACCGCCGCCCGAGACGCAGGAGACGTAGGAGGATGAGCCGTTGCGAGGCCGAGGGATGCGTGACCACCGCGCTCCAGCACGCTTGTCACCTACCGGGCCTCGACCGCGGAGGCAGCCGCGCACTCGTGCTCACAGAGATGACTGATACTACTATCTATGTATGAGACATGTTTCCATTCACGGGACCTTATTTATATGTATGAGACTTGTCTATCTATCTATGTACTAGACTTATTTATAGCCTTTTTGGTACTACAAAACTATCGATTAATGCTGATGATGGGTGACTACTATTCACGTTGATATTAAACAAACCTCGCATATTACATTGACAACATAAATTTAAGATACAATGCAAATCAACATACATCGGTACTACCAACACTACACAAAGTCATCTCCCGTCGATGCAGCCTCCTGCGTCAGCCGCAGCACCCTTGTCCTTCGACGACGCAACACTCTTCCCCTTCGACGATGCTTCACCTTGACCTTCGACGATGCTTCACCCTTGACCTTCGACGACGCAGCACCCTTGCCCTTGGACGACGCAGCACCGATCGCTCTCCTCGACCCATGAAGAAGGATTTCTTTCAGCCCACCTCAAAAGTGATTCACTCCTATATGTTGGCTTCTTCTTCTGCCACCTAGCATGCAACCTGAGAAGTTCTTCCGTATTTCCCTCCAAGTCTTTGATGGCCGCCACCCATGCCTATATAGCATCGCTGATAGCTCACCGAGATGAGGTGGATAACTAATAATATCCTCGAATGGCACTACCTTATTGTCTACCTTGAAATCGGCCGCACACATCAAAAGGCGTACGGATATTTGTGGAGGAAAGCTCGACATATTCTAGTGAGTGGACTAGAATGCTTACCAACCTCACTGAGAAGGGGTTCTTATAGGCCGAGATGAGAAGAATTGGCGGGAGAAACAAGCGAGAGATACGATGGCGGGAAAAAAGGGCGGGAAAAAAGGGCGGGAGGACGGTGGCGGGAAAAAAGGGCGGGAGGGACGATGGCGGGAGAAATAACGGCGGGAAGCGACGGTGGCGGGAGAAAAAAGGGTCTGATTCTGGGAAAATAGCGGGAGTAGCGATGGCGGAAAAATAATGGCGGGAGTAGCGGTGGCGGGAAAATATGAGCGGGAATATATGGGCCAACACTCGGGAAAAAACAAAAAAAAATGTAAAATGGGACTTTCGGCACGGCCAGAGCCGAAACATGCATGTCGGCCCCGCCGTTACGCCAAAGTCAGAATCGCATGCAGATCAGCTGGGTTTCGGCGTTGGTCGTGCCGAAACTGTCTGGTTTCGGCTTGGCCCGTGCCGAAAGCTGCTTTCGGCGTAGCCCATGCCGAAACAGACTGCTTTCGGCCCGGCCATTGCCGACGCCGCGCTATTTTCCAAATTCCTGAAAAACGCGCGCTATTTTCCGAATTTCAGTTTAAAAAAATATTATTTAAAAAAATCGTGTTTGGTTAGCAACAAAGAGCCCAGCTAGGCTCTTGGGAGATGAAAATGGCCTTTTTTGACCCGTTTGGTTGTCTGCGTTTTTTCACGTTCTTACATGGCACGATGTTTAAAACATTCTTGGGCCAGTCCTGATAGAAACGCTCGATTTCCAGCGAGCCACCCTCCGCGTTCGCGAAAAGCCCACATGGGCTGACGTCGGCTGGCTTGAACTTTTTTTTTTTTGAAATGAAAGCGGTGGGGAAAGCCCCCATAGCGAGTTTTTTTTAAATAATATAAGAACCCAAATTCGCGCCGTGAGGACTTGAACCTGGGTGGCTGGGTTGTACATCTACTCCGCTATCCAAGTGAGCTAGGCTCACTTCTTTGGCTTGAACTTTGTTCTCCTCACCTCTCTTAATCTCCTCCACTTAGTGCCTATATAATCTACCCAAATATTGCTCGATTCAAAATAAAGTGTACATGAAAAATATGGCGCCGACGAGTAGGTTCCATTATGATGCTCCGTTTCAAGTTTCGTCGACCGTAGCTTCTCAAATTTGCACCGATGTTTACGCCTTTTTTTTGACGAATTTTGTCAAATTCGTCGTACTCGGTCGACCGTTTGAGATATTCTTTGACGTGTAGCTTCATCTCAACATTTCACACAACTTTCATGTTGCAAGATTTCTGATTCGGTGATCGTATACTAGCAGATCTTGTGATGTATGTATGCACGTATATAGACTGCAGGTGGTATAGTATGTTCTTCAACCTCCGTCACCGCCGCTACCGTGAACTCCGCCGTCGCCGCCGCTGCTACTAGGTGTGCTTGGTGTAGGTGTTCTTCGGCCTCTCCCTCTCCCTCGTCGCCGCACCATTGTTCTTCCCGCCGTCGCTGCTGTTGCTACTTGACTGTACTTGGTGTAGGTGTTCTTCAACCTCAGTCGTTGCCCCGCCACCGCGCCGTGCCGTCGCTCTGCCACCGTGTCGTCGCTCCGCTACCGCGTCGTGTCGTTGTTCTTCAACCTCAGCGTGATGATGTGAGGTAAGCTCACCATGTAGGGAAGAGGTGAGAGCTCAGGATACACAAACCAAACGTCATGCTCAAAAAACTTACACCCAGCCGAACGGGGCTGGCTAGAATATTGTTGGCAACACCCTGGGGGTGGGCATATTAATCGAGCACCAAATTACCGAACCAAAATAACCTGGACCGAAGCCGAACAGACCGAAACCGAAATTCTCAGTCAATAATTCGGTCATCATTTCTCAAGAACCGAATTTAGTTAGGTTAGTTCGGTCATTTGCCTCGGTACCCGAATAAACCGATAAAACCGAAAAGATGTGCACATGGCCGAAAGTGCAGGTAATCCAGCCCATAAGCCCAGTACCTCTTATTCCGTGAGTACCTTCGTTCTCCCGTACGCAACACTCCAGCCCTCCACGTTCCTGTCTCTTGATTCCCGATTCCCCACCATAGCTGATTGTGCGCCGCCTCTCCCTATCTCACCATTCCGAGCGGCGAGCGGCGGTGGCCTGTCCGACGTTCCTTCTCCCAGGAGATCGGCGGTGCAGGTAATCTGCAGCCGAAATCCTCTTCTCCCCGGCGGCCGGTGGCCTACAGCGATGGTCTTCTCCACTCAAGACGGAGGTGGCCTGCAGACGTGCCCCTCCTCTCCGCTCGAAGGGCGACGGGGGCAGTGGCCTGCATCAAGATCTTCCGCCTCATCTCTGCCTGCATCACGATGGCATCTTCTTCTTTTTCTGTGATATAGAGACTCTTGCCGATATGAGATGTAAGATGTTGATGAGTTTACGTGATGCTATTGCTTGTGGAAGCTGATTTTTACTCATAGGAAACCTCTTTTTTTTTTGCGAAACATAGGAAACCTCTTGCGTGCTATGCATCATGTTTATTTCCGAATCAACTTCAGATCAGAAGTGTGTCTGTTCTGTTCTCGGTCAGTTCGGTGGTAACCGAGTACCGAACCGAAACGTCGGTCCACCGAACTCCTCGGTTAGCAGTTTCGCCGTTGACGATCGGTGCTTACATTTTCACAACTGAATTTCTTCGATATCCGGAGAACCGAACCGATCGGTTCGGTCTAACCGAACGCCCAGCCCTTGAGGAGCCTGGTTCTACAACTCATTCAACTTTACCCAATTTTAAATTTTTAATGTGAGCAACCAATCACGCCCCTAGTTTCAGGCGAGGAGGAGGCGTATCCAGCTTTTCCGCGCGACCTAGGCAGCCACCCTTCCTGTCGGTCGCTCCGCGGCCATGGGCGGATACGAACGTTAGCGTTGCGACGTGCAGAGCTGTTTCTATTATCGCAAAATCTATTTCGTGCGTGGGCACGATACGTCCTTTAGAGCGTGCTCACATGTCTTCTCCGTCGGATCTAATCGTTTCCTCCCCACCTTATCCACTCCTGACTCGCCTCACCTGCGTTCCTCACCACTCCTCGCGCATCTGTGAGTCCGCCGCCGCCGTCTGCTTCTCGTATGATCCACCTTCGATGCTGAATCGTGGCTTTTACCTTCTTCCCCAAACTCCATGCCGCTTTTCCGCCGGTACAACTGCTACTTGACCGCCTCCATCGGCAGGAGCTTCATGAGGAGGGGAAGGCCTCGCGGATGTCTAGTCGTGCCGGAGGCGGGCGCACAAGGTGAAGGGCGACCTGGCGATTGGGATGAGGGTGGGACACTGGCGCTGAACGGATCGGCGTCTGGCGGCTGGCTGCACACCAGCTAGAGGAGGAGGACCGTTGTGGTGCGTCGAAAAGGTACGTCTGCAACCCGCACTGCAGCTGCTCGTACAACTCCTCGCCGGTGACGGAAGGAGTTTGTTTCACCCTCTGTGTTAGTGTGCCCATTATCGCCGTCTTGATACCGAGACCAGCATCCTGTCTGATGCACGGACGATTTGCATGCCTGGTTTTTGTTCTAGCCAAGTTAGTTTGGGCGCCGGGTTACAAACATAGAAGAATCTAAACCTTGTGAACAAGAGAGGAAAGGATCTACCACTGTCAAGCAGCAGTTTTTATCCAATGATTTTACTAATTGTATCAAGCACTGCACTGATTCCACTATTTCGTGTCTGATTGGATTTCGTAGAACTATGTGTATTAGGCTGTTAAACTTATGTGGTGTGTTTCAGTGTGGCGACCACATTTATTTACTGCTGATTAAATGATGGAACGATTCCTGCCAAGGTTGTTGTTCATCTAGCTTTTAGGCCCAGCACATGTACTTTCGACAACCGTGAGTGTTGCATGCAAATATATATACTGCTGGTACTTGCTTAATTTGGTTGGACTATAATTTACGAAGTCTTCCATGGAACTTTCAGTTTATGCACTGCATGTAGTTGATATAGCTATCTGGTACTTTCTAAACTATTTCACATGACGTAATATCCGAATTCCGGGATGTAAATTGGAGTCACCAACTACATGTATTTTACCTAGTTAACCAGTACTTTTTAAATTTGGCGTGGATGTAGTTTTTATCATGTCTGGGATGTAATTTGGGTCACCAACTACATGTATTTTACCTAGCTGTCCAGTACTTTTTGAATTTGGCGTGTATGTAGTTTTACATAGTTCGATCCATTTACCTAGCTGTCCAGTAATTTATGAAGTCTCAATGTTAATTTTAGTTTGTCAACTACATGTATTTTTCCCATTAATTTCATTTTGCCAAGTGTGTGTACGTTACATAGATGGTTTGTTGTTTATGGATTTTTTTTCCGTGATGTAGTTACAAATGTAGTCTCGTAACCTTGGATGAAGTTTTGTTGGGTTACAAATGTATTTTCCAGGCCATGGATGTAGCTTCATCAAGATTGCAGATGTTGTTTCCGAACTGTTTCCGAACCATGGATGCAGTTATCATGCCCTTGTGTTGGATGTAATTTTGTAATTTTTATTAGCGATACACTTTTGTGCCAAATGTAGTTTACATTTTTGTAATCGATGGAGTTTTAGTGTTGCAACTATTATATTAGATATAATATTTAGCATTTTCCAGAGGAAAATGTCATGTGCAAGATGAAACTTAGTTCTATTACATATATGCATTAAATATTTTACATAACGGTTTAGATGTAACCTTTAAATATTAAATGTTACTTTGATCTATTCACTTTGTTCCAAATTATAAGATGTTTTAGATATTTCAATAGGGAGTAAATACGGACTGAAATGGGTGAATCTATATACTACAAAAACGCGGAGAAATTCACTGATGATATCCATTCAGGAGCTATCTCTACGTTTTGGGATCAAATGATCCGTAATTCGGGCGTGGCTACTAGGAGTAGTACTAGAGTAGACCTGGCGCTTTGACGTGACTCAAATAACGACAAAACCATGTGGAGAACGGGGTGGAGCTAGCGCACGACAAAGCCTTGCCATAAATGGAAGCGTGGGATTCAGACATCCAAAAATAGGGGGAGCACCCTGTAGCGCAAAAACGTGCCCGCGCACTCCCTAGCATCGTCCTTCTATTATCGGTGACTTTTCTTTCCTGTCTCTGTTTTCCGTTCGGATCGTGTACAGGAGTATTTTTGTCGTACTTTCGTGCTGGTTTCTAGTTCGGATCGAATTCGTTGCAGTGGATTGTTTTCACGTACGTTTTTTGGCTGTTGTGCCCTACCATCACCAACCATCACCTAAAGCCAATATTATATACTCCCTCCGTTTTTTAATATAAGATGTTTTATGTGTTGTGTATGTTGACTAGATTCACCCTAAAATAAGTGCACATACAAACTAAAACATGTATGTATAGATACATGTGGATATATCATATATGTGCATATGGAAAAAGGATAAAACATCTTATATTAAAAAACGGAGGGAGTAGTAGAGAAGAGATAATGTGACTTTGGTCTTTCTAAATACAGTGGAGGAGACGAGTCAAAAGAGTGTTACAAATTACAGTGTTTTTATTTTTTGTCTGAATGTGTGTATATCCAGGGCACTATTTCCTCAGTATCTTTTCGTCTTGGGGTTGAGCTACACCACTCCAACACTCGCTGCAACCATCTCCAATATGGTTCCAGTCTTCACCTTCTTGATCGCTGTCCCTCTCCGGTAAAATTCTTATCCCCCTTAGTTGATATGTACTCTCAAGTTAATTGTTCATCAAGACTGAAACTATTTCTGCAGGTTGGAAACAGTGGATTTAAGGAGCAAGGCAGGTGTTGCAAAGATGGCAGGAACACTCGTATCGGTCGGTGGCGTGACGCTACTGACCCTGTACAAGGGTGCTGCCCTGACTCACACGACATCTTCCACACAAGAACACATCAACACCAATAGCAGCAGCAGCAAAGGGAGATGGATGCTGGGCTCGGCGCTGCTGCTGGTGAACTGCATCACCTTCTCATTCTGGATGCTGCTGCAGGGGAAGCTCACCAAGAAGTACCCTGCTGTCATCTCTAGCACTGCATTCATGGCCTTGTTCAGCTCACTGCAAGGAAGGGCACTTGCACTCACCACCCAAAGGCACCTCTCTGTGTGGCTGCTCCGAGGAAGTGTACAGATTGCGACCGTTCTTTTCGCGGTACGTAAGATAGCTCACATAACCAGTTAACTATCAATCTGCGAAGTGTCAATGAAAAGTTTCCATTATCTGAAATAGAAAAGACCGCAAATCATTTATTTTTTTGAGTACAGCTATGGGATCTTATCTGAATATAAACCAGAAATACCAGCTTCTTGAGCTGGCTACTCTTCACTTATATAATCCTATTTGTTGGGGTTGAATTTTGTAAGTAAAAAAAATAAACTAGTCCTTCATGGCTCTGATAGATATGAACACATGACCCCACAAGTCAGACACATACCTTGGTCTGGCACAAAGAAGTGTGAAATTCAGTTAGGGACAGGAATGTTTGCCACAAAGAAGGGTTCAGATCATGGTTTTCGAGTCGCGCGACTAGTCGCGACTAGTCGTCGACTAGTCGATGAGTCGCAACAAAAAGGTCGACTCAACTTAGTGTCGACTCGAGTCGCGAGTCGCGACTAGTCGCAACTACAGGCTCGACTCTTTCCGAGTCGCTACCCCTGAGCGACTCGCATGAGTCGCGACTCGAAAACCATGGTTCAGATTCAATGTATGTGCTGGGATTCCACTAAAGCTTTGCACTTTTGCTGTGCAGGGAGTGGGTGTGTCAGGCATAGGGTACGTGCTGATGACTACGTGCTGATGACCTGGTCTATCGAGAAGAGAGGGCCAGTGTTCACGGCAGGCTTCATGCCTCTCATTCAGATCATAGCTGCAGTCCTTGATCTCTTCATCCTTCATGAACAGCTTTACCTGGGAAGGTATTGGCTTTTACTAAAAGTTTGTGAAAACAAATATATGACAGGGGTATGCAAAATAGGCATAAACACTTGAATGTTTTAGTTTTTTCGTCACATATCATGTGAAATATCATGTTTATTCATTTAGCTATTCACTTTCTCTAAAATCTACTACATATCTTATGTCCTAATGAGAAGGAAAAGGAATCCTAGGAAAAAATCTTTTAATTATATAGTGAATTATTTTTTTGCGGGGGGACTATAGAGTTATTCGCTGTACACTTGTACTATTATTTATCGCCTATAAGGATTAAGAATTGACACGTTGCTTAAATGTTGCAAGTGTAAATAACTCTCAATAGCAACTATCGCTAAAGGACTAACAATTGACATATTGCTAACAAGTTGCAAGTGTACATAACTATCGGTCAAACAAACTTTGTTTCGAGACACGGAACTTTGTCAAAGCACTGGAAAAGTCACACATGTTTTCCTTTTGTCCTTGAAGTGTGGTAGGTGCTGCTCTTGTGATTGGAGGCCTATATCTTCTCCTCTGGGGGAAGAGCAAGGAAGCATCATCAGCTGCTATTCTACCCGCGAAAGGAGCGGAAGATCAGGAGACGCAACCAAATTTGTGAAGCATAGGAAGGGCATTTTTAGTAGTTAGTCTTATGGAAGTCAAGAATCATCTAATGTTCCAACTATGTCCTATATATGTTGCTACAACTTTGAATAAGTTGGTGTCAAATTTGTGCTCATTACTTTCTGGTAGTGTGGTGCCTGGTGATGTTGCCTTCCTTGTCTTCAGTATTCAACAGCGTACCAGCTAATTATTACAGAAAGCACTTGTTGCTGGATTTTACCGCCCTAATTTGTCACTGAAAATGACGGTTGAGCAGGAGCAGGATTAAACTAAGAAGTGCAAGGGGTGAAGGATCAGTAGTGGTGTTTGAGTCGAGCAATTCACCGTCTCTTCACATAGTATTGCTGACCCAAAGGTAGTATTGCCAGCTAACTCTATCAGGTTACTAGCAATGACAAGTAATTATGTTCTTTTAGATGCTTATGGAAAGTATATATGTTGGTGATAGGAAGTGAGAGACTAGTCCACATACATAGAAAGGAGTTTTCGCAATCTCAGTGCTTCCATCTTTTCTCCACTTTGTTGGCATCTTATACAGATTTTGGCTGGGGCACCAGAAATGGTAAGGGACTGAATCAGGACATAAATTTTACTTGCACATTTGCGCTACAATTTGATTCCTACTGTCTCTTGACATGCCATTTTTTAGATTATAATTGATCTTCAGTAATAGTAACTTTTCACAGGAGTGAGCAAAGCAATTAATTATTTATGGTGACAGCATATTAGCATTTGCTTTTCTGGTCTCCTCGATGAATGAGAGCCGTCACTTTTGATCAGTGAGTGGCATTGCAGGGCTATATATATAATCAGTCAGTTCATGAGCATATCAGTCATCATCTTGTAGCTAGCAGCAATCTTACAAAGCGGATGGAGGAGTGGAGACCGGTGATGGGAATGCTGGTCTTCGATCTCATCTCGGCGGTGATGACGGCGCTGGTGAAGAAGGCGCTGGAGCAAGGGCTGGACCGCCTGGTCCTTGTAACGCTCCGGCAGCTGGTCGCCACCGTGTTCCTTGCTCCAATAGCCTATTACAAAGAAAGGTATGCACACAATTATATCCATGTACATGCAATCTCTCTTCATTTCCTAAAGCTGCATAGTGCCATGGAATTCCTGCAGGAGCACGAGGCCCAAGCTCACACTAGAGATCCTGGCGTACCTCTTCTTCAGCGCCGTGTTCGGCGCCGCACTCTCGCAGTACACCTTCTTCTACGGCCTGCAGTACACCACCGCCACCTTCGCCATAACCTTCATCAACCTCTCTCCTGTGCTCACCTTCCTCATCGCTGTCTTGCTGAGGATGGAGCCACTGAAGGTGAAGAGTACGGCAGGAGCCGCGAAGATCGCGGGACGCTCCTGTCGCTCGCCGGCCTGCTGCTGCTGAGTCTCTACAAGGGTGTATCGCTGACACACCAGGCTGCCGCCACTGCACTGAGCCCGGCTGCTTACCACAATGATGACCATGGCGACAAGAGCTGGATGCTGGGAACCATGGCACTACTGGTCAACTGCCTCTGCTTCTCCTTCTGGCTGCTGCTGCAGACCAAACTGACCAAGAAGTACCGGCCATCTACTCCAGCACCGCCCTCATGTTCTTCATCAGCACGCTGCAGGGAGGGGCGCTGACGATGGCCGTCGAGCGGCGCGCATCGCTGTGGATTCTTACTAGCAAGCTAGAGATCGTCACCGTCTTGTATGCAGTAAGCTAAACATCAACATCATCTTCTTCATGCTCTTGACTTATACCACCTTCACAAAGAAAAAAGAAAAGAACCTGTTCCAAAAGCAGCAAGTACTAATAAAAGCAATTACCTTAACTTGCAGCTCACACCTGTCTATGCAATTAATCAATAGTTTAATACACACCATTTTATTGAATACCTAAAGTCTTTGAACCAAAAATAGTTGTGTAAATAATAGTAGTGGTAATTAAATAGTTGACTGGTTAATATTACAATCAAATTGAGCGTGCAGGGGATCGTCGGGTCTGGAGCCGGGTACCTGATAATGACGTGGTGCGTGGAGAAGAAGGGACCAGTCTTCACCGCAGCATTCATCCCATGATGCAGATTATGGTAGCCACCATCGACTTCTTCTTCCTCCATGAGCAAATCTACCTTGGAAGGTATAACACATATATAGTTCTTCTCAGTTCCACAAGAAAAATGATCCTTTTGCAATGATCATTTGTCATTGCCAAAGTTACATTACAAGTTTACAACAGAGTTATTGTTTTTGGCTCAAGATAAACTAAGTTAATGGTTCCCGCTATTGAATTGCAATGAAAATATTTCTTCTTGTCAATAATTATCTTGGCAATGCATTTACAGCGTGCTAGGCTCTGTGCTGATGGTGCTGGGCCTCTATCTTGTGCTGTGGGGAAAGAAGAGGGATGAAGCATCACCTGTATCTTATGCTACTAACAAGCAAGTGGATGAAGAAGCTGACAACACGCAGTGAAACTGTAAAGATCACACACTATTGGCTTGGGTTATTACAACACATACTATGTACGTAGTTTTTCTTCTTATTTTCCTACTGGATGCAGCTAGCTCAATTATATATAAGTTGTTTCTAGCATGTATTTGTCTTCTGTCCAAGCTACTGAACAGAATTTAGTAAATGAGTAGAGAGCTCATATGCTGTTATTGGTTATATGGCTCTCATGTTTTATACAGTAATACTTACCTCGAGCATATGATATATTCTACTGACGAGTTGAGGCTGAGCTAAGCAATTTCGGTGCTGCTGACGTAGCTAGAGAGATAGGTAGACGTCACACTTACCTCGAGCATCATAGCTGTCCATGATACAGCAGACTTAATTCGTTGTTTTCCATATTAGACTCTCAACAGGATACATCTGACAGAGATAGATACGTAAGTAAAGAGGGTCAAGATATTATATATTTACAAAGGGTCAAAAATCTTGAGGGGAGAAACAAATAGGGGAAGAATGACTGACAATTAACAACATGTGTCGGCAACATTAAATCCAAAGCGGATACACTTTTAGCTTATATCAAGAAAGACAACATTTTCGATGTCGGATACGGAATTGGAGCAGCTTTTGAAAATAAATCAAGAAAACTCTATCTAAAACACTCTTTATAATCAGAAGGGCAGCGCATAAGCACAACATTGGCCTATATATGCACCCATTCAGACAAAAACAAAGCATCGTAAAACTCTCTTGCCTTATCCAATAGCATTTGAACTACTGGATATGCAAACCTCCAGCAAAAACTAATTTCTACGTAGACACACTAATTCGGTCCAGATAGTTTTGCAGCAGCTGCAGCAGTTTAACAATAACGACAATTCAGAACCTGAATTCAACACTAAGGTATAAGTAGCAGAAATCAAAAACTGAAACTGGCAAACGTCATCGAAAAGACCTTCACAGAAAAGTGCCTAGGATGCAGCGGAGTGCGGATCTTGCTATGCTTTGCTTGACCCAAATGAGCTTGCTCCCAAGACTTGAAGCAAATCAGGTATAAGGTAGTACTAATTAACTGACAGATCCTCAAGCTACTAGCAAGTCACTATCTAGGAATGCAAGCTTGACTAGTGTCTACAAATTTTACTAGGTAATGATACAAAGTTAGCAAATTACTCCCTCCGTTTTTTAATATAAGATGTTTTAGCACTTGTCCACATTCACATATATTTAGATGTATGTAGACATATTTTACTGTGTATGTGCACTCATATTAGTATGCATGTAGACAACATGTTGTATAGCTAAAACTTCTTTATTTATGAACGGAGGGAGTACAAACTAAATGCTGCAATTCCACTTCACAGGTCCGCGTACAAGATGGTACAACCAACACACTAAACAGAGGGTCAATTTCAGCGTCGACCATGTCAGTGGCCACAACAAACAAACGGAAGAACCTGTAGCAGATAGCAATTTCCGCGTCTCAGCAAACCAAACAGAACTCCAGATACCTGCACAACAATCAATGTCATTGCCCAAAACCAATATGTACTACTCACTCACTGAAAGGCTGATGAAGCTATATCACACAAGTCTGCACGATCGCAACAACACACATCAACCCATAATTCTGGAGATCATACAGCAATACTCAAAGATGAATCATCTCAGCATTATTAGACAAACTTAACATCATCCCAATAACAGAAGAACACTTGATATCCAGTTTGTAGTGCACACATTCAACCTCCCATCGTTCACAATGTTCTCAAGTTTCTTGCCGCACAATTACATATCATCGCAGTACAAACTAACAGATCAGTGACTCAATGCCTTTATCTAAGGATGATACTGAACTTCCTACATTATCAAGTCATTCAAAAATACTTTGTGTGCCATGTTCATATCAGAGACTCATTGAGTACAAAGTAAAATATCGTCCGGTATAGTCAGAGGCATGTTAGAGAAAATGAAAGCATGCTTTTTTAGAACTGTATTAATTAGACAGTTTAGAAACTAACCTAATTCATACACTAGAAAGCTAAAAAATGCATCATCTTATAAGAATTGAGTAACCAAACAGAAAGATACACACATCGCGAAACATAATATTACCTCACTTGTTCAAACAAGGTAGCACATTAGCAGATCTCGTGTGTTCACAATGTCAGATCCAACCATTTTTATCCAACTCCCCTGCCTTCAAGCAAACTAAGTTTAATAATCAACGGAAATTCTCAGAGAAGTTAAATCAATGAGAAGGCATAGATGCAAATTGTTGTCTATTAATGCAACTTGACAGGATGAAGCATCTGTGACCAGGACAGTAATGAAGCCACATCGGCTGCCAGGTCCAAGAGAACAATTATACTCCTTTATCAAGGCATGCTTAGATGTAAAGAGAAAATGCGTTGAACCTAAAGTATTCAGGAGAACTTCTATCATTTACACCCAATGGGGCAAAACAAAATATGAACAAATTGAGAAATTCAGTGACAAAATAAGCATTTTTTTAGTACTATCCAAATTTGCTGAACCAACACTATGTATTTATAAAAATGCAAGCAATTTTGAATGATGATTAATATCATGATCAACCGCAACGAATATTATCTTGCAAAGAAAAAATACTGAATGAAAAAACACAAAAAGCTAGTTTCAAGTCACGTATCAGATGATTTGACTACATGTAGTGCAGACGTAGCCAGTTTCCAGTTGTTCGAAATTCATGTGGAAAGATCAATGGCCAGATATCAATATAGCTTTAGTAGTATTCCTATTCTAGCCTAAATGTAGCCCAGTAATAATATAAGAAATTACATCATCATATTATCACCAGACTGACAAGAAACCAATTTATTCTTATATATGTCTTTCCTCCCTAATCAAGAAACAAGTACCAAAAGTAACTGGAATCGATGTCAGCAAACAGAAACTAATTGGATTTTCGTTCTTTGTGCAATGTAGATAGCGGGGTATTACCTGCAGTATAGAAATTTGTGTAGGGATAAAAGGCCATGTAAAGTGCGTCATTTATTTCAGAAATCTTTCTGATCTGCATGGATTCAACTTGGAGAATGAACTTGCCAATCCCGTAGACAGAACAATCACATTTGTGTCCTCATACCCCGCCAAAATTACCCTCGTCTCATCACTAGCATACCCGTGGAAGCACCCCTCTAGTGGAATGACTTTCTGCGGCAGCAGCCATCTGAAAACCCCATGACAGTTTGATTTCCTCTCCATAATTGGATGGTCAGTTCGGACAGAACAGCAAGGCCAAGTACACCATCCTCCATTAGTAAGGGCTGTAAACCGAAGACATTGGTAACATAGTTGTGTACCGGCTTATTGATCACACTAAGACAAGGATGCTGGGCTTCGCATAGAAATCCTATGAGTAGTTACTACCACTGAGACAATATTCCCCCATACACCAGACACCGAGTTGTAGAGAGAACCGAATGCTGCTTGTATACGACGCAGATAAAAACAGTTTAAACGGGCTCAAGAAGCAATCGCCATGCACATGTCCATCTCCGGCATCAGCGACAAGTGCACAACACGGCGGCTTGAAAGTGTTCCACCCCTTTGTAGTCCATGCCCTGTGGAAAAGCACACGGTGCTGTCGGCCGGTGAGGGGATCCACACGACGATCTCGCGCCGCAGCGGGTGGACTAGGACAGCGAGGCCGTGGCGGCAGCCGGTGAAGATACAGCTCTGGTCGGGGGGTGGGCTCTCTGGCACGGAGAAGCGTGTGGGGGGATGCGGTCGGGCGGCTGGAGGACAGGAGTGAAGACGGGGATTCCTCTCAACTTCTTCCCTAGGAAGAACCCAAGCAGCGGAGGCTTCCGGTGGTGTTTGCGAAAGCGGCTGAGGAACCGGGGGTCGGAGAGGATGCTGCGCCATCGGTTGCAGACGAGGGATGCGCGAGGGTGGGAGGATGGCTGCGGAGGGATGCGGAGGAGGATCTCCAGGAGGTCTCGTCATCCAGCGGGGCGCCGGCGCCGGCGAGGAATGGCGGCGACTCATGTCCCTCGGCCGAGTACCTTGATAAGCTAGGTTCCCTAAAAGCAAAGAGAGAATCGTCAAGGATGTATGTAAAAAAATTGAGATTGGGAAGCAACAGAAAGTAGGGGTGCTGACCGTCTCTCGCAGGGCCGGGCCGGAGCGCCGCCGTCGGTCGCCGGGAGGCTTGGCGAAAGAGCTCGGCGGAGGTCGGGGCGGGACGAACGGAGGATTTCGAGGGGAGGGCGGGGTGGAAGGCGGTTCCGGAAGGAGCGGAGACGGAGGGCGGCCGCGGACGGGCTGAACGGTGTGCCGGCGGGAGGCGCGGCCGCCGGGCTGGGTAAGTCGCGGGAGAATGAGGGTCAATTGCTACTACTGTACAAGGGTACGATGGTCTTTTCCACGGTGGGGAAATGTGAATAATTCGGCTTGAGTAGAGATTTCTTCCGCCGGAGTTCCGGTGCTCCGCTACTTTAATAAATTCGAAAAATATATTTACAGATCATAATGCAAAATCACAATGATGATGTATCTCAAATTCGAAAAATATATTTACAGATCACAATGCGAAATCACAATCATGATGCATCTCCAAGTTTTAAAAAGATCTGGAAAAAAATCATGCGGGTTCTCGATGATGTATCTTATACATGTGCAAATCATAATGCGATTTTTTTTTGTTTTCCGACCTACAAAAAATAAAAAAATTACAGATCTGATTATAGTTAACAATGAATAGTTTGAAATCTCCAAAATTGCCATTTTTGTTAGACTATAATATAAAGATTTTTGCATTAATATTTTTTGTGAACATGCATGATTTGTTTCAGATTTTTTGAAACTTTTAAATATAATTCTGATTTTTATTTAAATAGAGAGAAAGCTGGAGCTCATGAGCAAACCACTTTCCGGGCTTAAATCTTGTAGACTAATGTGGGAAATTTAGATGATTTTAAACAATCTTCAGCGATTGTATCATACAAAAGTCAATTAAGAGCCAGGGTTCACGTCACCACTTCACATCCGACGCCATCTCTGGCTCATCGACTCATCGTGTTTGTCCATTGCAGTGGAGCAAGAGTTCCAGCTAATGTTCGGGCATTGTTTAAAATCAGTTTAGCTAGATAAATTTTCAAGACACCGCAGTAATTCAGAAAGGAGAAATATAATGATGGAAATTGATCATTTTCTCCATTTGTGTATGTTTTATTGTTTTTCTGTTTTTTGTATATTTTTATTTTACAACAGCAACAAAAAAATAGTTTAGAAATCATGAATATTTATTGGAAGCCATATTATCCGGTAATATTATTTACATTTTTATTTCCAGATTCACATATTTTCCAAGTTATTTTAAAATTTTCTAATATCTGAAAGTTCCATTTATTTTTAAATATCCACTCTAAAAAGTTACTTGCACTAAAAAATCTAAACTAACTTTTTCGCATATATGCTTTCTAGACTTTCAAAAGAAATCTTGCTTACCTTTTCATCAAATTAGTTCACTGCTTCTGAACATCGCTTGCAGCGCCGAATGTTTAACAAGCAAGTATGTGAAACATTGGGATGCAACACGTATGATCTCATTGAAAACTCCCAACGTTTCACTGCTTCGAAAGTTGGATGCATGCGGTCAAACATTTGGGTGCAACAATACATATCATTTCAAAACATTACGGACATTTTTTAAACAGTATAGATAACATCTTCAATCTGCAGTAATTTTTCGTTTGTTTAACCACTCTTTTGTAGCATTTCTTTTTTGGAGATATTGTGACAACGTTACAATAGTATATTTATTTGTACGCGGGGTAGGATTTTTTTTGCAATCATAGAGTTAAATCACCACGGTGACATATTTTTTGTAAATATCGGAAGGTCAAGGCTAAAGTGATGTAACCTTTTTGTTTAAGTGGATAAGCTGGACACCGCGGGTTATTTTTGCAAAAAGTGAGGGGCAAAATGAAAAGGTATCTCAGTCTGATTTTGTGTGTGCGATATTGATCAGATGGTTGTCGATGGCCGCTTTTCCGCGTGAGGCGCTTCTATTTACCGTAAACATTATCACATATATGATACCTTTGTTAAATTTTCCATATGCATATGTTGCTAGGTTGAGATATTGTAAAATATAAATTGCGCACAAGCAAGTTTCCCCAAACAGGAACGAACTCTTGTTTATAAAACTCTGGCAAATATATATTCTTTATTGTGCTATGTACTTTGAGTAATTTTTTCTATACATCAACAAGCCTGGAATATTAACTTTCTTCACAGAGTGCTACAAAAGTTCAGAAGTATAATGTGTATGAAAATCGCAAATATTTGGACATGACCGTGTTGTGATCCAGAAAGACGTTCTTTGTTAGCTCACGTGATTCCAAACACATGTTTTGTTAAAATAAAATTTACCGAAATGCGTGTGAAAGTTTTGGTTCGGCATGCGTTTTGTTGATGCCAAAATAGATATATCAAATTACATATGGATTTTCTGTTGGATGTCGTATTTTCTGTTGTCTGGTGTGACGTTTTGTACTAGTGGAGAGACGACTATGGATTTGCAACTTGCAGTCACAAATCACAAATCGTGGTGCAACCTGGATACACATTTCACGTCTTTTAGCGCGATGTATTCATGTATCATTTTCATGGGCCATATATCGGCCGGGTAGCATGCATGTATCCGAGTCGATTGACGACCACGGACACAATCGTCTCCCGCCTTATCATCTATCGCGCGGCGCGGCACGGCACGGCTCAAAACGACGGTGACATTTTCAAATTTCCTCTGAGGCGGGCTCGAATCGATGGCGCGCGCCCTGGTACGTATGGTGAGGACGCATGCAGCGGGACCGTGGCCGTCGACGATCGAGAGTCACCAACAACAGCTTCCTCGCCCCAACAACGACAGCTACGGATCTGTCTTTTCCCGTGCATGCATGATTGCCGTAGCAGGAGCAGCAGCAGAGATCTCGTTGTCGATCGTCCGGTCGCCGTTGGCCCTTTCCGGCTGGTGTTTCACCCTTGTAGCTAGCCGGCGATGGTTTCCGGCGTCTCGGTCGCTCCATCATTCCATCTCACTATTTATGTGCAGCGGCGGACGTGTGCATGCAGTGCAGACGCACGTAGTACATCATCAGCTCCTCAACATACAATCGGTTGGAATATAAACTGCTCTGTTCGAGCTTCTCTAGAATCAAGATCGAGCAAGAGGTTACGTACGTAGCAACTAGCAAAAACCCATGTGTATACACTATATACACAGACAGGCCGATCGAACTGAAGGGAAACGGTAACTGCGGTGCAGCTGACAGGGTTTTAAACTTGCAGGTAAGGTAAACAGAGAGTGCGAGATCCAGTGAGTGTTCACGAGGATGGACGTACGACGACGCGGAAGAAGCTGGGGGACGTACGCATGCACCGATCGGCCTCGTGGACCTGCATCTGCCGTCGCCAACGCCCAAACCATCCTCTGCACGGACACGGGGATATGCATGCATGCTCTTCTCTTCGGGTGTACTCTACTACGTATTAACACTGCGGCGAGCTATTATCTCTCCATCATCTTCTTGCAGGTCTTTCACCGTCCCCTTACGTACGAGTTCAGAGCTACATTCATTATTTTCACCTCGTCAGCGTGAATACCCGGTACGGTCTGTAGGTCACGGCGGCGGCGGACGCGCGTCCAGGTCCAGCTGCGGCCGGCAGGCAGTGCCGAGCCAGCCCGTCCCCAGGACGACGATTAGTCGTCTCAAGTAAGATGCGGCAGCAGTGGTGCTCCCTCCCTCGTCGGTTGGGGGTGCGCGACAGGGGCTTGCCGATGCCAGGAACCGGACACGGGAACAGCCAACGAGCCTGCTGCCTGCCGCGCTGGTAGGCCACGCGTGACGCCGTAACCAAAACCACCGTGCACGTCACCAGATAGATAGATAGTCAAGTCACATGATCGGATCTATAAACACTCACCACTATATCTACTACGTA
Organism: Poa pratensis; assembly: GCA_947311845.1. NCBI lineage: Eukaryota > Viridiplantae > Streptophyta > Magnoliopsida > Poales > Poaceae > Poa > Poa pratensis. The sequence goes on along the minus strand of CAMZMU010000034.1, from coordinate 80,807,038 downwards.
CCATATCCCACTCGGATCACGCCTTCAATCATCAGCTTCGGTGAATCAATGAGGATTTGCCTTGATTTTACTAGTCTGTTTTTTTGAATCTCGCGGGTATTTTGCCACGAGTTCAGAGCTGACACTTCAATTCCAGCAGGAAATGGAGAACGAATATGTGTTTTTGACATGCTGGGCTGGGGCTGTTGGATCTCAAACATAGCTCCTGCCCCTGCCTGAATTTCGGCTGCCATTTGTCGTCCAACTTATTGTACTCTGTGTCCCTCCGTACCAGCCAGGGACGCCAGTGATTGATCAGTACGCATAACTCGCAAGCACGATTGTACGACGCACAGCACCTGGCAAGCAAATGTATGCACTGGGTGCTGCTATTTGTTCCTGAAACCTGACAATACATGATGGATGCATGATCTAAACCCTCAAACGAAACAGGAATTCGATCCTCAGAAGCACGCAATGCAGCTCTCCATGCGACATTGGAACGGCAAGCATATACCCCACCATACATGATCTCGGCCACAAACAAGATCACTCTATCTATCTACGCAGGAAAATGGTATGCCCTGGAGGGTATCATCGACCCCGGTCTCCCACCCTCAGAGCCTGTTTTCAGAAATTTTTGAAGGTGTTCAGTTTTGTATCGCACGATTGAACCATTTGACAAGTCCATGATCTTTACCACTACCACACTTCCACTAATGGTAGGCAAGTGCAGCAGATGATGAATGAACAGCCAGGACAGAGGCAAACCATGCACTGCTGGTAGACAATAACTACTGCAGATGCACAAGGGATGTCTAACCATGCTGGTGAATATGTGCTGTTACGACCCACTTGAAGTCCCAAGATGGTAAATAACACTAGTATCATCTCAGTGGTGATGCAATTGGAATCCCACTTGTAGTTCATTTGGAGATTTCTTTTCTTCTCAAAATTTAAACTAGAAATTTTAGAATGAACTACAAGTGAGTGGGGTCCCACTTGACACCATAGGTCAATCTAGTAAAAATGAATAAGAGAAGTCAGTGACACATTAAGCAGGATCAAGGTTTAGCTGTGGTAAACCTGAGCACACCTTAAACCCTTCAAGTGAACTAAACTGGGACACCAGGGTCAGTCAACAGAGATTAATAAATCTCGACTAAAGCCCTATTCCACAAAAAACAGAAGAAAAAACAAGAAATGGACTTTAAACCTAGATGAAAGCAACCAAAAGAATCTTGAGGCTAACTGGATGGTAAGCTTGGCTGAATGAGATTTAAGTTCTCAGTCGACCAAGCATGAGCAAATTGGATAAAAACTATGCCTCCCCACGAAGGTCCATGACGTGCAGAGATAGCAGGGTAGGCACCTGAGTGGTTCTCAGTTACATTTGGAGATGAACTTCAGTCTTCAAATGCAAGTGGACAGATGCATACATATGTAAAAGTCCAACTACACTACAGTACTCTGCGACATGAGGTTCCTTTTATGGGTGTAGCAGGATAATCTAGGGTTCGTCAGTTCTACTCCTAGTTCTCACAAATCTTAACCAAAAAAGTATATTCCAAATCAAGTGGTAAAGTATATTGCAGTTGTCGAAAACAACTCCTTGATTTGGAATATACTTGCAGTGGTAATCTAGTGTTGCACTTGCTACAAAAAGTATATTGCAGTTCTACTCCTTGTATCTATATACTCTACATTCGATGCAGCTAATTACCAAACTAAACACTAGTGCTGGAAATTTGAAAAATGAAAAACTAGATACTAATCATTGATTCTTCGAGGAGTGACAAATAACGTATCAGGTAGACAAAGCAGAGTACCAATCAAGGATATTGACATAGTAGTAGACATCACAAAAATGAGAAATAGATCAACTTATAATGTCAACAATTTGATAGCTCATGGAAACCAATATAAACTGTTATGATCCTCCGCCGATCCGTTTACGGATCCTTTTCATTCACACCTTCAGTGATCAAAAGCAGCCTTGTCCAAAGTTCATTGGAAATTGATACGGAACAGAAATACAAAACAGGACAAGAGAGCTCTCATCTCTACAACATCCAAATTCCTTGTTCCTTCTCTGCCTACACTAGCATCTCGGGACCTGACAGCAACATGCCCCTTACATATGTCGATTGCATGTATAGGCTCGCGGCGAACTGTTTGTTTTTATGGGTCAAGTACTGTCTATGGTATTTTTGTTCCTTTCAGCAGCTACTTGACCATGCCATAATTCTCGAGTGACCAAACTAAATTGAGGTGTTTGAAACAACAAAAATGCCAAAACGGCGAGCAACACACCTGGAGCACAGCACAGCATGAGATCAGTCATCTGCCAATTCTCCTTCTTTTGCTTGCTGAAGAGCTTTGGTAGCATGCTGGAGATCCAACAGCAGTATCATCGCTCTGCTGGCTCAGACATGCAGCAGCATCTAACACGCCTATGGGGCTTTGCGGCACAGAGAACATTGATGATCCAGCTGACTTTAGGACAATGCTTCCCGTCGTTATCTTGTGTTGAATCAATTCGTAGCATCTTAACACTCTCTCCTACAACATATAAAGGGTAGTTAGGCAAATGAAGTAACAATTCAAGTGCATTTTGCATTTACAGGTTACCATTTAATGGTGGGCAAATGGTTTAGTTAGTGATAACATTGAGCTGATAACTACCTTGTTTATATACTTGCAGTTAGTTGTAGCCCTCTCAACTACTGAACTATTGCGCTCCCCAAATGCAGCAAGTGCAACACTTGCAGCAATCTCTGAAGGTCTGAACACCAAAAAATCAGCTCCTGCAATCAAAATTCTCAAACTTTAGGAATTGATCTTGTACACGGTGATTGATGAATGATGAATACAAGAAATGAGATCCACCTATCGTTCATACCTTTAGCAGTGCTCAGGATGAGGTCAGTCGAGCGGGATAATGCGAGCATGGATGGTGCGTCACAGTCATTGAATTTGTGAAGGAAGTAGTCAATAAATGAGCAAGCGGTAACAGCTTGCATCCTCCACTTTAAGGTGCTTAGCACCAAAAGCTCCATTCTTTTTATGGTCCTTGCCTCAAAATACTTTGCCTCAACCACCTGTCAAGAAAATCATCAGTAACTTGCGATGAAAGACTAAATATTTCACAATGTATGTGGAGATCAGTTATGAGATGCATCACTCACTGACCTGCAGGTCCACTGGGAGTGGCACATAAGTCTCCTCAATCTTTGAAGCCAGAGATAAGCAAGCCACTGCCATGAGCTGTGTGACCCAATCTTTGTCTTCCTGCCATGAGAAATCAATTTCCTCCATGAGTTCAACAACATTATGGGGTTTTAGCTGGATTGCTTCCGTTGCTACTGAAATGACAAGACTTACAGGAAATTCATAGACGAGAGGAACCTATCCAGGTAGTTGACAGACAAGACTGCAGTCAACGGCGCAAAATTGTAATGCTCAATGACCTATCAGCAGAGAATTGCAGATTTAATCAGCTACCATGGCAGTACGGATCAGGACGATATCAACGAGCGGCAATCCGATGGGAAGTCGGCAGGGAAATGGATAAAGGAGGCAGCTTTACTCGAATCCGGGCCATCGCATCTCAGTACATCACTATTGACACAAGGAAACGAGGATTCCAATCAGAGCAAGATGGGGGGAGCTCACCTTCCAAATCCAATCTATGGCGTCCCTCCTGACGGCGGCCAAATCGAGGCCGCCCCCGAGCCGCCGCAGCAGCATCTGGGGGTACCCCTCCATGGGCATGTGCTCCACCTCCCTCTCGACGAGCGCCGCAATGCATCCATCGGTCTGCACGGAGTAGTCCATCAAGAAACCATCCGCGGCGGCGGCGGCGGCGCCGTGGCGGGGCGGCGTGGCCGGCGCCGCCGCCCAGGAGCACTCGTCGTCGTCGTCAAGGCCGAGAATGGCCGCGTTGTCCTCCGCGCAGAGCAGCACGGAGGCGGCGCAGTCGTAGCTGGGCCCATGCTCTCGCCTCCGCCTACTAACTTCCCCAAGAACGCGATAGTGGAAAGAAATGCTGGATTAATGAGCAATCAATAAACCGATGCAACTGATTCTATCCCCGATCTTTCTCCCTTCTTTTCCTCCGCGAAGATTGATTGCTGCCGGCTTCCGATTGCTGCTCCTCCTCCTCCCCCTCCTTCTCCAATCTCCTCTCCCTGTTCTTGATTTATTAAGGATAATAAAAAGGATATTTTTTTCCTTTTTTTGTCTGCTGTGTTCTTCTCAAGTGGAGATGAGAGGGTGGAGAGGGGAGGGGGAGGAGGAGGCTGGACTGGACTGGAGTCCACTGTAGAAGAAGCAGGATGCTGGAGTGGAGGGTTTTTGCTTTTGTAGGGTTGGAGGAGGCGAGATTGGAGGATGGGGCTGCTATTTCGGCGGAGGAGGAGGGTGTCCGGGTAAAACTGTCTACGACTCTTGCGGAGTTGTTTTGTTTTTGGCATTTTCCTAGGAGTGAGCCTTGAAGCGCGGATCCTTTGCGGGCACGACACTAGCTCCGGTTTCGTGTACCGTGTCGCTCGCCTGTTTCTTTTCTTTTCTGGCTCTAGCCCGGTGTAGGTAACTAATAAATGTGAGCTTGCTTTTGATACGATCAAAAATAGGTGTGAGATTTGGAAACTTGTAGAAATTTCCTGGATTTTAGATGATTGGCTAGATTTTATGTTACTCATTGTAGTGAATACTAGCAAAATGCCCGTGCGTTGCAACGGGAACAAAGTAGTTCTCCTTTTGTTTTCTATAATTGTATTCCAACTTCTCTCCGAGATAACAAACATCACAAATAACTTTGAACAATAATTTGAGAAAAATGATGAATGCAAACTTGGCTCCAAACTTCCGAAACTGAACATAAAGCTCAACTTTTTCTATACAAATTTGGTGCGACAAATTTGTAGAAAAGGGGACAGATTGGCTCCAAATCTTGCATTACAAGAACATGCATGGTAGAACAACTCTATTCACAATGAGAATACCCAGTAATTATGAAAAAGAACATGTATGGTACTCCAAACATTGCACATATTTGGTCCCAAAAAAACAAACTTCCGTCAAGGAGTAGCCTGAAGCAGCCGCTAGTCCAACACCTTCAGCTGCTCCATCTTGAGTCCCACTGCCAGGTGGAGCGCATCGGCGTCGGTGGCAGGATCCAGACCAGCAGGGAGCATGCCAGGGAAAATATAAACCTGATGATGCTACAAATGCAGGGGATCTTGAACTGTAGTATTGCCTCACTGGAAGCACAAATTTAGCATATCAGCTTTTCCAACTAATACATACGGAGTACTACATTACAACAAACCAGATGTACCACCTAAACTCAGTGATGTAGATTTTTGTCTCCAGCAAATCACTGTGAGCATACAGCAGCAAGCAGCACTCTCGATGACCAATGAAGCAATTATGAATCTGTAGAGACGTAGGTGGAAATCCTAGTAACTGAACTCGTGGATGATCAAATTAAGACCACCTAGTAGGCTTCCTTTTACTGTAGCCTAATACTCTTACCTGGCAGGCTGGCAAAGTAGCACAGCTAGCTGCACAAGGTATGTCAAGAGAGCCATGGAGTCGTGATTCAGGAGAAGTGCAAATGACGCATGTGGGGATGGCAGCACAAAAATGCCAGTCTCTACCTCCAAAGTCGCCAACGCTGCGTGCGCTGGTGATGTCGCTGCACTTGGCATACATCTTCACCAGCGCGGTGCCGGCCGCATCTGCCCATCCTCAGCTTCCCGAGGTGCTGGCAGGCCGAGAGGACGGAGACGACCGTGAAGCTGTTGGGGACAAGGCCCCTCGAGCAGCATCCACGGGAAGAAGCGGAGGACCTGTGAGAACCTGCCATGCGCCCATGCCGGGTGTAGCTCGAGAGGACCCAATTCCAGGACACTACGTTCCTCTCGGGCATCCGGCAGAACAGCCTCCTCAAGCCGACGAAATCACCCACGACGTTGAACCCGTCGGTGACGAGGCACCAGTGCAGCATTTCCTCGAACATATCCAGCGCGCGCTCGTGGGGCCGTGGTAGGAGCAGCCGCGGATCATGGCGTTGTAAAGCGCGGCGTCGGGAGGCGCCCCGTAGTCCCGTGGAAGGAGGAGAAGAGCTGGTCCGCGTGCGCCATGTCGCCGAGGTCTGTGGCGCGGCGGACGAGGAGGGCCGGCAAGCCCGGGAGGCGGTGGAGGGAGGAGGTGAGTAAGAGGCCGTGGACCTCGCTGATCTGCCGGCGGGTGCAGCTCTTGACGAGCGTCCGGAGTGGGCTCGATGCAGGGCGCCGCCACCTCGGCTTGCAGGGCGGGATAGGACGCCGCCTGCGGAGCGCGCGAGTGCTGCCGCCTCGACCGTGGATGCTTGGCGGTGGAGGGAGGCGGGGCGAGAGGACCACGACACCCTACCTCGCCGGGGAAGGAGGATGGCGCTAGGGCTACGGGTCGGCGCCGCCGGAGAATTCGGGTCCGGCTATTCCGCCCGGGAGCGTGGGGTGAGAGAGAGGATAAGTTACCTTTGATAATTTGCAATATGGCCCCTGTTTGTGGACTGCGGGTTGATTTCCAATGTTTGAGGGGTTAAAACGAAAAAAGACCACGACGTACCTACGGTCGGTTATTGATATTATATAGTAGAGATATGTAAATTACAATGTGTTTATAATACAACCATGATATTTTCT